>CADEHL010001212.1:2794902-3412402 GCA_902827135.1 Harpagifer antarcticus
GGAGATCACGGGATGATGCTCCGGTAACTCTCATCTCCATAGGAGACTCGGGTTGGTCCTCAGCAGCTGTTCCTGTCCTGGAAGGAGGTCTCGGTGTAGGGTAGCCAGTGTACTTCTTGTTGGGCTCCCTGGATTTGTCTGCAAAACTGTCGTCACTCCCAGCCAGCTCACCCGTCTCAGCCAGGGCCAACTTGTCCTTAAACTGCAGACAAAAATAGAAAACAAACATAAGTACATTTGAAAGTTATATTTGGAAACAAAAATGTGGGAAATTGAACATTTTCGACAAAGTTCCGTTTTTATTTAATTTCAATGATATACTCACACTAGCTGGTATTTCCTTGTTGTGACGTCTGATGTGTGGCTTCAGAAACCCAAAAACCAGGCGGATGAATTTGTCACGGTCACTGCCATTCTCACTGGCCTCCTCAGCAAGGATGGGGTCTTCCTCGTCACTGCTCGACAGACCATCACCAGACCTCTTCTGGGATTTCTTCTTGGGTTGGCCCTCCCGCAGCTTTGAGAATCGAGTCCTCTGTGTTTGATACCATTTCAGAATTGAATGATCTGCAACGACAGAAATCAAAACAAATAATTAGTCCAATCATTGAAATGTTCATTGGCAGCAATGTATGTCAAGTATCTGAAATAGATTTCAAATATTTGAAAGTAATTGAAATGTACATTTTTTTCTACTTACAATCCAACCTGTACTCCGCAGCCTTTCCCTCCCATAGGTGCCTCTTTAATGCCTTCTCTTTGTACTGTTTGTCCTTCATGTCATACAGTAGCTTCTTACTCTTCACCCAGCAAGCGATTGCCTCCTCCTGCGCCTCTGTGAAGCTGTATGATACACCAGGGGGTGGGTTCTCCTTCTGGGCCTTGCCTTTCCCTTTGTCGCCCTTGCCCACTTCAGGCTTGGACTTGCCTGCTGGGAGGGCGGGGGAGGCTGACTCATCAAGATACCAAATGAAAAACAAATTAAGTACATGCAGCACAACAATGTATGAGAATATATAACAAAATCAATTACCCCTCTTGCCCCCCATCCAGGGTTCGAGTTATGTAGGAGCCAATGGGAGCGGAGCTCACATAAGGAGGGGTCTGAGCTCCCACGGACGCAGTGAAACTATACATCTGTGGGGGTCGCTAATACATTACCAACAACCATTATTTTAATCACAAATAATGCATGTGTCAATGTAATGAGTATTTATTACGTTAACGAGGTAAATAGGCTAAAAGAAAAACATGCTTTCCAAAAGAACTACGCATCTCTTGAATGACAATATGCCTGCACTGCACCTCCAAGGTGCGCAATACATTATTACGCAATCTATGCCGATGATGTGTGTGTGTGTAGTTGAACTTTTCATATTTAAGTTTGTAGCAAGTTGAGAGAGGGCTGCTGCTGCTGCGTGTGAGTGGGTGCGCGCGTGCGTACCCACACACACTCACACGCAGCAGCAGACTCCCCATAGAGCACAGTTTATAACTCGAAGCCTGCCCCCATCCATACCAAAAATATGTTAGAAATATTTACCTTAATCCTCCGAGGATTCGGGATGTCTGTTACGACGAGGAGAAGGTGAATGGTGCCGAGACTCTTCGGACTGCTGAGGAGACCTGGAACCCTCTGGGGGACGTTCTGGAGTTTTAGTTGGCCCGACTTTCTTGCATTTCCTCCCCTTTCTCTCTCTGGTTGCAGACTCAGTGCTGTGTTCTTGGACCTCGGTTTCCTCTTCTGAGTGTATTTCACAGCCAGCTTCTTCCGTTTGCCTCTCCCTGCCTTGGGTGGCATGTTAACGTAGAATTAAAGTAGAATTTACCTTGTGTTCTGCTCCCAATAATCTCCGATCAAGAATTTGATTTCCCACACGGCCGAAGCTTTTATACCATCGGGAGGTCACGTGTCACCTTCGTGGGTGGTTCGGGTGCCATCGTGTGGCCTTCTGTAGGCATCGTACTTGCTTCGGCTGTTGCTTGGGCTGTTGCTTGGCCGATGACCAAGTTCAGGGCCATCTTCGTGCGAAATTCACAATTCCATATTCGTGTGTCCATCGGGAGTCAATTTCGGGACAGTGTTACAGGGCCTTTAGAGTTTGCGTGGAGGACCGCACATTTTCCCGTCAAGTTTGTTTTTTATAAAGCGCAAACATTGCGTAGAAACTGGCGTAGGCCTACGCTATCTTTTGAGCGTATGCACCGTTTATAAATGAGGCCCCAGGCCGGGTTTTATGCCGTCTTCCCTGACTATACTCCCAACCCGGAAGTCTCAGCGCATGCCGGCGTTCTATTTACATTTCCGTGCGCTGCTCTCAGCAGCAGAGAAACAGCGATCCAACCGGGCCGAGCACCAGCTTCCGTGCAGCCAATACCTCAAAACATATCTCTTCTGAATGTACAAAGAAAACCTGGAACGGAGTTATGTTATTTTTGTTGGACTATTTTTCATGAACTATATTGATTACACTCTTTTCACTCACATGGGACTCATTGTTTTTGAACTATTGATTATATTATTTGTCTGCAGTTAAAGAGATGTGTTGTGTGTTTTTGTTCAAAGGTATTAATTTACTATATTGAAAATATAGAAATATTTACTGGTTAAGAGGGGCATGTACTGTATGTTTTTCCTGTCGGTAACATGTACCCTTTGTAGGGTTTGACTTTATCTTAACTCTAAATTGTCAGGCTTGACCTGACACACAAAAAGCAAGGCAATTTGTGTTTGCTTGATGATCTCTATGTTGTAATGCTTTTTGGCAATACATATTAGACCTACTATAGAGTAGGAATGGAGAGGATGGGATGGCCTGCAGTCCTGACCTCAACCCCATTGAACCCCATTTTGGGATCAACTTGGCCCTGCTGTCCGTGCCAGAGTGACCAACACAACCACGCTGGCTGAGCTGGGACAAATGCTGGTTGAAGAATGGGAAGCCATCCCACAGCAGAGTGTGAGCAGGCTGGTGACAGCATGAGGAGAAGAGGCTGTTGTGGCTGTGTTTGGTTCTTCCACACCTTACTGAGGCTGCTTGTTAAATGAATACATTGTTAATAAATCAATTGTTGCCAATATGTCTAGACTCTTTATTTATCAGACTTCAATCATCCAATCCACCAAACAACACCAAACTAGAGTCAGCAGCAAAATAAGCTGTTTGGCATTGGCAGAGGAGACTACTATTTGTAATTATTGGTGGCAAGTCTAATTAGCCATATGCCAAAACATAAACCTTATGATTCAGGCTAATTAGCCTAACACTTGTCTCAAACACTTTACTCAATACATCGTAGGCCAGGGGTAGTCAACAACATTTATACGAGAGCCAGAATCCATCAACCAGATCCTCTGGGGGCCGAACCTTTGAATTAGGAATGTCAGGCCTGACAGCAAAAGACATGTCCCACCCCACTCCTCTGATTGACTCACCATGGTATTCTTACCCTGACCTTTACCATTCTTACTCTTCATGCCTTTTTTCAATTCAAAGGTTAATTGTCATAACCAGTGGCGAACCGTCAGGGCCTTCAAGGTATTCAGAGAATACCCTGGAACACTCAGATAAAACAAACAAAAAATCGATTTAATTATATAAATAAAATGTATATAAAATGAATGAATGAGAATCGTATCTGTGTTGATGATCTGTAATATTACAGTGTTAAGTTGATTTGTTTGTCCTTCTCGGACCATGCACTACGCTTTTCAGTGGTTTTGTGTTAGAAAAGAAAGCAACCAATCAGATCTTGTTCTGGGTCTCTGGGTAGAATATCCTTCAACCAAGGTATTCTACAGCCTTGATAGAATGCCCTGGCCGTTGCACTGAATGAGAGCGTACGTTTGGACTGACAGTTTGATCAACCAATCATATATTGATTTGTAGCCAATGGGCGTATTCTTTCAGAGTTTCCCTCGGTTCCAGGTGCTCTAGAAGGCCCGCTAGTTAACTGGCTCGAGACAGAGGATCTAGATGAATGTGACGAAGCAATTCATGCTGTTTTATTGTTTTTAACGTTGAAATGACAAGTGCAACAGGTGAAGATGAAGTTGTTGCGGAATTGTTGTGAGTACCCTTTTCAAGATGACAATTCAGTGAAAAGACGGACATTATAATGCCACGGAGGGGGGGGGGGGGGGGAGGGCGGGGTGTGTGTTTGTCTATAGAAAGTCCAGTTGTGATAGACACGGTTCGCCACTGGTCATAACATATACATAACTACAGTGTAGTTATGTAATGTGTGAAAAACTTAGATCTCAGGTTCCTCAGCAGCCTTAATCTAGTCCTACCAAAAAAGGCAACCATCACTAACCAGAGGTAGAGTAGTGCGTGATCATGCCTTCATCTAAATAAGTTTAGCATAATAACTAGCAATTTGTGCTTCTGTGTATTGAAAGGAGAAGGCACATTTCCGAGTAATGGGCCTTCTGAACAATTAGCATTTGTTTTCAGGATCCATACTTTTGGTCCAATGGGAACTTTTTATGACTACCGCTGTCTCAGAATAATGGGCCCTCTGAACAATAGGCAGTCTCATTCATCAAGCTTAGTGTGACCTTCAGCTTGAGATATATATATATATACGAATAAAATGTAAATTGTGATTACATCCAATTGTTCTTTCGCTTTTTACAGAATCTTTAAAATGCTTAGGACCAAATATTTGAAAAAGAGTATTTCTGGGCTTTATTGTGATAACAAAAGTCTAAGTCTCTAACACAAGGTTCTATGAAATCTTGGTCAGCAGTTTCATGTGTATCAGTCTGGATGACCTTTACAAAAAAAGGTAAAAACACTTTAAATAAACTCTTCATGGTCTTGGAATTGAATTTGATAAAAGTGTAAAGACATAATTTACTATGGTGGCCCAAACCCACATAACCTGTCGGCCACTATAGCCTAAATATAGAATTATAAACATCTATGAAAATGCAAATTCTGTGAAAAAGTGACAGTAGGTACAAATGTGGTGAATAAGGGATGAGATGCTGGATATGACAGTATACAATACAATTTAAATATGAAATATAAAAAGATTGATAAGTAAAAAAAAGCAATTATTTTCCCATTTCACTTTTATTTATATTTTGATATTTGATTAATAGTTTTTTTCAGATTCAGATTTTATGCCTTCAGATTCAGATTGTTTTTCGCTTTCAGATTGTTGGCCCTGATGTTGCTTGGGGGACGGGGCATAGTTGAGAAGGGCTTGGAGTCATGAGTGACAGGCCTTCCGTAGTCATGTTCAGGAATTGTAGGTGTCCCGATAAATATTGCTAAATACTTATAATATACAATACTCCCGTGATTGGTAAATCGACACTGATGCCATTGACAAGGTTTCATTTAGGGAGCTGGTTTTTATCGTACCTGGCAACAATCACGGTATAGGAGCAATAAGACTGTTTTAAAAAAGCTAACATTTCTTCCCTGTGATCATCTCTTCCTGGTTAAATTCTTAAAAAAAGAATTACTCAAATATCAAAATAAAAATAAAATGGGAAAAAAAGTATGTAATCAAAAGAAATTCTAAACTGAATCAAAAATAATATTCAACCTGAAAAAACGTTTCAAATACTTGTTTTTAGTTTGAATACATCATTGTATTTTTCAAAGTTCAAGTTCAGTTCCTTTTAAACTTTATTCTTTTTTTACTTTCATTTCATTTATTCTCTTATTTTTTTATAACTATAATGATCATATAAATGTGTGCCTCGGAAATAATTGTTTATATTAATGGTGAACATTTGAGACCCACTGAGATAACACTGAGAGTCCTTTAGTTCACTGAGTCTCTCAGTCTGACAGGAGAGGACTCTCCTCCACTTTGTTGTTGAAAAAACTCCTTGTATCCGTTAGCGTATCGCTAGCACCAGAAGCTACCAACAACGATCTCCGGTACCGGTGCGCTCTCTCACGCTCGCACACAAAATGGCTCGTTTCACACACACACACACACACACACACACACACACACACACACACACACACACACACACACACACACACACACACACACACACACACCCACACACACACACACACACACACACACACACACACACACACACACACACACACACACACACACAGAGCCGAGCTTTAATGAAACACAGAAACCCAGACGTAAAAGTACTGTATCATATTACTTTCGAATCAATAATCTGTCAAATTATGATTTTTTCTTTTTTTATCTTTTTTTTTTTTTAATAACCATTTTACCTCCTGGTCTCTCGTGCCTCCCCTGTTATGCCTCTGCGCCCCCCAGGGGGGCCGCGCCCCCCACTTTGGGAACAACTGGTGTAACGAATGTTCCAGACGAATAGGTTAAGAGAGGAGGAGGGTAGTCCCAGCTATTTTTATCCCCCCTACTCACCTTATTACAGACCAGTTGTTTTGTAACCTCATCAGGTGACCCAGGGGCCATTATGCAACAAAGGCTGGAAAAACATTGACTTTTTTCTGGTTGACTGAAGTTATTTTTCTGGAGGTGTGGTGTCATGTAAGAGAAAGATCACGTTTCATCATGTTCTTTAATGTCTGACTCAAGTTTACCTTCCCAGCAGTGGATCAGCTCACTTGGGACACACCTTTGGAAGCCCCGTTTTCATTATTTTATTATTATATACAAAAACAGCAGCAACACCTTGTGCCAGAACCCAGATGTATGACGGTACAAATGAAAACAGAACCGGAGGGGGTTTACTGCCAAACTGTCCTATGTTACAGACTAGACAATAATAAATATGAGGATATAATATTTGATCTAAGTGTTGAAGCCAGATGGCAGATGGAGGAGTTTACATCACCTCATGTGTTTCTCAATGTCGAGGAAGGCTGCTCCAGAGCCACTATTTCAAGCATACCGAGGCCGGCGTACTTCGTAGCGAGAAATTTGGAGGCTGCACATGTGTAGACTCCGTGGTCTTAAAATCCCCACAATGCTTTGCACACGGACCAATTTCCAAATCTTTGGCGGAAATAGCGCTCCATTTAAGGCGGGGTCTCGCATATGACGCACACCTGCACACCTGTTAGCCTGTTCCACAATTCTTTGTTTTCCGAGGCTAGGAAGGATTCTTGCCTCGCTTCTGAAGCAAGTGACTCGGAAGACAAAAGCGTCCTCGACATTGAGAAACACCCCCTGTGTGCCAACTTTTCCACTTTCCATTTTTCCCTGAATCCAGTTTTACAGCCTGAACAAGTGAATAATATTGACAAAAATGTACAGCAGACGTTCAAAGAACAGGTCCAGAGAAAAAAGAGAAGAGGCCTCATGAATGGGATATTTGAGAGTGGGAGAAAATTATCCTGGGAGTCAGGTGTGGCACCAGGGCCTGGCCAACATGAGGCCCCACGCAAAGTTATATGATGAGGCCCTCTATTTCGGGGGGTGCTAGTGGAGCCTCACAGCGGCAAAACCGTGCAGCGCCGCATTTTCCGCAAGGTGAGGCCCCACACAGTCTGCATGATCGGCCTGTCGGGAGGGACGGCGTCTGTGGCACACTCATCTCCATTTGTGGATTGAAAGTTAAAACAATCACAAGGTTGCTCTGCTTATTTCTCATTACATAATAAAACTCAGTGAATAAAAAACAAATCAACATATGTAAAAACATTTAGAGCCCATGAAACATTACTGTATACTAAATACTAAGCCAAGTGAATCTTCATTCCATGAAAGGAGCGAAGTTATTAGCTTGTAAGCTTGGCTTGTTAGCTTAGCTTGTTAGCTTGCGATCCAATCTGCTGTTTACAGATGTTGAGCTGTTGCAAGTAGAGAAAGCCAGTCACTATCTTGCAGAGTAAGGGTAGCTCCTTGCTAACTGTTAGATTATCCTAAATGGCAAAGTCTAGCCTACTGTGGAGAGTAGGGTTGCCAACTTCCAGAAATGGAGAAACGGGACACATGCATGTGTCCCCCGCGCACGTGCGGATTTCTGGCGGATTTAGTTACTTTTGTTATGTTATTTAATTATTTTGGGGGAGCCAGCCCCTAGGGTTTGAAAATGTGTTTGGGGGTCAAACCCCCCAAAACCCTCAAAATGCATAGAAAACTATGCATACCTATAACACAATACAAACACAATGGTCTTACACCTGCATTAGGCTACTACATCACATTGTACATCAGCATGTTCAAATTGGATAGGTGGGCACTAGGGACATCTGGGCACCTCGATGTACAATTGGCTATTTTGTCCAAAATGTTAAAAAATAAAATATTTGAAAAATGGTATTAAGTAATGCAAAGTATACATGATGTGAACATGCACGGTACATCATTATTAGACTTAATGTTATCCTTCAACCAACCATTTTCCCATCAATCAGCTGACTGACTCTCTCTCTCTCTCTTTCTCTCTCTCTCTCTCTCTCTCTCTCTCTCTCTCTCTCTCACACACACACACACACACACACACACACACACACACACACACACACACACACACACACACACACACACACACACACACACACACAAACAAATACAGATCTCCACTCAGGGGCTTTACCCAACTGTGTTTTTCTTCCCACTGTTTGTTGTAAGACACAAGTCTTTTCTTTTTAGAAGGGCCAGGGCCCAGAACCACATCATCTCTCTCTTCTCCTCTTTTATTATCACCTCCTCCACCAGCAGCGCTCATTTTCCCACACGACTGAACAGGCTGACATGCCACACAAACAATGATGCCACGCCCGCGGCCCACCGGAGAAAATCTCACACAGACACACACACGTGCCAACATTGTGCCTGCCCTGTCAACTGAGCGGTCCTAGCGCCCTTTGCATACAGCACACAAACACACAGGCACGTAGCCAGACCGAGCCAGACACACTGCATTGCGCGCAAACAGAAAAATATATTTTATTTTTCCCTTTACACGGGAGTCCGGGACAAACAAAGTCCCGTACGGGGCACGCCCCTTTTGGCTCAAATACGGGGCATCCCGGCTAATACGGGACGGTTGGCAACCCTAGTGGTGAGTTGCTGCAGCCATGTCCAATGTATTACCCTAACCTGTTAGAGATGAGATGTCACATGTTACTGTTGGCTTGTTCTCATGCCCACAACTGACATTGTTGGGCATACTGTATACAGTACATACATCATAAACACAAAAAGTAAAGCCATTTGTGTTTGCTATATGATCTCTATGTTGTAACAATGCTTTTTGGCAATAAATATTATACCGTTGGAAAGCCTGTTTTCTTACCTTTCCAATGGTACCACACTTGTGAGGAACAAGCATTTGTGGGATGAGCAGCTGAGCTGAGGGTACGCCCATGAAAAATGTGACAAATCTCCTCTGCCAATGCCAAACAGCAGCCACTCTCCGGTATCTTACGGCTGCCAGGAGCCTGCCATGACTGGAACCTCAACATGTGGAGGAACGTTATGTTCAGAGTACTGGAACCTCAACATGTGGAGGAACGTTATGTTCAGAGCACTGGAACCTCAACATGTGGAGGAACGTTATGTTCAGAGCACTGGAACCTCAACATGTGGAGGAACGTTATGTTCAGAGCACTGGAACCTCAACATGTGGAGGAACGTTATGTTCAGAGCACTGGAACCTCAACATGTGGAGGAACGTTATGTTCAGAGCACTGGAACCTCAACATGTAGAGGAACGTTATGTTCAGAGCACTGGAACCTCAACATGTGGAGGAACGTTATGTTCAGAGCACTGGAACCTCAACATGTGGAGGAACGCTATGTTCAGAGCACTGGAACCTCAACATGTAGAGGAACGTTATGTTCAGAGCACTGGAACCTCAACATGTGGAGGAACGTTATGTTCAGAGCACTGGAACCTCAACATGTAGAGGAACATTATGTTCAGAGCACTGGAACCTCAACATGTAGAGGAACGTTATGTTCAGAGCACTGGAACCTCAACATGTGGAGGAACGCTATGTTCAGAGCACTGGAACCTCAACATGTGGAGGAACGCTATGTTCAGCGATAAGTCCAGATTCTGCCTACAGCACTTGGATGGTAGGTAGGGTCACAGTGTGGATAAGACGCAGAGAAGGCATTGCTGATTGCTGCACTGATAGAGTAGGAATGGAGAGGATGGGATGGCCTGCAGTCCTGACCTCAACCCCATTGAACCCCATGTTGGGATCAACTTGGCCCTGCTGTCCGTGCCAGAGTGACCAACACAACCACGCTGGCTGAGCTGGGACAAATGCTGGTTGAAGAATGGGAAGCCATCCCACAGCAGAGTGTGAGCAGGCTGGTGACAGCATGAGGAGAAGAGGCTGTTGTGGCTGTGTTTGGTTATTCCACACCTTACTGAGGCTGCTTGTTAAATGAATACATTGTTAATAAATCAATTGTTGCCAATAGGTCTTTATGTATCTGCAATCATCCAATCCACCAAACAACACCAAACTAGAGTCAGCAGCAAAATAAGCTGTTTGGCATTGGCAGAGGAGATTTGTCACATTATTCATGGGCGCACCCCACATACTCAGCTCTGCTGCTCATCCCACAAATGCTTGTTCCTCACAAATGTGGTACCATTGGAAAGGTAACTTCACAGGCTTTCCAACAGTATATGATTGCCAGAAATCATTGTTACAACATAGCAATCATCTACCAAACACAAATTGCATTCCACCACCCTTGCTCTGACCATACGCATACAAATCACATCTCGCCATGATGACACACATTCATACTCACAAGCTGAATACAATACCAGCCTTCCTGTCAATAAACATTTTGCAGCTTGATGGTGGCACAAAGTGGAAATTAAATCATTGGAAACATTCCTTTGGGAACAAACATAACTTATGGGACATGAAAGGTTACCAGAGCCTAAATACAAATATGTTAAAGTAAGTAAAGTTAAGCTCCAACTTTTAAGCTTGAAGGGATAATTTTTGATTTAGAAAAGTTTCTTTAATGTCTCAAAACCAATTGATTATGAATTAATCTTCATCCTTGTCTCAGGGAAAGCAATACATTATTATGTCTGTCTTCCAGCCGACCAGCAGGAAACCCACAATCAAGGACCTGCCTTCAATTGTTGGTATTTCAGCAGGAAAGTACTAATGTAATCTGTTTGTCTGGCCCAATCACAGTTCAGGCAGGCACTCCACCCTCCTGGGTCCTGGGCTAATCTAGCTCTAATAACATGGTCAGCGTATTAACAGGTGAGATCATGGCAGCAGGAAATATGAGTCAGCTGAGATAAAGGGGTGAGGTAAGGTCATGACCTGGACTCTGTCTCGCTGCTCAGCAGAAGGTTCAGGATGTGGCTGATAAGCCTGTCGGCCCTCACACAGCGTCTGGGTAATAAATGCAGGGGAGGTTTAGAAAGTGTGTGGGAATTTATGTTGATTTCTGTCAGAAGAACAAGAAGATGGTTTGGATCTTTAAACACTGAAGCTCAGGGTTTGTATGTGGACAACATAGTGCTACAGATTAGAATGTTGATGGTGAAACATAAATGGGAATATTTGTGATGGAAGCTTAAAATCCTTCTAAAACGATTATGTCAACTATATTATTACAAGGATGTTGGACTCACTACATTATCTAATTTTCAGATACATGAAGCTAACATTCTTACATTTTTATTTAAATGAAAAGTGTAGACTGCACTGTTAGAACTTTTTCATAGTTTTTCCTAATGAAAGGATAGCTGAAGGGCCTATTATGCGCTTTTGGTTATTCCCTTCCCTGTAGTGTGTTCTATAGTTTTCTGTGCATGTAAATGGTCTGCAAGCTTTAGTTTAGGATTTATGTTTATTTAATGTGCTCTTCTCCATTCAAAGTTAGCACATGGTATCACAAGTTAGCTTTTCTTCTCACAAATCCATTCTAAGTTAGGTTACATACAAATTACATAATGCAGATATGACAGGAGGTCTTCTCCCTCCGTACCGCTGCACGGTGCCATGCGGAAGTATAAATACAGGGGTGTGCAGGGCCGTATCCAGGATTTCCTAAATACCGAGGTCCCCCCCCCCCCCCCCCCCCCCCCCCGAGATTTTCCGAAATTGGATAATTTATTGATTTCAAACCAAGTCAGTGGGCTGCAATATAAATCATTTTTGAAAGTGTAATGCATAAGAATCAGTTGACTGTTACTATTAATGATCTGGACATGCAGAAGAGGCTAAAATGATCACAATACATTGTCAACATTCATTTTCCAATGTTTAATTCAATTGTTCATGTAAACAAAATTATTTAAGAAACTATTTAAATCAATATTGTATGTTTTTGTGTACATGTGTTTGTTTGTGTGTGTTTTTGTGTTTTGCGTGTGTCTGCGTTCATTTTCTCATGGTGAGGGCAGTGGCATCATGTTTTGGGTTCAATTAAGACTTCTTGAAGTGCCACATTTTTAAGCATTATCACGCTATTTTCTATCAAATGCCAAAACTATACGTCTGTGTCCAGAGGCATACCAGCGTTTGAGGACTTTTTCAGGATCCAGTGCTCTGTTCCTATGCACATGCATCATTGCAAGTCCTGATAGCCTGTCATTACCAATGCTGGATCGCAGCCAGGTCTTCAGCCGCCTCAAGGCAGAGAATGACCTCTCACATGAACATGTGGTTACTGGAAGTGTGAGGTAGATGGAGAGGATACAGTGGATGTTGGGGTAGTATTGAACATTTATCATATTCAATGTGTCTTTTGCCGTCGATACCAGGAGTGTTGGAGGTTGGTCCTTTACCTTCCATCTGTGAATCTCCTGGTCAATGGAGTCTGGCTGAGGTAGGTCTTCTCTGTACCATGACACCATCATTTCTTGCTTGTCTTTTGTGAGTCTGGGCAAAGCTGACGGAATTAGGTGTGTAGCAAGCATGGCTGGCTCAGAGTTCTCCACAAACCTGGTGTTCAGTTGGCTTGTCACATGGTCAATAAAAGGGTAGAACAGATTGAGTCTGTAGTGTTCTTCAATTGACTGTGAGGGTGTGTTCGCTCTGTTTTGCTGCCTATTGGTAACTCGCTTTTTTGATGGAACCACATCTATGGTGTTGGCCAGTTCTATTAACTGTGCATATTATCACAGAATCCTTCCTCATTCCTTAGAGTAGAAATGACCTGAGCCACCTCTCTGGCCTCTTTATATGCGGTCATAAGGTCAATATTAGGTGACTGTAACTCTTTAGTCAACGGCTGGATGTAGCCTAGAATTGTGTTAGTTGTGACAGCCGTGACAATTGTGTCAAAGGACTCCATACTATGTCGTAGGTCAGTGGTTCTCAACTGGTCAGGCCTCGGGACCCACTTTTTCCATAGTCAATAGATTGCGACCCGAAATTTTTGAATCTATTCAACAAAAAATAGTGCAGTAAAATATACTCTTTTCAGCATACATTATTAATTAAATTGAAGTACAGTGCATCCCTTATATCCCTTATATGCCTTCACAGAACTAAAGTATGCTTTTAAATAAGGTTTAATGAGATGATGGAATCAAAGCTGAACTGCATAACATAAAAAGGCCCACATGCTGAAAACCCAACCCCAGAAGGGGGGTCTGGGTGGATTCTCCCCCAGGAGATTTGTACAAATACTAACATATAAACTACCCATTCTGGTACACTCTGAGAAGAAAATAAATAAATCTATTACTACCCGACATATTAATAATATTTTATGCCATTGTTTGTTTTTCACTTTGTTCTGACAGCTTGCTGCTCCTCACAGAGAGAAGAGCAAAGAGGAGAGAGTCTGTGTGAATTACTTTAAATTGTGGGTAAGGGTAGATAGCCCCCATTGTTCTGTGACCTGTCAATCATCAAACTGGGGGTCATATTTCATTATGTGTTCATTTCTATCTGAAGTTGTACCCATGGATGTATAAAGAACAGTTCTACCGCAAAGTTATTTTCCGTGGGGACTTCCGGCAACAATCTTGATTCTGATCAAAGGCCAGAAGACTGGAAAAACATCAGCAAAGATGTTTTATTGAGAAGATGATCACTACGTGACAGAAGTTTTCAAAACCGTTTATGGTCTCCGGTACTTCCAGTCCAACGCCTACTCTGCATGCACAGCGTTAGAAAATCGGGCCTTCAAAATAAAAGTTTGACTTTTTCCCCCCCAAAAAAAAAAAAAAATCTTTTTTTTTGTCCTAAATTTATTTTTCTTCACTCACACATCTGCGACCCACTTGAAACGGGTCCGTCGCGACCCACCAGTTGAGAACCACTGTCGTAGGTTGTTAGCCTTGTTTGAGTTTGATGATGTTCTTGATTCCAAATATGTGAGTGCAGAGTGGGCTGATTTGAAGTGATCCAGGAAAGCACCCACCGTCTTCCCTCTGGAGCCCCAGCGTGTGTCCGACATGAGTGGTATACCTCCTGTTTTCCTTTTGACACTTGAATGTGTTTCCATGCTTCCTTTTGGTTCTTCTTGTAATATGTGTTTTCTGACAGCAGATGCTGAGAAAAACACTGCTATATTCTCAATGGTAGCCATGGTGTTCCTAATAAGGGCAATGTCAGAACATCCATGGACTACCCCGAGATTGAGTGCATGGCTTCGACATTGTGTGAAAAGGGCCCAGGGTTGAAGTTCTTTCATGCGTTGCTGTACTCCACTCACATGCCCACTCATTGCGCTGGCGCCATCATAACCCTGTCCCCTGAGATAGTCAATCTCGAGATCCCACTTCTCCAACTGAGAGAGAATTGCTTCTGTAATTGAAGCAGCATCTTGTTTGGCAGGAGGACAGAAACCCAAGAACTTCTCACATATTTCGGCTCCATTAACTTGGTTAATGTAGCGAATGCAGATAGACAGCTGTTCTATCCCGCTCAAATCCATTGATTCATCCGCAAGGACTGTGAAAAACCTGGCTATTTGTATTTCTTTTACTATGTCCTTCCGAATCTCAGATTCACAACATGCAATTCATTCATTCTGAATCCCTGGACAAATGTATTTGGCATTTTTTGCTGCTGTCTCAAGGTGATCTTTCAGTGTGGGATCAAATGCAGACTTCCAGGTGAAGAAATTATTAAAGTTGCCATCTTCACTTTCTCCTGTCCAGTTGCCACGCAGTGCTATGTTCCTCTTTGACAGATTAATGACAACATCAATAATGGAAAGTAGAGCTTTGCGATTCATTCCAACCTTCTCATTATGCATCACTCAGAACAGAATTAATAATAATAATAATAATAATAATAGATTTAATTTGTTAGCGCTTTTCCAGGTGCTCAAAGACGCTTTACAGATATAGTGAAGGGAAAAGAAAAGGAAGGAACAACAAGTAAATATATAGTTAAAGTTAAAGTCAAATAATACAAAAACAATCACACATTAAAAGCCAGATTGAAGAGGTTAGTTTTTGTGAGTTTTTTGAAGGTGGTGAGGTCAGTGCAGTCTCTGATGGGTTGGGGGAGTGAGTTCCAGAGGGAGGGGGCAGCGACGGAGAAGGCTCTGTCCCCCCAGGTCCAGTGATTGGTGCGGGTGGGGATGGATAGGAGGTTGGCTTCTGATGAGCGGAGGCAGCGGGAAGGGGCGTGGTGGTGCAGCAGGTCTGTGAGGTAGGGGGGGGCCTGATGGTTGAGGGCTTTGTGAGTAATCAGGAGGACCTTGAAGTTGATTCTTTGACGGACGGGGAGCCAGTGGAGGTTCTGGATGACGGGAGTGATGTGGTCTCGGGAGCAGGTGTGGGTGAGGAGGCGGGCAGCAGAGTTCTGGATATGTTGGAGTTTATGGAGGAGAGTAGTAGTACTGATACTGTTTCAATCACATTAGTATGCATAAAAAGTGACAGATGACACGCCCCCAATTATGCAAATGAGCTAAGTCCCGCCTCCCCACGCCTCCCATTGGTCAAGAGCCTTTTATCAGAGCTATGTCCCGCCTCCCATTGTTTGAGACCCTTTGATGTGAGGGGTGATGTGTTATAACGGGTAGGTGTGAAAAGCCCCCCTGTGGAATGCCTTTGTTGTCTAATTCTTTGATGTGTTGATTAAGGTAGTCTCTTTGAAGTTATGCTGTCTGGTCCCTCAGGGGTTATCTAATCTAATTAGCCTTTGATGTTTTGCCCTTTGATCTTAATCTAGGTATTTTTATGAGTGAGACATGGTTTGTTGTCTAATTCCTTGATGTGTCGATTAAGGTAGTCTCTTTGAAGTTATGCTGTCTGGTCCCTCAGGGGTTATCTAATCTAATTAGCCTTAGATGTTATGAGCCTGTGATCTTAATTTAGGTATTTTTATGAGTGAGACATGTGTCAGTTAAGGTAGTCTCTCTGAAGTTAGGATGTATGGCCGCTCAGTGTGCCCCCGGCCTCTCCCCCCCCCCCTTTTCTCCACCCCTTGCTCAGGCAAGGAGATTGTGGGGGGTGGAATTAGATGAAAATAGAAATATGCTCAAAACTAAATAAAAGACAGTAATTTCCACTTACCAAGTCACTTTTCAAAAAGAAAAATTGCCAAAATGTGACAACTTACAGCCATCCGCCGGGGCTCCAGTCAAGAAACGAATGCCGCATCTATGCTGAGTGCAGATGCATACAGCCAGAGATCTGTGCACAAACTTTTCACACACAAACACACACACACACAAACACACACACACACACACACACACACACACACACACACACACACACACACACACACACACACACACACACACACACACACACACACACACACACACACACACACAGAGTTGCCCCCTTTGATGTGGGGGTTGAGATAAGGGATGCTAATCTATATGCTGATTAGACACGGTGTCTGCTAAGGATGTTTCTTCTCAAGTTTTTGTGAAACTGTTAACTAAAAGTAAGTATCTGTTTTGCAAAGAGGGTATTCATATTAATTTAAAAAAGAGCTTATTTAGTTTTTAATAGTGATAACTAAGTTTCACTCTGTGGGGGACAAAAGACGCATCCTTAAACACCTGGATAAAGGACTCTTTAAAGCAGAGACATGGCGACCAGCATACCTGAATATCAGCAGGAGAGGACTCTTTTTAAGTAAATACATTATAGGGTTAGAATAAGATATATATGTGGTGGAATTAGTTTAAAACAGCCACCCTACACTTTTTAGTTGTCCTCTCTAGATTTGATCCAGGGTTTTGTAGTAGTATTTACCATGGTATATAACTTAGACTAAGTTAACTATCTAAACACTCAGAGTCCTTTACCTCACCTGAGCTTATCCATAGCTTGACTGACACACAGAGACCAATCAAGGGCTTTTTGATCTATGATCTGTATGACAGTGGCCATGACGGCAGGCCACATCATGTAGACAGCCAGTCACCCTGTGTGAGGCAGGCCCACATGTGTACAGCATTGCGTTCAAAATAAATTAAAAAACTAAATGGGTCGCGAAATATACTGGGGGCGGCCGTTAATATACTGGGCGGCCCACCCCAGTAAAGTCTATGTGTGGGAAATCCTGGAATATCAGATACAATTAGCATCTAACCAGAAGTGCGAATGAAGCAGTGAACTGCAGTATATTTGATATACATCCAATATATAAAAGGTTATGTTAATATTGATCAGCTGGTCAGAAACTTGACTCCATAGGAAATATAAAAAGATATATGTTGAGCGTGATCATAACTTTCCAATAGCACAAAGTTGCAGATCCGCTGTTGCAGGTTTAGCCATTCAGTCAGCCAAGTGTAAAATATGCATTTATTATCACCTTTTCTATTTGGCCAACGCCGTCTGTTTGATGATTGTGATCAACCTTAATTAAATGTGCTAATAATATCTTTGTCTCAGTTCATTTCAGACTGCAACACACGTACACAAAACAAACTACTTAGTTGGGTTATAAAAGAGTTAGCTTATTAATTCTCTAAGTTTAAGTCAAGTTATACATCATAGTTCAGATTACTAAGATAATGAAGCTTCTATTTACGTTGCCATATGTATAAAGTATCTACATACGTGTAATGTAAAATAATCAAAAGGTTTGACTGGTAAAGATTCTCACTTTTTACAGAGAGCTCCGCTGCCCCTCAACATAACAAGTCCCGCCCTCCTCACCAGATCATTTAAAAGTAGGGGTGGAAATTGGTGAAAAAAGAAATGCGCTCAAACTAAATAACAAGCCAGTCATTTACACTCACCAAGTCACCTTTTCAAAAAAGAAAAATGGCCAAGAGATGCCTAGATATGGGTTTAATCAGCGAGACCCCTGTGACAACCTACAGCCATCAGTCCGGAGCGCCAATCAAGAAACGAATGCAGCATCTGTGCCGGTTTCAGACGCCTCCAGCCGAAGAACTTCATGAAGAATGGACTCTGAAAAATGGCGATGTTTGGGGTTATGTATTCAACTATATGGCGAATGAACTGCATTTCTACAATCTAAAGAATGGAGAAACGTATGGACCCCGCAGTGTTAAAGCGACACTGACCTCAACAGATTGGGCTGTGTTAACTCTGGTGTCTTCCAGAGATCTCCACGCGACCACTGTATCGGAAGAAGTAGTGCATCGTGAAACCATAGTGGAACCAGCGGTGTACAAGATATTTGCAAAGAAAAGCAAAGAAACGCATACAGCATGCGAGATCAAAGAAGAGTTTTCACCGCGGTCCCTCAATGTGAAGGAAGAAGAAGAAGGAGATATCCCCCCGCAGCCAGAAGTGAGAAGAATCCTGACAAACACCGTATGGGAAACTAAAAGCGGACCATCGGGGCAGTGGTATTACCGCGCAAGCCGTTTGGTGACGCTGGGGAAGGACCCCTCAGATGATTTTATTTTGGAGTATTTCAACTCTACATGCGGGGTTTTTCAGACATCCTTTCGGGTGCCTCTGACTGCTTGGCTGAAAATGATTGATGGAAAAGCTACAAAGCTTAAAGAATTTTTTAAACAGAGTCAGACATCGATGGACATTATAAAGGTGAAAAAGACTCTCACTTTTGCAGAGGACTCAGTATCCCACTCAACATAACAAGTCATACCCTCCTCACCAGATCATTTTAAAACTAAGGACCCCGCAAAGAAAAGCATTGAGTTTTCTACCTAGGTAAAAGGTCTTACGAAAATGTGTTATCTCTGTATCAAGATGATGTGTCTAAAAATGAATCTTGTGAAAAATACCAACGCTGTGAGAGACGTCATAAAGACACTCATTTTAACCACAGTTTTTGTTCTCTACAAATGTTTAAAGATTGTTACAAAATGTAAAAAATAAAAAAGGTATGGAGACAAAATTAATTCAGGTGACTGTCTTTTATTAGGAAAACAAAAATATAATACAAATGGTTTAAGAGGTCAAATGTAACCATCTTGGACTTAATATTCAAAACAAAATACTTTATCTGAATACATTTTCTTTTAAACGCACTTTTCGAAATTATTTATTTATTATTTCAGTGGAACAATCCAGTTTCTGTTAACATCAATGCTTTTTTCTCTTTTCTTTTCTAAGATACTTTTAGACCCACTTTGGCGTGTGCAACACTTAACAACTGGTAGAATATGAAGTACTTTTGTAAGGATTTTGTTTTTAAATGGCGGTTTTTTTTGTTTTGTTGTAAAAACACTTGTTCAGTTAAACAAGGTTTTTTCTTTTTTCTGATAACCTTACATATTTTTTAGTTATTTTCTACTACCAAGATACTTTAAGATACACCTTGATGTATGCAACACTTAACAAAGGGTATAATATGAAGTACTTGATAAGGAAGGGGGTTTTTCTTTAGGGGGTGCAAAACTTTAGAACGGGGTAAAATATTAATTAATTGTAATGAATTGAGTTTTCTTTTTCTTTTTGATTTTCAACATACTATTTGTACACAATGACTTTTTCCATATTTCTGACAAAACTATACTTTTTGACTTTTTCTGTAAAATCTTGACAAAACTATTACTTATTCTTATTTTTGACCTATTGCTGCGTGGTTGGAAATGATAGATGAAAAAGCTACAATGCTTAAAGAACTTTTTTTTTTTTTAAAAACTCTCAATTCTATAAATGACTCCCCCCCATTCAACGCAATAAGTCCCACCCTCCACTCGGCAAATCATCTAAAACGAAGGACCCCACTAAGACAACCGTTGTAAACTAGCCATGGATCTGAGAAAAACCAAGACTCCCCCCGCGAGTTGCAGCCAGGAACAGACTCCTGGACTACCATCATCACCACCATTCTGGACCGCCGAATCCGGCAATACTACCGCTGCTGATTTTGCTCCTTGGGCCAAGACGTCTCTGTTTGTGGACACAGTGAATTCGGTGTTGGTTGATATTGTGGAGAGGGTGATACATCGGTACAGAGAAGAAATCTGCAAAGGGTGTCGAGTCAGTCACCCCGGCCAGAGGCAACACGATTTTATGAATGACATGTCCGATTTCTACTTCAGAAACAATTACAATGCGTTAATGAAAAGACTCTGGCTCACCGACTTCATTACTGAGATCGACCAGACTCTTATTGATAAAGACATTTTCACGGATGATTCGAGGATCCAAGGCGCTTCGGAGGCTTTTCTTCACAATCTCAAAAATTGCAGACGCCTCAAGGAGAGACTTGAAAAGATCCAGGCCGAGTTGGATGGAGAAGAAGAAGACTATTAACCAGCAGTTGACTGAAGCCAGGGATTTGTTTTTTTTTTGATACATTGACTTTTCTCTCTTTTAAAGTAAAATAAAAATGGGGAACTACTATGCAAAATGCTCTGTATATATTGATCACAATATAGTCAATATCCTTTTAATAAGTGTGGTGATGAGGACGATTGAAAACAGAATGAGTAGTGACCCCTGTGTAAAAAGAACGGCTGAAGTTTGTAAACTGGAAGACATTATGGATATCGTTCGTTCTGGCAGTACTATTCCGGGTCATTGGGAAACGATTATAAACGAAACATTTAAAGTGGTCCTGGAATCTTCATTTTCCGAAACATTCTGTAACATTACCGCAGAAATTAAACAAACATCAAAAGTGTATCATGTGCTCTCACTGTATACTCTGTTTGTAGATGTGATGCATCTTTGTGTTGAAAACAACATACACATGAATATTCTGACTGAAGTGAAAAAAACTCCACCAGGATATTTCCAGTAATATGGGGAATTCCAAGCTGGAGACGGTCCTGGGGATGTTACAATCAGTGTAACTATTGATTTTTGTGTGTGTGAAAAATAAAAATGTGTTTTTTACATTTTAAAAACTGTTGTCTTCATTATAGCAAGGGGAGTGTGTCTGATACATGTGTATTACAGTCCTTCACATGCACTGGTGTCTTCATTATAACAAGGGGAGGATAACAGGGAAGATGTAGGATAAATGTGTACTGAAACGTGCGTATTATACACCCACAGAAACGCAGAAACACGGAAACACACAGAAACACAGAAACACAGACACACAGAAAACACCCTGAATCAAATCTAGAGAGGACCATTATGAGTCAGATGCTTGACGAAATCTACTAAAACAAAGTACTTCATGGTAGTGGTCAGCTTTTATACACAAAAGTGTATCTTTTCAGTAACTTTCTCAGAGAATTTAAGCATAAATCTGTCAAATGTTCAAAACAGCCTTGTTTCACTGAAATAGCCCTCAAAATCACAAAAGGCCATTAAGAGTCAGATGCTTTATGAAATCTAATACAACAGAGTACTTTCATGGTAGTGGTCTGCTTTTAAAAAGAAAAGTGTATCTTTTCGGTAACATTTCTGAGAGAATTAAGCATAAATCTGTCAAATGTGCAAAGCAGCCTTAGGATACATCACAAAATGCCATTAAGAGTGGGAATCCTAACGAAATCTACTCAGAGTACTTCATGGTAGTGGTCAGTTTTTAGATACAAAAGTGTATCTTTCACTAACCTTTTCGAGAGAATTAAACATAAATCTGTCAAATGTTCAAAACAGCCTTCAATGAAATAGCCTCACAATCACAAACTGGCTGAAACTGTACAGTGAATTGGAGAAATTACAGCACAGAGCTTTCTACTCCACCATCCAGATGTTGATGAAAATGATGAGTTAGTTTGAATGAGTTTAAATGATATGGATGTTCAGAGATGAGATTGTTCAATGAATGTCCAGCCGATGTGATTATTTAAATGATGAAATCATGTGAAGAAGTGAGCAAACTAAAATGCTAAAATGGAGTGAATCCATTTCAATTAACCTATACTATTCCAAGATAGTGTATTTTTATTATTACATTACAGTGGTCCAAGATAGTTTGTTTCATTTTTATTATTTTTCACTGTTCTATAGATTTCATGCATTTTAGAATCATTACTATTTTAAAATGGGTCGTTTCTTTTCACTTTGTAAAAACAAGTGCCTTAACACTGAGCGTGGTATGAGAACGGTTTCTGTGAAAGGAGGGAGGAGGAAATGTTCTGATACCAAGCCATTGCTGCTATTTTGAAGAACCATATTGAATGTTAACACTAGAAGTTATGCACAAGGGAAAACTTTTGTTTGAACACAGTCAAAGTATTTTTTGTATTTTTGTAAAGTTGAGGCTATTCGAAACATTCCATTTTGATTGTATGTTTTTGATATGAGTTATGTACGATGCAGAGTTCAGATGAAGAACTCATTGATTTCAGTATTATACACACTTTTTAGGTGTGTAAGGAGGGACTGTTAGAAATTAAAATCAATGTTTTGATAGCATAATGTACCTTAAACATACCGTCAGTTTAAATGCTGTTTTATACTGAAAAACCAGAAGTTCTTGTGCACAACCAGTTGTTAAGCTTTTATTCTGAAAATCCTTCATCTCCGGTTAGCATTTAGCATGAGGCTAATATACCATTTACTATAGAGGTGAATTTAGCAGCGATATGATATGATGTTGCACACCGAAACCTACTGATTTCAACACTACAACTACAGACGTCGAGATATTATTATTGTTGAATATTAAATGAAGGTACAGTTTATTTGTGTACGTTATTGTTTACAGATGTGGGTAGCATGTGACAACATCAGGAACGACCGGAAACCAAACTGCCGTGAAGTATTTCCTGTATTTTTTGGAGTATTGATTACAGCGTTTAGAATGTGTTAAATGAAAAGTCATGAAAGAGTTAAGGAGGAGAAAAGGCGTGTTTAGATATATTGAATGTACAATGTCTGTATCCTCTGATATGCGTAACAACGGACATTAAAACGTTGGAGAGCCGGCCCGCAGGGAGGAGCCAGCAGAGGA
Organism: Harpagifer antarcticus; assembly: GCA_902827135.1. NCBI lineage: Eukaryota > Metazoa > Chordata > Actinopteri > Perciformes > Harpagiferidae > Harpagifer > Harpagifer antarcticus. The sequence goes on from CADEHL010001212.1 coordinate 2,818,062, forward strand.
TATAAAAACAGCGGGATCTGAGGGGTTCGGTCTCTTTCTTCACCTGCCAGAGCCAGAGACACAGCTGCTTTTCTGTCGAACAATATTCTGTTTGTAACATAACCGCGCCTTTATTTTTAATTAAAGTACCAATTTGAAACCATCGCAGAGACTCCATTTAGACTCCTTTTTAAGCTTCTCTCCTGGACGCGAGAATAACCAACACAGATAACACACCGTGCTAACAGCAGTGATACCCGCATAAAAGCACTGATCTGAGGGTAAAATAATCATCATTCTGTATATAAATATGTTTGTCAATATCATGGACATTTCCTTTTAAATTGGGGTCCACGAAACTGACACAAGATACCCGCAGATAAGCACTCATCTCGGACTAAAATCCTCAATGCATAGCAGTTTCAATGGCATGCCCCTGGTTACCTTGAGACATTATTTTTTTTATTCAGTATTACCAGGGGCACGAACTTCTGACCGGTGTTTCCTCTTGGTGTAGTCCGTGGGGGAGTGCTTAAGTGTGGGTACACAGGTTCGCCTGGTGCACAAGGTTATGGAGGTGGGGGTCTTGCTGGTGCTCAAGTGTCCATATACGTCACCCCATACTCTACCTGCCTTAAGAGACACTATTTTCGGATACAATGTCTCCATTTTCACCCGTTTCCTCTGGTTCTCCCAAAAGATAACGTAGAGACTTTTTCTGCCTCTGGAGGAATGTAAGGGGAGTTGTCAGGGGACTCTACCTGCCTTAAGAGACACTATTTTCGGATATATTTTATCCATTTTCACCCTTTTCTCTGGTTCTTCCAAAAGATAACGTAGAGACTTTTTCTGCCTCTGGAAGAATGTAACGGGAGTTGTCAGGGGACTATATCCGCCTTAAGAGACACTATTTTCGGATACATTTGATCCATTTTCACCCCTTTTCTCTGGTTCTTCCAAAAGTTAACTTAGACTATTTCTGACCCATGTGCATCACCCTGGATCTCTGCCTGTGAGTGTGGGACCCTGCTTACAGCAGTGACTCTGCTGTACTTATGTTCTTGTACATTTCATGAGTCAAATGTGGATGAAATGGACAGATTCCTGTACATTTCATGAGTCAAATGTGGATGAAATGGATAGGTTTCAAGCTGTTTTCCTGGGTTACATAGTGCTGCGAAGCAGCCTGTCAACTCTGGGTGGCTGGGTGGGAGGGAGAGAGCGAGGTGCTGGAAGGAGCTCTCTGGGTCACAGCCTGCTGCTGCTGCTCTCTCCCCCCCTGTATTCACATCACTTTTACCCAGCTTTCACACACTCATTCCTGGGTAAGAAAGCCATGTGCATCACCCTGGATCTCTGGGTGCCTTTGAGTGTGGGACCCTGCTTACAGTCCGTCGTTTGGGGCTCTCCCGAGAGTGGAAGTCCATTGCCTCTAAATAGAGGTAAAATTAGGTCTGTCACTTTGGGTAACCGCACCACTGTCAGACGTCTCCCGAGAATGGACATCCATTCTCTCTAAATAGGGCCGTCCGCCCGAGTCCCCCTTTTTGAACTCTGCCTTGCCCCCGGGCCGTCCGCCCGAGACCCCTTCCTTGAACTCTGCCTTGCCCCCGGGCCGTCCGCCCGAGATCCCTTCCTTGAACTCTGCCTTGCCCCCGGGCCGTCCGCCCGAGTCCCCCTTTTTGAACTCTGCCTTGCCCCCGGGCCGTCCGCCCGAGTCCCCATCCTTGATCTCTGCCTTGCCCCCGGGCCATCCGCCCGAGACCCCTTCCGGGTCCTCCGCTGTCAGCCCAAGCCCGTCCTCCAGACCCCCTCCACCCACCCTGTTGGCCTTAGTTTTGTAATCAATAGTTAGTTCCTAGGGGTGAAACTCCCTTAGGTGGCGTTGTTGGCAACACAAACTCTTACCTACACCACAACGTCACACATAGACAACAAAAGTCTGTCACCATAAACAAACATGTAATCCAAACACTCACCGGCTGCCTGTGTGCCCTGTGGCTGATCAAAACATGAGTGACAAGTATTTCACTGGCCTTTTCAAGATGGCTGACGGTCCCTCATTAAATGAGTCCCAAGGGAAACAAAATACTGGAACCAAGGTTCCCTCCCAACTGAAACCTATTATTCATGACAACCTGCACAACTAAACAAGTATCTTAATGCTTCATCATTGAAATAAATAAATAGAAAATCAATGAATAAACAACCAAAATTAACTCCACACCTCCCACTTGGGCTCCCGATCACTAGATCCAGGGAGACCACACAAAATGCACCCTGGACACCCAAAACCAGAGTCTCTTGTAGTGGGGTGTCTGGGACTTCTTGTTTTTTTCAAGCCAAGGAGGGACGTCCTGCCCTCCCAGCCAAGCAGTCCTCCCGTCTCCATACAACCGGAGCTGGAACCGGTCGACCACTGCAACCGTTCACAGCCCTGATTAACTTTCAGGACAGGTCCCTGGCCTCTACTGCTCCTCCACGGGGAGCAATACCACCAGCCTCCGTACGTCTCTGCAGAGGATGGTAGTTGGGACTGGGACTGTCCGTGTCTTCTGGGATCCAGCAGTGAGGGGGGCAGGAAGGCCCACACAGGTCCGAATATCATTGTCCCGGACGACTCCTCTTCTGTCTGGATAGGCTTTTACAACTCAGCCTAGACGAAACTGACCTCTTAAGGTGTTCTGGTCCGTGATCCAGACCAGGTCTCCCACCTGGACATTCCAGGCAGCTCGGTGCCATTTGGGTCAGAGGAACAGGTTTGGCCTGCTAAATCACTCCAGCTTGTCCAGAACTTATCTACTCCGGCCTGGATAGCCTTTAACCTGTGCCAAGAGCGGCCTTCCAAGCTGATCCCCTCCAGGTCTCCTCCCTGTCCTGTACATCCAAGGATGAGGGAATTCGGAGAGATGTACTCCATGGCATCTTCCTGCTCCTGGGCTCGGGCGTCGATAGGCCACTCATTGGCCAGGTTGGCTGCAGAGTAGAGGAGAGTTTGGAATTACCCCCACGTGAAACTGCCGGTGAGATTGGTAAGCGCTCTCTTGAGGATCCGAACGGCTGCCTCGGCCGCTCCGTTTTAGTGGGGCGAGTCTGCAGGATGGAAGACCCACTTCCACTCGTGCGTTTGAGAAACCGGCTCGAGATACACTTTTTGTTATATTCCATGGAATGCTCTTAACCAGAGGTGGCGCTAGACTTTTTCGCTGTCTGTCATTTTGATGGGATCGTAACATTTCCGTCAAAATCCATTATTACCCGTCGGCCTGTACACAACTCTGCCGGGGGGAGGGGGTGTATGCCTTGTGAACGTGAACTGTCAACGGAGGGGGGGGGTGGACGCCTTGTGAACTGTTAGCGTGCATAACACCGGAGCCCCGCTGCGGGGACACTTTGGCGCTATTCTGAGTTTGTTCAAATCTGTCAAAATGACGGACAGCTTTCAGATTTTTCCGTCATTGTTAAAAAAAATCCGTCATAGACGGAAAATATTCGGTTAACGCAAACTCTGCTCTTAATATCCCGATAGCAATGAATATATTAAGTGCTTTGACAAAAAATCCATACAAAAATGTTATCTGTGGAAGCCGTTGTACTTTAAAAAGCACGACCAATCATTTTAGCCGGCCCGGATAAAATAACTGGATAGCCTACCTGCCTGTCAGCCTTCCATCTGTGCACAAACTTATCTCGTGCCCTCATTGGTCATCTGCGCGTTCGTGTGTGTTGGGTGAGTATTTTCAAATTCTAGCGCACTCGAGCTGGTTTCTCCAAAATTACCTACTCCACCTTTAATTTGCGATTAATCGCGATTAACTACGGACATCATGCGATTAATCGCGATTAGATATTTGTAATCACCAAGAATGCCTTGCCATCTCACGGACCCGTTACACGGACCCTCACTATTGCGGAAAGCGTGTTGTCACTTCCGGGCTATCCTGTGTGCTTCCTGTGTGCTTGCTCTTCTGATAGCTTATATTATCTTAAATGAAATCGATCGTTTTTACAATTCTTGATCACGGTAGCTACCTGACGTTATAATCACACGTTACTACAGCTTAAGCACTCACAACTCTCCTTCTCTTAGCGACTGTAACTCCACAGTTGCTTATACTTCTTTCGGTTTTGCTAACGGTAGCTACTTTAGCTTGATAGCTAACCATGGCTACTTCCCCACCCTTGGGTGCTATTTCCTGCTCTATCTGTCTTATGTTTGGCTATTTCCCTTCCTCCTTTACTGGTACCGATAGGCCTGCGTGTGTTAAATGTCGTACAGTTGCTAGGTTGGAGGCGGGAATCATAGCCATAAGGCGCATTCACACCGCAGTACTTTTCCCACAAAGGTTCATGAGAACTTAGTTCATGCGAACTCTTTAGTTCGCATGAACTAAGTACAGATCGCGTTCACACCGGAAAAAGTCCCTGGGGGTGGATTAGGCAAATGAAGCCGCTGACGTCACTTCTTCTTCTTCTGCTTTGGGTTTACTGGCAGGCTACAAACAACTTCACGGCGTATACTGCCGCCCATAGTCCCCAGCCGGAAGTCCCCGGAGTTGGGGACTGGCTTCAGTAGAAGCTGCTGGGACTCCCAGCAGCTTCTACTGAAGCCTTCCGAGTAAATCGCCAGAACGCCGACACCTCCTCATCTCCACCGCTCCCATGTTTTATTTTGTGTTGCCATAAGTTAGTCTCTCTGCGTTTCTGCGCTGGGCTAATGCTAATGCTAATAATGCTAATGCGAGGATAATAAAATGGCGGCTTCACAAAACTTTTTGGGAGTTTTACGGGGCGTGGTTTGCAATCCGCCCAGCCAATCAGAAATATAGCTCTTTTCTCACAAAAGAGCCGCTCGAAAGTCCCTGCTCTCTAGCAGGGACTTTCGAGGGGGTAAAAAGGTTCTCATGAACTAATTTTAGTACCGGCTCTTTTTGGTGTGAACGCGATAAAAGAGTTTGCATGAACTAAGTTCGCATGAACCTTTGTGGGAAAAGTACCGCAGTGTGAATGCGCCTATTGAAGCCCGGCTCCGCATTTTAGAAAGTAACTCAGCTACAGTAAAGCCCATGTTAGCCGGTATAGACCGGCAAGAGGTAGCTTGTACTAGCCGTCCCCCGACAACTCCCGAGCAGCTAGGAGACTGGGTGGCTGCTCAGAAGGGGCATAAAGCGAGACTCGCAGGTCCCCACCAACCCGTTCACTTATCTAACAGATTTTCTCAACTCAGTGAGGCACCCGCTGAGAAGCCAACTCTGGTTATTGGTAGCTCTATTATGAGACACGTGAATTTAGAGACCGAAGCCTCCACAGTCACATGCATTCTGGGGGTCAGAGGGGCGACGTTAAGGCGCATCTTAAACTGCTGGCTAAAAATAAACGTAAATACAGTAGGATTGTTATTCACGTCGGTGGTAATGATGTTCATTTACGCCAATCAGAATGCACCAAAGTTAATGTCGGTATGTAGATATGCTAAAACAATGTCGGACAGCGTAATTTTCTCTGGTCCCCTCCCCAATCTGATCAATGATGACATGTATAGCCGCATGTCATCATTTCAGCGCTGGTTGTCTTGGTGGTGCCCAGCAAACAATGTGGGCTTCGTAAATAATTGGATAGTCTTCTGGGGAAAACCTGGTCTGATTAAGAGAGACGGCATTCATCCTACTTTGGAAGGTGCAAATCTAATTTCGGCAAACATTTCAGGGCTTTGTGGACGTAATCCATGACAAAGTGGAGTTGAGACCAGGAGGAGGAGTCGCAGTTTTATATGTTTCTCTGCGCTCTCTCCAATAAAATACCCAATATTAACGGTGTGTGTGTCTGCCCAAGGACAATTTAGGTAAAACCTAATAGAGGTGTCACACATAATAACTTAATAAAAGTAAATGTAACAACTACTACAGTGCAACAAAACAGGAAGATTAAGTGTGGTCTCTTAAACATAAGATCTCTAGCATCTAAAGCAATATTGGTAAATGATTTAATATCAGATTATAATATTGATATATGCTGTCTCACTGAAACTTGGTTGAGACATAAAGAATATGTCAGCATAAATGAGGCCACTCCACCCAGCCATATCAATACTCATTGCCCGAGGCACGGGCCGAGGAGGTGGAGTTGCAGCAATCTTTGACTCAAATTTACTTAGCAATGCTAAACCAAAATTTAATTATACCTCCTTTGAAAGCCTTGTTTTTAGTCTTACGCATCCGACCTGGAAAACTTTGCAGCCAATCTTATTTGTTACAGTGTACCGTGCAGCAGGTCCTTATTCAGAATTGTTATCAGAATTCTCTGAGTTTTTATCAACTTTGGTTCTTAAAACAGATAAAATAATCATCGTAGGTGACTTTAATATTCATGTTGACGATGATAAAAATGCCTTACTGTTGGATTTAACTCTATATTAGATTCTGTTGGTTTCTGTCAGAGTGTAAATAAACCAACCCACTGCTATAATCACACTCTCGACCTTGTTCTGACTTATGGTATTGAAATTGAGCAACTACATTACTCCTGTTCTGGCTGCCTTACACTGGCTCCCTATAGAACACAGGATAGAATTTAAAATTCTTCTTCTCGCCTACAAAGCCCTTAATGGGCAGGCGCCATCTTACCTTAAAGAACTCATTATACCCTACTGTCCTACTAGGGCATTGCGTTCCAAGAATGCAGGGTTGTTGGTTGTTCCTAGAGTCTCTAAAAGTACAATGGGAGCCAGAGCCTTTTCTTATCAAGCTCCACATTTGTGGAATCAGCTTCCAGTTTGTGTTCGGGCGGCAGACACCCTATCCGTTTTTAAGAGTGCGCTTAAGACCTTCCTTTTTGATAAAGCTTATAGTTAGGGCTGATTAGATTCAGCCCCTAGTTTTGCTGATATATGCTTAGTTTGTCGGGGGACATCTTACTTCTTCCTTCTCTCTGTCTATACCTGTGTACTCTCATGTTCCGATTAACCCAGCTTCCCCAAATATCTTTCTTTTTGGTGTCTATATACGCTGGGATCCGGAGTCATGGATGATCCTGCGGTCCTGTGTCCTGCATCGCGAGCCCTGGATCTTGAGTCGTGGCTGTGGTCCTGGATCATAGGTCCTGGATGGATATCCTTGTGGATTCATCTTCCTATTATACACACATGCATTTTCAAACATTTGGACTACCTATGTTGCAAATGTATTATCTTTTCAATTTACACACGGCATCTATTGCACGTCTGTCCGTCCTGGGAGAGGGATCCCTCCTCTGTTGCTCTCCCTGAGGTTTCTCCCATTTTTCCCTTTAAACTGTGGGTTTTCTTCGGAAGTTTTTCCTTGTACGATGTGAGGGTCTAAGGACAGAGGGTTTCGTATTGTCATACTGATATTTTGTACAAACTGTGAAGTCCACTGAGACAAATGTAACATTTGTGATATTGGGCTATATAAATAAACATTGATTGATTGATTGATTAGTCGAACCGCATAATCCTGCTTTATCCGACCATTTCTTAGTAACCTTTGAAGTACTGTTACTAGACTACAAAGTATTAGTCAAAAGCTCCTGCAGCAGAAACCTATCTGTTAGTGCTATAGCCAAATTTAAGGAAGAGATTCCTCCAATACTTAACTCGATAGCATGTCTGCAAGTAAGGGAGGAAACTTATACAAAATGTCCACCACCCCAAATTGATCATGTTGTTGATAGTGCTACAGATGTGCTGCCAATAAAATTGTACTCTGTTGCTCCTTTGAAAAAGAAGAAAATAAATCAACATAGATTAGCTCCATGGCATAATGCCGAAACCCGCGAAATAAAGCAAAAGTCGAGACAACTTGAAAGGATATGGCGTTCCACTAAACTTGAAGAATCTCGTTTAATTTGGCATATTACTCTCAATGAATATATGAAAGCACTGCGTAAAGCGAGAGCAGCTTACTACTCTTCATTAATAGATGAGAATAAGAATAATGCAACATTTCTTTTCAGCACTGTAGCCAGGCTGACAGAGAGCCACAGCTCTATTGAGCCTTCTATTCCCATAGCACTCGTAGTAGTAATGATTTTATGTGCTTTTTTAATGATAAAATTGTTACTCTTAGAAACAAAATTAACGACCTCTTGCCTTTGACCAGTATAGTGTTATCAACAGCTCCCGGAAACGTAAGTTCTAATATTATACTAGATAGTAAACTACAATGCTTTTCAGCCATAAACCTTAAATTCAATGATTCTCTCTTCTAAACCATCAACGTGTATGTTAGACCCAATTCCAACTAAGCTGTTGAAGGAAGTTTTTCCATTAATTAACACTTCTTTATTAAATATTATGAATATGTCTTTATTATCAGGCTATGTTCCACAATCATTTAAAGTTGCAGTAATAAAACCGCTTCTTAAAAAGCACAACCTCGATCCAGTGGTTTTAGCCAACTATAGACCTATTTCTAATCTTCCGTTCCTCTCAAAGATTCTTGAGAAAGCAGTCGCACAACAGTTGTGTGATTACTTAAAAAAACAATGATTTATTTGAAGATTTTCAGTCTGGCTTTAGAAAACATCATAGCACAGAGACAGCTCTGGTTAAAGTCACAAATGACATTCTAATAGCCTCAGACAAAGTACTTGTCTCTATTCTTGTTCTGCTCGATCTTAGTGCTGCATTTGATACTATCGACCATGATATCTTATTGCAAAGACTAGAGCACTTAGTTGGCATACAGGGAACTGCTTTAGATTTGGTTAGGTCCTATCTATCTGAACGCTCTCAGTTTGTGTGTATCACATCATATGCTTCCGTTAGGCAATATTATAAGATATCACTGTACATTTCCACTGTTATGCGGATGATACTCAACTATATTTATCCATCAAGCCTGATGAAACCAATCACCTAAATAAAATTCAAGACTGCCTCAAGAGGCGCGTTCACACCGCAGTACTTTTCCCACTTTAGTTCCGATATAGTTCCGAAATGTTGCGTTCACACCAAAAAGAGCCGGAACTAAAATTTGTTCATGAGAAACTTTTCACCCCCTTTTCCGTCCCTGCTAGAGAGCAGGGACCTTCGTGGGAGAAAAAGGTTCCTATGTCTGATTGGCTGGGCGGATTGCAAACCACGACCCGTAAAACTCCCAAAAAGTTTTGTGAAGCCGCCATTTTATTATCCTCGCATTAGCATTATTAGCATTAGCCCAGCGCAGAAACGCAGAGAGACTAACTTATGGCAACACAAAATAAAACATGGGAGCGGTGGAGATGAGGAGGTGTCGGCGTTCTGGCGATTTACTCTGAAGGCAGTCCCCAACTCCGGGGACTTCCGGCCGGGGACTTTGGACGGCAGTATACGCCGTGAAGTGGTTTGCGGCCTGCCAGTAAACCCAAAGCAGAAGAAGAAGAAGTGATGACAGCGGCTTCATTTGCCTCATCCTCCCCCAGGGACTTATTCCGGTGTGAACGCGATCTGTACTTAGTTCATGAGAACTAAAGAGTTCTCATGAACTAAGTTCTGATGAACCTTTGTGGGAAAAGTACTACGGTGTGAATGCGCCTAAGGACTTAAAAACATGGATGACCTTAAACTTTTTGATGTTAACCACGGCTAACACTGAAGTTATTGTACTCGGCCCAAAGAATCTACGAAACAAACTATCTAAAGATATACTAGTTATGGATGGCATTAATTTGGCCTCCAGTGAGACTGTAAGGAATCTTGGTGTTATATTTGATCAGGATTTATCCTTTAACGCCCACATAACATCAATCTCAAGGACCACCTACTTCCATCGACGCAACATTGGCAAAATTTGGCATATCTTGCCTCAAAACGATGCAGAGAAACTAGTCCATGCATTTGTTACTTCTAGGTTGGATTATTGTAACTCCTTATTATCAGGGTGTACCAAGAAGTCAGTCAAGTCGCTTCAGCTGATTCAAAATGCTGCAGCTCGTGTACTAACCAGAGTTAGGAAAAGGGACCACATTACTCCTGTTCTGGCTGCCTATAGAACACAGGATAGAATTTAAAATTCTTCTTCTTGCCTACAAAGCCCTTAATGGGCAGGTGCCATGTTACACCCTACTGTCCTACTAGGGCATTGCATTCCAAGAATGCAGGGTTGTTGGTTGTTCCTAGAGTCTCTAAAAGTACAATGGGAGCCAGAGCCTTTTCTTATCATATCATCATCAAATAAACATTGATTGATTGATTGATTTTAATCGACTGACAGCCCTAGTTTCATTCCATTTCAAAGTGCTGTTTGATGCTCGGCGTAAACTTCGCGCACTGCCACTCCAACATCCAATCACAAAGATTGAGGACTAATCACAGGGTTTGTCAAGCAAAGTGCATGGTGTAGTCCTAAATGATAACTGAGGATTATGGGTCATTATAGTGATTATATATATATATATTATATAGTGATTATAGTGTCATCCTAAACTCAGAAAAAATATTTGTTTCTCCGAATCGAAGGGGAAAAATACAAAAGCATTGTACACAATTTAAACCAATCAATGTTGTGTAATTAACAAGGATAATCTGGTGTTTTTGAGTCGATGAGTAGTGCAGATATCACTGTAAAATCAATAGACAGTAAGGAGAATACTTATTTCCGGGTGTAAAATCCTCCGTTATCCAATGGGAATGGACGCTCACATTGCCTTTAAGTGCCGCCGACATGGACCGATGCGGTGCTTCCCTGAGCGTCAAATACCGCCGCTGATGGGAATACATTGCAATCAGTTGAAAGCTCTTTGCGTCAGTTTATGAAGCTGTCACAACTGCACGCCATAGGACCCTGACCAAGCGTCGCCATTGAACTATCAGGGAGTGTCTAATCTCCCGACCTGATATTTTTATTTTATATTCAATCAATATCTTTTTGGAAAGGGAAACTGTGCGCAAACAACAGTAGATATATATATTCATTTATTAAAAATGAAAAAGGGGAAAAAAAGGGCACTTTCTCTGGAGGAAGAAAAAGGGCAGGGGCTCAAGCCCACTTTGATGTCTATTGGCGCATTTCCACTGCAGCGCGTATCACGGTTTCAGCGTGCCGTGCCAAACCCGCCCGTTTTTTGTTGTGTTTCCACTAGGGGTAGTTCCGGCTAACGGGTACTTTTTCACAGTTTTTCTGGCCCTCCAAAATCGTGGTTGTTTCCGGGCCAACAACCGGGCTGAATATGCTAAACTAGTGACGGCAAGGGAGCTACAGCTAAATTAAAATGAACATATTTTACCGTGATTTAATTGTAATACACGTTTCAAAATGATGCCGAAGTAACAACATACTGATGTTGAACATACTTAGTAAAAACCATGAATTAATGCTTTGACAAGTCTGCAGACAGACGGCAGGCGACAAACCTTTTAAAATGCGTGTTTTCTGAATGGAGATCGACTAAGCTAACGTTATATGCTCCGACCGTCCACACTCACAACAACGGCCTATACAGACATGAATAAAGCAGCGACTGTATTCGCTATGACACAGACAGTCTGTGGTTTGTACTTGTTTAACTTTAGTCTAGTTTCTGAACAGATATGAGGAGCTGTGAGCTCTGAGGGCTAACAGCTAACGGCTGATGTTGGTGTCTGTGTTTCGTATTGAAGATGACGTCACGGCTCCGCCTACACTGCATTACTATAGTTACTGCCCCAGTTCCTAAACTGTAATGGAAACGCAGCATAAAGTGAGCTTGGCCTACCAAGTCCTAACTATAATGTACTAAGCCGTGCGAGGCCCTGCAGTGGAAATGCGCCATATATGTGCACGTGCCTGTTGGCAAGTAGTTAACTTTTGAACATTAGATAGTTGTCATAAAAGTTGTCACAAGGATTCAATGTCGTGGCTTGCAATGTCAATGCTACAATCAACAATTTTGTCAGGAGACATGAGCAGACGGTAGAACCTTTTTTCTTGACCATAACCCTAATTCTGTCAGTTTGTTATTGGGTCTTACCAAGTCTTGCTTGGAATATTTTCACCTCTCACAGCACAGTGACATGGCTCTGGTTTCTCCGGCTACACCCACAGGGCTGGTATTTAAGTCCGGTCCTCCTCCCAGTCTTCATCAGTCTGCAGCACGGAGAATAACACGAGTGAGCCTCCCGCCTCAGGAACCATACTGCTGAGTGGACTGCAGCCTGCAGAGAAACATGCATGTGAAATCTTCAGAAACATTCTATGTTCTCCTGCTTATTATCTCATCGGTAAGCTTGATTTTAAGAATCACATTTTCTCTGATGAAATAAAACGTGATTTGGGGATGGACTTATATCTAGATGAAGGTGTTGTGCTGTGAAAATGTGCAAGGAAATGGGCATTTAAGTCTGCATGTGAATCTTTAGTGTGTAGTCATTCATCATAAAGAGCCAAACTTGTGATAATAGAGTTCAGGATTGTTGCATTTGGTAACAATGTAGAGAACTTCTGTCAGTTCTTGCACCACAATACTCAGAGAAGTATTTTTCCTCATTATTTCCCATCTGTTGCTCATGTTTTCTTCCTTAAACCTGCTGCCTCTATGCTATGAATGCACTTATTGTAAGTCGCTTTTGATAAAAGTGTCAGCTAAATGAAATGTAATGTAATACTGGGCTGGTGCTGAACAGTGGAAAGAAACAAAACATGGAAAATATTTGCTGGCCCATTTGGTCTCAGTCTACTGTCGCCATCCCGTGGCATTCTGTGCAGCCATATACCAGACCAACACAATAGGAGCCTCTGCTCTATGTAAAGTGCATTCGCTCTTGACCTCTCACATTGTCTTTGGCAAATTGATATTTTCATACTCATTTAATTGTGTAGTATATTTATGGGGCATTGCAGTAAACATGTTTGTTTGCCATGTCTTCGGTAGGCCACTGCAGTTATTTTGGCTGAGAATCTGTTTTCCTTATGTTTGCTTTATGTTTTTTTTCTTGTACTCTGGCTAGCCAAAGTCACTGTGGGGTGTGTGGGCAGAACTTCATTTGTCCCAAAAACCTCAAGTACACACATTTCTTGACACACATGTCCAATTTTAAGATGAACATGTCCTCATTTCTGATAGTCATCTAAATGTGTCCAGCTGGGGGGAAAACATGAGAAAGTGCCTGCTTGTTCTCCCAAACCTTAGAGGTGATTCAAAATAAGAGGGTTGCAGCAGGAAATCACAGCATGTACTGTATCTTATTGGTCACTTGGGAACAACACAACAAACGTGAAGACAGCCACACATACATTTGGTATGGCTCTATAAATTGTTATGTTATGTGTTAACAAATAGTTACATGTTTGACAATCCACATGCACACTAAATGATCATTCATTTGGAGTGTTTGTGCCAAATTGTATTCCAACACACAAGTATACTATCTGGCACTTTAGCACTTCAGCAAATGCACCTCTATGTTCTAGTGCTGCTAGATTATGACACAAATCATAATAAGGATATCTGTTTATTCCTGAGACCACAATTACTCAACACAATCATCTATTTAGAAAACGCAAATGGGTACAATTCAAAGTTAAATGCACCATTCCGGTGCACATTGAGTGCAAAATGAAAAGGCTAGATCTCTTTTGTTTGCTCTAGCAAACAATTGAATCATTAACACATTAATTGTATTGATGTAAATGGTGATGGCGCTGCCATGGATCCCTACAAAGGGATCCCTAGCCCTACTGTGTCCTTTTGTTTGCTGCTTGACTTGAGGTTTACAGTGGGTTTATTAGTGCTCATTTAACTTTCTAATTCTGTTTGATGAGAGGGCTGAGTGGGAACTAAAGACAATGAAGTTGAAGGCTGTAAAACTCAAACAATCAGAATCAGAATACCTTTATTAGTCCCACGGAGGGGAAATTTGCATAGTTACAGCCGGAAAAAGAGCCACAGACAGCTTAATGTTACATATGTTAAATATGTGACATGCATTAAAAAAAAAGTACTAAGTTATGATATAATAAAAAATATAATAAAAAATAAAAAGTTACATAATTTAAAAAAATACACATCCTGTAATAGTTCTTAGGATTTAGCAGCCAGGTATATATTACACAGTTATTAGCGGCATCTATATATATTGCACATCTAGCACATAGTTTGTTGGTATTTAGCAGCAAGGGGTGATATAGTCTGTGTTGTGGTGTGTGTGTAGGGGGTCAACTAGGGCCTGAGACGCTCAGGTCAATGCTGTTCCTACTGCTACTTGTTTAATGTGATTTTTTCATCTATGGTTAAGTAAAATATGACCATACAACTCCCCTATTTAAGTAGCTCAATCTTTTTAATTTAGCTGAAAACAGCCCTGGTGTTGCACAAAATGTTCCATAACGAAATGCCTCATAACGTCCAAACACACTTCCCAATTAAGGTCTGAAGTGACCAACTACCCAAACCAACACTTTGTGTAGAAAGCAACAACCATTAATCCCACAGTTCAATGATGATCAGTGTTTAAATATCCAATGGACTGAATCCACATCTCTCATGTATTATTTCTCAATAATGGTTCAACAAATTACACAATTGATGTAAACCACCAATTCACATGTTGACTTTATAAGTTCAGTTAACCAAAATATATGTATTTCTAGAACATAAACAGTCGTTTTGGTTATTAAAACAGAAAATATATATATTTTCTGTTATAATTTATTTGGTATTGTATCATTATTTTAGCCCCTGTATATGACCTTGTTACATACTTAACTTTAGGAAATGTATACAGTATGTTTTATTTTAAATATATATTATATATATATAGGGATTTTTATTAAAAGCCATGCTATCAGCTCTCCTGTGTGTGTGTGTTTCAGACAGTGGCCCAGGACTGTTCCCAGCCCTGTTCCTGCTCTGCAGCCCCCCCGCCCTGCACGCTGGGCAGCAGCCTGGTGCTGGACGGCTGTGGCTGCTGTAAGGTGTGTGCCCGGCAGCTGGGGGACCCCTGCTCCCTGCTGGAGCCCTGCGACCACCACAAGCAGCTCTACTGCGACTACAGCCTGCTCAGCGACTCTGACACCGGCATCTGCATGGGTAACTCTATAACAACAGTGTTGATGTGTCTCCCTCTGGTGCTAATACTCAGCTATGGTTTTCTCTTGTCAGGACATTGTATATATTATCATTTAAAAAATAATGTTTTATTTTTTACTTTTGGGGATTACCTTAATATCAAATACAATGCAAATAAATAAAAGAGAAAGATGTTTTTTACTGAAGTGTATTATATAAGACAACAGAACAATATGACCTTAGGAAAGAAGAAACCAAGATATTTAGGATCAGAAATGATCTTATTTATATGAAAAGCTGCCTTTCATGAAGCAGATTCAGACAGCAGCCTATATAGACATTTTATTCATTGGGATAAACCCCTCTCATTAGAAACCATCTCGTTTTCAAGGGGGTCCCGACAATAGCAACAACGTACAGACATACATAAACAAAGAGACAAAATGCAAAACATGACACACAAGACAATCCACATACAGTCTGTTAAGTACAATTCAAGCAATGCACACAATCATTACAATTTGAGACAGTCAAGCAAATCAGTTTCATCAATATCAGTTATAACAAGTACAGACCAGTTGAAAGTGAGATAACAATGCATGTTTAAATATACCCAATGATGCAAGAGATCTAATAGCAGGGGGTGGGCAAACTATTTGGCTCGGGGGCCATTATGAGTTTTAAAATTTGAAAGCTGGGCCGGGCCAGTAGCAGATCGGTGAACAAATATTTAGCTGTCCACTCCTCATTATAAACTCTGCACTCAATGTCGACTTTTCTTTTCTTTGGTCCACTCATTGTTACAGATGCAGGTTCAAAGGTGAATTATTGCGTCATTGCGTCATCGTTTGCGTCATTGCGTAACCGTTTACGTGCCTTCTTATGACCCACACAGCTTTTACGTCGCTGATTTTCTCCACAACACCGCTCACAACAACATCAATAGAGGACTGTGTCGGGTAGTTTTTAATCATACGAAGCCAGATTAAATGAAAGAACTACTTCTCCAACCTAATACCTTTCTCCAGAGTCTAGTCTACTGTTAACTCACGGCAGCATCCGCTGTAAAGTATTCACTGGGTGTTTCTCAATGTCGAGGATGCTTCCTTGGTAGGACAAGTCCCTCCCAGTCAGGTCCTTCAGAAGCGATGCAAGAATCCTTCCTAGCCTCGGAAAACGAATAATTGTGGAACAGGCTAACAGGTGTGCAAGTGTGTGTCATATGCGAGGCCCCGCCTTAAATGGAGCGAGATTTCCGCCAAAGATTTGGAAATTGGTCCGCAAAGCATTGTGGGGATTTTAAGACCACGGAGGATACACATGTTCAGCCTCGAAATTTCTCGCAACGAAGGACGCCGGCCTCGGTAGAATTCCAAGCATCCTGGACATTGGAACAGTCCTTCGGCGGGACTCGATGACGTAGCATCCCTGAAATAGTGGCTCTGGAGCAGCCTTCCTCGACATTGAGAAACAACCCTAGACTGACTATCACACAAGCAGCTGATAAATATCCCCCATACCCATAAGTGAATGTGTTTCAGTCTGAATTGACGCTGTTTGGCATCACAACGCTGTTATGAAAGTTTCTCTGGCATTCTACAGGTGATGTTAGCATAGCAACCGAAGCTATTCAGACTATCTTGACTACTTGTTGCTATCATATTGTGGCATAAGCCGTTTTCTACAGGCACATTGTACTGGCGTAGTTTTTGTTATGATTTTACTTGTGATGGCCACATGTAGCCCATGTATTGATTCCATCCGATAGCTGCAATAATACAAAACAACAGGAAAACGTCTGCCTCCTCACAATGGTCAATAACAGTGAACGGATGGTTATTAAAGTAAGGTCAAATAAACAGAATCACATTAAGCTTGCTTAGTGTTGCCTGACTTTCTATAAGTGTTTTTTTAAGTGTGTGGTCACGTTCTAGTCACTTTGCTCATACTGCTTGTTACAACTTGTATTCGCTGTACTCGCCATGAACTGTTATTGCTCAGGTTAATCTCAACCTCCTCCAATGTAAGCATGACGTATTTGATTTTGCCCGGTTGCCGAGTGGGGCCAGACCAGACCATCTAGTGGGATCAACTGAAATGCCGGGTATGGCAGGAAAAAGGCAAAATTAATGCGGTCTTATCCTACAGTTTAAAAAAGCAGAAATAATCTGAGCTGACCAAAAATGCTTTTAAATAAGTTTTATGTTGCGGTCGAATAGTCCATTTAGCTTAGGAACCTTCCTAACAGAGTGAAATGACCCGGAAGTCCCTCAGTGGCAGCCAGGATAAGTGCCGTTCCAATTCTCTAGATCAGTGGTTCTCAACTGGACAGGCCTCGGGACCCACTTTTTCCTTTGTCAATAGATCGCGACCCGAAATTTTTAACCACTCAAATCTATTAAAAAAAAATGGTGCTGTATATACACTTTTCATCATACAATATGAATTAAAGTGAAGTACAGTGCATATATTCCTTCACAGAACTAAAGTATGCTTTTAAAAAAGGTTTAATGAGATGATGCAATCAAAGCTGAACTGTATAACATAAAAAGGCACACATGCTAAAAACCCAACCCCAGCAGGGGGTCTGGGAGGATTCTCCACCAGGAGATTTTTAGAAATGCTAACATATAAACTACGCATTCTGTTCTGAGGGATCCCTCTCCCAGGACGGACAGACGTGCAATCGATGCCGTGTGTAAATCGAAGAGATAATACATTTTACAGCGTAGGTAGACCAAATGTTTGGAAATGCATAATAAGAAGATGAATCCACGAGAATGTCAGATGAATCCACGAGGATGTCAGCAATCCTGTGGGAGGCTGGGAGCCATCAGGGAAGTAGTATAATGAGAGTCAAGCAGGACCGCAGAGACAGGTTCAGCCATGTCTCGAAGTCCAGGACTCAGATCCAGTACTCAGGATAGAGGATCCAGGACACAGATCCAGTACTCAGGAAAGAGGATCCAGGACACAGGACCACAGCAACAGGATCAGCCACGACTCAGGATCCCGGCGTATATATGGACACCAATAAGACATTTGAGGGAAGCTGGGTTAATCGGAACATGAGAGTACACAGGTACAAACAGACAGAAGGAAGAAGTAAGGTGCCCCCCCCCCCGACAGACTAAGCCTATAGCAGCTAAACTAACGTGTCTACGTACATGCACTCCCTTAGGATAGGTTGAGGGAAAAGGGTAGCAAGTAAGAAATAAGGAACAGAGGTGGAGAGGCACAACGTGTCTAATTTTATCATTAAAACATTTTATCATTAAAAAAGCACATAAAATCATTACTACTGAGTGCTATGGGAATAGAAAGCTCAATCGAGCTATGGCTCTCTGTCAGCCTGGCTACAGTGCTGAAAAGAAATCTTGCATTATTCTTATTCTCATCTATTAATGAAGAGTAGTAGGCTGCTCTCGCTTTACGCAGTGCTTTCTTATATTCATTGAGAGTAATATGCCAAATTAAACGAGATTCTTCAAGTTTAGTGGAACGCCATATCCTTTCAAGTTGTCTCGACTTTTGCTTTATTTTGTGGGTTTCGGCATTATGCCATGGAGCTAATCTATGTTGTTTTATTTTCTTCTTTTTCAAAGGAGCAACAAAGTCTAATTTTATTCGCAGGGCATCTGTAGCACTATCAACAACATGATCAATTTGGGGTGGTGTTAAGTATTAAGTGTTAAGTTAAGTATTGATGGAATCTCTTCCTTAAATTTGGCTATAGCACTAACAGATAGGTCTCTGCTGCAGGAGCTTTTGACTAATGCTTTGTAGTCTAGTAACAGTACTTCAAAAGTTACTAAGAAATGGTCGGATAAAGCAGGATTATGCGGTTCGACTAACAGTTGCTCAATTTCAAAACCATAAATCAGAACAAGGTCGAGAGTGTGATTATAGCAGTGGGTTGGTTTATTTACACTGACAGAAACCAATATTATCTAATATAGAGTTAAATTCAACAGTAAGGCTATTTTTATCGTCGTCAACATGAATATTAAAGTCTGAATTGACGCTGTTTGGCATACGTAAATGCACTCCCTTAGGATAGGGCGAGGGAAAAGAGTAGGAACTAAGATGTATGCGCCACATCTATACCATGAGCGCATTGCTCCTAAAAAGTTTTTTGGCACAGACACCAATCAACAGTTGTCCGTCGACTCGGCAGGGATCAAGGCACTTATATGCCTCTCCCTGCTTCCACCGTCTACACACACAACCAAATTACATAACATCAGTATGGAAAAAGAGTAAGAACTAAAATGTATAGGTGAAGAGGCACAACGTGTCTACGTCAATGCATTCTTATTAGATTAGTTTATCAACTATAAGCTTTATCAAAAAGGAAGGTCTTAAGCCCACACAAAAAACACTTAAAAAACGTATAGGGTATCTGCCGCCCGAACACAAACTGGAAGCTGATTCCACAAATGTGGAGCTTGATAAGAAAAGGCTTTGGCTCCCATTGTACTTTTAGAGACTCTATGACCAACCAACAACCCTGCATTGTTGGAACGCAATGCCCTAGTAGGACAGTAGTAGGGTATAATGAGTTATTTAAGGTAAGATGGCACCTGCCCATTAAGGGCTTTGTAGGCGAGAAGAAGAATTTTAAATTCTATCCTGTGTTCTATAGGGAGCCAGTGTAAGGCAGCCAGAACAGGAGTAATGTGGTCCATTTTCCTAACTCTGGTTAGTACACGAGCTGTAGCATTTTGAATCAGCTGAAGCGACTTGACTGACTTCTTGGTACACCCTGATAATAAAGAGTTACAAAAATCCAGCCTTGAAGTAACAAATGCATGGACTAGTTTCTCTGCATCGTTTTGAGGCAAGATATGCCTGATTTTTGCAATGTTAAGTAGATGGAAGAAGGCGGTCCTAGAGATTGATTTTATGTGGGCGTTAAAATATATATCCTGATCAAATATAACACCAAGATTCCTTACAGTCTCACTGGAGGCCAAATTAATGCCATCCATAGTTAATACATCTTTAGATAGTTTGTTTCGTAGATTCTTTGGGCCGAGTACAATAACTTCAGTTTTAGCCGTGTTTAACATCAAAAAGTTTAAGGTCATCTACGTTTTTAAGTCCTTGAGGCAGTCTTGAATTTTATTTAGATGATTGGTTTCATCAGGCTTGATGGATAAATATAGTTGAGTATCATCCGCATAACAGTGGAAATGTACAGTGATTCCTTATAATATTGCCTAACGGAAGCATATATAATGTGAACAAAATAGGTCCAAGCACTGAACCCAGTGGCACTCCATGGCTCACTTTGGTTTGCATGGAAGATTCATCGTTGACACACACAAACTGAGAGCGTTCAGATAGATAGGACCTAAACCAGCCTAAAGCAGTTCCATTTATGCCTACTAAGTGCTCTAGTCTTTGCAATAATATATCATGGTCGATAGTATCAAATGCAGCACTAAGATCGAGCAAAACAAGAATAGAGACAAGTCCCTTGTCTGAGGCTATTAGAAGGTCATTTGTGACTTTAACCTGTTAAACCCCGAGCCTGTTTTTCAGGTTTCAGGCTCAAAAATGACATTCCCAGAACAAATGACCATATCTTCCCTTCTAAAAGGGTTAAATTAATCATCTTTTTTCTCAAAGTAATGATAAACCTGTGAGTTGGATGTAGAAAAGTCAGAATAAATATAAATGTTTTTTATTTGAAAGAAAATTCAGATTGAACAACAAAACTGTAAATGATAGTGTCCGTCCAAAAAATATTTTGTACTTATAGTGAAAACTAACCTTGGATGATGGGTTAGTAGACTAAAAGCTTTAGGAATCCGAAGTACAACATATAATTGTCACGATCTGTCTGTATTGTATTTTGTCTTGTCTTTTTCTGTCTTTTGTTTCATGTTTTATTTTGAAAGGCCTTCACCTCCTGTCTTGCCTGTTTCTGTCTGCGTTGTGTCTTGTTTAAATCTGTCTGTGATTCCCTGTCGTTAGTTTCCCTGGTGTGTCTAATTTACCCGATTGTGTTCACCTGGTGTCCCTGTGTTTTCTCCTCCCTCCTCACCTGTGTCTTGTTTGTGTGATTAGTCTTGTGTGTATTTAAGTTCTGGTTTTTCTGTCTGTCTTTGTCGGTTCGTCTTGTGTTGTGAGTAAGTCTCCGGTGAGTGTTCTGTTATAGCCTTGAAATAAAGGAATTGTCACTTTAATCTGCCTTTGGGTCCTGCCTGCTTCACACACCGTAACATTACGAACCGACCAACAAATGGACTCAGCAGATGATCCATGGGAGGTAGAATTACAGCATTTTACCTTCTATCTGGCTTGCTGCTTCGATTGGTGGAAGGGAGCGTCCAGTGTTCGGCAGAAGAGGGCCACTCTGGTAGAGGCGCACCGGTTGGCAGCAGAGAAACTATGTTTTGTGGAGTTCTTACCTGACTGGATTTTGGACTTCCTTGAAACATGTGATTCCCGGCCTGCTAGCCCCAGGCATGCTAGCTCCATGTCTCCCAATTCCAAACCTGGCACCATACGCCTTGGTGGGTTCCGCCTGAAGTCAACCCGTGCTTCTGCCCCAGTTCCTGCTCCTGTCCAGGAGTCGTATTCCGGAACTCGTCTGGCTTATGGAGGTCGACGGAGTATTCAGGCGGCTGCTAAGATGAGTCGTCGCAAGGCCAGGCTAGCAGCCCGAGCCCCAGCAGCCATGGTTCCGGCTACAGAACCGGCCCACACAGCCATGGTTCCAACCCCAGTTCTGGCCCCAGCAGCCATGGTTCCTGCCCCAGTTCCGTCCCCAGCAGCCATGGTTCCAGCCCCAGCAGCCATGGTTCCAGCCCCAGCAGCCATGGTTCCAGCCCCAGTTCTGGCCCCAGCAGCCATGGTTCCGGCCCCAGTTCTGGCCCCAGCAGCTATGGTTCCAGCCTCAGTCCTGATCCCAGCCCCTCGTCTCCGGCCGACGCCAGCTCCCCGTGTCCTGTCGGCGTACCGGCCGACTCCAGCACCTCGTCTCCTGCTGGATCTCCAGCCGACGCCAGCTCCCCGAGTCCTGTCTGCGTACCGGCCGACTCCAGCACCTCGTCTCCGGCTGGATCTCCAGCCGACGCCAGCTCCCCGAGTCCTGTCAGCATACCAGCCGACTCCAGCCCCCCGTGTTCTGTTGGCGAACCAACTCTCTCAAGTCTCCTCTCGAGTCTCCTCTCGAGTCCCCTCTCGAGTCCCCTCTCGAGTCCCCTCTCGAGCCCTCTCTCGAGCCCTCTCTCGAGTTCCCACTCAAGTCCCTACTTGAGTACCATTGGAGGTTCCGCTGGGGGTCCTGCCAATCCTTTGTCCTATCCCGTTGGAGGTCCCGCTGTCTACTCTCCTGCCGGGGGTCCTGCCAGCTCCTTGTCCTGTCCCGTTGGAGATCCCGCCGTCTACTCTCCTGCCGGGGGTCCTGACAACCCTGTGTCCTGTCCCGTTGGATATATACCGCTGGGGATCCTGCCAGCTCCTTGTCCTGTCCCGTTGGGGGTCCCGCCGACTACTCTCCTGCCGGGGGTCCTGCCAACCCTATGTCCTGTCCCGTTGGGGGTCCTGCCGACTATTCTCCTGCCGGTGGTCCTGCCAACCCTTTGTCATGTCTCGTTGGAGGTCCCGCCGTCTACTCTCCTGCCGGGGGTCCTGCCAATCCTATGTCCTGTGCTATTGGAGGCCCCGCCGACAGCTCTCCTGCCGGGGGTCCTGCCAATCCTATGTCCTGTGCTCTTGGAGGTCCAGTCGTCTACTCTCCTGCCGGGGGTCCTGCCAACCCTTTGTCCTGTCTCGTTGGAGGTCCCGCCGTCTACTCTCCTGCCGGGGGTCCTGCCAACCCTATGTCCTGTCCCGTTGGGGGTCCTGCCAACTATTCTCCTGCCGGGGGTCCTGCCAACCCTTTGTCATGTCTCGTTGGAGGTCCCGCCGTCTACTCTCCTGCCGGGGGTCCTGCCAACCCTGTGTCCTGTCCCGTTGGAGGTCCCGCCGTCCACTCTCCTGCCGGGGGTCCTGCCAATCCTATGTCTTGTTGGAGGCCCCGCCGACTACTCTCCTGCCCGGGGTCCTGCCAACCCTGTGTCCTGTGCCGTTGGAGGCCCCGCTGACTACTCTTCTACCGGGGGTCCTGCCAACCCCATGTCCTGTTTCGTTGGAGGCCTCGACATCACATGTCTCGCCGGTGGTCCTGCCAACTCCTTGTCCTCTTCCGTGGGGAATCTTGCCGAC
The DNA here is from genome assembly GCA_902827135.1 of Harpagifer antarcticus. NCBI lineage: Eukaryota > Metazoa > Chordata > Actinopteri > Perciformes > Harpagiferidae > Harpagifer > Harpagifer antarcticus. The sequence continues at coordinate 2,841,243 of CADEHL010001212.1, forward strand.
ACCGGTTCCACCGGATCTGGTTACTGTCCGGTCAACACCGGCTCCTGCCAGGTCCCCTGAGAGCTGTGGTCTTCGCCCCTCCTCGAACTCTGCCTTGCCCCCGGGCCGTCCGCCTGAGAACCCCTTTTTGAACTCTGCCTTTCCCCCGGGCCGTCCGCCCGAGTCCCCGTTTTTGAACTCTGCCTTGCCCCCGGGCCGTCCGCCCGAATACCCCTTTTTGAACTCTGCCTTGCCCCTGGGCCGTCCGCTCGAGATCACTTCCTGGTCCTCTGCTGTGCTCCTGGGCGGTCAGCTCAGTCCCGTCCTCCTGACCCCCTCCACCCACCCTGGTGGCCTAGTGATGTCTGTGTTTGCCTCCACTATCGTGAGTTCGGATCATTCAGTGATGATATACCTAAATAATCTGTGGAACCTCAGCTTTAATCGGATATCTTGTATGTGCAGCTACGATAAGTAATAAGGGTACTTTTATCTTGAGTTCTGTGCCAATGTCCGTTAGCATTTTTCGCCAAGGGGTCATTTAGATGCTTCTTATGAGACTTGTGTTTTGTTTTGGTAAAAATGGTTTGTATCGTCAGTTAGCTGAGATCATTTCCGTTAATCTGGTATAACACATTAATAGGTTCTTAAATATTAAGATCCCCTGAGACACAGTGTCGTGAAAAAAAAACCCAGGGTCCCCGCCGGCGGGGACCATGGGGTTTAACAGAGCTGTCTCTGTGCTATGATGTGTTCTAAAGCCAGACTGAAATTCTTCAAATAAATCATTGTTTGTTTTTTCATACGTTTTTTAATCACACAACTGTTGTGCGACTGCTTTTTCAAGAATTTTTGAGTGGAACGGAAGATTAGAAATAGGTCTATAGTTGGCTTAAACCTCTGGATCGAGTTTGTGCTTTTTAAGAAGAGGTTGTATCACTGCTATGATGATAATTGTGGAACATAGTCTGAAAATACCCCTCCTCCCTTCTGTTTCCCCCTCCTCCCTTCTGTCAAGTGACTTTGTTGACCACTTTGAAAAAAAGGTTGATGATATTCGCTCTTCTTTTTCTGACTCACCTTTACTCACCGCTGGGTCACCAGACCCTCCTTTCACCCACACACACTAACCTCCTTTTCCCCCCTCTCTCTCCAAGTGAGGTTCTTACCCTCATTACTTCTGCCCGTCCTACCACCTGTCCTCTGGACCCTATCCCATCAAACCTCCGTCAGACTATCGCTCCTGATATTCTACTGTTTCTCACCCATTTCATCAACACTTCTCTAACTTCTGGTCACTTTCCAAACAGTCTCAAGGAGGCAAGAGTAAACCCTCTCCTAAAGAAACCCACTCTCAACCCGTCTGATGTTATAAACTACAGGCCTGTCTCTCTCCTCCCGTTCCTGTCTAAAACACTTGAACGCGCTGTCTTTAAACAACTCTACTGTTATCTCCATCAGAACAACCTTCTGGATCCGCACCAGTCTGGTTTCAAGGCAGGTCACTCCAGAGAAACTGCCCTCCTTGCTGTCACTGAGGAACACAGCTAAAGCAGCCTCCCTCTCCTCTGTCATCATCCTTTTGGACCTGTCTGCTGCATTCGACACGGTGAATCATCAGATCCTCCTTCGCACTCTCCAAGAACTTTCAGGAGTTTCAGGCTCTGCACTTTCCCTTCTCACCTCATACCTCAAAGACCGTACCTACAGGGTTACTTGGAGAGGGTCGGAGTCCGACCTTTGTCAATTAACTACAGGAGTCCCTCAGGGCTCTGTTCTTGGTCCCCTCCTCTTCTCCTTGTACACAAACTCGCTCGGATCAGTCATTAGCCCGCATGGTTTTTCATACCACTGCTACGCTGACGACACCCAATTAATTCTGTCCTTTCTCCGCTCAGAGACCCAGGTCGTCGCACGCATCTCTGCTTGTCTAGCTGACATCTCTCAGTGGATGTCTGCTCACCATCTCAAGCTCAACCTTGACAAGACTGAACTGCTTTTCCTTCCGGGAAAAGATTGTCCCACTCTTGACCTGACAATCAACATTGGCACCTCTGTTGTTTCCCTGACTCAGACTGCAAGGAATCTGGGTGTGACCCTAGATAACAACCTGTCCTTCACTGCAAACATAGCTGCTACAACCCGCTGCTGCAGATACACGCTTTACAACATCCGGAGGATACGTCCCCAGCTGACCCAGAAAACGACGCAGGTTCTGGTCCAGACTCCAGTCATCTCACGCCTAGACTACTGCAACTCCCTCCTGGCTGGTCTACCTACATGTGCCATCCGACCTCTGCAGCTCATCCAGAATGCAGCTGCTTGTCCGGTCTTCAACCTTCCTAAATTCTCCCACACCACGCCGCTCCTCCGCTCCCTTCACTGGCTTCCGGTAACTGCTAGAATCCACTTCCATGTACCATGCATCCACGTACCATGCTGCGAATGGATCTGGCCCTTCCTACATCCAGGACATGGTTAAACCGTACATCCCAGCACGTGCACTCCGCTCTGCATCAGCCAAACAACTCGCTGCACCCTCACTGCGAGGGGGACCCAAGTTCCCATCATCAAAAACACGTGGGTTTGCTATCCTGGCTCCAAAATGGTGGAATGAGCTCCCCATTGAAATCAGGACAGCAGATAGCTTGCACACCTTCCGGCGCAGACTGAAAACTCATCTCTTTAGACTCCACTTCGAGCGATAGAATTACTAACAAAGCACTTATATACTAATAAAGGACTGGCTTATCTAAAGCCAGTTGAGTAGCACTTGAATTGTTTGGCTCTATGAAACCTGATGTACTTATATGATTCTGTTTTCTTCAAGTTTGTATTTTGTTGGTCGAACGCACTTATTGTAAGTCGCTTTGGATAAAAGCGTCAGCTAAATGCAATGTAATGTAATAATAAAGACATATTCATAATATTTAATAAAGAAGTGTTAATTAATGGAAAAACTTCCTTTCAAGCACGTTATTACACGTTTAGAGTAATTGAAATGCAGGAAGATTGTGTTGCTTTTTAATGATTGTTTTAAAATGCCTTTTTCTTAATGTCTTTCATTTTTGTAAAGCACTTTTGAATGTGTTATATTTGATGAAAACATTTAAATATTAAGAGTACATACAAAATAGTGGGAAAGTAGAAGGCCAATGATATAAATATAGAATAGAAAATATCAAGAAGATACTGTAAATAATATCTACAATAAAACAGTTTAGTGCCTGATAGGAGGATGTACAAAACAGACACACTAATAAGGCTTTATTTAAACATTAAAGAATACTTTAGGCATCGGCGTAATTTCCACTGGGGACAGGGGGGACATGTCCCCCCCACTTTTCAAAATCCCATTTGTGTCCCCCCCAATTTTTAACCCTTCTCTTGCGTTAGGTCATACCCCCCTTCCCATGCTATTTTCGGTCAACATTGAAAGGTGTGTTTTGCACAGTGATATCTCTGGAACCCCTCATCCAATTTTGATGGTTGACATCTCATTTGAACAGTCAAGGCACGTAGAATCAAGGGATGACAGACAGAATAACACCAGGGGTGAATTTCATATTATTTTTGGCAGTAAGTTCAACGATAGTGCTTATTTTACATTACAGTATATTATAAAAATGCTTGCCAAGTAGGCTGTGTTTACTGGATATGGAAATGATTTACTTAGTGATGTAGCTGAGATTCTTCCCATTCCAATGATGTATGGGATGTATTGATTTGATACAAGCAAGCCAGTGTTTCATGTCATGGTCCGGACCCACCGGTGGGCCCACAAGTTCAGCATTCACTGTGATGAATATAAAATAAGACACTGATACTGTTTTCTTCAATAAAAATGTATTGAAAGAGAAATATACCATAACAGAACATGTGTGTGTGTATGCTCACGTGTGTTCACGCACATGGTTGGCAATGCAAAATTGTGGAATGTCACCTCAGGGGCCTCTCCCTCAGGGGGCTCTCCCTCAGGGGCCTCTCCCTGGTCTGTTGTAGGCTCATAGTTTGGATTGCTGTTGTCTTCCATTTCTGAGACATCTTCCTCTATCTTCTCTTCATCTGGTTAAAAAATGTGTCCCGAGCCCCTCGTACAGAAAATAGCCTAATCGGTCGCCTGCTCATTGTGTCAATGAGTCAAATGTGAGCATATAACTGCTTGAGAGCCAGTAAGGGAGGCGCATTTAGTGCGAGAAAGTGAGAGGTTTGTGTTTCTCGAGGGGCACAGAGCTCGCACCTTTGAGAAGGTATGATACATTGTGTGTGTGTGTGTGTGTGTGTGTGTGTGTGTGTGTGTGTGTGTGTGTGTGTGTGTGTGTGTGTGTTTCATCTGCAGGATGAACATAATACACTCACACCCATTCATTTTCTATGGCAGTCAAATCTGACCGAAAACATCAAGGGTGTTTCACTGTTGAATAAATCACTCAAAATTCAATGCAAGTGGTGATCATCAAGTGTATATGTTCAGAGGCCTAGTGTGGAGGATAACATAAGGTATTGAGGCAATTGGATGAAAAACACAATATTTATGATTAAAATAAAAGTCATTCGGTCACTTTTGACCCGAAATGCAAGAGAAGGGTTAAATGTGTTTATTATTTTTGTACGCATCGTCACGGAGGAGCGTCTGAGTGTGTGGCACGAGCACATTTTGTGAGAGAGAGAGAGAGAGAGAGAGAGAGAGAGAGAGAGAGAGAGAGAGAGAGAGAGAGAGAGAGAGAGAGAGAGAGAGAGAGCGATAGAGATAGAGATAGAGAGAGAGACGGGGGTTGTTGTTAGCATCTGGTGCTAGCTCGGAGCTAACGGAGATTAGAAGCTGTTTCAACAATAAGGAGAGGGGGAGTCCTCTCCTGTGGGACTGAGAGAGATAATGTCAGCTCAGGTAGGTAAAGATTAGATTGTAAACTTTAGTCTAAGTTATCTCAGTGGGTCTCAAAAGGTTTGGTCATGTAAAGAAATATATCCATCTATATTAGTTGTATATTGTAGTGCCGTGAAAAGAGAGTCTGAGGCGGTGTATTAAGAATGGAGTTCCAATCTTTATTATCCATTAATATCAGAGAGGTTAACACATGAACTGCTCTGCCTGACGAGCTAGCAGGAATGGCAGCTAAAGCTACAGGTGTTCCCCACTAAAGGGTCCGTGTGGCAACAAAATAAGCAAGGTGAATTATGGTCCTACATGGTGTCACCACAATATAAAATAAGAATGAAATGAAATCCTTCCAATGTGTACTAGGTCAGTACAAAAATAAAAAACAAAGTTTGAAAGGGGAGTGATTAGTCAAATATGTATAAATAAAAGGAAAGAATGCAGACTAGGTAAAATGAAGATAGGAGAGGCAGGCTCTCGACTAACTTTTTTCACCATCCTCCCGGAACCGTCCCGAAATTAATGTGGACCGTCCCGAAATTAATGTGGACCGTCCCGAATTTAAAATGTTAGTTTTTCTTCATTATCATTAGTTAAAATCATTCAAAGTGACCTTTAACATAAATAAAACATCATACAAATCATTAGATGATAATTCATCAACCTTTTTATTTGAGTAAATCATTCAATCACATAAACAAAGGCCAAATATATTTAAACAAATACACAAACGAGAAAATTACTCTAATATTGAATCCAATCAAGTCCCATCCAATTAACAAAAAAATCCAACACTGTCCTGAAGACAGAACCCAGAGTAACCACTAACCAGGTTGACAGTCTGTAACACAGTCAGGAGATCTTTACAAACTAATATGCAATAAGACTGCAACATGCGTCTATGATGTATTTTCGAGCTTTCCAATCCAGATGAGATCTCTCGCTCCCATCTGTGTGCGAGGGGGCGGAGCAGTTTGTAACTAATTTATTAAAAATCACAGTTGTATTACACACAATGCACTGTTTTTTGAGAACACAAATTCGTAACTAATGTAATTTTTACATTCTGACGAAAAATAAAAATTATTATGAATACAAATAAAATAAAAGAAGCCTCCTGTGAGTTACTACAAGCTATAAAGTAGATTTTAAAAACGTTTTATAGAATAAAAGCTCACTGCAGGACGTTGTAGAAATGCGTGTGTGCACCACGACAAAGGAGCCTCATTCACTTTAAATTGGGATTGTTTGCGTGGTGCCGACACGTAAATGTAGCAAAGTTCGTGACTCCACCACGCAATGCGGTGTTAAGGAGTCGTGATGGAGTCACGCATTCTGGTGAGACCAGGTTGGAAGAATATCTTCCAACCTGGTTTCTCTGTTCACGTTCATAAAGCATAAAACAACAGCATCAGAGCACGGTGCAGAATCTCGAGATGAGTTTACAGTAGTCCCTCGTTCTTATTAAACATCCATGTTGTAGTCCGCTGTATAGAAAACTGTAGTTTCTATAGTTTCCCTACAGCAGCAGACGCACATTTATGATGTCTGATGGCGCATCATAAACACGTCGGATAGTGAAAGTGCAGTCGGATTCTCTAAAGTGTTTCATTATTATTGATCATGAAAGTGTTCACAAAGCTGGTGAAGGTGCAGCTAGTTTGAATGACTTTGTATACTGCAGGGTAGCTTGTGGATTTACTCCAGGTGGAACTAAAGTCTGATTTAACACTTGATTAGATTTCACATCATTCATCCAGATCTGTAAAGTAACTAAAGGTATTAAATACAGGTAGTGGAGTAAAAGTACACCATTTACCTCTGAATTGTAGTGGAGTAGGAGTACAAAGCAGCATAAAATGGAAAAAGTATCTTAAATTGTACTTAAGTACAGTTCTCGAGTAAATGTACTTACTTCCCACCTATGCCTGTCCATAAGTTAAAGCTGTATATTGTGTGGTATTTATCATTTGTTTTCTGTCTCCAGCTCAGGAGGGTCAGACATGTGACCTGGGGGGGGTGGTGTACCGCAGCGGGGAGTCCTTCGAGCCCAGCTGTAAACACCGCTGTGTGTGTATGAACGGAGAGATCGGCTGTGTGCCGCTGTGTGCCAGTGACTTCCTGCTGCCCTCCCCTGACTGCCCATACCCACAGCGCATACACATCCCCGGGAGGTGCTGTGAGGAGTGGGTGTGTGCGCAGACACCGCCGGACCAACACTACCAGTCAGTGCTGGCCGGTCAGTCTCATCTTTGTAACATCAACTGCTCCTAGTTTTTATTTCTGTGGTATATCCGAGTTTCCTCTAGAAGATAAATCAGGTGCGAGTCATTCACAGTTTTCCTCTGGGCACGATGAAGATCAGTCTGGGGCAAAATGGTGGAACAATATACCAAAAACAGTACTAAATATATATAAATCATGTTAGACACAGAAAGGTTTATATATATATATATATATATATATATATATATATATATATAAATATATAAAAGGGAGTGACAGTATGTTGTATATTCTGATTCAGCTGCTAAACCCCCAAACCAGCAGAACTAGATGTAGGATCAGGTTCATACTTTTTAGGATATTTTGTGATTCTTATAGTTACAAGTTGGTCGAGGTGTGTGCCAATTGAAACCAACATGTTTACAAATATTGTAAAACATATTTTTGTAGAAATATTGTAAAGGTTATAGTACTACAAAAAATCATAGTACAGTTGTTAGGAATCGTGGAAAAGGTGGACCCAAATGCAGACTACAAAAAACGGGCGTGAAGCAAAAGCGAGCTTTATTTAAAAGCTGATTAACAAAACATGGCAGAACTTGAAACGGTAACAGAAAACAACTACACAAAAACTGACCATGAGAAACATGGGGGAAGAGGGGAGAGACAACCAAGAAACATGACGTGAAGGGAGGACAAACAAAAAATGAACCGACAGGGGAGCACAGGAAGAGACAAGACTAAATACAGGGAGGGGTAATCACGAGACAAGAAACAGCCGGGCAGGGGAGGCAGAAACACAAGGGCAACAGGTGAACACAATTAGACAATCACCGGGGAAACTAATGACAGGATAACAAGACACAGGTGGGAACAGAACAGCAAAATAACACCAAAAACAAGACAGACTAAACTAAAAACGTGACATGACATTAGGATTGTGACAACAGTATGTCAACAAAGTCACACTATAGTATTTCTTACAAATGTCATAATAGTATGTCATGAAAAATGTATTGTATGTCATAGAAAACAATCATAAAACATGTTATAAAATTGCACTTGCCAATTATACCAGAGATTTTTGTTATTGATATTAGTGATGCCTTTCAAAATTCAGCGTTTTATTCTTGTATGCAATGTGGGATCATCTCTAGACCACAGGTTGTTTTTCTTTAAATTAGTAACATTCACTACCCCCCACCCCCCAGTAGATGTTACCTATGTAGGCTTTTTGTATTATTTATTATCAATTTAAGTGATTTGGGGATTTTGACGCTGACAACATGGTTATTAACCATAGAATGTCATTAAATAGGTATAATCCCATGTTAAACCTCAAACCACAGCTAAAGACAGATCAACAGCATAAATCAATGTATATATTTACATGTTAAAGCTACTTCCATTCATGACTTTCTGGACCCACAACTATTGCATATGTTGTTCATCTTTTTCTCAATTTGTGGGATACATTCAAACGTGAAAATACACCCATGCCTCCTCATGAGCAGTCGTCTTTTTGAAAAAACAATAATACCAATCGACTTTTTTTAATCATTCCCCCCCACTTCTCCTTTATCACCCTTCTTCTTTAGGAGCCTCTCAGATTCTCCCTTTACCCTCTTCAGATCCACTCTTCAGGCAGGTGTTTCCAAATGGACCGCAGGCAGAGAGTCCAAGAGATAACTGTATAGTCCAGACTACAGAGTGGAGTGAGTGCTCGGCCACCTGCGACATGGGCGTCTCATCCCGCATAACCAACGACAACCAGCGATGCCAGCTGGAGAGGCAGAGCAGGATGTGTATGGTCCGGCCCTGCAACACCCAGCAGGGAAAAAAAATCAAGGTGTGTGTTTTCTTTCAATTAACAGTGGGGTTTGAGGATAAAAACATACCAGTAATAACTTCCAGTGAATAACCCTTATTAAGTTGATCTGACATTACATAACTGACCCAAACCTAGTGTCCACAGGCAGATGGCCAAGTGCCCTAAAAAATGGCACCATGAGCTTTTAGATTCGGTTAGTAATCTTTCACTATGCAGTTCTGTTAGGCTCCATTTACGGCTCAAAAGTAAAGGTTAGCTGTGCCTATATTTATGAAGGTATTATATCAGGGAGGCTCCGTATTCTGAACCAATTTCAGGTTGTTCATGGCTGAGTTCCAATCTATTTGCCCTGTCACAGCAGGACTCACAAACCAAACTATCACCTCCAGAAAGTGTTTGGCAGTCGGCTGCTGACTGTAGATTAAACGGACTGTTCTGATAATGTACATTGAGTTATCCGAGTTAGAAAAGTGGACAAAGACTGAAATCTAGGTTTTTAGTAGTAAATATCAGGATCTCAGTTTTGTAAAGAAATACAGTATACATATGTATACTGATGAAGGTCTTTAAAACAATTCAAGAAGGTGCTTATTTTTTTCCACTATTAACAGGGATGCAGCCAAGATCTGCCAGCAACAAAGTAAAAATGTACATCATGTCTAGGTAGAAGATATCCCAATACCAGCATATACTGTTCATAGAAAATCCGAAAGGACCAAGAACTGAACATTGAGGTACTCCGTGGCACAAAATAGAAAATGTTGGATTAGGAGTTGCCAATACCAGAGAAGCACCTATCTTGTAATCATTACTACTTACCCAAGTATTTTCTGAGAATGTCATGGTAAATCATAGCAAATGTTCTACAAACGTACGGAATACAACAGTGTATTCAAAAAAAAGTCTTAGCAGTAGAAGTCAGAAATTAACCATCTCTGAAATGTCCAAATTGAAAAGATTTGAGTTTTCAACTAAGCCATCTAATAATATACTTTAAATCACGACAGTCACAACTAACAGAGTGGTGCAGTGACGTGTCCTAAAACCCAGAAGTAAGCTGCGCATGGGTTCCCTCGACAAAAAAGCAATGGGATTGTTACGGTAGAGTGAAGGAAGCAGGACCCAAATGCAGATAAAACTGATTATACCTTTATTTCAAGGATAAAATAATATAACTCGGACAAACTGAACACTCACCGGTGAACTCAGTCAACAACAAAAGACGAACCAACACTGAACAAAGGAAGAGACAAGACTAAATACAGAGAGGGGTAATCACAGGACGAGAAACAGCCGGGCAGGGGAGGAGAAACACAAGGGCCACAGGTGAAAACAATCAGACAATTAGACACATCAGGGAAACTAACGACAGGGAGGAAAAACACAGGGAGAGGGACCAGACAATACACAAGGAGGAAAACAAGACAGGGAGAACCGAACAGCAAAATAAACCCAAACATACAAAACTACACAAACGTGACATAACATGTGAATCGTGACAGGGATATCTTCATAGGATTTTGGAAAATAGCTCGGAATAAGGTCTGTGGAAAACGAACCTGTTTGATAAATGCACGTTTTGTTCAGCCGGATAATATCCACATGTCTACCCTACTTTTATAATTTTATAATCATAAATCTATCGATTAGAGGGTCGTTTTCCACTGACCTTATTTCGAGCTATTTGCGCAGCTTACCACTTACTACTCTATTAAGAAGTTTTGCTCTGTGATGATGCTAATGCATGACATCGAGATCTGATTATGTGTCCGTCCCACAGAAGGGGAAGAAATGCATCCGGACACCAAAGGCCCAGCATGGGTTTCGCTTCAAGCTGTCGGGCTGCTCCAGCACCAGAGTGTACAAACAAAAGTTCTGTGGTGTCTGCACAGACAATCGCTGCTGCACGCCACACACCACCATCACAGCTGAGGTGGAGTTCGAGTGTACAGAGGGAGAAACGTTCACCAAAAAGATGATGTTTATTAAGACCTGCTCCTGCCATCATGAATGTCCACAAGATAACGACATCTTCCTGGCGTCCAACACTCGGAGTATGATTGGAGACTATGATAACGATATGTGATTACGCACACACTCATTCAGAAATATAGGTCAGGACTGCACCATTATAACACCCGACTGGACCTTACAACTATACCTATGCCAAGCCTTCTGTGTAATCCAGCCTTAAGGTAATGGGTCAGTAAAAATAAGATAACATTTTCTTCTTTCACCTTTGTTTAGTTGAAGTGCAGCTCTTAGGTCGCAAGACTTTATAAACCGCCTTACATTAAAGGTACGCAATTTCAGAGGACAGATGCACTGACAAAAAAATTTAAGATTTCAGATGCTACAAATTAGCTTTTTCTCTGCTTCAATACATATAGTAATCATCATAGAGCAGTGGATGGTGATGTATCAAGCATTTGCGTTGGTACTCCAGAATCAAAGAAAAGCTCAGGACAAATATAAATATTTGCTACAAAATCATCTAGTCTCAAAGCTCCACCTTCTAGTTTCACATGAAACATTGTTGGATTTTGGCAAAATCCTTCCACATCTGTTCAAAAATGCAATTTTGCAAGGGGTTGTGGACAGTTGGACAAACATGATCTGATGCTAGAGAACATCTTTGAACAGAGACGGGGTTTACTATTCCGAACATCACAACCATCTGTTATCATGTGACCTCAGTTTCACACCTAGATCGTTGAGCTCGTTAAGTAAATTGACCTTTTAGCTGACATTATTCTGCCTTTTCAATATATCAAAATGAATTGACATTCCTAAAGATAAATGTGATTTTGTTACTAAGAACAGACCAAGATAATGCAGCCGTGTTGTTTGGCATTCTACTGCATAGTATAATGTGCAGACATGTCTGCAGGAATAGATATTTAAATATGAAACGAGAGCCAAGAGCTTGATTTTCTTGATTGTGTCTGTAAACTTGAGATAATGCCTTTAAAAGTATTTTATCAAGTCCAAAGTTGTTCACCATCTTAAAGGAGACATGTCATGGCCATTTCCACTGATCATAATTTCATTGTTGAGGTCTACTAGAATAGATTTATATTGTGCAATTTTCCAAACTCACATTGGTTTCTCATATAGCATCTCTGTCAGTGGCGAGCCGTCAGGGCCCTCTAGGCCCTCTGTGAGGGCCTAAGACATTCTAAAATATAATATTTGAAAACATTAAAAAAAAAAATATATATTATTTTTTATATTTTTTGTTGTTGTTTCATTAGTTTTACCAAAATAACTTGATTTAATTGTATTTAAAATAATATTTCTAAAGAAATAAATCCTTCGAATCTGCCTGTTCAATTTCTGTTGGAATGTGAAGGGTTAAATGCCGTCTCTGCGAGTTATGTGAAGACGGGAGAGCTTCTTGGTCCCTCTCTACATTCACAGAGGGCCAGCTATAGTAACTCAACGAGAGAGTAATGTCAAATGACAGTACAATTGACCAATCATATCTTCCCTCTAAATGGGCGGGCTTAATTTTCTCGGACTTTATGACAAGTTCCGCCCGCTGTGAGGTCAGTGACGCGTCCTAAAACCCGGAAGTAGGCTTCGCTCGGATTCCCCCGACAGGAAGCAATGGGATTCTCCATAGGATTTTGGAAAATAGCTCGAAATAAGGTCTGTGGAAAACGAACCTGTTAGATAAATGCACGTTTTGTTCAGCCGGATAATATCCACATGTCTACCCTACTTTTATTATTTTCGAATCATAAATCTAATCGATAGATTTATGATCGATAGATATATGATCGATAGATTTATAATTAGCATAAGTTCGTTCATGATGACTCACTTCAGTGATAGTGATGACATCGTTGCGAAATTATTAACCGAGTCCAGTGGCGGCCGGCCCATAGGGGCGCTAGGGGCGCCGCCCCCCCTCTTCCCACATGTTTGATTGTCATTAAAAAAAATATATATATATTTAAAAAAAATATTTTTAATGAACAAGGTAAATATGATATAGTTGGTATCAGTAAAATGTATAATCTACAATAAAATCTCTTTTTAAATTGTTTTACGATGTCTAAAGTTACTGATAAGTCACATGTTTCCTGCCTCGCCATAGCGTGTGTCATTACCCTCTCTCGTCCGGGCGGTAGAAAGGAGCCCTCAGCCAGAGCAGCAGCAGCCGACTGTTGTTATTTGTATACTATGGCGCCGAAACATAATTTCAGCCAATCAGCGTCGTCAGATCTGATGCTCAAAGGGCGCCATGGAGCATATGTGTGGGCTGGACCTGTATTTTACAGGAAAGGAGTGAGCAGAGGGGAGAGTTGTCGATTCTTGTTCAGTTTTCATCTTCCTCACTCTCTCAGACTTGGAGTTGCGCGCGCTGCTAAAGAGACGCACTACCATGGAAACCAAACAATCGTGTAGCTGTATTAAAGTCCGAGTGGAAACAGTCGTGAGTAAATCTGAGGAGTAAACCGAGAGAGGGCAATGAAATCGGGAGTCTCCCGTGAATCGGTCGAGAGGGTTGGCAAGTATCACACACACACACACACACACACACACACACACACACACACACACACACACACACACACACACACACACACACACAATGTTCGTATTTAGTCTCCTGATTTTAAATGGGAATTAAATCATTTGAGTGTTCCCAAAGCACCAGTGTTTTACAGTTTGTGTGGTCCTACTGTACTGTTGCACAGTTTTGGAAGATTTTTAAGCCTCCCCTAGATGGGTTGCCTTCCATGGCTAAGAGAGCCCCATCTGCCTAGGGACACCTCGGTAGCACTTTGTCTTGCCGGGACTTGAACTGGTGACCTTTCAGTTGCCAAGCTAACTCCCTATCGACTTTGCCACCACCGGCCCAATTTGATTTCAATTAAGGTCCAATTGAAATCAAATGTAATCCATATACTTTAAAGAGGCCTTATTGTGCTTTTTGGGGTATTCCCTCTCCTGTAGTGTGTTATATTTGTTTTTTGTGCATGTAAATTATGTGTAAAAGTGTTCCCTCATAGGGAGTTTCTTTCCCCATTTGTTTTAGGTAGAGAACACAGGACTAATGATTTGCAGACAAGTTACTGTATGTATGCTGTAACACACAACAAATAAGCCATTTGATTTCAGTTGGACTTTGATATGAAATCCTGCACTGACTGCTGAACAATCTAGTTCAGTGTTTAAATCATATTTGACATTATTTACAATTACATTATTTACATTATTTAAAACATTACACTTCTTTCTCACAGTATGCTAAAGACAAATAGCATGACTAAAGAATTTATGTTACCAAAATGTTCTGTATATTTATAAAGTGGATGAACAAAGACTGTGTACAGTTTTGTACTATAATGTATGCAACTTGTTTATCACAGTGTTATAATTCTGTAACTGTGTCATATTTTTGTGTTCTTTTCACTGAAACCCCTAAAATAACATACGAGTGAGTTTTTTTCTTTTGCACTTTTGGATCTGTTCCAATAATAAAGTATATATATTATTTATACATCCTTGTCTTGTTTGTGTAGCTAAAAATAGTAAGCGTGAATTTGCTTGTATTTTAATCATATTTACCTGTGCCAAAATTGAGTTGCTGTATAGCTGTAAAAGCTTGATGCTGGTTGCTGAAAACGTACCAGCAGATCTCTCCCCAAACAGGTTCAAACCCCACTGCAGTCAGCATGTCGTGTGTTTTAATGTGTTATATTCGATGAACAAAATATTAAGAGTGCATACTTTCATAGGGGAAATTAGAAGGTCAATGATATAAATATAGAATATAAAAATCAAGAAGATACTGTAAGTGATCTCTACAATAAAACAGTTTAGTGCTGGATGTACAAAGATATTAATAGGAGGATGTGCAAAACACAAAAACAAATTCACCTTTATTTAAACATTAAATAATACTTTAGATTAAGGTCTTATTTTAAATAAGAAACAAACTTGACGTCTAATATATTGCTTTCCTGCTATGTTGAAGCACTTATTTTAACTGATATTATACATATGAATTATACTCTTATAAGATGTATGTAGATAGTATAAGAAATGTGCAGAATATGACAGTTTAATGGTGGAGGTATACACACATATTGATAGATGTCTTGTAATGCACTGTTGAGGAAACTGCGACCCAGTTTTTCATTCATTGAATAACTACACCGTAGTTGTGTATATGATATGTCAATAAACCTTAGAAAATCTTGAAAGGGATGTGCAAAATAGCCATTATATACAGTCTTTAGTGAACTATTAGTAGAGAATAACGAGTAATGAATATACTTTATAGGGATCTGCAGATAAATGTTTAGTCTTCTCAAGCACCAACTATCAAATATCTCTCCTGATTGTTGGCACTTGACAATCACCTTCCCTGAATTTTACTCAGGATGTAACTAAAGTCTGATTTAAGGGTTGTTTATATTTCACATCATTAATCAGAATCTGCTGGTCCCATTCGAATCCAGTTTGGGATAGTCTGCCGTGAGCTGTTTGACGCTCGGCGTAACCTTGGCGCACTGCCACTCCAACATCCAATCCCAGAGCTTGAATATTAATCACGGGGACTGTAGTCGCAAACGATAGCTGGGGATTATGTATGTAGTGTCTTTGGCCATCCTAAACTCAGAAATGTTTTTCGGATTTCATATCGCATTAACACCATATCCCAACGTGCATTGCGGCTAAAACATCCAATCAGCTAGCTTAATCAGTTCAGTGGGTATCGCAGTGATGCTCGAAATGTCCCATATAGGCCTACGTCTGTTTCCGGTTATTTTTATTTTGAAATTCAGTTCCTGACGGACGACAAAAAAGCCAGAGATTATGGAATTAAACAAATAAATAAAAACATGGATAATTGTGTGTTATTGTTGAGTAAATGACAGTTAGTCTATTGCAGGGGTGGCCAACATGCAGCTCTTCAGTTCATATCGAATTTTATATGTGTGAGTTTGGGGGAGAGACACTGACTCCTGACTAGTGTTGCACCGCATACTTGCCAACCTTGAGACCTCAGAAAACGAGCATATCAAAACCACCGCGGGGGGGGTGGGGGTGCTAGTGGATCGCCGGAGCTGTATTAGATTAACATTAATATGCTTATTGTAGTTGTAAGTGCACTGTCTTGCGGCCTGAAGCACCATCCTTGATGTAGCATATGTGTGGGCTGGAAAGGAGTGAGCAGAGGGTAGAGTTGTTGATTCTTGTTCTGTTTTCTGTGACTATCTGCCTTACAGGGGCGGACTGGCCATCGGGACGTTCGGGACGAATCCCGACGGGCCGGTACTGAAGTGGGCCGGTCGGACGATGTGGGCCGGCCGGTAACCGGCAGGGCTCGACATTATTATTGGCCCGCTGGCCCTGAGCCACTATTTAGACACCCCGGGCCAGCATAACGTACTTTCCACTTGCCCGCTCGGGCCACTAAAAATATTGCTTTAAAATAATTGTCCTGTCGTATTGGTATTTTGACTAGCAATGTTATTAAATTGTTTCGTTTATCAACGCTACAACATAGCGTTCCGTGAGTCGATTGTCGTTGTTGGGTGAAAAGCAAACAGCTGTTTGCTGCGGAGCCCAGCGCGAGCAGGCTCCCGTGAGCGGGAGTGCGCTCCTTCAGACTATCGCGCCACCTAACCATTCGCCAAAATGTTTTTAATACCAGCGGTAACCGACCAAGCGCCGGGCAAAAAACAATCTTCAAATAAAAGAAAGTCACCGGAGGAGTTAAAGGAGAGTGACAGGGAGCATGAGAAGAAGAGGGAGAGAAAGTTTCAGCTTGATCGATGGAGTTGGCTTCTAGTGGTGCAGTGACGCGTCCTAAACCCTTTATCGATTAGATTTATAATTCGAAAATTATAAAAGTAGGGTAGACATGTGGAGATTATCCGGCTGAACAAAACGTGCATTTATCAAACAGGTTTGTTTTCCACAGACCTTATTTCCAGCTATTTTCCAAAACCCTGTGGAGAAATCCCATTGCTTTTTGTCGAGGGAACCAGCAGCTTACTTCCTGGTTTTAGGACGCGTCACTGCACCTCTCAATATGATGCCAATATAAACAAGGTCTTTTGTCGGCTCTGTACATTAATGCCGACCTATGCTGACAAGTAAGTGAAGAGTAGAAAATAAAGGTATTGGCTATAGGGCAATGTCCCAGCAGTTTAGGATAGTGAAGGTTCTAATCAAATCAATTACATAGCCATTACATGTCTAACTCCTAATGACAGGAAGGCAGAAAGCGCATTATACAAATAATAATACTCATATAATAGCAGACATTTTTTAACAATGACCACAATATCATTATTTTAATAAACCAAATATGAACAATTGAGGGAAAATGAGGAAGAACTGATGATTCAAATGTTGTAGTACAAGTAGTAATTTAGTTAGTGCATACATTACTATTGCAACAAATGTGATAAAAAATTTTTTTGGACGAATGCTCCGGGCCAGTGGTTACAATGGTGGGGCCAGTGATAATATAATGCCAGTAGCATTTTACCCTTAATGTCTACCTCTGCGGTAAGTCACTAGCACCACGGTGGGCCGGCGGTACCGAAGTGGGCCGGTCGAGAGTTCCGGGCTGATTTGTAGTCCCAGTCCGCCCTTGCTGCCTCACCCTCTCAGACTTTCAGTTGCGCGCTACTAAAGAGACGTGTTACCATGGAAACCAAACAATGGTGTAGCTGTATTAAAGTCCGAGTGGAAACAGTCCTGAGTAAATCTGATTTTGTCAGAAATCGGGAGAAATGCGGGAGAAATATGACCCCGGGAGGAAACCGGAAGAGGGCAATGAAATCGAGAGTGTTATGGAAATCCAAGCTCAATACTGGAGAGTACAAGTCAGAGTGGTTAAACAAATAAATGGTGAAACGGACAGAGTTGTCTTTCTCATTAATTTATTTGAAGCTTCAAATACATAAAATATATACAGAGTCATAGGTCTCACAGAGTATAAAATAGTCTGCAGGAGTGTGTGCAGTTCAATATAATAGCAACGCTTATATACAAAAAAGGGAGGGAAGTTAAGAAATCTGTCTTCACACGGTCTTATTGTTATTAGACCCCTGTCCTTGAGCTGTAGATAGTGTCTCAGAACCAGGGAAGTTCTCGTGTGACTTTGTGTGAGTCTCACCCTAGTCTTCTAACAATCAGCTATGTGCCCTTGAAGCGCTTGGGAATAAACCCATATTAGAGTATGAGAATAAAACAGCACATATAGGTGTTTTAGACAATGTTATGAGAAGCATTTGGTTTAAGCATATATGCAAGATAAAAATGTCCATTGTAATAAAATAGTAACCTTTTCAATTACAAACATTTTCTCTAAATCTTCCAATTTCTCAATAGCCTGCATGATGTGTGTGTGTTTGTCACTTCCCTTGTTCGTTGCTGCTGGCAGTGGGTCCGTCTCCCCCGACCGAATTCCTTCCTCCCCCACTTCCTCCCTCTGCTGATGTCAGTTTGAAGAATTGCCTTTGTTATGGCGCGATTTCTTTAATTGAAAGTTATTTTCCTTATTTTCGTCTCCTCCTCCTCGTTTGCCTTTTCTCCTTCCTCCCCGACCTCGTCCTCCTCGGTCCCATCACTTTGGGTCCAAGCGGTTGTAACAGCCTGGACCATGGTCAGCTGGGCCTTGTCTTTGCGGGTCGCGGCGTCTCTTTTCCTCACTGGCTTTTTCTTCTGAGAGGCGTTCTCGGGATGCACGGCATGTCGGCGAATTTCTTCCAGCCGGGCACCGTCCATTACCCCAATGCAGGAGGTTTCGCACCGCTGCAGAAATAGCCGGGGATAGGCCGTTGAGGAAAGCGTTGCTGAGGTGTGTCTCCCAGACTCCTAATAGGCTGTTCCCCTCCCTCTTGTTGATAATGCAGGCTGTTCTCGATGAACACTTGTTCTAAGCGGTGGTAATAGTCATTTACTGTTTCCTCCGGGTTCTGCTTGCATGCATAGATCCTTGACATGTCGACTTTGGCGGGGAACTTTGTAGTTATTTCGTCCTCGCTCTCTCTTCGTCTCTGCTCACTCTCAGTTTGTCTTCCTCTGCAGCTGCTTTGGGGGGGGTCCGGTAGTGTGACCTCTGGTCCAAGCAGCAGCACCCCCCGCAGCCTCCTCAGCAGCAGTAGAACGGGGGGGAAGAGGGGAGGGAATGGGAACCCACAGTCAGAAGAGAGGGTCAGCCACGCCTGTGCAAAGAGGATAGAGAGAAGTGTGTGGTTTATACGTGGGAGGAAGCAGAAAACACTTTTTTATTGCTGCGGCCAATTGCCTTCTTTCACGGCACTCTGCCTCCTCTTCCCAGTATTTCAAACACTTTATGTGAGTGTCTAGTTCTTCTAAGTCTTTTACTTTAATTTTACTCTTCTTTTTCATTCCATCCTCACATTCTTGTAATGTATCCCTTAGGTTTTGATTTTTAATTGACTCAAAGAACCTCCCCTAGGAAATGCTTAAACAAGGTGAACATTTCCGTCCATATATTTAATTTAGACAGACGGTTTTCACCGTGTTTTGCTCGCATGACATCTACAATTCGACTCTCAGGAGGTGGTACAATCCTCCTACTCTGCTTTGCTCCCATAACAAAGTCTTTAAAGTGTTACTTAAAACACTCCGTGTTTATCAAAACACTCGTTGTCACCCGTCGATGATGTGATATTTGTTCTCGTACAAATCACACAAAAACGGGTCGTAAACCCAGGCTACGACGGATATCTCAAATATCCTACTTTCGAGCAGTCCCTCTCATAAGATGTCATGGAGTTTAATTACATTTAACTTTTAAACAATTTAGACACTGTACATCTCACCGAGTATTGAAAGCCTTTTGAGTTTCGTTGGATCTCGTGAAGTCAATCGGTTCCACCCCCGGCGTTATTAGACCCCTGTCCTTGAGCTGTAGATAGTGTCTCAGAACCAGGGAAGTTCTCGTGTGGACTTTGTGTGAGTCTCACCCTAGTCTTCTAACAATCAGCTATGTGCCCTTGAAGCGCTTGGAAATAAACCCATATTAGATGTATGAGAATAAAACAGCACATATACAGGACTGTCTCAGAAAATTAGAATATTGTGATAAATTTCTTTAGTTTCTGTAATGCAATTAAAAAAACAAAAATGTCATACATTCTGGGATTCATTACAAATCAACTGAAATATTGCAAGCCTTTATTATTTTAATATTGCTGATTTATGGCATACAGCTTAAGGAAAACTCAAAAATCCTATTTCAAAAAATTAGAATAGTTCCTCAGACCAAGTAAAAAAAAAAAAGAGATTTTATAACAGCAAAACACAATCAAACATTTGAAAATGTCCATCTAATGCACTCAGTACTTGGTTGGGAATCCTTTTGCACGGATTACTGCATCAATGCGGCGTGGCATGGAGGCAATCAGCCTGTGGCAATTGCTGAGGTGTTATGGATGCCCAGGATGCTTCAATAGCGGCCTTTAGCTCATTAGCATTGTTGGGTCTGGTGTCTTTCAGCTTCTTCTTCACAATACCCCACATATTCTCTATGGGGTTCAGGTCAGGGGAATTTGCAGGTTCACTCGAGGACAGTAATGCCATGGTCAGTACACCAGTTTACTGGTGGTTTTGGCACTGTGGGCAGGTGCCCAGATCATGCTGGAAAAATGAATTTCCTCATCTCCATAGAGCTTTTCAGCAGACGGAAGCATGTAGTGCTCTAAAATCTCTTGGTAAACAGTTTGCATTTACTCTGGGCTTGATGAAACACAGTGGACCAACACCAGCAGCTGACATGGCTCCCCAAACCATCGCGACTGTGGGAACTTCACACTGGATTTCCAGCAACTTGGATTTTGCTCCTCTCCAGCCTTTCTCCAGACTCTGGCGCCTTGACTTCCAAATGAAATACAAAAACTTGCTTTCGTCTGAAAAGAGGACTTTGGACCACTGTGCAACTGTCCAGTGCTTCTTTTCCTTAGCCCAAGTCAGACGCCTCTTCCGTTGTCTTGAGTTCAGAAGTGGCTTGACCATGGGAATACGGCTATGTTAGCCCATTTCCCGGACCACGTCTGTGACAGTGACTTTTGATACCTGGACTCCAGCTTCAGTCCACTGTCTTTGAAGCTCCCCCAAATTCTGGAAGCGACTCTTCTTCACAATGCTGTTAAGGCTGCGGTCATCTCTCTTGGTTTGTGCAGCGTTTCCTGCCACATTTCCCCCTTCCAACAGACTTTTTGTGGATGTGCTTTGAAACTGCACTCTGTGAACAGCTTGCTCTTTGAGAATTTATTTTTGTGTCTTACCCTCCTGATGGAGGGTGTCAATGACGGTCCTCTGGACAGCAGTCAGATCAGCAGTCTTCCCCATACTTGTGATTTAGTTTACTGAACCAAGCTGAGTGTTTTTCAAGGCTCAGGAAACCCTTGCAGGGTGTTTCGAGTTAATTAGACGATTCAAGTGATTCGTTGAACACCCTACTAGTATACTTTTTCATGATTATTCTAATATTTAGAGATAGGATATTTGAGTTTTCTTAAGCTGTATGCCATAATCAGCAATATTAAAATAATAAAAGGCTTGCAATATTTCAGTTGATTTGTAATGAATCCAGAATGTATGACATTTTGTGTTTTTTATTGCATTACAGAAATAAAGAACTTTATCACAATATTCTAATTTTCTGAGACAGTCCTGTAGGTGTTTTAAGACAATGTGTATGAGAAGCATTTGGTTTAAGCATATACGCAATGGATAAAAATTCCACTACAGGAGTCTCCCGCGAAATCGGGAGAGGTTGACAAGTATGGTTGCACCGGTGTACCGATACTTGAAAGGTACCGCGATACCCTGCCGTTAAAAACGTTACGATTCCGTTTCATTAGTATCGGTACTTTTTTTTTTTTTTTACAATTCTTTTTATTGCAAACAAGTCACAATCAGCAAATGACAAGAAGCAAGAACAGCAGTAACCAACAGAAAACAGCACAGATGTCACAGTTGGCAAATGTATACAACGGGATCACCACAAAGGACCTCCCCGAAAACAAAGTAAAGCAATGCACTGCTCCACCTTCACTTCAAGGCCCGCAGAGTCCTTGTTTACAGCTTTCTTTCTTTTTTTCTTCCATTTAACCCCCCCACCCCCCACCCACAGGCATGGCTGGCCCCAAACAGCAAAACAACCGAATTAGTATAAAAAAAAAAAAAAAAAAAAATAATAATAATAGTAAGTCATACTAATACAAATACAAATAAAAAGAAAGTCGAGAGCGAAAACAGTCTGCAAGAATCCGGTACAAGGGAAGAAAACAATAGTAAACATTGCTTTCTTGGCAAGGAAAAAGGGCCCCACCAAGAGGGAAAAGGAAATATATCAGAGAGCTACCTGCGACTCAGCGTCAGAGGTGATAGGGAGTTCCTTGATAAGGCCTAATAGTGGGTCCCAGGTAGTGTGGAAGGATTTCAGAGATCCTTTTAATGAGAATCTTAACTTCACCATGTGAAGGCATTGCAAGACATCACGTATCCACTGATCATGTGTTGGTGGGGAAGCATGTATCCATTTTAAGAGAATAGAGCGTCTAGCTAATAGAGTGGTGAAGGCAATGACACGGCGTATAGTATTGGACATATTCTCAGATGGAGGAAGGCCGAACAGTGCAGTCATAGGATTAGGGTCTATCTTTGTGTTAAAGGCCCGCTCAATGGTTCCAAATATGTCAGACCAAAATGTGTCCAACCTCGGGCAAGTCCAGAACATGTGCAGATGGTCAGCTGGGGATTGATTGCATCTGTTACAGGCATCACTCCGATCTGGGAACATTTTAGCCAGCTTAGCATTAGTAAAGTGAGCTCTGTGGAGCACCTTGCACTGGAGTAGGCCATGTCTAGCACAGATAGATGATGTATGGACTAGGTTGAGAATGTCACTCCATTGATCATCGGAAATGTTGCTACCTAGATCACGCTCCCAGAGCTCCTTAAGAGGCACCATAGGGTCCGGACTCAGGGAACCAATCTGACCATAGAGAACTGAAACCAAGCGCTTTTGATCAGGGTTGAGTGTGAGAAATTTATCAATTGTCGATTCGGGGGGGCGGTTAGGAAAATGGGGAAACTGCTTTTGGATGAAGTGCCTGATTTGGAAAAAACGGAAGAGATGACTGTTGGGCAGGTTGAATTTGACTGAAAGGGACTCAAAGGATGAAAAGACTCCATCCTCGTAAAGGTCATTAACAATGCAAAATTGTGGAATGGTCACCTCAGGGGCCTCTCCCTCAGGGGGCTCTCCCTCAGGGCCTCTCCCTGGTCTGTTTGTAGGCTCATAGTTTGGATTGCTGTTGTCTTCCATTTCTGAGACATCTTCCTCTATCTTCTCTCATCTGGTTTAAAAAATGTGCCCGAGCCCCTCGTACAGAAAATAGCCTAATCGGTCCTGCTCATTGTGTCAATGAGTCAAATGTGAGCATATAACTGCTTGAGAGCCAGTAAGGGAGGCGCATTTAGTGCGAGAAAGTGAGAGGTTTGTGTTTCTCGAGGGGCACAGAGCTCGCACCTTTGAGAAGTATGATACATTGTGTGTGTGTGTGTGTGTGTGGTGTGTGTGTGTTTGGTGTGTGTGTGTGTGTGTGTGTGTGTGTGTTTCATCTGCAGGATGAACATAATACACTCACACCCATTCATTTTCTATGGCAGTCAAATCTGACCGAAAACATCAAGGGTGTTTCACTGTTGAATAAATCACTCAAAATTCAATGCAAGTGGTGATCATCAAGTGTATATGTTCAGAGGCCTATGTGGAGGATAACATAAGGTATGAGGCAATTGATGAAAAACACAATATTTATGATTAAATAAAGTCATTCGGTCACTTTTGACCCGAAATGCAAGAGAAGGGTTAAATGTGTTTATTATTTTTGTACGCATCGTCACGGAGGAGCGTCTGAGTGTGTGGCACGAGCACATTTTGTGAAGAGAGAGAGAGAGAGAGAGAGAGAGAGAGAGAGAGAGAGAGAGAGAGAGAGAGAGAGAGAGCGATAGAGATAGAGATAGAGAGAGAGACGGGGGTTGTTGTTAGCATCTGGTGCTAGCTCGGAGCTAACGGAGATTAGAAGCTGTTTCAACAATAAGGAGAGGGGGGAGTCCTCTCCTGTGGGACTGAGAGAGATAATGTCAGCTCAGGTAGGTAAAGATTAGATTGTAAACTTTAGTCTAAGTTATCTCAGTGGGTCTCAAAAGGTTTGTCATGTAAAGAAATATTCCATCTATATTAGTTGTATATTGTAGTGCCGTGAAAAGAGAGTCTGAGGCGGTGTATTAAGAATGGAGTTCCAATCTTTATTATCCATTAATATCAGAGAGGTTAACACATGAACTGCTCTGCCTGACGAGCTAGCAGGAATGGCAGCTAAAACTACAGGTGTTCCCCACTAAAGGGTCCGTGTGGCAACAAAATAAGCAAGGTGAATTATGGTCCTACATGGTGTCACCACAATATAAAATAAGAATGAAATGAAATCCTTCCAATGTGTACTAGGTCAGTACAAAAATAAAAAACAAAGTTTGAAAGGGGAGTGATTAGTCAAATATGTATAAATAAAAGGAAAGAATGCAGACTAGGTAAAATGAAGATAGGAGAGGCAGGCTCTCGACTAACTTTTTTCACCATCCTCCGGAACCGTCCCGAAATTAATGTGGACCGTCCCGAAATTAATGTGGACCGTCCCGAATTTAAAATGTTAGTTTTTCTTCATTCATTAGTTAAAATCATTCAAAGTGACCTTTAACATAAATAAAACATCATACAAATCATTAGATGATAATTCATCAACCTTTTTATTTGAGTAAATCATTCAATCACATAAACAAAGGCCAAATATTTAAACAAATACACCAAACGAGAAAATTACTCTAATATTGAATCCAATCAAGTCCCATCCAATTAACAAAAAAATCCAACACTGGTCCTGAAGACAGAACCCAGAGTAACCACTAACCAGGTTGACAGTCTGTAACACAGTCAGGAGATCTTTACAAACTAATAGCAATAAGACTGCAACATGCGTCTATGATGTATTTTCGAGCTTTCCAATCCAGATGATCTCTCGCTCCCATCGTGTGCGAGGGGGCGGAGCAGTTTGTAACTAATTTATTAAATCACAGTTGTATTACACACAATGCACTGTTTTTGAGAACACAAATTCGTAACTAATGTAATTTTTACATTCTGACGAAAAATAAAAATTATTATGAATACAAATAAAATAAAAGAAGCCTCCTGTGAGTTACTACAAGCTATAAAGTAGATTTTAAAAACGTTTTATAGAATAAAAGCTCACTGCAGGACGTTGTAGAAATGCGTGTGTGCACCACGACAAAGGAGCCTCATTCACTTTAAATTGGGATTGTTTGCGTGGTGCCGACACGTAAATGTAGCAAAGTTCGTGACTCCACCACGCAATGCGGTGTTAAGGAGTCGTGATGGAGTCACGCATTCTGGTGAGACCAGGTTGGAAGACAACCTGGTTTCTCTGTTCACGTTCATAAAGCATAAAACAACAGCATCAGAGCACGGTGCAGAATCTCGAGATGAGTTTACAGTAGTCCCTCGTTCTTATTAAACATCCATGTTGTAGTCCGCTGTATAGAAAACTGTAGTTTCTATAGTTTTCCCTACAGCAGCAGACGCACATTTATGATGTCTGATGGCGCATCAAAACACGTCGGATAGTGAAAGTGCAGTCGGATTCTCTAAAGTGTTTCATTATTATTGATCATGAAAGTGTTCACAAAGCTGGTGAAGGTGCAGCTAGTTTGAATGACTTTGTATACTGCAGGGTAGCTTGTGGATTTACTCCAGGTGGAACTAAAGTCTGATTTAACACTTGGTTATATTTCACATCATTCATCCAGATCTGTAAAGTAACTAAAGGTATTAAATACAGGTAGTGGAGTAAAAGTACACCATTTACCTCTGAATTGTAGTGGAGTAGGAGTACAAAGCAGCATAAAATGGAAAAAGTATCTTAAATTGTACTTAAGTACAGTTCTCGAGTAAATGTACTTACTTCCCACCTATGCCTGTCCATAAGTTAAAGCTGTATATTGTGTGGTATTTATCATTTGTTTTCTGTCTCCAGCTCAGGAGGGTCAGACATTGACCTGGGGGGGGTGGTGTACCGCAGCGGGGAGTCCTTCGAGCCCAGCTGTAAACCCGCTGGTGTGTATGAACGAGAGATCGGCTGTGTGCCGCTGTGTGCCAGTGACTTCCTGCTGCCCTCCCCTGACTGCCCATACCCCAGCGCATACACATCCCCGGGAGGTGCTGTGAGGAGTGGGTGTGTGCGCAGACAACCGCCGGACCAACACTACCAGTCAGTGCTGGCCGGTCAGTCTCATCTTTGTAACATCATCAACTGCTCCTAGTTTTTATTTCTGTGGTATATCCGAGTTTCCTCTAGAAGATAAATCAGGTGCGAGTCATTCACAGTTTTCCTCTGGGCACGATGAAGATCAGTCTGGGGCAAAATGGTGGAACAATACCAAAAACAGTACTAAATATATAAATCATGTTAGACACAGAAAGGTTTATATATATATATAATATATATTATATATATATATATATATAAATATATAAAAGGGAGTGACAGTATGTTTGTATATTCTGATTCAGCTGCTAAACCCCCAAACCAGCAGAACTAGATGTAGGATCAGGTTCATACTTTTTAGGATATTTGTGATTCTTATAGTTACAAGTGGTCGAGGGGTGTGTGCCCAATTGAAACCAACATGTTTACAAATATTGTAAACATATTTTTGTAGAAATATTGTAAGGTTATAGTACTACAAAAAATTCATAGTACAGTGTTAGGAATCGTGGAAAAGGTGGACCCAAATGCAGACTACAAAAAAAACGGGCGTGAAGCAAAAGCGAGCTTTATTTAAAAGCTGATTAACAAAACATGCAGAACTTGAAACGGTAACAGAAAACAACTACACAAAAACTGACCATGAGAAACATGGGGGAAGAGGGGAGAGACAACCAAGAAACATGACGTGAAGGGGAGGACAAACAAAAAAATGAACCGACAGGGGAGCACAGGAAGAGACAAGACTAAATACAGGGAGGGGTAATCACGAGACAAGAAACAGCCGGGCAGGGGAGGCAGAAACACAAGGGCAACAGGTGAACCAATTAGACAATCACCGGGGAAACTAATGACAGGATAACAAGACACAGGTGGGAACAGAACAGCAAAAATAACACCAAAAACAAGACAGACTAAACTAAAAACGTGACATGACATTAGGATTGTGACAACAGTATGTCAACAAAGTCACACTATAGTATTTCTTACAAATGTCATAATAGTATGTCATGAAAAATGTATTGTATGTCATAGAAAACAATCATAAAACATGTTATAAATTGCACTTGCCAATTATACCAGAGATTTTTGTTATTGATATTAGTGATGCCTTTCAAATTCAGCGTTTATTCTTGTATGCAATGTGGGATCATCTCTAGACCACAGGTTGTTTTTTCTTTAAATTAGAGTAACATTCACTACCCCCCACCCCCCAGTAGATGTTACCTATGTAGGCCTTTTGTATTATTATTATCAATTTAAGTGATTTGGGGATTTTGACGCTGACAACATGGTTATTAACCATAGAATGTCATTAAATAGGTATAATCCCATGTTAAACCTCAAACCACAGCTAAAGACAGATCAACAGCATAAAATCAATGTATATATTTACATGTTAAAGCTACTTCCATTCATGACTTTCTGGACCCACAACTATTGCATATGTTGTCATCTTTTTCTCAATTTGTGGGATACATTCAAACGTGAAAATACACCCATGCCTCCTCATGAGCAGTCGTCTTTTTGAAAAACAATAATACCAATCGACTTTTTTTAATCATTCCCCCCCCCACTTCTCCTTATCACCCTTCTTCTTTAGGAGCCTCTCAGATTCTCCCTTTACCCTCTTCAGATCCACTCTTCAGGCAGGTGTTTCCCAAATGGACCGCAGGCAGAGAGTCCAAGAGATAACTGTATAGTCCAGACTACAGAGTGGAGTGAGTGCTCGGCCACCTGCGACATGGGCGTCTCATCCCGCATAACCAACGACAACCAGCGATGCCAGCTGGAGAGGCAGAGCAGGATGTGTATGGTCCGGCCCTGCAACACCCAGCAGGGAAAAAAATCAAGGTGTGTGTTTTCTTTCAATTAACAGCTGGGGTTTGAGGAAAAAACATACCAGTAATAACTTCCAGTGAATAACCCTTATTAAGTTGATCTGACATTACATAACTGCCCAAACCTAGTGTCCACAGGCAGATGGCCAAGTGCCCTAAAAAATGGCACCATGAGCTTTTAGATTCGGTTAGTAATCTTTCACTATGCAGTTCTGTTAGGCTCCATTTACGGCTCAAAAGTAAAGGTTAGCTGTGCCTATATTTATGAAGGTATTATATCAGGGAGGCTCCGTATTCTGAACCAATTTCAGGTTGTTCATGGCTGAGTTCCCCAATCTATTTGCCCTGTCACAGCAGGACTCACAAACCAAACTATCACTCTCCAGAAAGTGTTTGGCAGTCGGCTGCTGACTGTAGATTAAACGGACTGTTCTGATACTGTACATTGAGTTATCCGAGTTAGAAAAGTGGACCAAGACTGAAATCTAGGTTTTTAGTAGTAAATATCAGGATCTCAGTTTTGTAAAGAAATACAGTATACATATGTATACTGATGAAGGTCTTTAAAACAATTCAAGAAGGTGCTTATTTTTTTCCACTATTAACAGGGATGCAGCCAAGATCTGCCAGCAACAAAGTAAAAATGTACATCATGTCTAGGTAGAAGATATCCCAATACCAGCATATACTGTTCATAGAAAATCCGAAAGGACCAAGAACTGAACATTGAGGTACTCCGTGGCACAAAATAGAAAATGTTGGATTAGGAGTTGCCAATACCAGAGAAGAGCACCTATCTTGTAATCATTACTACTTACCCAAGTATTTTCTGAGAATGTCATGGTAAATCATAGCAAATGTTCTACAAACGTACGGAATACAACAGTGTATTCAAAAAAAAGTCTTAGCAGTAGAAGTCAGAAATTAACCATCTCTGAAATGTCCAAATTGAAAAGATTTGAGTTTTCAACTAAGCCATCTAATAATATACTTTAAATCACGACAGTCACAACTAACAGAGTGGTGCAGTGACGTGTCCTAAAACCCAGAAGTAAGCTGCGCATGGTTCCCTCGACAAAAAAGCAATGGGATTGTTACGGTAGAGTGAAGGAAGCAGGACCCCAAATGCAGATAAAACTGATTATACCTTTATTTCAAGGATAAAATAATATAACTCGGACAAACTGAACACTCACCGGTGAACTCAGTCAACAACAAAAGACGAACCAACACTGAACAAAGGAAGAGACAAGACTAAATACAGAGAGGGGTAATCACAGGACGAGAAACAGCCGGGCAGGGGAGGAGAAACACAAGGGCCACAGGTGAAAACAATCAGACAATTAGACACATCAGGGAAACTAACGACAGGGAGGAAAAACACAGGGAGAGGGACCAGACAATACACAAGGCGGAAAACAAGACAGGGAGAACCGAACAGCAAAATAAACCCAACACTACAAACTACACAAACGTGACATAACATGTGAATCGTGACAGGGATATCTTCATAGGATTTTGGAAAATAGCTCGGAATAAGGTCTGTGGAAAACGAACCTGTTTGATAAATGCACGTTTTGTTCAGCCGGATAATATCCACATGTCTACCCTACTTTTATAATTTTATAATCATAAATCTATCGATTAGAGGGTCGTTTTCCACTGACCTTATTTCGAGCTATTTGCGCAGCTTACCACTTACTACTCTATTAAGAAGTTTTGCTCTGTGATGATGCTAATGCATGACATCGAGATCTGATTATGTGTCCGTCCCACAGAAGGGGAAGAAATGCATCCGGACACCAAAGGCCCAGCATGGGTTTCGCTTCAAGCTGTCGGGCTGCTCCAGCACCAGAGTGTACAAACAAAAGTTCTGTGGTGTCTGCACAGACAATCGCTGCTGCACGCCACACACCACCATCACAGCGAGGTGGAGTTCGAGTGTACAGAGGGAGAAACGTTCACCAAAAAGATGATGTTTATTAAGACCTGCTCCTGCCATCATGAATGTCCACAAGATAACGACATCTTCCTGGCGTCCAACACTCGGAGTATGATTGGAGACTATGATAACGATATGTGATTACGCACACACTCATTCAGAAATATAGGTCAGGACTGCACCATTATAACACCCGACTGGACCTTACAACTATACCTATGCCAAGCCTTCTGTGTAATCCAGCCTTAAGGTAATGGGTCAGTAAAAATAAGATAACATTTTCTTCTTTCACCTTTGTTTAGTTGAAGTGCAGCTCTTAGGTCGCAAGACTTTATAAACCGCCTTACATTAAAGGTACGCAATTTCAGAGGACAGATGCACTGACAAAAAAATTTAAGATTTCAGATGCTACAAATTAGCTTTTTCTCTGCTTCAATACATATAGTAATCATCATAGAGCAGTGGATGGTGATGTATCAAGCATTTGCGTTGGTACTCCAGAATCAAAGAAAAGCTCAGGACAAATATAAA
This sequence comes from Harpagifer antarcticus, assembly GCA_902827135.1. Lineage (NCBI taxonomy): Eukaryota > Metazoa > Chordata > Actinopteri > Perciformes > Harpagiferidae > Harpagifer > Harpagifer antarcticus. Next base: position 2,871,829 of record CADEHL010001212.1, read on the forward strand.
TATTTGCTACAAAATCATCTAGTCTCAAAGCTCCACCTTCTAGTTTCACATGAAACATTGTTGGATTTTGGCAAAATCCTTCCACATCTGTTCAAAAATGCAATTTTGCAAGGGGTTGTGGACAGTTGGACAAACATGATCTGATGCTAGAGAACATCTTTGAACAGAGACGGGGTTTACTATTCCGAACATCACAACCATCTGTTATCATGTGACCTCAGTTTCACACCTAGATCGTTGAGCTCGTTAAGTAAATTGACCTTTTAGCTGACATTATTCTGCCTTTTCAATATATCAAAATGAATTGACATTCCTAAAGATAAATGTGATTTTGTTACTAAGAACAGACCAAGATAATGCAGCCGTGTTGTTTGGCATTCTACTGCATAGTATAATGTGCAGACATGTCTGCAGGAATAGATATTTAAATATGAAACGAGAGCCAAGAGCTTGATTTTCTTGATTGTGTCTGTAAACTTGAGATAATGCCTTTAAAAGTATTTTATCAAGTCCAAAGTTGTTCACCATCTTAAAGGAGACATGTCATGGCCATTTCCACTGATCATAATTTCATTGTTGAGGTCTACTAGAATAGATTTATATTGTGCAATTTTCCAAACTCACATTGGTTTCTCATATAGCATCTCTGTCAGTGGCGAGCCGTCAGGGCCCTCTAGGCCCTCTGTGAGGGCCTAAGACATTCTAAAATATAATATTTGAAAACATTAAAAAAAATATATATATATTATTTTTATATTTTTTGTTGTTGTTTTCATTAGTTTTACCAAAATAACTTGATTTAATTGTATTTAAAATAATATTTCTAAAGAAATAAATCCTTCGAATCTGCCTGTTCAATTTCTGTTGGAATGTGAAGGGTTAAATGCCGTCTCTGCGAGTTATGTGAAGACGGGAGAGCTTCTTGGTCCCTCTCTACATTCACAGAGGGCCAGCTATAGTAACTCAACGAGAGAGTAATGTCAAATGACAGTACAATTGACCAATCATATCTTCCCTCTAAATGGGCGGGCTTATTTTCTCGGACTTTATGACAAGTTCCGCCCGCTGTGAGGTCAGTGACGCGTCCTAAAACCCGGAAGTAGGCTTCGCTCGGATTCCCCCGACAGGAAGCAATGGGATTCTCCATAGGATTTTGGAAAATAGCTCGAAATAAGGTCTGTGGAAAACGAACCTGTTAGATAAATGCACGTTTTGTTCAGCCGGATAATATCCACATGTCTACCCTACTTTTATTATTTTCGAATCATAAATCTAATCGATAGATTTATGATCGATAGATATATGATCGATAGATTTATAATTAGCATAAGTTCGTTCATGATGACTCACTTCAGTGATAGTGATGACATCGTTGCGAAATTATTAACCGAGTCCAGTGGCGGCCGGCCCATAGGGGCGCTAGGGGGCGCCGCCCCCCCTCTTCCCACATGTTTGATTGTCATTAAAAAAAATATATATATATTTAAAAAAAATATTTTTAATGAACAAGGTAAATATGATATAGTTGGTATCAGTAAAATGTATAATCTACAATAAAATCTCTTTTTAAATTGTTTTACGATGTCTAAAGTTACTGATAAGTCACATGTTTCCTGCCTCGCCATAGCGTGTGTCATTACCCTCTCTCGTCCGGGGCGGTAGAAAGGAGCCCTCAGCCAGAGCAGCAGCAGCCGACTGTTGTTATTTGTATACTATGGCGCCGAAACATAATTTCAGCCAATCAGCGTCGTCAGATCTGATGCTCAAAGGGCGCCATGGAGCATATGTGTGGGCTGGACCTGTATTTTACAGGAAAGGAGTGAGCAGAGGGGAGAGTTGTCGATTCTTGTTCAGTTTTCATCTTCCTCACTCTCTCAGACTTGGAGTTGCGCGCGCTGCTAAAGAGACGCACTACCATGGAAACCAAACAATCGTGTAGCTGTATTAAAGTCCGAGTGGAAACAGTCGTGAGTAAATCTGAGGAGTAAACCGAGAGAGGGCAATGAAATCGGGAGTCTCCCGTGAATCGGTCGAGAGGGTTGGCAAGTATCACACACACACACACACACACACACACACACACACAACACACACACACACACACACACACACACACACACACACACACAATGTTCGTATTTAGTCTCCTGATTTTAAATGGGAATTAAATCATTTGAGTGTTCCCAAAGCACCAGTGTTTTACAGTTTGTGTGGGCCTACTGTACTGTTGCACAGTTTTGGAAGATTTTTAAGCCTCCCCTAGATGGGTTGCCTTCCATGGCTAAGAGAGCCCCATCTGCCTAGGGACACCTCGGTAGCACTTTGTCTTGCCGGGACTTGAACTGGTGACCTTTCAGTTGCCAAGCTAACTCCCTATCGACTTTGCCACCACCGGCCCCAATTTGATTTCAATTAAGGTCCAATTGAAATCAAATGTAATCCATATACTTTAAAGAGGCCTTATTGTGCTTTTTGGGGTATTCCCTCTCCTGTAGTGTGTTATATTTGTTTTTTGTGCATGTAAATTATGTGTAAAAGTGTTCCCTCATAGGGAGTTTCTTTCCCCATTTGTTTTAGGTAGAGAACACAGGACTAATGATTTGCAGACAAGTTACTGTATGTATGCTGTAACACACAACAAATAAGCCATTTGATTTCAGTTGGACTTTGATATGAAATCCTGCACTGACTGCTGAACAATCTAGTTCAGTGTTTAAATCATATTTGACATTATTTACAATTACATTATTTACATTATTTAAAACATTACACTTCTTTCTCACAGTATGCTAAAGACAAATAGCATGACTAAAGAATTTATGTTACCAAAATGTTCTGTATATTTATAAAGTGGATGAACAAAGACTGTGTACAGTTTTGTACTATAATGTATGCAACTTGTTTATCACAGTGTTATAATTCTGTAACTGTGTCATATTTTTGTGTTCTTTTCACTGAAACCCCTAAAATAACATACGAGTGAGTTTTTTTCTTTTGCACTTTTGGATCTGTTCCAATAATAAAGTATATATATTATTTATACATCCTTGTCTTGTTTGTGTAGCTAAAAATAGTAAGCGTGAATTTGCTTGTATTTTAATCATATTTACCTGTGCCAAAATTGAGTTGCTGTATAGCTGTAAAAGCTTGATGCTGGTTGCTGAAAACGTACCAGCAGATCTCTCCCCAAACAGGTTCAAACCCCACTGCAGTCAGCATGTCGTGTGTTTTAATGTGTTATATTCGATGAACAAAATATTAAGAGTGCATACTTTCATAGGGGAAATTAGAAGGTCAATGATATAAATATAGAATATAAAAAATCAAGAAGATACTGTAAGTGATCTCTACAATAAAACAGTTTAGTGCTGGATGTACAAAGATATTAATAGGAGGATGTGCAAAACACAAAAACAAATTCACCTTTATTTAAACATTAAATAATACTTTAGATTAAGGTCTTATTTTAAATAAGAAACAAACTTGACGTCTAATATATTGCTTTCCTGCTATGTTGAAGCACTTATTTTAACTGATATTATACATATGAATTATACTCTTATAAGATGTATGTAGATAGTATAAGAAATGTGCAGAATATGACAGTTTAATGGTGGAGGTATACACACATATTGATAGATGTCTTGTAATGCACTGTTGAGGAAACTGCGACCCAGTTTTTCATTCATTGAATAACTACACCGTAGTTGTGTATATGATATGTCAATAAACCTTAGAAATCTTGAAAGGGATGTGCAAAATAGCCATTATATACAGTCTTTAGTGAACTATTAGTAGAGAATAACGAGTAATGAATATACTTTATAGGGATCTGCAGATAAATGTTTAGTCTTCTCAAGCACCAACTATCAAATATCTCTCCTGATTGTTGGCACTTGACAATCACCTTCCCTGAATTTTACTCAGATGTAACTAAAGTCTGATTTAAGGGTTGTTTATATTTCACATCATTAATCAGAATCTGCTGGTCCCATTCGAATCCAGTTTGGGATAGTCTGCCGTGAGCTGTTTGACGCTCGGCGTAACCTTGGCGCACTGCCACTCCAACATCCAATCCCAGAGCTTGAATATTAATCACGGGGACTGTAGTCGCAAACGATAGCTGGGGATTATGTATGTAGTGTCTTTGGCCATCCTAAACTCAGAAATGTTTTTCGGATTTCATATCGCATTAACACCATATCCCAACGTGCATTGCGGCTAAAACATCCAATCAGCTAGCTTAATCAGTTCAGTGGGTATCGCAGTGATGCTCGAAATGTCCCATATAGGCCTACGTCTGTTTCCGGTTATTTTTATTTTGAAATTCAGTTCCTGACGGACGACAAAAAGCCAGAGATTATGGAATTAAACAAATAAATAAAAACATGGATAATTGTGTGTTATTGTTGAGTAAATGACAGTTAGTCTATTGCAGGGGTGGCCAACATGCAGCTCTTCAGTTCATATCGAATTTTATATGTGTGAGTTTGGGGGAGAGACACTGACTCCTGACTAGTGTTGCACCGCATACTTGCCAACCTTGAGACCTCAGAAAACGAGCATATCAAAACCACCGCGGGGGGGGGGGGGGGGTGCTAGTGGATCGCCGGAGCTGTATTAGATTAACATTAATATGCTTATTGTAGTTGTAAGTGCACTGTCTTGCGGCCTGAAGCACCATCCTTGATGTAGCATATGTGTGGGCTGGAAAGGAGTGAGCAGAGGGTAGAGTTGTTGATTCTTGTTCTGTTTTCTGTGACTATCTGCCTTACAGGGGCGGACTGGCCATCGGGACGTTCGGGACGAATCCCGACGGGCCGGTACTGAAGTGGGCCGGTCGGACGATGTGGGCCGGCCGGTAACCGGCAGGGCTCGACATTATTATTGGCCCGCTGGCCCTGAGCCACTATTTAGACACCCCGGGCCAGCATAACGTACTTTCCACTTGCCCGCTCGGGCCACTAAAAATATTGCTTTAAAATAATTGTCCTGTCGTATTGGTATTTTGACTAGCAATGTTATTAAATTGTTTCGTTTATCAACGCTACAACATAGCGTTCCGTGAGTCGATTGTCGTTGTTGGGTGAAAAGCAAACAGCTGTTTGCTGCGGAGCCCAGCGCGAGCAGGCTCCCGTGAGCGGGAGTGCGCTCCTTCAGACTATCGCGCCACCTAACCATTCGCCAAAATGTTTTTAATACCAGCGGTAACCGCCAAGCGCCGGGCAAAAAACAATCTTCAAATAAAAGAAAGTCACCGGAGGAGTTAAAGGAGAGTGACAGGGAGCATGAGAAGAAGAGGGAGAGAAAGTTTCAGCTTGATCGATGGAGTTGGCTTCTAGTGGTGCAGTGACGCGTCCTAAACCCTTTATCGATTAGATTTATAATTCGAAAATTATAAAAGTAGGGTAGACATGTGGAGATTATCCGGCTGAACAAAACGTGCATTTATCAAACAGGTTTGTTTTCCACAGACCTTATTTCCAGCTATTTTCCAAAACCCTGTGGAGAAATCCCATTGCTTTTTGTCGAGGGAACCAGCAGCTTACTTCCTGGTTTTAGGACGCGTCACTGCACCTCTCAATATGATGCCAATATAAACAAGGTCTTTTGTCGGCTCTGTACATTAATGCCGACCTATGCTGACAAGTAAGTGAAGAGTAGAAAATAAAGGTATTGGCTATAGGGCAATGTCCCAGCAGTTTAGGATAGTGAAGGTTCTAATCAAATCAATTACATAGCCATTACATGTCTAACTCCTAATGACAGGAAGGCAGAAAGCGCATTATACAAATAATAATACTCATAATAATAGCAGACATTTTTTAACAATGACCACAATATCATTATTTTAATAAACCAAATATGAACAATTGAGGAAAATGAGGAAGAACTGATGATTCAAATGTTGTAGTACAAGTAGTAATTTAGTTAGTGCATACATTACTATTGCAACAAATGTGATAAAAAATTTTTTGGACGAATGCTCCGGGCCAGTGGTTACAATGGTGGGGCCAGTGATAATATAATGCCAGTAGCATTTTACCCTTAATGTCTACCTCTGCGGTAAGTCACTAGCACCACGGTGGGCCGGCGGTACCGAAGTGGGCCGGTCGAGAGTTCCGGGCTGATTTGTAGTCCCAGTCCGCCCTTGCTGCCTCACCCTCTCAGACTTTCAGTTGCGCGCTACTAAAGAGACGTGTTACCATGGAAACCAAACAATGGTGTAGCTGTATTAAAGTCCGAGTGGAAACAGTCCTGAGTAAATCTGATTTTGTCAGAAATCGGGAGAAATGCGGGAGAAATATGACCCCGGGAGGAAACCGGAAGAGGGCAATGAAATCGAGAGTGTTATGGAAATCCAAGCTCAATACTGGAGAGTACAAGTCAGAGTGGTTAAACAAATAAATGGTGAAACGGACAGAGTTGTCTTTCTCATTAATTTATTTGAAGCTTCAAATACATAAAATATATACAGAGTCATAGGTCTCACAGAGTATAAAATAGTCTGCAGGAGTGTGTGCAGTTCAATATAATAGCAACGCTTATATACAAAAAAGGGAGGGAAGTTAAGAAATCTGTCTTCACACGGTCTTATTGTTATTAGACCCCTGTCCTTGAGCTGTAGATAGTGTCTCAGAACCAGGGAAGTTCTCGTGTGACTTTGTGTGAGTCTCACCCTAGTCTTCTAACAATCAGCTATGTGCCCTTGAAGCGCTTGGGAATAAACCCATATTAGAGTATGAGAATAAAACAGCACATATAGGTGTTTTAGACAATGTTATGAGAAGCATTTGGTTTAAGCATATATGCAAGATAAAAATGTCCATTGTAATAAAATATGTAACCTTTTCAATTACAAACATTTTCTCTAAATCTTCCAATTTCTCAATAGCCTGCATGATGTGTGTGTGTTTGTCACTTCCCTTGTTCGTTGCTGCTGGCAGTGGGTCCGTCTCCCCCGACCGAATTCCTTCCTCCCCCACTTCCTCCCTCTGCTGATGTCAGTTTGAAGAATTGCCTTTGTTATGGCGCGATTTCTTTAATTGAAAGTTATTTTCCTTATTTTCGTCTCCTCCTCCTCGTTTGCCTTTTCTCCTTCCTCCCCGACCTCGTCCTCCTCGGTCCCATCACTTTGGGTCCAAGCGGTTGTAACAGCCTGGACCATGGTCAGCTGGGCCTTGTCTTTGCGGTCGCGGCGTCTCTTTTCCTCACTGGCTTTTTCTTCTGAGAGGCGTTTCTCGGGATGCACGGCATGTCGGCGAATTTCTTCCAGCCGGGCACCGTCCATTACCCCAATGCAGGAGTTTCGCACCGCTGCAGAAATAGCCGGGGATAGGCCGTTGAGGAAAGCGTTGCTGAGGTGTGTCTCCCAGACTCCTAATACGGCTTGTTCCCCTCCCTCTTGTTTGATAATGCAGCTGTTCTCGATGAACACTTGTTCTAAGCGGTGGTAATAGTCATTTACTGTTTCCTCCGGGTTCTGCTTGCATGCATAGATCCTTGACATGTCGACTTTGGCGGGGAACTTTGTAGTTATTTCGTCCTCGTCTCTCTTCGTCTCTGCTCACTCTCAGTTTGTCTTCCTCTGCAGCTGCTTTGGGGGGGTCCGGTATGTTGACCTCTGGTCCAGCAGCAGCCCCCCCAGCAGCCTCCTCAGCAGGCAGTAGAACGGGGGGAAGAGGGGAGGGAATGGGAACCCACAGTCAGAAGAGAGGGTCAGCCACGCCTGTGCAAAGAGGATAGAGAGAAGTGTGTGGTTTATACGTGGGAGGAAGCAGAAAACACTTTTTTATTGCTGCGGCCAATTGCCTTCTTTCACGGCACTCTGCCTCCTCTTCCCAGTATTTCAAACACTTTATGTGAGTGTCTAGTTCTTCTAAGTCTTTTACTTTAATTTTACTCTTCTTTTTCATTCCATCCTCACATTCTTGTAATGTATCCCTTAGGTTTTTGATTTTTAATTGACTCAAAGAACCTCCCCTAGGAAATGCTTAAACAAGGTGAACATTTCCGTCCATATATTTAATTTAGACAGACGGTTTTCACCGTGTTTTGCTCGCATGACATCTACAATTCGACTCTCAGGAGGTGGTACAATCCTCCTACTCTGCTTTGCTCCCATAACAAAGTCTTTAAAGTGTTACTTAAAACACTCCGTGTTTATCAAAACACTCGTTGTCACCCGTCGATGATGTGATATTTGTTCTCGTACAAATCACACAAAAACGGGTCGTAAACCCAGGCTACGACGGATATCTCAAATATCCTACTTTCGAGCAGTCCCTCTCATAGATGTCATGGAGTTTAATTACATTTAACTTTAAACAATTTAGACACTGTACATCTCACCGAGTATTGAAAGCCTTTTGAGTTCGTTGGATCTCGTGAAGTCAATCGGTTCCACCCCCGGCGTTATTAGACCCCTGTCCTTGAGCTGTAGATAGTGTCTCAGAACCAGGGAAGTTCTCGTGTGACTTTGTGTGAGTCTCACCCTAGTCTTCTAACAATCAGCTATGTGCCCTTGAAGCGCTTGGGAATAAACCCATATTAGAGTATGAGAATAAAACAGCACATATACAGGACTGTCTCAGAAAATTAGAATATTGTGATAAAGTTCTTTATTTTCTGTAATGCAATTAAAAAAACAAAAATGTCATACATTCTGGATTCATTACAAATCAACTGAAATATTGCAAGCCTTTTATTATTTTAATATTGCTGATTATGGCATACAGCTTAAGAAAACTCAAAAATCCTATTTCAAAAAATTAGAATAGTTCCTCAGACCAAGTAAAAAAAAAGAGATTTATAACAGCAAAACACAATCAAACATTTGAAAATGTCCATTAATGCACTCAGTACTTGGTTGGGAATCCTTTTGCACGGATTACTGCATCAATGCGGCGTGGCATGGAGGCAATCAGCCTGTGGCATTGCTGAGGTGTTATGGATGCCCAGGATGCTTCAATAGCGGCCTTTAGCTCATTAGCATTGTTGGGTCTGGTGTCTTTCAGCTTCTTCTTCACAATACCCCACATATTCTCTATGGGGTTCAGGTCAGGGGAATTTGCAGGCCAATCGAGGACAGTAATGCCATGGTCAGTACACCAGTTACTGGTGGTTTTGGCACTGTGGGCAGGTGCCAGATCATGCTGGAAAATGAATTCCTCATCTCCATAGAGCTTTTCAGCAGACGGAAGCATGTAGTGCTCTAAAATCTCTTGGTACACAGTTGCATTTACTCTGGGCTTGATGAAACACAGTGGACCAACACCAGCAGCTGACATGGCTCCCCAAACCATCGCTGACTGTGGGAACTTCACACTGGATTTCAAGCAACTTGGATTTTGCTCCTCTCCAGCCTTTCTCCAGACTCTGGCGCCTTGACTTCCAAATGAAATACAAAACTTGCTTTCGTCTGAAAAGAGGACTTTGGACCACTGTGCAACTGTCCAGTGCTTCTTTTCCTTAGCCCAAGTCAGACGCCTCTTCCGTTGTCTTGAGTTCAGAAGTGGCTTGACCATGGGAATACGGCTATTGTAGCCCATTTCCCGGACACGTCTGTGAACAGTGACTTTTGATACCTGGACTCCAGCTTCAGTCCACTGTCTTTGAAGCTCCCCCAAATTCTGGAAGCGACTCTTCTTCACAATGCTGTTAAGGCTGCGGTCATCTCTCTTGGTTGTGCAGCGTTTCCTGCCACATTTCCCCCTTCCAACAGACTTTTTGTGGATGTGCTTTGAAACTGCACTCTGTGAACAGCTTGCTCTTTGAGAAATTTATTTTTGTGTCTTACCCTCCTGATGGAGGGTGTCAATGACGGTCCTCTGGACAGCAGTCAGATCAGCAGTCTTCCCCATACTTGTGATTTAGTTTACTGAACCAAGCTGAGTGTTTTTCAAGGCTCAGGAAACCCTTGCAGGTGTTTCGAGTTAATTAGACGATTCAAGTGATTCGTTGAACACCCTACTAGTATACTTTTTCATGATATTCTAATATTTAGAGATAGGATATTTGAGTTTTCTTAAGCTGTATGCCATAATCAGCAATATTAAAATAATAAAAGGCTTGCAATATTTCAGTTGATTTGTAATGAATCCAGAATGTATGACATTTTTGTTTTTTTAATTGCATTACAGAAAATAAAGAACTTTATCACAATATTCTAATTTTCTGAGACAGTCCTGTAGGTGTTTTAGACAATGTTATGAGAAGCATTTGGTTTAAGCATATACGCAAGATAAAAATTTCCACTACAGGAGTCTCCCGCGAAAATCGGGAGAGTTGACAAGTATGGTTGCACGGTGTACCGATACTTGAAAGGTACCGCGATACCCTGCCGTTAAAAACGTTACGATTCCTTCGTTTCATTAGTATCGGTACTTTTTTTTTTTTTTTTACAATTCTTTTTATTGCAAACAAGTCACAATCAGCAAATGACAAGAAGCAAGAACAGCAGTAACCAACAGAAAACAGCACAGATGTCACAGTTGGCAAATGTATACAACGGGATCACCACAAAGGACCTCCCCGAAAACAAAGTAAAGCAATGCACTGCTCCACCTTCACTTCAAGGCCCGCAGAGTCCTTGTTTACAGCTTTCTTTCTTTTTTTCTTCCATTTAACCCCCCCACCCCCCACCCACAGGCATGGCTGGCCCCAAACAGCAAAACAACCGAATTAGTATAAAAAAAAAAAAAAAATAAATAATAATAATAGTAATCATACTAATACAAATACAAATAAAAAGAAAGTCGAGAGCGAAAACAGTCTGCAAGAATCCGGTACAAGGGAAGAAAACAATAGTAAACATTGCTTTCTTGGCAAGGAAAAAGGGCCCCACCAAGAGGGAAAAGGAAATATATCAGAGAGCTACCTGCGACTCAGCGTCAGAGGTGATAGGGAGTTCCTTGATAAGGCCTAATAGTGGGTCCCAGGTAGTGTGGAAGGATTTCAGAGATCCTTTTAATGAGAATCTTAACTTCTCCATGTGAAGGCATTGCAAGACATCACGTATCCACTGATCATGTGTTGGTGGGGAAGCATGTATCCATTTTAAGAGAATAGAGCGTCTAGCTAATAGAGTGGTGAAGGCAATGACACGGCGTATAGTATTGGACATATTCTCAGATGGAGGAAGGCCGAACAGTGCAGTCATAGGATTAGGGTCTATCTTTGTGTTAAAGGCCCGCTCAATGGTTCCAAATATGTCAGACCAAAATGTGTCCAACCTCGGGCAAGTCCAGAACATGTGCAGATGGTCAGCTGGGGATTGATTGCATCTGTTACAGGCATCACTCCGATCTGGGAACATTTTAGCCAGCTTAGCATTAGTAAAGTGAGCTCTGTGGAGCACCTTGCACTGGAGTAGGCCATGTCTAGCACAGATAGATGATGTATGGACTAGGTTGAGAATGTCACTCCATTGATCATCGGAAATGTTGCTACCTAGATCACGCTCCCAGAGCTCCTTAAGAGGCACCATAGGGTCCGGACTCAGGGAACCAATCTGACCATAGAGAACTGAAACCAAGCGCTTTTGATCAGGGTTGAGTGTGAGAAATTTATCAATTGTCGATTCGGGGGGGCGGTTAGGAAAATGGGGAAACTGCTTTTGGATGAAGTGCCTGATTTGGAAAAAACGGAAGAGATGACTGTTGGGCAGGTTGAATTTGACTGAAAGGGACTCAAAGGATGAAAAGACTCCATCCTCGTAAAGGTCATTAAGCGTTGTGAGACCATTGTTCGACCAAACACGGAAGGCCGGGTCAGTACACGATGGGGAGAATAGGTGATTGTTTGAAATTGGGGTGTGAACCGAAGCTCCATGTAACCCGTGCTGTTTCCTGAATTGGAGCCAAATGCTTAAGGTGCTAGTAACAATTGGGTTACTCAAATGTTTATGGGTAGCTGCAGGGAGCTGAGAGCAGATTATAGAGTGCAAAGGAGCAGAGGATGACAGCTCGATATGTACCCAAGGTGGGCAGGGGTCTGAAAGTTTCTATTTAGCCCAATAGAGGAGTTTGTTAATATTAGTGGCCCAGTAATAGTGACGAAAGTTGGGGAGCGCCAGGCCCCCTTCTGATTTAGGGAGTTGAAGACACAACCTTCTAATACGCGCAGGCTTGTTGTTCCAGATGAACGCATTCAACTGCTTATCAAGATCAGTGAAAAAAGATTTATTGATGCGCACTGGGATGTGTTGGAAAAGGTAAAGAAACTTTGGCAGGATGACCATCTTTATAAGGTTTACGCGACCCGCAAGAGACAGGGGAAGGGAGGCCCACCTAGACATCTCGGCTTTGCATTTATCGAGTAGAGGCTGAAAGTTTTTAGGGAACAGGTCTTTAAAAGAGTTTGCAACAAACACCCCCAAGTATTTGAACCCCTCCACAGCCCTTTTAAAGGGGAATAGAGATTGCGGAAGTGCCTCAGCCATTTTATTTACAAAAAATACTTCGCTCTTTTGAATATTTAGTTTGTAACCTGATATACGGCCAAATTGATCTAAAATCGACAGTATGGGAGGGAGAGAGGATAAGGGGTTTGAGATCATAAGAAGAAGGTCATCAGCATATAGAGACAGTTTATGAACCATGCCATGACGCGTAATGCCCTCAAACCTATCATGGCTTCTGAGCCAGATAGCGAGAGGTTCAATGGCTATATTGAACAACAGCGGCGAAAGAGGACACCCCTGGCGAGTACCACGTTGGAGAGAGAAAGGGGGAGATCTAATGCCATTAGTATGTACAGAGGCAGATGGAGAGGCATATAGGAGTTTAATCCAGGAAATAAATTGGGAATCGAAACCAAATTTATCAAGACTAGAAAATAGGAAACCCCACTCAACCCTATCGAAGGCCTTCTCTGCGTCAAGTGTCACTATGACTTCGGGGGTGTTAGAGGAAGGAGAGAAAATGATATTGAGCAACCTCCTTGTGTTAAAAAAAGAGTGTCTCCCCACCATAAAGCCTGTTTGGTCCAGCGAAATGATATCTGGCAGTACACGTTGGAGGCGGATAGCCAGTATTTTGGCCAGTATCTTACAGTCTACATTTAACAGTGAGATTGGTCTGTAACTGCCACACGAAGTAGGATCTTTGTCTTTCTTGAGAAGCAAGGAGATAGACGCCATGGACAACGTTTCTGGCAATCGGCCTGTCTGGCGAGAGTCATTGTACATCCTAGCCAAAATCGGGGCTAACTTGGAAGAATATGCCTTATAGAATTCAACTGTATAGCCGTCGGGCCCAGGAGACTTCCCACTTTGCATAGATTGTATTGCTTCATGTATCTCAAGGGTGGAGATGGGGCCGCCCAATTCGCTAGCGATGTTCTCGTTAATTTTGGGGTAAATTAAGGAGTCAAGAGGATTGGGGGTCGTGGCAGGGATCGGGGGACAATCCGAAGTGTAGAGATTGGTGTAAAAATCAGAGAAAGACCTGTTAATATCAACTGGATTAGAAGTAAGGTTGCCATCGGTGATTGACGTGATTCAAGATGGCGCCTGTGTCGGCTCGCCGCTCGCTCAGCTGTCTACCTATAGCTATCCTGTTTTTGTTTTATGTTTGTCAGAATGTCTCTGCTCTGCTCGTCTATGATCGCCAAGCCCTCCTCCACCTCAGACCCTCACTGGAGTTGATACTGCTGCCCAAAACCACATCTGGCAACCAAAAATCGTCCCCCCCCCCTCTACTGTTGGACATACCTTTCTACCTGCGCAGGTTGCCCTCCATCCTGCCTCGCCGAAAGCGCTTCAGACGACGGGGAAAGCGTGGTGGTGCACTGGTCCACCTTAAGGCTTACCTGACGGCTTCTTCCAGGACCTATCCACGCCTCGGATGTCATGGCCCTCCCGCTGCACGTCATGTGAGGGATCGGTGGATTCGCCCCGTCTTTCCGGAGCTGCGGACTCTGCTCGACCCGCTGGCAGCTCCTACGTCTGGCTTTGCTAAATGCTAGGTCGATAGCTAACAAAACGTTCCTGCTGAACGACTTCTTCACCTCCCGTGAACTGGATTTCATGTTCCTGACGGAGACCTGGGCACACGCTGGCGAGTACACATCATTCTTTGATCTTCTTCCTCCTGATTGTACATTCTTTAGCTCCCCCCGTGCCACCGGCCATGGCGGGGGCATAGCTTCGGTGTTTAGAGCTAGCCTCCAGTGCCGATTGCTACACCATGTCACTAGCTATGCTAGCTTTGAGTTGCAGCTCTTTGAACTGACCCCGGCCTCGCCTATACTCTGCGCAGTTGTGTATCGTCCGCCAAAGCGCAATAAGGATTTCATAAATGACTTTTCTGACTTTCTGTCCGGGATCATGGTGAATTATGATCGTGTTTTGATCTCCGGAGACTTCAATGTCCATGTGTGTTGTGAGTCCAGGCCTCTGGTTAGGGACTTTTTAAATCTCCTTGATTCTTTTGGTCTCGTTCAGTCCGTGGCTGGCCCAACACATGAAAAAGGACACACTTTGGACTTGGTATTGTCGTTTGGACTGTCTGTATCTGTGGATGAAATATGTGCAGCAACGCCTATCTCAGACCATTTTCCGGTTCTGTTTACAACCTCCATCCCTTCCGCAGGAGTCGAGTCCCGTGCCCCTGCGCGTCGTCTGCGTTCGATTAACCCCTTGACTGCCTCACAGTTCTCTGATGTTTTTAACGCTTCTCCTATCTGTAAATTAGATGTGGACTGTGCTTTTAATGCTGATGAGCTTCTCTCTATGTTTGACTTGACATGCACACCAATACTGGATTCTGTTGCTCCTTTTACGCTTAGACGCAACAAAGTTCTATCAGAACCGTGGCTCAATGACTGTACTCGTGCTCTCAGACGCGCTTGCAGGCGTGCTGAGAGAAAGTGGAAAAAGGATAAACTCCATGTCTCCCTGGAAATCCTTCGTGCTTCCCTCTCTGACTACCAGATGGCAGTCAAAGCAGCCAAAACAGAGCACATTTCTCTGTTCATCTCTAAAAACAGCCATAAACCTCAGGTTCTTTTTAATGTCCTCAACTCCATCATTAATCCCCGTGATGTTTCTTCTGTTATGCCATCGCCTGCTCTCTGCGATAAGTTTCTTAAATTTTTTATTGGAAAAATATCTGCTCTTAGGCTAGCTCACACTAGTGCTACCCCCGATCCTGCTCCCTCTCTGTGCCCTGCTGTCCTCGACCACTTTGAGCCTATTTCCCTCTCTTCTCTCTCGGACATAGTGGAGCACCTGCGGCCGACAAGCTGCTCCTCTGACAGCATTCCCTCACGCCTTCTCAAAGAGGTTTTTCATTCAGTTGGAGCAAGTATTTTATTACTTTTAAACACTTCTCTTACCTCAGGATGTGTCCCAGCTGCCTTTAAACATGCCGTGGTTACGCCACTACTTAAAAAGAAAAGTCTCGACCCCTCCACTCTCGCAAATTTTAGGCCCATCTCCCAGCTACCGTTTTTATCAAAAGCCCTGGAGCGCGTAGTCTACGCCCAGCTGCAGTCTTTTTTAATCCTTCATGGCATCCATGAAAAGTTTCAGTCTGGCTTCAAACCCATGCACAGCACTGAAACAGCCCTTTTAAGAGTTTTTAATGATCTGCTCCTAGCCGCCGACTCAGGTAGCCCAGCTGTCTTGGTGCTGTTGGACCTGACAGCTGCCTTCGACACCGTGGACCATGGCATCCTGCTGTCACGGCTTGAACAGTCCGCTGGCATCACAGGCTCTGCCCTCGCATGGTTCAGGTCCTACCTTAAGGACCGTAGCTTTTCAGTGCAGCTAGGTGCCTTCTCCTCTGCCAAAGCCCCTCTTACCTGTGGGGTCCCCCAAGGCTCGATTCTGGGCCCCATCCTGTTCCTACTGTACATACTGCCCCTAGGTTCTATTCTAACAAAACACAATATTCCCTTCCACTGCTACGCTGACGACGTCCAGATATATCTCCCGCTCAAAGCAAACATCAAACAGTCACTACAGCAGCTGATGGACTGCTTAACGGAGATCAAATCCTGGCTGAGCAACAATTTCCTGACTCTTAACGAGGGCAAGACGGAGGTCATCTTTTTTGGACCACAACCTCCAGCCTCTCAGGTTGATATTCTGGGCTCCCTCCAACTAAACATCCTCCCCTCGGTCATGAACCTTGGCGTGACCTTGACGAACACTTTTAAATTCGATAAGCAGGTCAGCAGCGTAGTCAAATCCTGCTTTTTTAAAATAAGACTATTGGCCAAAACCAAGTCCTATTTATCTTTTAAAGACATGGAAAGGGTCATCAACGCCTTTGTTACCTCAAGGCTGGACTATTGCAACGCTCTGTATGTGGGTATGGACCACGCGTCAATTAAACGCCTGCAGCTGGTCCAAAATGCAGCTGCACGTTTGCTGACTGGCCACAAAAAGCGCGACCACATCACCCCAATTCTGGCCTCACTACACTGGCTTCCAGTTCAGTTCAGAATTGATTTTAAAATCCTTTTATTTGTTTTTAAAGCTCTAAATGGGCTGGCTCCTTCATACATAACCGAACTCCTCCAACGCTACACCCCAGCAAGAGTTTTAAGGTCTGCTGACCAGCAGCTGCTGGTAGTGCCGAAGACCAGGCTCAAAACCCGAGGGCACCGAGCCTTCGCAGCAGCTGGCCCGAGGCTCTGGAACACTCTGCCCCTCCATGTGAGGTCGGCCCAGACCCTAGGGGTTTTTAAATCCTCTCTAAAAACACACTTCTTCTCTCAGGCTTTCTAGCTAGAGCGGAGCACGACTTCTGACATTTCCCTGTGTATTGTTTTTATATTTGCTGTTGCAACATGACTGTCTTTTGTTACTATTGCACTGCAGTAAAGTGTTTTTATTACATGTTCAGCACTTTGGCTCGACCAAACATCGTTTTTAAATGTGCTCTATAAATAAAACTTGATTTGATTTGATTTGATCGGACAATCTGATTTGGGGAATCAATCTGGACGCACTGACCGCACGAGCTTGTTGAGCTAGGAGTCTACCAGCTTTGTCGCCCTGCTCAAAGTAACGCTGCCTACACTGTCTCAGTTGTCTCTCAACAATACATGTCATCAAAAGGTCGTGTTCTGAATGTAGCAGGAGGCGTTTTTTATAGAGAGAAGGAGAGGGAGAGGAGGAGTATGTTTCATCGAGTAAGCGAAGCTCAACACAGATTTCTGAAAGCCTAGCCTTTTCATCTTTTCTCTTACGTGAAGTGTACGAAATGACCTGTCCCCGCACAGTGGCCTTAAGAGCCTCCCAAAGAATACCGCTACTAACGTCGGAAGTGTCATTAATTTCAATGTAGGAAGAAATCTGAGTGGAAAGATAGTCTCTAAATTCACTGTCTGACAGCAGGGGAGAATTGAATTTCCATAATGGAGGGGGGGACATACCAAGAGGGAAATTAATGTCAACCGAGGTGGGAGAATGATCTGAGATGGCTATCGGATGGTATTCGCATGAATTGACTAGATGAATCAAATTGTTATCGAGTAAAAAGAAATCAATTCGTGAAAAAGTGTGGTGCCTGTGCGAGAAGAAGGAAAATGCTCTACTTTGCGGGTTAATACATCTCCAGGGGTCCAAGAGTCCTAATCGTGATGCATTGTGCATTACTACCTTGGCCGACTTGGAGAGAGTGGCTTGTGTAAGCGATGACCTGTCGAGACTCACATCCTGGACCAAATTCCAGTCACCAGCCATAATAATACGATGGTTGTCGGCGTTGGGAATTTGAGCACAGAGGTTCACAAAAAAATTACCATCATCCCAATTGGGAGCGTAGATAGAAGCTAGTATCACTGGTGTGTTCTGTAGCATGCCCGAAACTATGACATAACGACCATTAGGATCTGATATCGAATTTGTCAATTCAAATCTGACATTCTTGTGAATAATAATAGCTGCCCCTCTGGCTTTGTGGGAGAATTTTGAGTGGAACAAGTGACTCATCCATGCCCTCTTAATACGAAGGGTATCAGAAGATTTAAGATGAGTTTCCTGCAGGAATATGACATCTCCATTCAGATGTTGCAACCGTGTCATTACCTTACCAATTTTAGTAGCGTTGTTCATGCCCTTAGTATTCCAGGAAATCAGGCGCACTCCTCTACCTGTCGTTGTCATGGCAGACACCATCTAGGAAGTTCCTCAAAGACAAGTTTACCTGGACAAACACTGTCTTGCATACACAGGAGAAAGAGACGAGAGGACGACGAAAAATAATAATAGTAATGATAATAACAAACAAAACAAAAAAAAAACCCATGTGGCCATACCTATAGCTAAACCCAAAATGCACAGCATAATCAAGCGCTCTAGCTTAGATCTATGTAATTACACTAACGTTTGTAATTACACTAACACTAGTCTTCCGGGGACCTAGTCCCTATCTAAACAGTAAACCATCCCCATATTATCCCACACAGAACAGGTGGATGGGTAAGTGAATAGGAAATTGTCAAATATTATGCAGATAAATCTATTCCAATACCAAACCACAGAGAACAGAACACACATACAATTTAGTGCAGTACAAATCAGCATGAACAGCCGGTCCAACAAGTAAATACAATGTATTTTATCCATACAGATACCCTGAATGAGACATAATAAGAAATAAAATAAAGTGCAAAAGAAATCTCTGAATGGTAAAGGCACAGGTGGACAAGAAAATAAGCTAGCGCAACAGCTCCACATCAATGGAGCTGTGGCTCCCTCTAGAGGCAAAAGCGATACTCTGCGGATAACATGTCGTGTGACCTATCAACAGGCATTCATGACGGCAAGCAACACACACAAAAAAAGGAAAACATAAGAAGTCTAGCCGTGGAAAAACACATGTCTGTCTGCGTGTTAACGGCATAATTAGAATCCATGTGAACTAACAGGTCAGACAGGTTACTTAGGTAGCCAGTAAGGCTAGTAAAATGGGCTAACGTTACCAACCCGCAGCAGTTAGGCGGAGGAGGAGGCATGAGAGCCGATATCAGATCGGTTAGCTGCAATAAAGTCCTTGGCCTCAGAAACGGAAGAAAGTCTCTTCCTGGTCCCATCCTTCAGTGTGATGTTAAGCCTCGCAGGGAAAAGTAGTGCGGGCTTGAAGCCCCGTTGGTAAAGTTCAGACATCACCTGTTGGTATTCCCTGCGCTGCTCCACTATCTCAGAAGGATAATCCTCGTAGATTGCAATGGGGGTCCCACGGTACTGCAGCTTGCCTCTCTTAGCTCTGGCCTCACGGATGATTTTATCTTTCTGCTGGAATCGGTGGAGCCTGATGACCACGGGTCTCGGTCTCTGACCCGGTCCTGGCTTGTTGGAGAGTGTACGGTGCGCTCTGTCGCACTCCGGTGGAGACTCAAAAACGCTGTCACCAAGGACCTCAGACAGAAGTTCAGAAAAGAAGGTGGAGGGGTGAGGCCCTTCGATGGACTCAGGTAGACCAATGATCCTGATATTATTACGGCGGCTGCGAGACTCGAGGTCCGTCAACTTAGCTTGTAGCTTAGTATTATTCTCAGCTAGCTTAGCACACATCGATTCCAAACATTGTATGCGTCCGTCTTGCTCGTTAGTGTTGGATTCAAGCGAATTAATTGAGTGGGTATGATCGGAGACTGTGGTTTGAATGCAGTCTAGCTTGGCTTCGAGTGTAGATATACTAGCCTTGAAATCTGCAGAGATAGCATTCCGGTGTTGTTCCAGTTGGTTAGCCAAGGCCGCCATGCTGAAGTCACTGCCATTTGCCGCCGGCACCGTAGACTGCTCCTTCTTGCCCGATCTCTGCTGCTTGGAAGCCATAATCCAGCACCAGAGTGTTCAGAGAGGAATAATTATCCACCTGGAGATGGCCAAAGGCAAAACTATGGGGATTTAAAATAGTCAATGAATAAAAGTTACGGGAGCTAGATTCGACACTGCCTACTCCATCTTGCCCCACCGGAAGTCCTAGTATCGGTACTTTAAGAATGACGGCGGAAAGTACTCCGGTGAGAAAGCGCTGTTTTAATAAGAGCCGTGTGTGTTCAGCGCTCTGCTTCCACTCCCTGCACTGCAGCCGTGCCTGCAGTCCCTCCCCTCTCTCGTGCACGTGCTAGCTGCCAGAGCATGTGAGAAAACGAGAAGCATGGCTGCAAGTGGGAGTGCAACTGCCGCTGCGCCTCGGCTTGTTGACACAAAAGACGCCAGAAGCGAAATGTTGATGTATTTTAGCTATATCTCTGACAGTGAGGGCAAGCCTACGGACACCACGAGGCCTGTCTGTAAGACATGTATTAATTTTATTTAATACGAATTCTTGTCATTTATTTTATTTATTGTTCTCATTGTTTAAAAGTTTGTGTTATGGTTCTGGTGTGAAATAAAGCACAATAATTACATTTAAGACTGTTTCCCTTTTTTTAAGAAAAGTGTCGAAAAAGAATCGGAATCGCAATTCTTGACTTGGTATCGAAACCAAAATGTTGGTATCATGACAACACTACTCCTGACAGTTAAACCTGATATTTAGTAGGTCTGTTAAGTATCGAATGCTGATCATTCTGACGTAATTGGCCGGTCAAAGTTGTTTGGGCTCGGATAAAATTGCTCCGTTACTTTCGTCCCGTGTTACTTTCGTCCTGGCTCTCCCTACGTGTGTGTGTGTGGTGTCAGGTGTCAGTATGAGAGGATGACAGCGCGTCTAATTTTGATGTGGCCCAAGAATCAATCACAATAATACCTGCGATGCAGTGAACCAATCGCCTTTGAGGGGGGAAAAACCTATAGTTGATTAAACATTATCCAGTTTTTCCCCTACCATTGTCTTGGAGGGGCGCTGCGCCCCGCCAACGGAGCCCCGCGCACCCCCTGAAATTCAAGGTGTTTAAAAAATATATATATTTTTTTTTTCCCATACCCTAAGGATGCGGTGTTCATCCAGGATGGCATGGCTCTGCTCCATGTCCTCACCAACCTCCCCCAACCTGTGGGGAGATATGCCTACAAGTGCTTGATCAGATGGTGGCCAAAAAGCACTTTTTGTTCTCAACTGACAGTTACCATCCAGGATCTATCAAAGCACAGGAGAGGTTGAGACGTGGCAGTTCAGAGAAGATCATTTTGGCTGGACCAGCAACCAGGAAGCCATATGACTTCAAGATGTTTCTCACAAATGATGACAACAAAAAGCAACTCTGCCAGTTCCTGCTGCGAGTATGGAGTGATCAACAGGCAGCTTCAAGGCTGGAGAGAACAGAAATGGCAGTGCTGATTGTGGAAGGGAGAGCCCATCAACTTCTCTCCTCAAATGGCAAGGTACATTGAAAGCCCATATTAAAAGTGATTGATGGTTAAATTATACTCTAAGTGATTATCTGTGATTTGTGTCTAGTCTCTGTCATTGTTGATCAAAGTGCAATGTCCCGTTGTGTATCAGGTTGAGGTATGTGAGCTCCCCACAATCTACAGCAACCAGATACAAGGGTGGTACTCTACCTTCATCATGCTGCTGCCCTTGGGTACAATAATGCTGTAGTCTGAACACCTGACACAGATATCTTTGTGATTCTTCATTACCACGCTCATTCCATCTGGCTGACTATATACCTGGATACGGGATCAGGGAAACATAGACAACTTCTCAACCTCTCTGAGCTCGTAGAATCCCTGGGAGAAGACTACTGCCACACTTCTTGGATTCCATGTGTTCAGCGGAGAAGACTGCACCAGTGCCTTTAAAGGGAAGGGGAAGGTGGGGCCCTTGAAAAAGCTGGAGAAGAACCCGAAGTTTCACAGGGCGTTCAGTCAACACGGTGACAACTGGAATGTCAAGCCTGAGGTGCTGAAGCAGTTGGAGCAATTCACCTGTCTGATATATGGAGAGAGTCGTGAGTCTTCAGTGGACGTAGTCCGTGCCAGGTTGCTGCGCAAAATGGTGGGGCAGGACGAAAAACTCACTGCCAAGTCTAAGGTTGACCTGGCTCGCCTTCCTCCATGCTATGATGCTCTGAAGCTGCACGTCCAACGTGTGAACCATCGCGTCGCCCTGTACAAGCGAGCTGATGAATCAATTTTAGAAAAACCAAACCCCTATGATAAGGAGCAGGGATGGAAACTTACAAGTTATGCGAACATGTAAGCAAAGCATAAATGACAGCTACGTTGACGTTACTTTGAATCGTGGGGTAAGCTAAACTGTTAGCAAGTAGCTATAGCTAGCCAGATATATTAAATAAACACTTTGTCATACAATCTAAATGTAATGTTTTTTAGCGTTATCTGGTGATTTCAAAGAAAGCTCTCTGGGAAATGTTGACTTACTGTTCGACATGAAGCCATAGAAGCTACCTTACAGTACACAGTTGATCTGGTGTCCTGTCAGCTCAAATGTTTCATAGTTAGCTTAGCTAAGCATCAACCTAGCACTGAAATATATGGATGTTATGTGACAGTATTTCTGAGAAAAGGTCAGCTGACATGGTGGCATAGTTGCCACTGCGTGTCAACAGCATGTTTGAACGTATTTGCAGCAGTAAATGTGGCTGTTTGGCCACTGACGTTGCCATAACAACACCTGAATTTAAATGTGCAACCTCTTTTTGTGACTTTTTGCAAGAAATTATAATTCTTCTGAATGATATTCCTTCGCTGGCCTGGGAGCGCCTTGGGATCCCCCAGTCAGAGCTGGTTGATGTCGCCAGGGAAAAGGAAGTTTGGCGCTCTCTGCTGGAACTGCTACCCCCGCGACCCGACCACGGATAAGCGGAAGAAGATGGATGGATGGATGGATGGATGGATGGATGAATGATATTCCTATTGACAGCTAGTTTCTATGTTAGTGGTGGTCTAATGGACAGTGAGGTGGGCTGAAGATCGGAAGGTTGTAAGTTCAAATCCCGCCAGGAACACCACCACTAGTGTGCCCTTGAGTAAGGCACTTAGTCCTTAGTTACTCCAGGGAGAATGTCCCTGAAATTGGTAATTGTAAGTCGCTTTGGATAAAAGCGTCAGCTAAAATGAAATGTAATGTAATATGTGAACATTATGAGATGGACAGCCAGAGAGAATAAATGAAAAACAGTTATGAAATACTATATGACAAAACAAGAATACAGTTAAAGGGATTTGTAAAATATCCATTAAGAAAAATCTGTTTACAGTTCTGTTTCATAAGGGTGTTGAGATATGTATCCATAGATCTCTTCATTTTGCTCTCAAAGTGCACCAGATTGATGCTTTTAACTTCAATATTTAAACTTGAGCATGCCCCCGGACCCCCCTAGAGGAGGTTAGGTCCACGGTGTTTACATGGTTATTTATACAATATGTGTCCTTATGTTAACATCATAAGACAAAAGTTGGTTCTGTGTTGTGTGTAGTGAGAATGCGCGAGGGGGGGCCAAAGCTCGTTTAGGGCCCCCATAAGTCTAGGGCCGGCCCTGGTCTAGACACATTATTTGTCAGGACGATCTGATGTAGAATTTCAAAATAAATTACTTTTGAAATCTCATATATGGGCTATCGTCCTTCTGTTTTTATACAAGAATAAATAAAAAACTGTCAAATTATTAAAGACTTATTTCACTCCAGGGGTGATAGCAGGACACCCCCATCTAGCCACTCATTCTCACAGAGAATCAGGACAATCTGATGTAGAGTTTCAAAATACAGATGTATCGCTTCATTTCAGACGCCTACCCGTGCGGGTCCGTGATCGGCACGGGGTGGGCCCCTGCTGAAAAGGAAAACCCCCCCGCAGGACTTGATACGCCCCCTTGATAAATAAATGTAATTTTAATTAAACCAGCTGCAATGGATAATGGATCCACCAGGGGGAGCCGTGAAAAGCTGCCACACTGGAACTCATGTGAAATAAACAGCTGATAGATCTGCAGGTATCTGATCGGATATTTGTTAAGATCCATATGTCACGGATAGGATCATATTTGTGCTAAATAAGAGACATGTAATCATTTACAAAACATCACCATGTTTTTATTTCACAAAATAATGTTGTTTAATTCACGTAGGTGTAAGTACAAAACCATCGTTATGTTTTTTCATCAGGAAATGCAGCCCGGCTCAAACAAACGATTTTCAATCATCATCCTCACGATCATTTAATGTATCATATGTTCGCGAATTGAAATGAATGCCCTAATACGTGTAGTTTAATCCACGTGAGTTATAATTGCTTTGTAATTGCTTTGTTTTTATATCACATCAAGGCCCGGTTCCAGAACAAAATGACTCAGGGTGCATCTGAGATTAGAGAGGGTGCAGTGGTAAAGTGCTATTTTTATAAGTGGGGAGTGGACCTAACACCCTCTAGGGGGGTCCTCACCTCCTCCAGGGGGGTCCGGGGGCATGCTCCCCCGGGAAGATTTTTTTTTTAAATATTGAAGTTAAAAGCATCAATCTGGTGCACTTTGAGAGCAACATTAAGAGATCTATGTGCTCTTTGCTTGATTCGTGCCTTCCCAGTCCCTTATCACGTAGCCTATAAGAGCATGGCGCCAGTTGTTATAGCCAGTTGTGGTGAAGGCATCTGACTTACTTGAATTCGAAATGTCTACATGCATAGCAGAAGATGGCATCTTTTTTACATGAATATTCCAGCCATTCTCTGTTTTGAAACCATGAGCTGCAAAATGAGCGCCTTACCCCACTGTACAGGCGAGTTGGGAACTTGTTTAAATATACCTGGGCAGGCTCTGTTTTGCCGAGATCCTCTGGCACTTGCAGGCCGCTGAGGGGTGGCGGTGTTTAGGGCAAGGAAGACGGCTGCGGCTGCTCCACCCCCGTGGTCGAGGCGGGCAATACCGGCGAGTCGCGCGTTAGTGTCCACGACAGTGGCCGCGGGTAACGTAATGTCCCTATGATCTGAACTGTTATTATCTGCAGTCGATGCAGTGTTACTGCTGGCGATAAGGGCTGGTTGTTTTAACCATTTTCTGATGTCCATCAGTGACTGCTGTGTAAGCACCTTGCAGATTACGAACGTGCAGCGGCACACGTCATGCACACCTGACATAATAACGTTACTTACCGTTTAAATTGACCAAATAAATGCAGCAGACAATGTTATTTAACCACAATTACAATTTATTTTATTTCAACTAAATTCTTCTTATTATTATTATTATTATTACTACTATTATTATTATTATTATTATATATGTCATATTTTTCACTTTTCATTTTCTTTTTTTACTTTTCATTTTTTTTTCACTTTTCATTTTTCAAATGAGGGTGCATAACGACTCAACTGAGGGTGCAATGCACCCTTATGCACCCCCGTAGAACCGGGCCTGATACATCCGACCGGAGGAAAATGCAGCACGGCTCTCACTACCGATCATCCTAATCCCACGGGCAAACAATAATATGTACAGTGTTAATAGTTTACTGTATTATTAGTGTCTAATATTACTGCTATAACAATCACACATTGAGTTGTTAAAATCAGACCGTTTTTTTTTTTAAACAGTCTGAATGATCTCAGGTGATCAGGTGTGCATTTACCAGTGTTGGGACTAACGTTTTACAAACTAACGCATTACTGTAACGCAACTACCTTTTGCGGTAACTAATAACGTTACTAGTTACCTATTCCCATTCAGTAACGCCGTTATAGTTACTATGATTTAAACTGAACCGAATCTCCCTGCGGATGTAGTTCACAGGCGAATACAGCGATGTCCTCTCACATCACCATGGAAAAGTGAAAGTGACCAGAGAGGAGTGATGATTGGTTAACGCGGGGTAACATTTCAGGGTAAGCCAATCAGAGACAGAGTTGGGCGGGTCTTGCCTTATGGGGAAAATACACAGACACACAAACACTTGCTAACACACACACATACACGGCAATGCTCACCACCAGCACACACACACACACACACACACACACACACACACACACACACACACACACACACACACACACACACACACACACACACACACACACACAACACAGTATGGCAGATGCAAGTATCAGCGAGAGCAGCAGCGCATTTACAACTTGGAGATATAACCACTATTTTCAATTTGTGGGGATAAAGGACGCACAAAATATTATGGTCAAATGTAAACTGTGTGCAGGACAAAAAGCATTGTCCACATCGAATAACAGCAATGCCAATCTCCTGAAGCACCTAACTAATGTACATGAGGCTCTAAAACTAGTTGCCAAAGACCCCACCGTCTCAACCACCGGCAGTGACCCAGATGGAGCAACACCATCTAAACAGCCAAAAAAACGATTTTTTTAAATCGCCACATGTCACCCAGAGTCAACTAAACAGATTGATTGCTGAAAATAGTTTGTTTGTCTTCAATGTCAGTCTGACAGTTTATTATTTATCTAATTGTTACTGCCAAAAGAGTGTAGTTCTTGTTTAATTGTTACACCCCGCCAACATAGTGTAGTTGTTGTTAATGTGTACACTGTGGTGATTGACATTATTCACCCACGGATCTATGGGTTGGGGTATTGTTCTACACGGACATTTCCGCCGGTCTTCGCTTCCCGGGAATGAAGTTGTGTACAATGGTTTTTAGATGCTAAATAAAAGTCTAGCTTGTACCTTTGATACCCCGCCTCCGACTCCCATCTCTCGGCACCACAACACTGCCAAAAGAGTGTAGTTGTTTTTCAAATCAAATCAACTTTTATTTATATAGCACATTTATAAACGATTTTTGGTCTAGCCAAAGTGCTGTACATATAATAAAAATAGCCTACGAGTGATTCTACAATTTAGGGTACATTCCATGTCCATTGATGTCAATTGATGATAATTATAATTATTCTTTCTATTTTCTTCAAAAATATCATATTTTGCCTATTATTGGAAAGCATGTTATAATATCACACAAACATTATGTGCATCCTATACTTAGTTTAGCTTGAAATGTGTCATGATGTTCTTAAATTGACAGTTTTTGCTCTGTCCGTTTTTCAGTTGAGGGTGTCTTGGTTTCAAAATAATGAATAAAAAACATTAAAGTAAATAAAAACTATTATTCATTTATTTCAAAAGTCTAAATACTAAAGATTAATCATATTTTTTAAATTGATTTCCTCCTTTAAATAATTTAAATATCTTAATATATGAATGTCCGCAAAAGTTCTGTCAACTATGTTACAAACAGAACTCCGCCCTTTAACTCAAAAATGGTTTGTCCCAATACCATGTCACCAGCATCACATGATGCCATGTTCCTCTTTGCCTGACATTTTGAACACACTGTGGTGAGTGTCCTCTAATTTTTTTACAATATTCTATGTATAATAGCACATTGTCAATGAGTATATTAATTGACCATCAACAACGTACATTGTTATGGTTTAAAGTTGTTTAATGATTTTTAATTCAATGATATGTTCAAATGTGATGTTAACCTGTTCAAGAAAATGACATGTGGTCATCCAGGCAAGGCCTACCATTGAAATGATGGGTCAAAATAGGGAAATTGTCAACTAGGTTACCTGTCAACTGAGTTACTGGGTAACTTAGTTGACAGGTAATCTAGTTGACAATTTGTATGACATGTAGACGTCATTACACAGCATTATCATTCTACATATGTCACAACACACTTTTTTATCCAATTATTTAAAATAGATGTCAGCAGCTGAGAAACAGCGGAGATACAGGGCTCGTCGAGATGCTGATCCTGCAAGAAGGGCAGCATATTTAGAGAAGCAGAGAGAGGCATGGCACAGGTTCAGGTATATTTACCTGACAAGGGATGAAAGCAGCCGATTGACAGCAGGCAAAGCACAAACAATCACTAGGCGGAAGATAAAGAAACCGAAGAGGTTTTTAAATGATACCCTGAGAAACCTCCACAGGAAATTTCTCACTGAACAACCTAATTACAATCTCTCTTGTTCTGTCGTGTGCGTCCCTTCTGGGTAGTTAACCCAACACTTGTAGACAGACAAACCTGTCTTTGCAAGGTTCATGAGAATCTTTCCTTTCTGGCTGAAAAGCTTCACACTCTCAAGTTAATTAGGAGCGTGGACATGGAAGATCTGACATCATCAATAAGCTGCAATCCAAATTCAAAGGACTGCATGTACAACGAGTGTCCCCACTGCAAAGGACAGGAGTTTGCCATAGCAGCAGAAGTTAACCTTCAGGCAAATGTCGAACTCACTCAGTGGTCAACTGAAACAGTCATCAGAGAAAAGAAAAACAAAGATGGTAAAAAGGACAAGGTCCCCATGAAAATCACTGTGAAGAAGAAAAAGGACATCTGCTGGAGATGTTTCAAGGCCAATTGAGACATTTCAAACGGCATACATTTAACATTAAAAGCCAATTCACCCACTACCGTGAATTAAGAAAAAGCATGACCAACCAAGAATGCTTGATTCATGTGGATTTTTCTGAGAACTACTCATGTAAGCTTGCAGCAGAAATCCAGGCAATGCACTTTGCCCCAAACCAGAAGCAAGCAACGCTCCACACAGGAATTATTCATGTTGGTGGGACAGCAGAGCACATGTGCTTTGGCACAATTTCGGCATCAAAGGAGAAAGGCCCACCTGCCATTTGGGCACATTTGTCCCCCATCTTGGATGAAGTGAAGGCCTCGTATCCTTCTGTCGAGGTGGTGCATTTCTTCAGTGACGGTCCATGCACGCAATACAGACAGAAGGGAAACTTCTTCCTCTTTAGCACAGAGCTGATGAACTGTGGTTTCAAAAGGGGGATATGGAACTTTTTTGAAGCAAGCCATGGGAAGAGTGCTTGTTAGCCAAGGTCATAACATCCCTTCAACAGAAC
Organism: Harpagifer antarcticus; assembly: GCA_902827135.1. Taxonomy (NCBI): domain Eukaryota; kingdom Metazoa; phylum Chordata; class Actinopteri; order Perciformes; family Harpagiferidae; genus Harpagifer; species Harpagifer antarcticus. Next base: position 2,900,605 of record CADEHL010001212.1, read on the forward strand.
ATCTCTACAGTGCTTTGGTCAACAGCGGAACAGTTAGGGTGTTCTACATCAGAGAGAATCTTGTGGATGAAGCAATTAACAAGATGCCAAGTCATCTGCCAGCAGTGCCCTCAACTATGCGTATCCACCAGGTGGTCACAGGGGCACCAGGAGAGATCTTGTATCGAGATGTAAGTTGCCCTTGCACCGCCAGACAAAGTTATGAGTGTCGCTGTGATGACACTCATACTTTTAGTTTTGAGGTTCAGCAAACGACCCCTTCGCTGCCTCAAGCACTGTGGAGAATTGAAGATTATATTCATCTTAATGTCACCCATATATAAGTGTGTTACATTTGAAATGGCAGAAAGTCTTGTTGCAATTTCCAGAAATTGAAAGAGGCCCCTGGAGTTTCTCTGGTAATTATCAATAGTAGCAGTTAAGTGAATACTGTTCAAGCAATACCTGTGTTTGTGTTTTATATTGATTTCTCTGTTTTATTCTTTCATAAATGTGAGGACTAAACTTGCTCCAAACATTCTGGGGAGCTTGGAGTAAACAGGTTGTATTGCTCTGTGGGGGAGGTGTAGGTATGCAGGACAGTGGGCTAGGTGGATGAGAGTACCTTCTGCTTAAGATCTCCAGTATGTCCTGTTTCAGGGAAGTCTACATATCTTGAATAGTATATGTGTGTGTTTAATTACTTTGTATTCATAATAAGCAGTCTGTGTAACCAGAAGCTGGAAATATGAGAGTATTAATATGTATTATCTTTGTGAACAAGGGGATATTCTTTGGACAGCTCAAGCCTCTGGAATGTGCAGAAAAGTGTGTGTGTGAAAGTCTATGCAGGAAAGTGAGATAACGGACACCAGATGTATTTTGCTACGACTTCAGAGACACTTGTTTATTATCTGCCTGGCTCGCGCTGATTCGCTAAGAGAAGCCATCTTTTTTACATCTCCCAATGAGATAAACTGACCACAGCTCCTTCTGTTTTGTTTTCTGCATGTAAGCCTGTTCTATCTTTTAGTTCGTTCTCTTTTGCTCCTGCCGTCAAGACGATGAGGTTCTCCCGGCATTTGGACCAGGGCAGGGGGTGGGCATACCCCTTTGAAAGTGTAATGTATTCTTACCGTTTATCATTAAAACAGATTATTGTTTAACCCTGTATCTGGTGCTTTGAATTCCTTCCTTTGTGATTTTACAAGATGCTCACCAAACGAACACGCGGAGCCGAGGTGGGCCTTAAAACCACAAGACTCCAACAGCACCTAAAGGCAACAGCAAAGAGAATGAAAGGCTGTGGCGTCCTGATTCAATTGGCCAGTGGTGTGCCCTTAAATATGATGAAGACATTTACCCAGGAGTCATTAAGGAGGTCAAGGACACCGGAGTCAGCCGGTTCTTCTGGCCACTGAGAGAGGATGTGCTTTTGTACCCTTTTGAGGACATTTTGAGAGTGATTCCTCTTCCAAAGTCAGTGACTTCACGCTACGTGGAGATTGACAAAGACATCTGGTCTAGTTTCTAAAAGGTCGAACTGAATGTTGCAATTGAATAGTACTGTTCTGTTGAATATTAATGTTACTGTACTATTCTTTAATATTTCGTTTTTCGGTAAGGCTTCACTTGGACCCCTGTGCTGGTTTAAACCCATTACAAAACCATTACTTTAAAAACTGTTCTTTATTTTTTCCTCTACTGTGGGTTTGATCTTTGTCTGACATACAAGTCACTTTCGATAAAACCGTCAAATTTCTCAATGTAAATGTAAACTATTTAGACTGTTCTGTAGGAATTTAATTAGAAATGAATTCTCAATGTCTGAATTAGAAGAACTTGAGAACATGTTCCAACCCTTCACCGGTTACTGATCAGAGGGAATGTTTAATTTGCACTGTGTGATTTTTTGTTTTCCTTGTTAGGACATTTCAAATGTAATGTATTTTGTATGAATTTGGTGTTTCATCCATCCATCCATCTTCTTCCGCTTATCCGTAGTCGGGTCGCGGGGGTAGCAGTTCCAGCAGAGAGCCCCAAACTTCCTTTTCCCTGGCGACATCAACCAGCTCTGACTGGGGGATCCCAAGGCGCTCCCAGGCCAGCGAAGAGATATAATCCCTCCGGCTGGTCCTAGGTCTACCCCTTGGTCTCTTCCCAGCTGGACGTGCCTGGAACACCTCCCTAGGGAGGCGCCCAGGTGGCATCCTAACTAGGTGCCCGAACCACCTCAACTGGCTCCTTTCGACGCGAAGGAGGAGCGGCTCAACTCCGAGTCCCTCCCGGATGACCGAACTTCTCACCTTATCCCTAAGGGAGACACCAGCCACCCTGCGGAGAAAACCCATCTCGGCCGCTTGTTTCCGCAATCTCGTTCTTTCGGTCATGACCCATCCTTCATGACCATAGGTGAGGGTAGGAACCAAAATGGCCCGGTAGACAGAGAGCTTTGCCTTCTGGCTCAGCTCCCTTTTTGTCACAACGGTGCGGTAAAGCGACTGCAGTACCGCTCCCGCTGCTCCGATCTCTCCGGCCCATCTCACATTGTTCCCTCACTTGAGAACAAGACCCCGAGATACTTGAACTCCTTCACTTGGGGTAAGGACTCATTCCCTACTTGGAGTGGACAGTCCATCGGTTTCCTGCTGAGAACCATGGCCTCAGATTTGGAGGTGCTGATCCTCATCCCAGCCGTTTCACACTCGGTTGCGAACCGATCCAGTGAGTGCTGAAGGTCGCAGACCGATGGAGCCTTCAGAACCACATCATCTGCAAAAAGCAGTGGTGCAATCCTTAGTCCACCGAACTGCAGACCCCCTCCCCCATGACTACGCCTCGAAATCCGATCCATGTATATTACAAACATGGTGACAAAGCACAGCCCTGGCGGAGGCCAACCCTCACCGGAAATGGGTCCGACTTACTGCCGAGGACCCGGACACAGCTCTCGCTTTGGGATTACAGAGATTGGATGGCCCTGAGTAGAGACCCCCTCACCCCATACTCCCGCAGGACCTCCCGCAGTAACTCCCTGGGAACCCAGTCATACGCCTTCTCCAAGTCCACAAAACACATGTAGACCGGATAAGCGTACTCCCAGGCCCCCTCCAGGATCCTTGCGACATTAAAAAGCTGATCCGTCGTTCCACGACCAGGACGGAATCCGCATTGTTACTCCTCAATCTGAGGTTCGACAATCGGCCTGACCCTCCTTTAGAGTACCTTAGAGTAAACTTTCCCGGGGAGGCTGAGTAGTGTGATGCCTCTGTAATTGGCCCACACCCTCTGATCCCCCTTTTTAAAAAGGGGAACCATTACCCCGGTCTGCCACTCCTTCGGTACTGTTTCCACGCAATGTTGATGAGACGTGTCAACCATGACAGTCCCTCAACACCCAGAGCCTTCAGCATTTCTGGGCGGATCTCATCCACCCCCGGGGCTTTGCCACTGTGGAGTTGTTTAACAACCTCAGTGACCTCCCCCCGGGAGATTGGTGTTGATCCCCCGTCATACTCCAGCTCTGCCTCTAACATAGAGGGCGGAGTTGTCGGGTTCAGGAGTTCCTCAAAGTGTTCCTTCCAACGCCCTAACACTCCATCAGTTGAGGTCAACAACGTCCCATCCTTACTGTACACAGCTTGGATGGTTCCCTGCTTCCCCCTCCTGAGGTGTCGGACAGTTTTCCAGAACAACTTTGGTGCCGCCCGAAAGTCCTTCTCCATGTCTTCTCCGAACTTCTCCCACACCCGCTGCTTTGCCTCGGCCACGAATGAGGCTGCTGCCCTTCGGGCCTGTCGTTACCTTGCCACTGCCTCGGGAGTCCCCCGGGATAACAAATCCCTGAAGGCCTCCTTCTTCAATCGGACGGCTTCCCTGACCACCGGTGTCCACCAGGAGGTTCGAGGGTTACCGCCCCTTGAGGCACCTAGGACCTTGAGACCACAGCTCCCCGCCACGGCTTTGGCAATAGAGGCTTTGAACACCGACCACTCTGGTTCAATGTCCCCAACCTCCACAGGAATGCCTGAAAAGCTCCGCCGGAGGTGTGAGTTGAAGGCCTCCTGAACTTGGGCCTCCTCCAGACGTTCCCAGTTCACCCGAACTACACGTTTGGGCTTACCAGGTCTATCCACAGGCTTCCCCCGTCACTCGACCCAACTCACCACCAGATGGTGATCAGTTGACAACTCCGCCCCTCTCTTTACCCGAGTGTCCAAAACATACGGCCTCAGGTCCGATGATACGATAACGAAATCGATCATGGACCTTCTGCCTAGGGTGCTCTGGTACCACGTACACTTATGAGCATCCTTATGTTTGAACATGGTGTTTGTTATGGCCAATCCATGACTAGCACAGAAGTCCAGTAACAAACCACCACTCCGGTTCAGATCAGGGGGGCCGTTCCTCCCAATCACGCCCCTCCAAGTGTCTCCATCATTACCCACATGTGCGTTGAAGTCTCTCAGCAAGACTAGGGTAAACTCCAACAACGAAGCACCCAACCGGGGACTTGTGAGTATCCCCAGACCCGCCCAGCGCCTCACACCTTGAGCAACTCCGGAGAAGAATAGAGTCCAACCCCTATCCAGAAGTAAGGTTCCAGAGCCGACGCTGTGCGTAGAGGCGAGCCCAACCAGATCCAACTGGTATCGCTCCACCTCCCGCACAAGCTCCGGCTCCTTCCCCCCCAGAGAGCTGACGTTCCACGTCCCCAAAGCCAGCTTCTGTCGCCCGGGTCTGGTCCGTCGAGACCCTCCGCTTTCACTGCCACCCTTCTGGCAGCGCACCCGACCCCATCGCTGTTTCCCGTAGGTGGTGGGACGGAGAAGCGGAGGTGTTGCCCACGTTGCCTTTTCGGGCTGGGCCCGGCCGGGCTCTGTGGCGAGCCCGGCCACCAGACGCTCGCCGACGAGTCCTCCTTCTGGGCCTGGCTCCAGAAAGGGACCCCGGGCTTCCTCCGGGCCGGGTATCCTCACTTCTTCTTGTTTTTTTCATGAGGTCTTTTGAACCAATCTTAGTCTGGCCCCTTGCCTGAGACCAATTTGCCATGGGAGACCCTACCAGGAACACAAGGTTCCAGACAACACAGCCCCCAGGTTCATCAGGGCACACAAACCTCTCTACCACGGTAAGGTGCTGGTTCTTCAGAGAGGTTGGTGTTTCATAATTGAATTAATTGAAAGTTTCAATTGAATTTTGCACTTCTTCCTTGAAATAAACATGGTGTTAATAATGTGTCCAGTCAACTATGTTATTTGCGTCAAATGTGTGACTTTCATTGTCAACTATGTTGCACCTCATTTTTTCAAATTTAAAATATATAAAATAGTGCTTCTGAAATCCTTTATAGCATAATGTACATCTACACAGGTTGGAGTTTTACGTGACATCTCTTAAAACTATCAAAATTACCTGTATGGTAGTTTTATAATAGAAAATATCCCTATCCTTAATGACAGTGCTGAACATATTACATGAAAAAACAAAACTTTAATACAATTATTTTTGAATCTTTTAAAAATCTTTGGATATATGGTAGAATAGACTCAAGAACCTTTCAAATTGGATTTTACTTGAAGTGCAGGACTTAATCAAATTATTGTAATGACATCAAGTTTGTCCGTAACATAGTTGACAAACTGAGTAGTGAAAACATCCTTTCCCTTCAAATAAGAAAATAAATAAAAAAGTTTAAGCTTAGCAACTAGTGGATATGTTACACTGAGGAATATACTAACTTGAACCACTGATTGTTCTATTGAGAAAGAACACTTTTTTTTTTTACAGTTTTGTTGATGTGAAATGTACCCTAAATTATAGAATGACTCCTACAGTAGAGACACTTTACAGCAAATACAACAGCACAGATTATTTTAGTTTTTATTTCATATTGCACTACTTAGAACTTAGAGCTACAATAAAGATGCCTGCTTTATTGTTATTGCACAGATTACAGGTACTGAGACAACGAAATGCAGTTTAGCTTCTAACGGTGCAACAAGCAGTAAAGTGAAAAGTAATGTACACAATCTACAGAATAAAATATAGAATGAATTGAATGATGAATAAACAGTGAGCTTGGGTATGAATACACTAGCAGCCTGTGAGCAGTATTAACAGTGTGTATGAATATGCTAAGATATATAAAGTATGAAAATGGTAAGCAGTGCAAGTATAGTATAACATATATGGATATTAATTTCATGATAAACATTGTGGAACAATCATGAAAAATGTGAATGGAAGTGGCGACGTAAAACTGACACAAAACAACAACAAACAAAAATCTTTTGAAGAGCCCCCACCCCCCATGTTGCCTATGCTGTATGCTGCAAACTCTTTGTTTAAAACTAATTGGCCATCGGAATGTGTGGAGTAAGTCTCCAAAGGGGGAAGGTCACATTCCACAGCTCTCCCCCCCCCCCTCCTGTGATCTTCCAACCCCCAGTCTGTAGGCTTGTGTTCGCAAATGTCAGTGTTAATTTTGGCAGCTGTTTTTTATTTAGTCTTTAGACGAAAATGGTTATTAGTTTTAGTCACATTTTAGTCATTCCTATCCTTCGTAGTTTTAGTCTAGTTTTAGTCGACGAAAACTCAAAAACGTGTTAGTGTAGTTTTAGTCGACGAAAACTCAAAACGTTTTAGTCAACTTTTAGTCGATGAAAAATTACATTTTAGTCAACTTTTAGTCAAAATGTGTCTCTATACTCTCTGAACGCTCCGTCCCCGGCAGATCTCTGTGTCCGCTGCAGCATGTCTGCTAGGCCCCGCCCCCCACACACAGAGAGACACAGGAGGCTTGTTTGAGACGCGTTGCGACTCGCCTCGAAAGTAGACGAGAATAGCCGCAGCCGGGGAGGGTCTCAAAAAGCTTGCCTGAAGTCGGACAGCTCGGAGTCAGCTTCTTCTTCTTCTTCTTCTTCTTCTTCTTCTTCTTCTTCTTCTTCTTCTTCTTCTTCTTCTTCTTCTTCTTCTTCTTCTTCTTCTTCTTCTTCTACTTCTTTTCTCGGTTTTTTGGCGGATTGCAAACAACTTTAAGGTGCATACTGCCACCTCCAGAGTCGGCTTGACTCGGTTTGCATTTATAAAGAATGCACACATGTGTTTAATCGTTAATGTAGTAGAGCAGTAAAGTGAAAAGTAATGTACACAATAGACAGAATAAAATATAGAATGAATTGAATGATGAATAAACAGTGAGGGGTATGAATACACTAGATATACACAGCAGCCTGTGAGCAGTATGAACAGTGTGTATGAATATGCTAAGATATATAAAGTATGAAAACGGTAAGCAGTGCAAGTATAGTATAAAATATATAGATATTAATTTCATGATGATAAACATTGTGGAACAATGATGAAAAATGGGAATGGATGTGGCGACGTAAAACTGACACAAAACAACAACACATTTTTGCCGAGCCAATTGGAGAGTTTCTATAGCAGCACTGGGTAAAAACCACCAATGAGCGCTCAGCTCGAGATATCAGCGAGTCGTTTCCCATCAAGCATTCCGCTTTCGCAGCCCGTGGAGAGGAACTGCCTCGCTCTCAAGGCTGCGGGCGTCTTTGTCCCGCGAGATTTCAACTTCTCATGTAGGCGAGCCTCCAGAGCAAGTCGGACAAAATGACTAACCATCATGCAACGCACTAGCAAGACGTTGATCGAAATTGCGCAGGTCTGCGCAGGTCTCGCTTGTCTCAAACAAGCCTATAGAGGTCGCTCTTCTGGAGTGAAGAGAGCGGAAATAATGATATTGCAAGTTAGAAACGTAAGATGCATTTTGACAGACAAGATAGACACTTGGGGGAAAATATGCTGCATTTTGAATGTCCGATAGTCCACAATTAACACCTTAGTCCCGTCTCGTCTCGTCAACGAAAACTAAATATACATTTCGTCATAGTTTTCGTTATCAAGAATCTATTTTTAGCTTGTCATCGTCTCGTCTTAGTCAAAATGTAAAAAAGGTTGTTGACGAACATTTTTCGTCATAGTTTTCGTTGACGAAATTAACACTCTCTGTTGTTTCTATCGCGCATTGCTGGTATGAAAGGGTCTGTGCCGGAAATATCAAACATTTAATAAAAGTGAAAAACAATGAACAAGACTTAACATATTCATCATAATTAATTATATTTATTCCGTTTGGATGTAGGATTTTTGACTTTGTTTAGAGCAGTGATCTTCTCTGCAGCAGAGAGCTGAGCTAAGCTAAGTCAGACCGGACCTAACCCTGAAAAGTATTATCATCTGAAATTAATCATTATGTTATTAATATTAAATACATATAAGTATTTTTACAACTTGCATTTAGAAATACTCTGTTGTAATTATTGATGCATAAATGTGTTCATCCATTCAATGTGGCATCTGCTATAATGGGGTTAATGTATGATATTACTTAATAATACAATACATTAGAATATATGATATGATAATTATATTTTAGTTTTATTAATTTCTTATTACATAGTTTCTCATTATTATTATTTTTATTTTTATCGGTCATCTTATTTTTTATTTTATTAATCCGTGTGAATCTGTGCTATCCTGTTTTTCACTCTTACCCTGTTGCTGTTTCAACTACTGAATTTCCCCACGGGGATTAATAAAGGTCCATCTTATCTTATTTTATCTTAATGTATACGTTGATTTACTTCAATCTACTGTGTAAAAACACCCCAACATTATTACAAAAAATATACTGCATAAAGCAAACTATATACTTTATTTGATCTAAAACATTGATGTTTTTTCATTATAGTAGCCTGTGAAAACCATAACAAATAAGTGATTAAATGCTACAGTATTCAACAAAAACAACTGCAGAGCTGCAAACATTGCAAACAGTCTAAGTTCTACAACACCCAGTTGTCTTTGTGTATTTGTGAATGAAGCGCCATCTCATGGTTAAGGCGAGACACGGCAGGCAAAAACATCGTTTTTCAAGTACTGGTCAATTTTGAGATTTTGTGCTATTTTGATTCCATAACATGTTTTCTTTCAGGCTTTTGGAAGGAAAACGTACAAAATACACATTTAAGTGTTTATTTTACTATAGTTTGTCTATTTGCGTCTGTAGATTTCTCCTAAATTCACCAAAAGTTAGCATTCTAACGTAACATAAAGTACCGCGACCGCTGTGTGCACCATGTCAACAGAGGTATCGTTGGAAAGCTCCGTCTCTCCTGCACAATCTCATCGGATCCAAATATGGTCATTTCCTTTGTATCAGCAACCAATCGTGAAAGCACAAAGGGGTCTTAAACCAAGAAACGAAATCTCATTGGCTGGTGTCAATTTCTGACAACGTGATTCGTTCAGATGCGTCACGTGGTGTGCTAAAACACTTCCTGTTTAGCTTTCCGCTAGAAATTGAAATCTCAAAATCGCAAAAGAACGGCGAAAAAAACGTTCACAGAGAAGACGACAACAATTGTCTCTTGCACGAAGCAAGGTTATACAAAAAACAAATGACCCCGAACATGAAATACCTTCACGGAGTGCGTCGATGCGCAAGCTGTCATCCAGAGAACAGGACGGTTTAGCTAGCGCCTCACTGCAATCTTTAAAGGTCGTTTTCTCAAAATGAGTTTTTTCTCCTACTCTGAGTTCGAAATTTCAACTTCAGAAGCACGTAGAGACACCAAACCTTCCAGTTATATTCCTATCAATATTATGAAGGCTTTTACAGAAGGGTTTGTTCATATATAATTCATAGCCTGAATTATACAACATTGTATACCTAAAAACATGGCGAAAATGGATATTTTAGGGCTGTTGACAGTATTTTCTGATTTATTGAGTGATAAAAAGAGATATCCAATATCCCTTCTGTAAAAGCCTTAGATACTAATATGACTACAAAATGAAACAAGAATTTGGAACCTGGCTTTATCCAAAGTTCAGATTTCGATTCCTGAAATGTGTTAAAATATGTGCATATTTAATGAGATAATGGCTAATTTGCATATTTAAACATGCTATTTCAGAAAACTTGTAATACAAAAGACAATTGCCTTATTGTAAGACATTAACTGGAGAAATTTCTAGCTGATACCTTTAAGGCGAGACACGGCAGGCAAAAACATCGTTTTTCAAGTACTGGTCAATTTTGAGATTTTGTGCTATTTTGATTCCATAACATGTTTTCTTTCAGGCTTTTGGAAGGAAAACGTACAAAATACAGATTTAAGTGTTTATTTTACTATAGTTTGTCTATTTGCGTCTGTAGATTTCTCCTAAATCCACCAAAAGTTAGCATTCTAACGTAACATAAAGCACCGCGACCGCTGTGTGCACCATGTCAACAGAGGTATCGTTGGAAAGCTCCGTCTCTCCTGCTCAATTTCATCGGATCCAAATATGGTCATTTCCTTTGTATCAGCAACCAATCGTGAAAGCACAAAGGGGTCTTAAACCAAGAAACGAAATCTCATTGGCTGGTGTCAATTTCTGACAACGTGATTCGTTCAGATGCGTCACGTGGTGTGCTAAAACACTTCCTGTTTAGCTTTCCGCTAGAAATTGAAATCTCAAAATCGCAAAAGAACGGCGAAAAAAAACGTTCACAGAGAAGACGACAACAATTGTCTCTTGCACGAAGCAAGGTTATCCAAAAAACAAATGACCCCGAACATGAAACACCTTCACGGAGTGCGTCGAGCGCGAGCTGTCATCCAGAGAACAGGAGGGTTTAGCTAGCGCCTCACTGCTATCTTTAAAGGTCCTTTTCTCAAAATGAGTTTTGTCTCCTACTCTGAGTTCGAAATTTCAACTTCAGAAGCACGTAGAGACACCAAACCTTCCAGTTATATTCCTATCAATATTATGAAGGCTTTTACAGAAGGGTTTGTTCATATATAATTCATAGCCTGAATTATACAACATTGTATACCTAAAAACATGGCGAAAATTGATATTTTAGGGCTGTTGACAGTATTTTCTGATTTATGGAGTGATAAAAAGAGATATCCAATATCCCTTTTGTAAAAGCCTTAGATACTAATATGACTACAAAATGAAACAAGAATTTGGAACCTGGCTTTATCCAAAGTTCAGATTTAGATTCCTGAAATGTGTTAAAATATGTGCATATTTAATGAGATAATGGCTCATTTGCATATTTAAACATGCTATTTCAGAAAACTTGTAATACAAAAGACAATTGCCTTATTGTAAGACATTAACTGGAGAAATTTCTAGCTGATACCTTTAAGTTAAAAAAATTACCCTATTCACCTGGGGTGTCTCGCCTTAAGTTAAAAAAATTACCCTATTCACCTGGGGTGTCTCGCCTTAAATCCTGTAATTGAACAAATGGGGAAATTTGACAACCACTGGGATCCGCTGGGCTTTTGACTGGGACACACCCATGTGAGTCCTATCTGGAGTGCTACATCTGTAGAAGACCTTTGAAGTCTCATATATGAGCTATCATCCCTCTGTTTTTAGATAAGAATGAAACAAAAACTATCCAGTATCAAATACTTATTTCACTTCAGGGTGATAGCAGGACACCCCATCTAGTCACTAAAGATTATATCATCTGATATTTGGGAAGAGTGTTACATTTGAAATGGCAGAAAGTCTTGTTGCAATTTCCAGATATTGAAAGAGGCTCTGGAGTTTCTCTGGTAATTATCAATAGCAGCAGTTAAGTGAATACTGTTCAAACAATACCTGTGTTTGTGTTTTGTATTGATTTCTCTGTTTTATCCTTTCATAAATGTGAGGACTAAACTTTCTTCAAACATTCCTGGGTGCCTGGGTGCTAAACAGGTTTTATTACTCTGGGGGAAGGGACAGTTAAGCAGGACTGGGTAGATGAGAGTTCTTCTGCTTAAGGTCTTCAGTATGTCATGTTTCAGGGAAGTCTACATATCTTGAATGGTATATATGTGTTTAATTACTTTGTATTAGTAATAGCAGTGTGTAAACAAAAGCTGGAAATATGAGAGTATTAATAAGTATATCTTTGTGAACAAGTCTCTGGAATGCGCAGGAAGGGTGTGTGTGTGGATGAAAGCTGCAGTAACATGAGACAGCTAGAGTCCAGGTCCTCTGCTGGCTCGCTCTGATTTGCTATGACCACAGCTCCTCCCTTGTTTTTACAATATCTCCTGTTGAGTTCTGGGGTCCGGTCTCTTTTACTCCTGCCGACAAGATGAGAGGATCTCCCGGCATCAGAACCAGAGCAGGGAGTGGGGGCCCACCCCACCCCTTTGAACGTGTATTGTATTATTACCTTTTATCATTAAAACAGATTATTGTTTAACCCTCATCCTGGCTGTTTTGAGTTTTCCCTCTTTTAAAGCACACTCCTATAGGATCGGCGCAGACCAGAGATATCTGCTCCAACAATTTGGTGACCCCGACGTGATGACCTCATGAGTGGGGTTTTTTAGGGGAGAGCACGAGCAGCCAGCGGATGGAGGGGGATACCTCGAAATAATTTCTGACAACTTAAGGATCCTAAAACTAAAAGGTAAAACGGACGCCTGTTTCTATCGAAGGTCTGTAAATTGGCTAAGCTAAAAGTTAGAGTTGTCAAGAATATTTCCCAGGTGTCATTGAAGGTATAATACAATACATATTTTTAGCATAAATAGATAACCATAACATTGATAAAGCAACAGTTAGAAGTCTCGTGGATTTTTCAGAATCACACGACTGACTCGTTTGCTGCACGTGAAGCGATGAGGGCCGTGGGTTTTTTCAGAAATCGAGACGGCTAACTCACGGGGAAGTTCAGTGGTTCTTTAAAAAAAAGATTCCATCCAGAACAAAACAGAATGGTGCTTTCCAGTTTTCGTAGGAATCTGCAGCGCATTATAGGTTTAAATCCAAGAGTAGAAACACGAGCTTCAAAAGCCATTGAAATTAACGGATTTCTCTTGTTCTGTTATATTATTTAGGTGCATATATATATGTATATATTTAGGTGCATATATATGTGTATATATATATATTATTGAACACAGGAAAGCCTTAGTCAGATAAAGAAATACGAAGTCATTCTTGTTTCAAGAAAGCCCCCTTCTCCTGGAATGCCATCTCACACGGTTGGATAAACACAGAGGTGATTTATGAGAGAGGCTTGTGAGCAGGCAGCTCCAGGGCACGGTGAGGAAAGAGAGAGAGACAAGAGAATTAGGATGTTTGAAAAGATTGGAAAGAGTAAGGGTTGTATGGGGTTGGCTACAGTAAAGACATGAAATAGAATGTATTACTAGATATAGGACCTACATGCTTATCTAGGTTGACAGAAAGCTGCTGTTGACCAGTTTCGGCTGCAGCTATCCTATCTGTGTTCTGAGGAGAACATACGTTGCATTTACGATTTATATTAAGAAAGTTCACAATTGATACCATTAAAGACCGTTTTGGATTAATAGGGCGTGTCTGTCATAAACATTAGCGCTTAGATGGAATAAAGTGTTGAAATGTTCTCAAGAGTGGGAGTTTTCACAATGCTTTTTGGTTTTTATTGAGACAATTAAGTGGTAAGGACAGAAAACTGTTCTGTGGTGATTTCTTTAGGTTTTAGCTTTGGTAATGAAGATTACATTATGTGAGGAAACTTTTCCACCAATACTTCCTTTGAGTGTTAAAAAATATATTCATTAACTGAGAATTGTACTTAATTAGATTTCAGAGGAACTTAATTGCATACAGTAACGTTGAGGGAAAGTAAAAAGAGGTTTACTGAGTATATGAAGTACATTCAAATTAAATATAATAGTGGATTATTCTACCTAGATTAGACATACAAAGAGGACAATTTGTGTGTTATGAACTGGCCTTGTCTTGTTACATTTTTATTGAAGCCAGACTACAAGTCGTATGGTTTAATTTTTATTGAACTCAGTCTCCAAGCAGTGTGATTTCTCTCTGCACATGGTTGAGTCTTCTCTTCCCTTCCCCCGGTCATCCAAGTTATTTGACCCCATGAGGTCAAGAGTCATTCTGTTAGACCACAATCTTGTGTAAGACAAATCATTGTTCTTTTGTCACATTTTGAATTACATAAGAGTTCATTTTGCTAAATCAATTTATCTTTAATTTGTAGTTGGTGTTTGCTAACATTTTTAGGAACGACATAGACCGACACTTGGGTCAAATTACATAACTGTAATCAGATTACTTGTTTTTCAAATATAGCGCTAAATACAGTTAGTTTTGTATTCTGTTACAAATCTAACCATGCTTGTAACACAACATAGATAGATTTAACTTAGATTAAAAGAGATTTTACAATGTAGTTTTACCACTTTTAATGAAGTAAAAGAATCTGGGTAGACTACTACCATTAGTTTGTTTTAACATTCACATGTTTCAGCATTCCTGACCATATAGACACTTATTTTGTAACCCTTTGGGGGAGAGATTTAAATTGAGTTTTTCTCCAGTTGCTGATTTGCTGTGATTACAGCAGCACTGGATAGTTGTGCGCCACCTTTGGGTTGTACTCTGAATCAGTGTGTTAAGTGAAAGGTTGCTCACTACAGAAACAGAAGAACTATGCAAAGAACGCATCTCTGAGGAGATTTTGACATTTTGCTTGGGCCTCATTGTCAAGGCAACAGTGGTGTGAAGAGGAACTGCAAGTGTTTGGGGATTTCTACTGTGCAGAGGACAACATGTGTCTGCTGATTGTGGCACATTGATCCAGAGGTTCCTTCCCCCTCAGGACATCCCAGTGCCAAACAAGAGTTTCATTGATCCAACTGACTACAGCTGCAGAGGACAACAAATCACTGACTGTTCTCATTATGACAAGATCTTGAGATAGGCTTGTCTCAGACTGGTCACACTCTGAAGAAATTATGCAATGATTTAACAGCATAACTGTGCAAGAGTTTTCCAGAGGGTGGTGTACAACATTAGGTTTAGTGTTTTAGATGGGAGGCTGCTTGTTTAAATGATGGTCTGGAATGCTGAAAATATTAAAGTTTATTATTCTTGTTTAGCAAACAAGACATCTGATTATTATGTCACACATAATAATCTTGACATAGAAACTAGCTATGAGTAAAACGTGTAGTTTTTATACCATTGTTATCATGAACTAAAAATAAATAGGGAAATAGTATCTTGTTAAAGATGAATGGATTTCATATCCTAGAGAGGATTAGTTATTGTGAATACTCCACAAGGTATCTACTAATGTATTTTAAAGAAACAAATTTAAAGAAATTGAATTGACTTGATAAATAAGTAAAGATAACAAGTTGTATTACCCATGAATTAATCAATTGGTAAATTAAAAATAGCAGAAAAGAGGAAACTATTAAAGTAAAATGAGAATCATCCTAAAACACACTGAGGGATAAAGGGGGTATATGACAGAATAGAACCATATTCTTCAATCTTTTCATCATGTTAACAAATCATTCTTCAAGAGATTTTGATTAACACCATTAAAGGGATAGTTTTAGGAACCGCGCTATAAGACAAACCTTTATTTGAATGGATAATGTTAGAGGGAGAGCTAGTGCCAAGCCAAATATAATTCCAATCTATAGAGTATTGATTCCACCATTGTGGAATGGTTATTACCATAGGAGGGCTTTAGGATGGACTTCTGTTTTTGGATCCATGAGTTGTTGCGTGTTCGGACACCCTGGGTTCCACACACTGCTAAAGAATTTAACATTGTTTTTAAGTAGACCAGAATTGAAGATAAATGGGTTTAATGAGCTATGAAATGCAGAGCTACACAGATCCTAGTAATGTTTTGACACAAGATAATAATTAAGTACACAAGTTTCTGAAGTAGATCTATTAGACATTTTAATATAGATTAGGTGTTAATAAACTGTAGTAGAGTACTATAAGGAAGTGACATTTTTTGGCTAACACTTTTCAGGGAATGTGGGGAACAGCTGTTCCGATGAAAAGTTAGATATATCTTGAAAATTATAGTTGTAATCGTGAATTAATTAATGATGGCGCTCCATATAAGACAGATTTTTGTAGACAAAGGATACTGGCCTATGCTGAAATATCAAAGTCTCTGCAGAGCACACACATGGCCAAAAAGACTGAGACCAACTGACCTTTGACCCTGACCGACAGTGTAACTTGAGAAGACACTGTCAAGAACTGACTCTGGGGTGACTGACCAAACTTGACTTTACAACCTGACGGTGTGAGTGTGAGTGTATGTCTGCATGTGATCAGTGCAACTGCATGATTTAAAACAATGACTAATCAAGCATGCTTTTGGACTAACACATTATTCTGGGGCTCCGTGGGAAATGAGAGGTTTTCCTAAAATTCCACAAAAATTGGAAAACCGTACAGGTGACCCGTTTCTAATCTACTTGATATTTCACTCCCACAGGAGGTGGCAGTTTGCAGAATGTGAAACTCAAACTAAAACATGAAGATTCTGTTTCTTTTAGGACTGAAGGATGGAGAGAAACACTTAATTTCACTGAAGTGTTTACTGTGGAAATGATGGATGTATATTTGGGAAAAATGTTGGGTATTTTTTATAATCCCTTATTACCTGAAGGTTTTCTTCCCATACAGGATTTTGGTCACACATGAGTTATGTGTAAAAAGGGGGAGTGTAAACTTTACAATGTACATTTTTCATTTAGGGACTGAAAGGAACCTTCTCCCCCAACTCGGATGTTCAATCTGACCATTGATTGACAGTTTTAGAATGGACCTGCTCCATATCTGGGGATAAGATACTGTTTGATGAATGTTGACATGTTTCTAATATTGATTGAGTTATAACAGATAACATAGATGCAGAATCAGTGGCCAAGGGGCTACTGTGAGAGAGGTAATTTCAGAATGGAATACTGAGGAAGTTGACCGGTGAGTAATGTTTCAACAGGTATTAAAGTAACTGAGGTTTGAAATGTACAAAGAACATATTACAGTTAAAGCTAAAACATAGTAATGTAATGAGACCGAATGTAATTTAGACAACATCATGTAATTAGCCTGGTAAAGAAGTAAAAGCCATAGACTTTATTGTTTAGGTCATTATGGGGATATACATTTCATCTAAATTCATAATGGAAAGACATTTGATGACAGTTTGTTGGAATTCTGTATTCATTTTTTCAGCTTGATAATATCTAAGCACTGACAGGTAGAAGCAGTATCACCAGGAAATCATTCACTTTGTCAGTATCATGATTTTGGTTGTTTCTGAATCCATAACATTAGTGTGTTTCTTTACCAGAAACATTAGCAGTTCATATTATATTTAGATTTTAAATGGGATCTCAGGGATTTCATTAAGAATAACACAGACGCTTGTCAGAAACTCAGAGCTATTGAAATATGTTATTTGGTTCACCTAGAGATGTTGGAGTTTTGTTTTGTGGCCACACACCAAGTATTAAGATTCTGAAGCTGCACTGGCAGATAGGAGGTCTACAATTAATTTAGAAAACCTGTTCACAGACGTCTGTTATTTTTAAGAGACCCCACCAACAGGCTCCAAGCTGCTTACGCAATGGTGGGTCAAACAGCGGAGGGCCCCGGAGCCCTGAGCGTAGGCTTGAGGGATTTATATCAGATTTCTCCACACAGGTTGGTGATGCCAAAGGGGGACACGAGACGCAGGAGGCGGACACAGCAGAGTTCGTCTGGCTGAAGGTCATCAGGACAAAGTGGCTCAACCCCAGGCTCTCCGGCCCCGACCGAGTGACCCAGCGGATCTCTCATGCCGTCCGCATAGGAGGAAAGGGGGACAGCTCGTACCACGGGAGCCAGTGTGCGGCGAGGAAACCACCTGCTTGGACCGGGGAAGACATCAGGATGGACGTGATCCTCGCAGAGGAGGTCGACTCGGAAGCTGTCATCAGTGGACGGGAGGAGCAGGATCCTGAGGACATCCCTACAGCAGTCGACTCGGAAGCTGTCATCAGTGGACTGGACGAGAACGACCCTGAAGACATCCCTACAGCAGACTACTCGGAAGCGGCTGTCAGCGGACAAAGGGGGACTTGTCGAGGCAGCAGAGGAGTCTACTTCTCTCTGATCAGTTCCACCAGTGAAGGGAAAGCCGCATCTCCCCCTCCCTATCAGCTGCCCTTGTTGGCGTATTCCTCTGAGGGGGGGGGGGGGGGGGCTGATGATTTCACCACACAAGGAGACTGCTTCCTAGTACTCAGATCGCCCCCTAATGGTTCCTTTACTGCCATGGAAGATGGTGTTCTGTTCCCAAACATTCAAGTACTTTGGGTCTCAGTTTCTGATAGATTTATACAATATTGGGGGACAGACACAGTAGAACAGAATGATAGTAGATATGTTTCAAAATGTCTTGTGTAAGTTTATCTCTTGAGAGATAAAAAGGGGGATTAAAGATTATATCATCTGATATTTGGGAAGAGTGTTACATTTGAAATGGCAGAAAGTCTTGTTGCAATTTCCAGATATTGAAAGAGGCCCTGGAGTTTCTCTGGTAATTATCAATAGCAGCAGTTAAGTGAATACTGTTCAAACAATACCTGTGTTTGTGTTTTGTATTGATTTCTCTGTTTTATCCTTTCATAAATGTGAGGACAAAACTTTCTTCAAACATTCCTGGGTGCCTGGGTGCTAAACAGGTTTTATTACTCTGGGGCAAGGGACAGTTAAGCAGGACTGGGTAGATGAGAGTTCTTCTGCTTAAGGTCTTCAGTATGTCATGTTTCAGGGAAGTCTACATATCTTGAATGGTATATATGTGTTTAATTACTTTGTATTAGTAATAGCAGTGTGTAAACAAAAGCTGGAAATATGAGAGTATTAATAAGTATATCTTTGTGAACAAGTCTCTGGAATGCGCAGGAAGGGTGTGTGTGTGGATGAAAGCTGCAGTAACATGAGACAGCTAGAGTCCAGGTCCTCTGCTGGCTCGCTCTGATTTGCTATGACCACAGCTCCTCCCTTGTTTTTACAATATCTCCTGTTGAGTTCTGGGGTCCGGTCTCTTTTACTCCTGCCGACAAGATGAGAGGATCTCCCGGCATCAGAACCAGAGCAGGGAGTGGGGGCCCACCCCACCCCTTTGAAAGTGTATTGTATTATTACCTTTTATCATTAAAACAGATTATTGTTTAACCCTCATCCTGGCTGTTTTGAGTTTTCCCTCTTTTAAAGCACACTCCTATAGGATCGGCGCAGACCAGAGATATCTGCTCCAACATCACTCAGAGAGAATCTGGACAATCTGATTTACAGTTTAAAAATAAAAGACCTTTGAAATCTCATATATGAGCTATCTTCCTTCTGCTTGTATCCAACAGTTCAAATGTTCGAATTACATTAAACCAGAATTGTCCCCCTTTTTTCTTTAACAGTGAAGAAAATTGGATATGTTAATGATATATTGACTGCAAAACTCAAAATGCCCCCGGTTTTCATTTTGAAAATCTGGCAGTGAAAAGTTGTGCTGTTTTTGGCTGCAAAAATCGGGACAAGGGACTGCATGCAATGCCATGCCTGGAAAAACATAAGAATCTGTGGCTGGACTTCATTTTCAAGGGGAATGTGCAAGAACACCTCGGCAAATGTCTGCTTGTGTGTTCTAATTTTTTTAACTCGGACATGTTTATCAACTTCCCTCAAGTGAAAAGAGGATATGCTTCCAATCTAAGGCTAAAAACTGTATCAATACAAATCATCCGGGACACATCCAATTTGGAAGCTGTACGTTTTTCCATGTTAATATTTGCATTCCTTTTTATTTAGTGGTGTTTTTCCTGATAGTTATCTCTACTACGTAGCTTGTAGCATGTAGCTTCGCCGTATCAATGTCGCCTCAAACCCAAACAGTAATCTGTTGTGTGTATATTAGGGCTGTCAAGTTAACGCGTTAACCCAAAAAAAAATTAACGCCACTAATTATTTTAACGCGATTAACGCATGTGTATTTTTTGTCCTCGGCCGTCCCGTAGTTTCAGAGCACATCGAGTTTCAAATACCATCTACAAGCTGATGCTGACAGCCCCGCTCCTGCTGCCCGCTTGCGGCAGACCACACTTCCACGCTCACCGGCAGGCACCGACTGGCCATCGGGAGGACCGGGAGGGTGTGTGTATGTGTGGCGCGAGCGAGCGAGAGAGAGACCTTACGTGTATTGTTGTTGTTAGCATCTGGTGCTAGCTAGCAGCGCTAACGGATATAAGGAGCTGTTTCAATGAAAACCGAGGAGCGACATTTCGCCGACAACTGCGCCGAGCACTTGACTTTATGCAGGCAGCCAGACAGTGGGACATTGTACGAAAAGTCAGCACACTCAGCACGGATAGTGCGCGCAACATGATTGCAGCGTACAGGCAGCTCCTGTTCGAGCATATGCCTTGAGTTGCGCATAGCTCCAACGATCCATCACACACACACACACACACACACACACACACACACACACACACACTTTGTATTGTATTATTGTATGAGAGGTTCCAGGTTTAATTGACGAATATTTGAATGTTCAGAGGTTGTTGTGGTTAATATTCATGAGAATATTTGTCATTGTTCAAATGATAATAAACATTTGCATAAAGCATATTTGTCCACTCATATGTTGATAAGAGTATTAAAAACTTGAAAAATATTCCTCTAAGGTACATTTAGAACAGATACAAAATGTGCGATTAATCGCGATTAACTATGGACAATCGTGCGATTAATCGCGATTACATATTTTAATCGACTGACAGCCCTAGTGTTTATATGTTTTTGTAACATTTTATTTCATTTTGTAAGCTCCGCAGTCTTTTCTATTTAAACTATCAGGCATTTTCCTTCCTGTTCAGACATACTGCTGTAATGGCGATCTGTGTGAAGGCATACCACAAGTATTTATTCTCCTATTTATTAGTATTTTTGATCCTCTAAAATCATATTGAGTAAGTTATAATAACAAAGGTAATCTTCTGTAGGTAAGTGCCGTTTTTTCAGCGTTTTATGTAAAAGCTTTTGTGATTGTAGTCTATAAGAATGATCAAATATCACCGATCTGTAAGCTAAGCTAAGCGAATGAGACGTGATGTGATTCAGCAGTCTTTATTACTTGTTTGCACTCATGAATATACATATGTGTGTGTGTGCACGACTGTTAGGATACAACAGTGTGTGTATGTGTGCGCAATTGTTGCAAGGAGGGGGGAAAAACACAACGCTGCACTGCTCTGTTGATGGGACTTGGCTAATTAGCGGCTAGCACTCATTACAGTCAGTCTACTGAGCTCAGGCTCTCTCCAACACATCAGCTTTGCTAAATAGATAGCGTTAGCCCTCATCTTTTGGGATTTCAGATGATAATTATCCAAATAGCATTTTTCTCATCCTGAATACTAAATTGAGATGATTTTGTTCTAACTATGTTTCTTCTATACAGGCCAGCACCTCACATACTACCAGCGGAAACCTGTGATGATAGATTCTGCATGTCAGACTGACCCACCGAAGCTGCGTACTGTTTTATGATCTGATCTGGAATAGAGCAAATAGAGCGAAATGAGGCATGGCTAAAATGCATGATCTGTTTGGTATTTCGAGAAAAATACTTCACAGACATGTTTTATACAGTGGGGCAAAAAAGTATTTAGTCTGCCACCAATTGTGCAAGTTCTCCCACTTAAAAGGATGAGTATTTGGTCACCTACAAACAAACAAGATTTCTGGCTCTCGCAGACCTGTAACTTCTTCTTTAAGAGCCTCCTCTGTCCTCCACTTGTTAACTGTATTAATGGCACCTGTTTGAACTCGTTATCAGTATAAAAGACACCTGTCCACAACCTCAAACAGTCACACTCCAAACTCCACTATGGCCAAGACCAAAGAGCTGTCAAAGGACACCAGAAACAAAATTGTAGACCTGCACCAGGCTGGGAAGACTGAATCTGCAATAGGTAAGCAGCTTGGTGTGAAGAAATCAACTGTGTATTAGAAAATGGAAGACATACAAGACCACTGATAATCTCCCTCGATCTGGGGCTCCACGCAAGATCTCACCCCGTGGGGTTAAAATGATCACAAGAACGGTGAGCAAAAATCCCAGAACCACACGGGGGGACCTAGTCAATGACCTGCAGAGAGCTGGGACCAAAGTAACAAAGGCTACCATCAGTAACACACTACGCCGCCAGGGACTCAAATCCTGCAGTGCCAGACGTGTCCCCCTGCTTAAGCCAGTACATGTCCAGGCCCGTCTGAAGTTTGCTAGAGAGCATTTAGATGATCCAGAAGAGGATTGGGAGAATGTCATATGGTCAGATGAAACCAAAATAGAACTTTTTGGTAAAAACTCAACTAGACGTGTTTGGAGGAGAAAGAATGTTGAGTTGCATCCAAAGAACACCATACCTACTGTGAAACATGGGGGTGGAAACATCATGCTTTGGGGCTGTTTTTCTGCAAAGGGACCAAGACGACTGATCCGTGTAAAGGATAGAATGAATGGGGCCATGTATCGTGAGATTTTGAGTGACAACCTCCTTCCATCAGCAAGGGCATTGAAGATGAAACGTGGCTGGGTCTTTCAGCATGACAATGATCCCAAACACACCGCCCGGGCAACGAAGGAGTGGCTTCGTAAGAAGAATTTCAAGGTCCTGGAGTGGCCTAGCCAGTCTCCAGATCTCAACCCCGTAGAAAATCTTTGGAGGGAGTTGAAAGTCTGCGTTGCCCAGCGACAGCCCCAAAACATCACTGCTCTAGAGGAGATCTGCATGGAGGAATGGGCCAAAATACCAGCAACAGTGTGTGAAAACGTTTGACCTCTGTCATTGCCAACAAAGGGTATATAACAAAGTATTGAGATGAACTTTCGTTATTGACCAAATACTTATTATCCACCATAATTTGCAAATAAATTCTTTAACAATCAGACATGTGATTTTCTGGATTTTTTTTTTCTCATTCTGTCTGTCATAGTTGAGGTATACCTAGGATGAAAATTACAGGCCTCTCTCATATTTTTAAGTGGGAGAACTTGCACAATTGGTGGCTGACTAAATACTTTTTTGCCCCACTGTATAGGTATGGCCCTACAATATATTTTTCAAATATAGCATGATAGGTCCACTTTAACCATTAAGCCCCATTCCCCCGCGGGGAACATCTGCAAGAAACAGCGTCTGAGGGCTTCTTAACATTTAAAAACCTATTAATGTGTCATACCCACTTAACGGGAAGAAACTCAGCTATCAGACAATATTAAAAAATGTTAGCAAAACGAAATATAAGGGTAATAACAAAGGCTCTGAATTAGCCCTGAGCGAAAACATGCTAACACACTTAGCACAGAACTCACGTTAAAATACCCGTATTACTTATCGTATCTGCACAAACAAGATATTGATTAGCAAGCTGAGATTCCACAGATTCGACAGGTATTAGTATCATTACTGACCGATCCGAACTCGCGACAGGAGAAGCTAGCAAAGACATCACACCACGTAGCATTAGGTAGCCAACACGGCAATATGTCTTCAGTGGCGGAGCTAGGAGGTGGCTGGGGGCGGCCGTGGCTACCCCCAGCTGAATCCTGGCCACCCTATTGGCCACCCCAGACACCCTCACCACGGGCGCCAAACTATTTTAGAATATTAAGAAAAAAATGTTTAAGTAACCTTTCATCATTCATCAATAATTAACATTAATATAACGTTATATTGATAATGTACTCACTAAACTTACAATTCATTAGGGCCCGAGCACGGAGCGCTAGGACCCGACGGCGTCTTAGCACGAAGTGCGAGGAACCTATTGTTATTGGTGGAATTATTATTTTTCTGCTGGCATTTCCTGTTTTTGAGGCCTTTAGGACGCTTCAAAAGTTGTATAATTTTGCACGGACGCCAGGACTGGTGAAAAATACAATATTCTGGAGTCAATGGGTTAAATATCCGATCACTTCTTCCTTTCATTCTCTCTACCCCTTTCCAGACATAACAAAATAATCTCTTCTCAGCCTGCACCTGTCCGCCGTAACCTTTGTTCCCTCTCCCCCTCTACCTTTGCCTCATCGGTGCTCTCAGCCCTCCCTTCCTCTGATTCGTTTCAACTCCTGCCTCCAAACTCTGCTGCAGAAACTCTCCTCTCTACTCTCTCATCCTCTCTGGACTCTCTCTGTCCTCTCACATCTCGGCAGGCTCGTCAGTCCCCCCCTGCTCCCTGGCTAAATGACGCACTGCGTGCTAATAGAACCGTCCTTCGGGCAGCAGAGCGGAAATGGTGGAAATCCAGACACCGTGACGACCTCCTAACCTATCAGGCTCTCCTCTCCTCTTTCTCTGCTTCCATCTCTCAGGGAAAGAGCACTTTCTTTCAAGATAAGATCCAATCTTCCTATTCCAATCCCAAAAAACTATTTTCCATCTTCTCCACCCTCTTGGACCCTCCCAAAGCCCCTCCCCCCTCCTCACTTCTGTCAAGCGACTTTGTTAACCACTTCGAAAAAAAGGTTGATGATATTCGCTCTTCTTTTTCTGACTCACCTTTACTGACCGCTGGGTCACCAGACCCTCCTTTCAACCACTCACTAACCTCCTTTTCCCCTCTCTCTCCAAGTGAGGTTCTTACCCTCATTACCTCTGCCCGCCCTACCACCTGTCCTCTGGACCCCATCCCTTCAAACCTCCTTCAGACTATCGCTCCTGAAATTCTACCGTTTCTCACCCATTTCATCAACACTTCTCTAACTTCTGGTTACTTTCCAAACAGTCTCAAGGAGGCGAGAGTAAACCCTCTCCTAAAGAAACCCACTCTCAACCCGTCCGATGTTATAAACTACAGGCCTGTCTCTCTCCTCCCGTTCCTGTCTAAAACACTTGAACGCGCTGTCTTTAAACAACTCTCCTGTTATCTCCACCAGAACAACCTCCTGGATCCGCACCAGTCTGGTTTCAAGGCAGGTCACTCCACAGAAACGGCCCTCCTTGCTGTCACTGAGGAACTGCACACTGCTAAAGCTGCATCCCTCTCCTCTGTCATCATCATGTTGGACCTGTCAGCTGCATTCGACACGGTGAACCATCAGATCCTCCTTCGCACTCTCCAAGAACTTGGAGTTTCAGGCTCTGCACTCTCCCTCCTCGCCTCATACCTCAAAGACCGTACCTACAGGGTAACTTGGAGAGGGTCTGAGTCTGACCCTTGTCAATTAACTACAGGGGTCCCTCAGGGCTCTGTTCTTGGTCCCCTCCTTTTCTCTCTGTACACAAACTCGCTCGGATCGGTCATTAGCCCGCATGGTTTTTCTTACCACTGCTATGCTGACGACACCCAATTGATTCTGTCCTTTCCCCGCTCAGAGACCCAGGTCGTCGCACGCATCTCTGCTTGTCTAGCTGACATCTCTCAGTGGATGTCTGCTCATCACCTCAAGCTCAACCTTGACAAGACTGAACTGCTTTTCCTTCTGGGTAAAGATTGTCCTACTCTTGACCTGACGATCAACATCGGCACCTCTGTTGTTTCCCCGACTCTGACCGCAAGGAATCTGGGTGTGACCCTGGATAACAACCTCTCCTTCTCTGCAAACATCGCTGCTACAACTCGTTGCTGCAGATATACGCTGTACAACATCAGGAAGATTCGTCCTCAGCTGACCCAGAAAGCCACCCAGGTTCTGGTCCAGGCTCTCGTCACCTCACGCCTAGACTATTGCAACTCCCTCCTGGCTGGTCTACCTGCATGTGCCATCCGACCTCTTCAGCTCATCCAGAATGCAGCGGCTCGTCTGGTCTTCAACCTTCCAACATTTTCCCACACCACTCCGCTCCTTCGCTCCCTTCACTGGCTCCCGGTAACTGCTAGAATCCACTTCAAGACACTAGTACTTGCATACCATGCTGCGAATGGATCTGGCCCTTCCTACATCCAGGACATGGTTAAACTGTACACCCCAGCGCGTGCACTCCGCTCGGCATCAGCCAAACGACTCGCTGCACCCTCGCTGCGAGGTGGACCCAAGTTCCCATCAGCAAAAACACGTGGGTTTGCTATCCTGGCTCCAAGATGGTGGAATGAGCTCCCCATTGACATCAGGACGGCAGAAAGCCTGCACATCTTCCGGCGCAGACTGAAAACTCATCTCTTTAGACTCCACTTCGAGCGATAGAATTACTAACAAAGCACTTATATACTAACATAGGACTGGCTTATCTATAGCCAGCTGACAAAGCACTTATATACTAACATAGGACTGGCCTATCTATAGCCAGCTGAGTAGCACTTGAAATGTGTGGTTCTATGATACCTGCTGTACTTATATGATTCTGTTTTTCTTCTGGGCTGTGTCTTCCTGGTCGTATGTACTTATTGTAAGTCGCTTTGGACAAAAGCGTCTGCTAAATGCAATGTAATGTAATGTAATGTAAAATATTCCAACCTGCTCACTAGCGCCACCTATCAAAAGCCCATCTCGGAATAAATGTACAAAGTCGCACCGTAACTCCAAATGACCTGACATTTTGCACACATATCCGGGTGGACCTGCTCTACAAATAATCCTCTTGAAACCCTAAGCTCCGCCTAACAGAGAATATACCATTTTTGACCATTTATATGTCAGATAACCTACTGACACCTGCCTGTCTGCCTGCCACATCAACTCTCTCTCTCACACACACACACACACACACACACACACACACAACACACACACAACACACACACACACACACACACACACACACACACACACACACACACACACACACACACACACACACACACACACACACACACACAGACAAACACACACACACAAATACACAAAACCACACCTACACATAACCTAACATCCAGGGGAGATGTGATCAGTGAGTAAACAAACAAACGGTAAAGGGCAGAAAGTCTGATGCACATTTGATCATCTCAAATAACTTATAATCACAACGGGAACAGTTTGCAGAGCTGTGCTTCGTTGACATAAGTCCAGCCATGCGTCACACCTCTTTTAAACATCACTGTTGGCTGAAATCGTCTCAGGAGAATACATCTTTGTACTCTCGGTTATAGCTCCTCTAGAGACACTCCTATCTCCTCTCTCCTCTACATCTTTGTACCCTCGGTTATAGCTCCTCCAGAGAGACTCCTCTCTCCTCTCTCCTACATCTGTGTACCCTCGGTTATAGCTCCTCCAGAGACACTCCTCTCTCCTCTCTCTTCTCTCCTCTAAATCAGTGTACCCTCGGTTATAGCTCCTCTAGAGACACTCCTCTCTCCTCTCTCCTCTAAATCAGTGTATCCTCGGTTACGGCTTCTCCAGGCAGCCTCCTCGATAATCGATCCTCGACGACCCTTGAGTGAAATTTGTTTTCCTTCGAGACGGCGCGCCGACATCCGTTTCCGGGTCGCTGCCGGAGGACCTGGGAGTCTGGGACGCGAAAATTATAGAAATGAGAAACGGCTCATTTCCCAGGACTCACGCGCGTCTGCTTGACGCCGGCACGACCGACTGCCTTCCCCGACAGGCGCACGGACGCGAGGGCCCACTCATCACTGCACGCACAAGTGCGACCGCAGTTTTCATCTAACTTATTTTCTTCCAAAAGTTAATTTTGGAAGAAAATTCCACCTCCGCCTCCAAACGGCACTTTCTAGCAGAGAGTGAGAGCATGTGAGCAGGGATGATAGTACTTACGTGTCAACAAGTCCTCCAACTCATCCGACCAAATGGGCCGATTGTTCAGGCCCTTATTACGACCAAATATGTTGTTTGTTCAAGCGCTTAATACATTCTATAATTACGCTTTAAAGTTTTTTCGCCCTCTAGTGCTCCCGTTGAATGCTAACGTTACAGATGGTCGTTTATTCACGAATAATCCTCTCTGTAAAATCCTAAATTGTAGGATAGTTTGGCCATTAAAACGCTTTTTGATTTGATTTCTGGCGAGAAGTATATATTGTACTTTTAGAATCTACGTCCAGTCGATATGTAGGATCTATAGTTTGATAAATATTACGAAGATGATTTGAGGTATGCAACAGCCTCCATGTAAAGTTACGGGTGGAAAACAGTATTTCCGGTCTCAACGTTTTCCTAATGAAACCAATGATCAAATGATTTAACAGTGATATCTGCAGTACTCATCAACAAAAACACATCAGTTTATCCTTGTTAATTATACGACATTTATTGGTTTAAATTGTGTTCAATGCTTCTGTGTTTTCCCCAGGTTTTTCTCTTTCAATTCTGAGAGACACCTTTCTTTTTTCAGAGGTTTTGATAGGCTAAAACATCGATTGTTTTAGCCGCAATGCATGTCGGTATATGGTGTTTATTTTATATGAAATCGGAAAAGCATTTCTTTTAAATAAAATAATACTTTATTCCTATTGTTCTTGCTTTTCTCTTTGGAAGTCATCACAGAACGGCATTGTAATACACGGTTCGGCTGCATTACATATCTGCCGTAGATATATATATTTATAGAGCCCTGATCAGAAGACCTTTTGACAAACTGTAAGAAATGCCACCAATACTGAATATGTGACGTGGATCATAAATATATCAGCAATTAAACAACATCTTCCATTTCTTCTCACACAATCCGTCTCCTTGCAGTATCAACACTAATTCGACTGACTTTTATATTTGATCCAATTGGTAGATTTACACCATAATGGTGCACAGCTGATAGAAAGGGATTTTTTTGTACTTTTTAAAGATATTATTTACTGAACTACCTTTCCAACTCCTTATGCAGTTGACTGTTACAGGTCTATACAGGTTCATGGTGCAATGCATAATTTCAAATCGAGAGACTGAAACTGTAACTTTACCGTTCTGTTTTAATTTCACAATAAAGTGAATAGTCATATTATGTTTGATATTATTATGTTTTATTAACTACACCACTGGTTTGTTAACCCGCACCGCCTAGTGGCTAAAGCACGTTATTGAATGTTGTTGTTGAATACGTTTTATTTGATGAAAACATTTAAATATTAAGAGTAGCCTGACAATCACCTTCCCTGAATTTGACTCAGGTGTAACTAAAGTCTGATTTAAGGGTTGTTTATATTTCACATCATTAATCAGAATCTGCAGAGTAACTAAAATAAATGTAGTGGAGTAAAAGTACCAGGTTAACCTCTGAATTGTAGTGGAGTAGAACAAAGTAGTATGCTGCTGTAACAAAAACATTTCCCAACTTGGGATCAATAAAGTATATCTTATCTTATCTTAAGAGGATCGATGGCTACTGCCATATTTGCTAAATGTGCCTCTGAACCTTGACAAGTGCATGTTTCAGGCTTATCAATGAACAACAGGAGGGGTCACAGACATAAGACCAGCTGTTAAATAAAGCTCATCTGACCTTAGCTGTCATGTGGGTATATATTAATGCTGCCCATTCTGGGCACAAGCAATTTTCACCCATTTATTAATTATATGTTTTAAATTTGAGTGTTTCCCATCCCCTAAACCTCCAGGGATGTACACAGTTTAATACTGGCAACTTCTTATTATGGGAAATATGAAAACGTCTTTTAAAACTACAACTCCCAGTAGTGCCATAGAACATGTTGTGAAACACACAATAGCCAGCATCTGTAGTTCTGGGGACGGAGGGGGGGACGGGGTGGACCCTCTCAAATCCAGTTTTGGACAGTCTGCCGTGGTTCCATCCCATTTCAAGTGCTGTTCGACGCTCGGCGTAACCCTCGGCTCATACTCAAACATCCAATCACAGAGCTTGAGGACTATCACGGGGTTTGTTACATTACATTACATTGCATTTAGCTGACGCTTTTATCCAAAGCGACTTACAATAAGTACATTCGACCAGCAAGACACAACCTTGAAGTTTGTCAAGCGAAGCGGAGAGAATACTTACTGTAATATTCTGTAAAGCAAATGAGCTGCTCCGACCCTCGGTCCTGACGGACTCCAACTTGTGTTTATTAATCAAACAAATAAATAAACACAAGGATAATTATGTGTTATTGTTGAGTAAATGGAGAATTGCACAGGGGAAAATAAGGTATCTATGCCACAATTTTAGATGCGGATTTTGTTAAACTAATACGTTTGCGCTGTGGACCAACACTATACATTGACGGGGAAGGGGGTAGCAATAAAGATAACACCATTAAACAGTTACACAACATAACAGAAATAATATTGATAGCAGCGTCCCTAGCAACCACCTTGGTAACAATGAAAACGTTGTATGGACACAATTTCCTGAAGTAATCATCGTAATAACTAGCAAACTAAAGATCATGTACATCCACTGCACACATCATCTGAAATAACAACTCGTATTTCTCGCATCAAATGACATCAAAACGCATTTTAATGGCCAAACTAACCTTAAAATAGGCATTTTACACCGAGAATAAAACGAAAGTCGGCCATGTTCAAGGTTCAATTCCCTGTTCAGTCGAAAAGTCTATTGTGTAACGAGACTGAAGTCTTCATTGAAATCCTCACTGCACCAAAGGCTAACGGTGGTCTGCAAGAGCTCCACAGTCTCATTCTGCCCTTAATGAGACATTTGGCCAAGCCTGTCTCTAAAGTAACATCCACATGGCTTGATTGGTTCCAATTTGACCTGAACAGTTACAAAGGGTGCAATATGTGAAAATAATACAAAGGTTCACTACATGTGTTAACAGGCAGTGAGTGCCTAGATTATTAAAAAAAAATCACATTAATAATTTAACCAATTAAATGATATAGTGAATTTTATGTATAGGGCTATAAAATATTATTTCTGAAGCAGGGATAAAGGAAGAAAGTGAAAAAAGAAGAATTAATAGAGGAAGAATGCTTCCTCCTGGAGAGAAATTACCAAAGTGAAATGAAAATAAATGAACGCATTAGATAGATAGCATACAAACCTCAATTTTTTGTTAGGTATATCTAACACAGATGCCCTGATGGTTGTGGGAAACAATAATGATGTACTGGAGGTCGGCAAGCAGTATTGCCCTGGGGAGTTGAACGGAGATTGTTGGAAAATATGAAAATAAAACTCATATCTCTGATACTGCGCTAACCTTTTTTTTTTCTATTTTCACACTACTGGACCCATGACTGCTGAGGTCTACTGAACCTCTGCTTCCGATATAATGGTGAGTAACATTACATCTGAACTATACTGAGAACTAAGATGTGAGAGTATTGTAAGAAGCTAATCTTTTTTTCTCAAAACTGTGTGCAATTAATGTTCGATATAAATCCCTTCAGAGTTCTGCCATGCCTTTCCTTATTATTTGTCATTTTTGTCAATTTTTCTTAAAACTGTAACTAAGATTTTGCATACGTAATCTTTTATGGTGCTAACATTGAGTTAAAGCCTTTATTGCAAGAGTAACATCCTTTATAAATGTACAATTATTTCACTTGAATTGTATACACATATTTTTCCCTTTTTTTGTCTGTATATGCAATGAAAGCTGATTCATGTGTTAAACAAACGCAGCAATAGAATGAAGGCGCCCACTGCCTGCAGCTCCGTGTTTGACACGGGGGACTCATAAGAACTCAGATGCACGATTCCGTTGACTTCAAAAAGTATCTTTTATTAATAAAAGATGAGTGAAAAACAATGATCGCTAGGTTCTACTAGTTTTGCTGAACAGTTTACAAGGCTTACAGACATGGCTTGACGTGGAGACAAGACGAACCGACAATAGACAAAAGGAGAGCAGGGCTATAAATACACACAACAGTTAATGGAGCACAGGTGAAAACAATCAGGGGCGGGGCTGGTGATGATGAGCACACGAGACACACAAGCTGGCAGGTGACACACAACGACATGAAGTGTAGACACCTGGAAAGAGAGAGTAGAGTCAATAACAAACACAAAAACAATAAGCTCACAGACTCTTAACGCTGAAACCTTACAGTACCCCCCCTCTTACGGACGGCTCCAGACGTCCCTGAAAGCTGAGACTGACCTCTATCGAAATCCGATATAAGGGTTTTGTCCAAAATAAAGCTGCCTGGGATCCAACACCTCTCCTCTAATCCATACCCCACCCAGTCGACCAGGAATTGTCTACCTCTGCCCCTCTTCCTTTCCGACAGTATTTTGTCCACTGTGTACACTTGACCCCCGTCGACAACCCGGGGAGGTGGAGGGGACGTGGAGGCAGGAACCAGTCTGCTTTCTTTGGCTGGTTTTAGCTTGCTGACATGGAACGTGGGGTGGACCTTGATGGATTTGGGAAGACATAAACGGACAGCAACAGGGTTAATCACTTTGGCTATGGGAAAAGGACCAACGAACCGGGGAGCCAGCTTCCTGGAGGCGACATGGAGAGGAAGATCCTTGGTGGATAGCCACACTCGTTGTCCGGCCTGGTACTTGGGGGCTGGACGTCGTTTCCGGTCGGCCAATGCCTTCATGCGAACGGCACTCCTCTGCAGCATATGGCGAACTCCCGCCCAGACCCGACGGCAGCGTCGAACCAGAGCATGGGCTGATGGTACCGTGACCTCCTTCTCGAGCTCCGGAAACAAAGGAGGTTGGTACCCATGGACACATTGAAACGGGGAGATACCAGTGGCTGATGTGGGTAAGGTGTTGTGTGCATACTCCACCCAAATCAGACTCTTACTCCAGGTGGTGGGTTTCTCGGACGCTAGGCATCTCAAACAGGTCTCCAAATCCTGATTCATCCTCTCCGCTTGTCCATTTGACTGTGGGTGGTATCCGGAGGTCAGGCTAACAGTGGCTTGGATTAGGCGACAAAACTCCTTCCAAAAGCGTGACACGAACTGTGGACCTCGGTCTGAAACGACATCACTAGGAAAACCATGGATCCTGAACACATGGGACAACATGGCCTCTGCTGTTTCCTTGGCGTTAGGTAACTTGGGCAAGGCGACAAAGTGTGCCATTTTGGAAAAACGATCAACCACAGTGAGTATGGTGGTATTACCTGCCGATGTTGGTAATCCTGTCACGAAATCCAATGCGATGTGAGACCATGGTCTGTTGGGAATGGGCAGAGGTTGGAGAAGACCTGCCGCAGCTTGCCGAGAAGTTTTGTTCCTGGCGCACACAGGACACGCTGCTACATATTCCGCAACATCCTTCCACATCCCCGGCCACCAGAATCTGTGTCTCACCATGAAAAGGATCCTTTTGTTTCCAGGATGACAGGTCAGTACCGACGTATGGGCCCAATGAACAACTTGCCCTCGAAGTTGCTCTGGTACAAACAAGCGATTCTGAGGACACCCTCTTGGGACAGGATTCCCAACGTTAGCCTGTTTGACCTTGGCTTCGATGGGCCAGGTCACACTCCCTATCACTCGGTCTGGCCGTAGTATGGGATCTGGACTCTTGGGGACTGGCTCAGGATCATATATTCTGGAGAGGGCATCAGGCTTTCCATTCTGCGAACCAGGTCGATATGACAGAGTGAACCTGAATCTATTAAAGAACAATGACCATCTGGCCTGCCTAGAGTTCAGACGCTTAACCTTCCTGATATATTGCAGGTTTTTATGATCCGTCCAGACCAGGAAATCCTGCTCCGCTCCCTCCAGCCAGTGCCGCCACTCCTCCAAAGCAATCTTCACGGCCAACAGTTCCCGATTTCCCACGTCGTAATTCCTCTCAGCAGACGATAGCTTACGGGAGAGGTACGCACACGGATGAAGCTTGTTGTCCCCTGCTGACCTCTGGGACAGTATAGCTCCAACGCCGTCGTTGGAGGCGTCCACTTCCACCACAAACTGCCGGTGGCGATCAGGTACAGTCAGGATGGGAGCTGTGGTGAACCTCCTCTTCAGTTCCAGGAAAGATTTCTCTGCCTGTGGATTCCACACAAACTGAACATGGGGAGAGGTAAGGGCATGGAGAGGAGAGGCAATAGCACTGAAATTGCGTATGAACCGTCTGTAAAAGTTAGCAAACCCCAAGAATTGCTGAACTTTCTTTCTCGAGTCTGGCGTGGGCCAGTTCTCCACGTCACTGACCTTAGCTGGGTCCATTTCCACCTTGTTAGGGGAAATCACAAAGCCCAAAAATGCCACAGAGTTCACATGAAACTCGCATTTTTCGGCTTTCACAAACAAATGGTTAGCCAGGAGTCTCTGAAGAACAAGGTGAACATGGTTAACATGAGTATTCTCATCTGGAGAAAAGATGAGAATATCATCGAGATACACAAAACAGAAAACATTCAGGAAATCTCTTAACACATCATTAATGAGGGCTTGGAAAACAGCAGGTGCATTACAAAGTCCAAAAGGCATCACCAAATATTCATAATGTCCCGTAGGTGTATTGAAACCTGTTTTCCACTCATCCCCCTCCCGGATGCGCACAAGGTGATATGCATTCCTTAGGTCAAGCTTGGTAAATACCTTGGCTCCCTGTAACAGTTCGAATGCCGTAGAGATGAGTGGAAGGGGATATCTGTTCTTAACTGTGATCTGATTAAGTGGACTGTAATCAATACAGGGCCTTAATGAACCGTCCTTTTTCCCTACAAAAAAGAAACCTGCTGCTGCTGGGGATGATGATGGCCGAATCAAGCCAGCTTTGAGTGATGATCCGATATACTCTTCCATGGCCTTCCTTTCCGGACCAGAAAGAGAATACAACCGTCCTTTGGGGATAGTAGAGCCCGAGAGAAGGTCTATAGGGCAATCATACGGTCTATGGGGAGGCAAGGAAGTAGCTCGTGTCTTGTTAAACACCTCCTTAATGTCAAGGTAACACTCTGGCACTTTGGATAAGTCCGGAAAGTCAGATGGTTTAGCAGACGTGACACTGTCCCTATCTGACGCCTGTTTAAAGCTCCCAGATCTGTGTGGTCTACTCGAACCTGTATGAGAGGCTAAACAAGAACGAGAGCACTCACTCCCCCACCCCTTAACCTTTCCTGTAAACCAGTCCATGTGAGGGTTATGTTTAACAAGCCAAGGGTAACCCAAAATGAGAGGCTGTTGAGCTGAGTTAAATAAATGAAAGCTAATATGTTCACGGTGCTCCTGGTCTATGACAATTTCTATGGGTTCCGTGCGATGAGTAACTGTACATAAAAGGCGGCCATCCAACGCACTAGCTTCTAATGGCTGATCTAAGAGGACAATGTTTAAGTTCAACTCTTTAGCCAGCTCCCAGTCCAACAAGCTCTCATCAGCCCCAGAGTCAATTAATGCATCCTGAGTTACAGTTTTATCCTTCAGTTTTATTTGTACCTGAGTCAGTCTTCTCGAAGAAGGGTCGAAAGAAGTCATTCGGCTCACCAGCGTCCCCCTTCCCACTGATGAGCCTGATCCTTTAGCTGGACAGGCTGCCAGAACATGACCCTGCTGGCCGCAGTAGAAACACCTCCGCTCCCGTAGGCGGCGCTGTCGCTCCTCCGGGGTGAGTTTGGCTCTTCCGAGCTGCATCGGTTCCTCCGCGGCGCTAGGGGGCGATGGTCGCTCTGGAGACGAAGTCCGGGTATTTCTCCGCCAACCGTAGTGCTCCTTCTGTAATCCCCGTCCGAAGAGTGTAGCGGAAGCTGCTTCCTCCTCCCTCTCCCGACGTCTCTCAGCTAGACGTTGGTCAACCCGGATAGCCATGGCAATGAGTGAGTCCAACTCTACAGGCAACTCTAACGGAGCTAACTGATCCTTTATGGGATCTGCTAATCCATGCAGAAACGCATCAAAAAGAGCCGCGGAGTTCCATCCGCTCTCCGCTGCCAGGGTCCGGAATTCGATCGCGTAATCCGCCACCCTCCTCTGCCGTTGCCTGATGTTTACCAGGGCTCTCGCTGACTCTCTCCCAGGTGCTGTCTGGTCAAAAATGTTCTTCATTGAGTCCATAAAACATTTTACCGACCGGCAAACAGGCGAGTCACGGGCCCATTCCGCTGTTGCCCAGGCTCCAGCTCTTCCCGTCAAGTGAGATATCATGAAAGCTACCTTAGCTTGATCGGTGGGAAATGCTGCGGGCTGATGTTTGAAGTGGAGGTCGCACTGAATCAGGAATGGACGACAGTTTCCTGAATTCCCGGAGAACTTCTCCGGTGAAGCGAGGCGGAGTGAAGACGATGACATGGATACTTGCACGGGGATCAACGGAGGGGCAAACCCGGCCTCTGCGGGACCGGAAAACTCTGCCGCAGGATTAGCAGTACGTCCCTCGAGGTGCGTAAGTATGTCCCGCATTTTCTCTGCCAGGTGATTTACTTCTGTTGTCACTGTTACCTGGAAGTTGTGCTGACGGGCATTTACGTCTTGAACCCCCTGTATCATTGTTGTCAGCTGCTCCTCCTGCTGACGCAAGCGTGTTCCTTGCACTTGCAAAGCCGTCTTGAACACGGTGGAATCGGCTGAGTCCATCTTGTTAGGTCGGTTCGTTCTGACACGGGGGACTCATAAGAACTCAGATGCACGATTCCGTTGACTTCAAAAAGTATCTTTTATTAATAAAAGATGAGTGAAAAACAATGATCGCTAGGTTCTACTAGTTTTGCTGAACAGTTTACAAGGCTTACAGACATGGCTTGACGTGGAGACAAGACGAACCGACAATAGACAAAAGGAGAGCAGGGCTATAAATACACACAACAGTTAATGGAGCACAGGTGAAAACAATCAGGGGCGGGGCTGGTGATGATGTGCACACGAGACACACAAGCTGGCAGGTGACACACAACGACATGAAGTGTAGACACCTGGAAAGAGAGAGTAGAGTCAATAACAAACACAAAAACAATAAGCTCACAGACTCTTAACGCTGAAACCTTACAGTGTTCATGCAGCTCCGTGTTCATGCTGAGGTGTACATTTAGAAGCTGTGTGATGCTGTTTTTGGAGAGCACACAGTGACAGAGGGTTCTAGATAGTGATGCGAGTGAGTAATTTCTTCACAACTATGTTTGAATTAGTGTACATTTTATATGCTTTATGCAACTAAAAGAGGACATAATTATGCTCATTTTCAGGTTCATATTTTTATTTTGTGCATCTACTGTGACATGTTTTCATGCCTTAATGTTCAAAAAGCTCTTTATTATTTATAGCAGCACCTCTTTTCACCCTCTGTCTGAAACTAGAGCCCAGTCTGCTCTGATTGGTTAGCTGTTTGGGATTGGACAATCACTCTTAGAGAAAGCCTATGACTTGCAATGTGTTGAAGCGCTAGCCAATAGGAAATGTGGATGTTACATAGTGATGTCACTATGTTACATAAGTAAAAAAGGAGTTCAATAGGAATGTGGGATTGAGACTCCCTATGGAGGGAACACATGGATTTGAGCCTTTACAGACCATGTACATGCACACAAATCTATATAACACAGGAAAGGGAAAACCCCATAAAGCATAATTGGGCCTCTTTAAATCTGCATGCACTTACATATTTTCTGTAGTCTGCATTTCACTTTGATGCACTAAGTGCTGGGTCAAAATGTAAAGTACTGTGGAAAGGTAGCAGGT
Organism: Harpagifer antarcticus; assembly: GCA_902827135.1. Taxonomy (NCBI): domain Eukaryota; kingdom Metazoa; phylum Chordata; class Actinopteri; order Perciformes; family Harpagiferidae; genus Harpagifer; species Harpagifer antarcticus. The sequence continues at coordinate 2,937,980 of CADEHL010001212.1, forward strand.
GGGTGTTGACCACTCTATTTAGAACACTCCGCCTACACTGCGTTACTATAGTTACTACCCCAGTTCCTAAACTGTAATGGAAACGCAGCATGAAGTGAGCCTGGCCTAACAGGGCCTAACGAGGCCTAGCCATGAGGCCCTGCAGTGGAAAAGCGCCATTAATGTCCTATGGCTGTGGCTCAGGAGTTGGGAGGTTGGTGGTTTGACTCCCAGCCCCTGACGTAAACATGTTGTGGTGTCCCTATGAAACTGAACCCCAAAGGTCTTCCCACTAGCCGAGTGTGTGAGTGTGTGTAAAGGTAGCACTTGTATGGCCTCTGTATGAATGAGTGAATGCCAACTTTATTAATGCAGTCCATTTGCACACCTTTCATGATATTGCCCATCCTTTGGATAGACAAATCCATAAATAATTGAACAAAAGTTGTGAAGTTTCTTTCTTGTCAATCTAATATTCTGCATCTCGATTGACGCATGACGATTCCCAAAACAGTTAACATTTGTCAGAAATCTAAGAAGAACAACACTTCTACAACTAGTTGCCATGCTAAAAATGAAGCAGCATGTCTCTTGGTGCAGGTAGCTATGACAATATATTTCTGATTACATTTATTTGCAGGTGACCAATAATTCTAGCGGAATACATCTTCAACGCATGGTTAGTTTGCAGAGGAAGATTTTACAAACAATGAATTATGATGAAAAGTTTGTAAATAAACAACCCAACAGTATTTAAGTCCACTATCCACTGCACAATAACATTTGCTTTTATATTGATTCAGTTGTGACATTTGTATATATTTTAAAATAGTTGTTATTTAAAGTGCTCCAACCTGTCTCTGTTAACTGTAGACAGTCACTGTGTCCAGCAGGCGGGAGCAGAGAGCAGAAACGGATGAACAGGTGGTCTCTGACTCAGGGTGGATTATCGTCAGTAAATGTCTGCATGCTGATCCAATATTGAGAGGAGAGAGTAGAGCAGAGTATTTACTCACATTCAGCCAGCAGGCAGATGTAGAGTCAAATACAATGGTGATGACGCTTACACGTTCTGTTCAGCATGATACTCTCCACATATTAACACCAATTCTATTATTATATATTATATTTTTGTGAAAAACATGAACAATTCTTCAGTCTGTGTTAACCCCAGATCTTATTTCAGGCTTCTAACAAAACATTTAATTTATGAAACAAGGTAAAACGTCTTTGACCAGTAAATATTTCATATGCAATGTAAGGCTGGGAGAAAAATCATAGCCTAACCATGAATTAAAAATGATGTGTATGGATGAGTGTAAGTCACGGGTTACGGATAAATGCCGTGACGTTCTGCTGATGATGTAACACACGGTTGACAGATGGAGCTCTGCCTGTTTGGTCCAAATACTGTGATGTAACAAGGCAGAGGGTCACAGGAATACCCTGAGGTCACAGTGTATTTTAATTGTATACATAACTGTTACATCACAATGTCTTAGTTTGGTAACATAAAGCATGCAGTTCTGTTAAAGAAAGATAATATTATTTAAGGAATAAACCTTATTACAACAAGCAAAACTCTGAGCCTTAATGAAAGGGTTACATTGAACCTTTAACTGACCGGACCACCTCCGTAGCCCTGTGGTGTGGTGAGCAGGCTGCTGGCTATTGTTGTGCTGCCTCAGAGGTAATGAGTGGAAGTGGAGGGCAGTAATTAAAGAGCACATGCTCAGCTGGAGGCCACAAAGCACAGATGTCAATAGAAGAGATTTTTCCTACACGGACCCTCACTATTGCGGTAAACGTGTTGTAACTTCCGGTTGTTGTTGTTGTCACCTCCGGGTATCTTGTGTGCCTGTTCTGCTGCTGATAGCTTATATTATCTTAAATTAAATTGATCGTTTTAAAACCCTTGATCACGGCAACTGCCTGACGTTGTAATCACACGTTACTACAGCTTAAGCACTCACAACTCTCCTTCTCTTAGCGACTGTAAGTAGGCAACTGTGGAGTTACAGTCGCTAAGAGAAGGAGAGTTTGCTTTAGTGCGTGTTCCAAGATGGCAGCATGTTGATTTGTGTCTGTTTCTGTTAGTGTTTGTCTCATTCTCGTTCTTCTTGTGCATACTGACATTTTATCATTTTTAATGAGCTTTTTAGACCCGTTTTTAAGTTGGTCTGCTGCGCTTTTAAAAACGTTTTAAAAGCTTAAGTGTCTGGGCTGTTTTGTGCCGGTGCCTCGCTGTGACTGGATTGTTTGCTCTCTGCCTGAGCTGTCGCTCTTTCGGACTCTGGATTGCTGTCTGTCCTGCCGTGCTGTCGGGGGCTGGTTGACCTGAGCTGCTGTTCGACCTGAGCTGCGGATCCTGAATTGGGTGTGTTAAGGCACAATGTTGCCTAAAGCTTCCCTTGTGCTCACTTTTTTCCTGGGATTAATTGTCAGCCCGCATGTCGGCAAAAATGACGGATTGCCTCCCAGCAATATCTCCGTTCACTTCGGGCATTCGGATGGTGGAACCTCTGGAGCGCTGACTCCATCTGATAGTTTTTACCAAAAGCTGACGTTTCATGGCACGAAATGCGCTCTCCCGTATGCCCTTTTTACTCTGGACTCGCTAATATCCAAGGATCGGAGCAGCCCCGCCCCCCTGAGGAGCGACGCGTCCAGAGCCCATGTGAAAAAATCATCTTCCAGACTGTTAATATTGTTACTGCTTTTACTCTCTGGTAACGTTAATATTAACCCTGGTCCTGAGTGTTTCTCTGCTTCCCTGCATCATTTGCCAACTCCAAATGAGTTTAGCTGTAGGCAAGGATTGGGTTTTCTGCATGTTAATGCTAGAAGCCTAGTGCCCAAATTAGATGTTTTCAAGACCTGGTTTTTAGTTGCTAAGCCTGATATTGTTGTAGTTTCTGAAACCTGGTTAAAACCGTCTGTCACTGACACTGTTATTCACATTGATGGATATAATGTATTCAGAGCAGATCGTAAGGGCAGAGCTGGTGGTGTTGCAATATACACTGCTGAGAAACTACAGTGCTCAGTCCTTCACTCAATTTCAATTCCAAGGCAATTTGAGTTTCTAGCAGTCAAAATAACTATAGCAAATGCTCCTCTCACTGTTATTGGCTGTTATAGGCCTCCATCGGCCATCATGGATGCAACTACTAGCCTTACTGAATTGTTGTCTACGTTTTCTTCTGAAATCATATTATTGGGTGATTTAAATTGGGACTGGTTGAGTGATAAATCTTCACAGTTTAAGCAGGTTTGTGATTCTTTGAACTTAACTCAGCTTATTGATAGTCCCACTAGAATAAACCCTGCCAAATCCAATAACGATACCCTTATAGATGTCATTCTAACAAATGCAGCTCATAAGTATGTGTCTGTTGGTGTTTTTCCTAATGATATCAGCGACCATTGCACTATTGCTTGCGTTAGGAGCACTAAGTTGCCCAAAGCCAAGGGCCTTATTGTGCTCAGGCGCTGCTTCAAACACTTCTCTGAGCAGGCTTTCCTACACGATCTGGCGGAGGTTAAATGGCACTTCATAGCATTAATTCCATCTGTCGATGTTGCAGTCCAATTTCTTATTGATCACATTTTATCGATTATTAATAGACATGCCCCTCTTAGAAAATTCAGAGTTAAGAATAGGAACACTCCATGGTTTACCAGAGAACTATCTGATCTAATCCATGATCGAAATAAGCAATGGTCCTTAGCTAGAAAGTCTAACACTAGTGATGACTGGCTTCTTTTTCGTGTCCTCAGAAATAAATGTTCAGCCCTTATTAAAAAAGCTAAAGCTGATTACTATCTGAGCTTAACCACTGATTGTTTTAATGACCATTCTAAGTTCTGGAAAACAATTAAATCACTTCAGAACAAGAAGGTTTCTAGTTTCCCAAAAAAACTGAAGGTCAGTGATTCTTTTATTTCAGATTCAGATGGTATGGCTAATGCTTTCAATGCTCACTTCAAAAAGGCTGGTCACATTTTTGATGAGCAAAGTCATGAATCTCTAAATGGTCGTACTCACAGCCCTAGTCTAGAGATGAACTCCCCTGTTTTTGATTTAGCTTCTTTCTTGGTCTCTGAAGTCTTACAGGGTTTGCAATCAATTGATCCTAAAAAGTCTGCCGGGCCTGACGGCCTCGACCCGTTCTTTTTAAAAATTGCAGCTCAGATTATTGCACAACCAGTAACTGATATTTTTAATCTCTCCCTGTCCACTCACACACTGCCAGCTGTGTGGAAGCAAGCTCTGGTATCGCCCCTCTTGAAAGCTGGTGATCCCACGGAGTTAAATAACTATCGTCCTATCTCAAATCTTTCTGTGTTATCAAAGATTCTTGAGTTCCTAGTTTCTACTCAGCTAAAACTTTTTTTAAATTCACACAATATCCTTAACCCTATGCAATCTGGATTCAGATCAAAGCACAGTACTGTGACTGCCAGTCTGAAAGTCTTAGACGATATTAAGGCTGCCTTGGATAACAAATCTGTATGTGTTGCATTGTTTGTTGACCTAGCCAAAGCATTTGATACTGTAGATCACCACATTATGTCTAATGTTATGTTGATGTCTCGTTTCGGTCATAATGCCATTTGCTGGTTTCAGAGTTATCTAACCGACCGTACTCAATGCGTCAGGTTGGGTAGCACTGTCTCTGACCCTGTCACCTTGAAGAAGGGAGTTCCACAGGGCTCTATTTTGGGGCCTTTGCTCTTTTTATTATATATAAACAATATTTGTAATCAGATGCAATTCTCTACCTATCATATGTATGCTGATGACACTATTGTGTACTCATATGCTCCTTCTCTGGATATGGCCGTTTCCAATTTAAAATCTGATTTTATCACGCTGCAGCATGCACTTATTGATTCCAAACTGCTTTTGAACAGTAAGAAAACTAAAGCAATGCTTTTTGCTCCCAAGTCAGCGTCCTCTTGCCTCTCCATTGACACCCTTGATGGTGTCTCTGTTGAGTTTGTTGATACCTACACATATCTGGGCTTCTGGTTGGACAGTAATCTGAACTTCAAATACCATATTGAAGTTCTAACTAAGAAATTGAAATTCACTCTTGGCTTACTTTACAGACTTAAATGTTGTTTTTCAACTTCATCCCGTAAAAGGTTGGTCTCTGGCTTATTCCTGTCCCAGCTGGACTACGGTGATACCATTTATAGATTTGCCTGTCCCACTGTGTTGGCCAAACTTGACCCACTCTACCATGCTGCACTGCGTTATATATCAAATGCACCCTATAGGACTCATCATTGCAAACTGTATAGCCTAACTGGATGGTCCTCACTTACTGTGCGTAGGATGCGGCATTGGTTTTTATTAATGTATAAAGCCATTTTAGGTAAGCTTCCACTCTACATATGTGCCAGATTTGCTCCAGTTTGTGACTCTTACAACCTCAGATCCAGTGCCTGGATACGGTTCCAGGTTCCTGCTGTGCGGACTGAGGCTGGGAAAAGGAGTCTTTTTTATTATGGTCCTTGGTCTTGGAATGACCTTCAATCACGCCTCAAACTGAGGGCACTTGTCTCTATAGCCTGTTTTAAATTGAAGTTGTCTGAAGTCCTTACTACCAGCTGCTCTTGCAGTAATAAGTAGTACCTTTCTTACTGTCCTAATGTGCACAATGTAGTGACTGCTTTTTTGTCTTTTGTTTTCTTAGTTATGTTCTCTGTATTTTATATGTTTGTGTTATGTGTAACGTTGCTGCCTTCTTGGCCAGGTCAGCATTGAAAATGAGATTCTATCTCAATGCTTTTATCTGGTTAAATAAAGGTTAAATAAATTTTTTTTTAAAAACCCGAAAAGAGTGTCTTTTCGGGTTTGCTAACGGTAGCAACTTTAGCTTGATAGCGAGCCATGGCTCTTTCCCCACCCTCGGGTGCTATTTCCTGCCCTGTCTCATGTTTGGTTACTTCCCTACCTCCTTTACTGTTACCGATACATGTGTTAAATGTTGTATAGTTGCGGGAATCATAGCCATAGAAGCCCGGCTCTGCATCTTAGAGCAAAAGGTAGCTCCTCTTAGCCGTCCCTCGGCAACTCCCGAGCAGCAGGGAGACTGGGTGACTGTTCAGAAGGGCATAACGCGAAACCCGCAGGTCCCCACCAACCCGTTCACGTATCTAACAGATATTCCCCACTCAGCGAGACACCCGCTGAGAAGCCAACTCTGGTTATTGGTAGCTCTATTATGAGACACGTGAATTTAGAGACCGAAGCATCCACAGTCACATGCATTCCGGAGGCCAGAGCGGGCGACGTTGAGGCGCATCTTAAACTGCTGGCTAAGAATAAACGTAAATACAGTAGGATTGTTATTCACGTCGGTGGTAATGATGTTCGTTTACGCCAATCAGAATGCACCAAACTTAATGTCGAGTCGGTGTGTAGTTATGCTAAAACAATGTTGGACACCGTAATCTTCTCTGGTCCCCTCCCCAATCTGATCAATGATGACATGTATAGCCGCATGTCATCATTTCAGCGCTGGTTGTCTTGGTGGTGCCCAGCAAACAATGTGGGCTTCATAAATAATTGGACAGCATTCAGGGGAAAACCTGGTCTGATTAAGAGAGACGGCATTCATCCTACTTTGGAAGGTGCAGATCTAATTTCGGCAAACATTTCAGGGCTTTGTGGACGTAATCCATGACAAACTGGAGTCGCAGTCTTACAAGCTTCTCTGCGCTCTCTCCAATAAAATACCCAATATTAACGACATTGATACGTTTAAATTGTGTACAATGCTTTTGTGTTTTTCCCCTTCAATTCCGAGAAACAACTTGTTTTCTCTGAAATGTGGAGCGCCAAAGAGACTACATTACCCACAATCCCCAGCTATTGTTGTGACGACGCCTGTCCACTTTGATAGACCTCGTGATAAGTCAACAAGCTCTGTGATTGGATGAAACATAAATTCATACAAAAAAAGTCCAACCCTGACTCCTAAAAATGACGTTACCACAGAACTAAACTGCATTCTCAATTACGTTTAGCTTGAAACGTATTTTCTCCCAGGTGACGTTTGTTATGAACGTATCTTAAATACGTTTATTTTCTACATATCTTTGCCATTTATTGTCTTGTTTATAATAATGATAATAGTCATTTATAAATATCATTTTAGAGCACACATTTGAAATCCAGAATCAGGCTCGATATATGGTTCAATTAAAATCAGTAGGCGAGGCTGTAATTTCGCCAGCTGATACTCTCATGAGCAAGGCAGAAAATAATAGTTTTACCATGCCAAAAAGCTGCTGTGTCGTTTATTGCACCTCAAACATTAAAAGAAATCCAGAGTTACATATTTCTGTACTTCCTCTAAGAAGAAAGGACAGTAAAAGAAGATCTCTGTGGCTTCAGGCTTGATCGCCGTTCAAATGACAGCGTTGGTTTCCCCAAAAATGGGCGGGGCTGTATTTATTCTAACGTAAATTACATGACAGTGTTTTATCTTTTTATTACTTATATTTTTATACTTTATTTGCTATGAGTTATTTCTGAAGCAAATTATGTTTCTGAAGATGTGTAATCAATTCCACCCTTCCATGGAGCCAGTGGCGGCTGGTGGAAAATATTTTTGGTGGGGCAATGGAAATGGTGATCAAACCATACTAGGGCAGTCTGGGGGGATCCTCCCCCGGAATAATTTTTTGAGAAATGACCCCTTAAATTATGACTTCTGGTGATGTTAGAGGGGGGGGGGGGAATTAAATCATTTGAACACTCAAATTATTTAATTCCCATTTAAAATCAGGAGACTAAATACGAACATTATGTGTGTGTGTGTGTGTGTGTGTCATACTTACCAACAGAGTCCTACACGGGTCTGATTTTCAAGACCCGCTTGACTCGCGCACCCGCAACGTGCAATACCGAACCCGCCCCGTTACCCGCACATATTGCCAATAAGTTACGCAACCCGACCCGACCCGTCGGCACAAGATCCACAACCCGACCCCGCATAGCCTATATATGAGCAGTGAAAACGTGCAATTATTAACACACGCAGTTGCATATTTGTCTCAAAAAGCGTGGGATGTTGGTTATTTTCTCCATCTAGGATGACACCAAAAGCCTCCCAGACGTTGGATTTCGCTCTTGAGGAAGTGTTATTGAAAATGCTGTATTCTCCGCTAGAGAGCTTCACCTCAGCCATTTCGAATGTGGCGCGCACAGCAGCAGATTGATGCGCTGCAGAGGTTATGATTATGCGCGGTCCCGCGATGGAGAGGTCTGAGGATTTTAAACATAAAACTAAATTATTATTATTTTTAAAATATTTATTATGCAATACCCGCGACCCGACCCGCATCATCTTTGTTTTACCCAGAACCGAACCCGGAAAAAAGCGTTTGAAAAAATACCACCCGCGAATCACCTTTTTTGCGGGTCACCCGTTGGGTACCCGCGGGTACCCGACCCGATGCAGGACTCTGCTTGCCAACCCTCCCGATTTTCGCGGGAGACTCCCGATTTCATTACCCTCTCCCGGTTTCCTCCCGGGGTCGCATTTCTCCCGATTTCTGACAAAATCCGATTTACTCACAACTGTTTCCACTCGGACTTTAATACAGCTACACCATTGTTTGGTTTCCATGGTAGCGCGTCTTTTTAGCAGCGTGCGCAACTCAAAGTCTGAGAGGGTGAGGAAGATGAAAACTGAACAAGAATCGACAACTCCACCCTCTGCTCACTCCTTTCCTGTAAAATACAGGCCCAGCATATGCTCCATGGTGCTACAGGCATTGTTAATTTTCAGAAGCCGAGAAGGGGGACTCGGGCGGACGGCCCGGAGCTGAGTTCGTGGTGGGGGTCTCAGGCGGACGGCCCGGGGGCAAGGCAGAGATCATAAAGGGGCGAAGGCCACAGCGGGTGTAATCAGGGGGCCGGGCATGAGGGCGAAGGCAGCGGCTGGAAGAGTCAGGGGGCTAGGCCCGAGGGCGAGGGCCGCAGCCGGGAAAGTCAGGGGGCCGGGCACGAGGGCGAAGACCGCAGCACTCAGGGGGCCGGGCGAAGGCCACAGCTGGGGAACTCAGGGGGCCGGGCACAAGGACGGGCAGGAGCTGGTGGAACCCCTGGCGGGTCAGGCGTAGACGGGACCCTGGACGGAACATGGGCTGGTGTCAGTGGGACCCTCGACGGAGAAAGGGCTAGTATCAATGGGACCCCAAACAGGACGGGACATGGTGTTGGCAGGAAAACCGGCGGAGCACGTGTCGGCGGGACCCTCAACAGGACAGGATATGGTGTTGGCAGGAAACCCGGCGGAGCAGGTGTCGGCGGGACCCCAAACAGGACAGGACATGGTGTTGGCAGGAAAGGAGAGAGGGGACTCGAGAGGGAACCCGAGAGGAGACTTGAGAGGTGACTTGAGAGGAGACTCGAGAAGAGACTCGAGAGGGGACCTGAGAAGGAACTCGAGAGGAGACTCGAGAAGATGCTTGAAAGGTGACTTGAGAGGGAACTCAGAGGGGACTTGAAAGACGACTCGAGAGGGAACTTGAGAGGAGACTCGAGAGGGGACTTGAGAGGGGACTCGAGAGGAGACTTGAGAGGGAACTCGACAGGAGACTCGAGAGGGGACCTGAGAGGGGACTCGAGAAGGGACTCGAGAGGTGACTTGAAAAGGGACTCGAGAGGGGACTTGAAAGGGGACTTGAGAGAGGACTTGAGAGGGGACTAGAGAAGGGACTCAAGAAGAGACTCGAGAGGGGACATGAGAAGGTCGGTACGCCGACAGAACACGGGGAGCTGGCGTCGGCCGGTACGCCGACAGGACACGGAGAACTGGCGTCGGCCGGAGAGCCAACAGGAGATGAGGGGCTGGAGTCGGCCGGAATGCCGACAGGACACGGGGAACTGGCGTCGGTCGGAGAGCCAACAGGAGATGAGGGGCTGGAGTCGGCCGAAATGCCGACAGGACACAGGGAGCTGGCGTCGGCCGGAGAGCCAGTACTGGAGCCGAAACTGGAGCCGGAACCATGGCTGTTGGGCACGGAACAGAAGCCTGGACCCTGGCTGTGTGAGCCAGGTAATGGAGCATGGATCCATGGCTTTGTGGGCCGGTTCTGGAGCCGGAACCATGGCTGCTGGGGCCAGAACCATGGCTGCTGGGGCAAGGACTGAGGCTGGAACCATGGCTGCTTGGGCCAGAACTGGGGCCGGAACCATGGCTGCTGGGGCCAGAACTGGGCCTGAAACCATGGCTGTGTGGGCCGGTTCTGGAGCCGGAACCATGGCTGTGTGGTACTGGAGCAGGAACCATGGCTGCTGGGCACGGAACCGGAACACAGAACCATGGCTGTGTGGGATGGTACTGGAGCAGGGTACCATGGCTGTGTGGGCCGGCACTGGAGCACGGAACCATGGCTGCTGGGGCCTGTACTGGAGCACAAAGCATGGCTTCTGGGGCTCGGGCTGCTAGCCTGGACTTGCGACTCCTTCTCTTAGGAGCCTTTTGGGGGCTCATGGACAGGAGCATGAAATAATAATAATAATAATAATAATGGATTACATTTTTTATTTAGAGCGCTTTTACAGGTGCTCAAAGCACTTTACAATTACATATTACACATATTAGACATGTAAATGTCATTACTGTGGACATTACCCACAGGAGCAAATGCGGGTAGAGTGTCTTGCCCAAGGACACAACGGCCTGACGCAGTGGCGGTTTTGGGGAAGAAAATGGAAATGGGAAAAAAGCAGTGGTTGACTCCAGACAGAACCCACCGAGACGTATAGTGTCAGGTTGGGAATTGGGAGGCAGGGGGCTAGCATGCCTGGGGCTAGCAGGCCGGGAATCACATGTCGGCAGGAAGTCCAAAATCCAGTCAGGTAACAACTTCACTAAACATGCAGACCCGGCGGCAGACATACATCTCTGGGCGGGCATTTGATTTACCAGGGCGGGCCCAACCCTAAACTTACATTTCCCGGGAAATCTCGAGATGTGTCAAGGGGGGGGGGGGGTTTAGGTTGCCATAAGGCTGTTGACGGTCTTATTATAGACTACATCCATTGGTTGGTTTTGTGGCACATTTGTAACGCTGTGCCAACTTGGGCAAGCACGCAGGCAAACTTGAGCGCACACAGGGTGGAGATGTGGAGTGAGGTTGAGCGATGGAGAGAAAGGGAGAGAGAGAGATTGAGCGAGGCAGAGAGCGTGTGCAGTGGTCTACTTGCGCACAGAGCAGGAGTTTGTGAGAGAGCTGGCTTGAGAGTACATTTCTCTTCAAAATATAATTGATTGCCAGCCTCCCTTGTCCCTGGCTGGCTGGCTAGCTCGTTGGTAACGTAACTGATGTCTTCTAATGTGCCTGCATCTGGCGCTGAGTTGCCATATTCCTTTCAAGTGTATAAGTGTGAACCACTTCCTGATATCCATTGTTGCAGATAAATATAAACGATAATAGCCAAACTAACCTAGCAAGAGTAAACTGACAGGCTGCTGTGCCGCATCTCACTCAAAAACCCACACGACTCAACCCAGCGAAAAAACAGTCTCTCGCGCAGCCTTTCATTCAGAATTTCATAGCAACAAAAAGAAAAGGTATTAAACTAATCATACATAGTTTAAAACAAAAAATAAATATTAGGACAAAGCCCTACAAATAACAACAAACAGAGTATTTTTGTTGGGTAATCTCTGGTAGGGCTAACCCATACAGTGGGGGGGGCTCACATCAGTATTTGCATTGTAATTACATACACGCTCCCGTTGACAGTGAAAGGCCACGCGTGAGGTTTAGATTATTTCCCCGTCTCAATACAAATTGAACTGTATGAAATAAAAAGGCACATTTGTCTTGAAGTAAATAACAAGAGATTTTTTGAAATACTAAACATAAAATACACATTCTGGTACTCTCTTGAGAAGAAAAATAAATAAATCTATTAGGCCTTCTACACGACATATTTAAAAAAAATGAATGCCATTTTAGTTTTGTGTTACTTTGTTCTGAAAGCTGAACCTGCTGCTCCTCACAGAGACAAGAGGAGAGGCTGTGTGAATGACTTTACGTTGTGGATAAGGGTGGATAGCCCCCATTGTTCTGTGTGTCAAAATGAAAGACAGCCCACACACCTATCAATCATCAAAATCAACACGTAATGTTGTATCGATGTATAGAGATGTACTACAGCAAAAGTATTCTCCGTCGGGACTTCCTGCAACAACACCACGTCGTTATCGTGATTCTGATTGGCCAGAAGACATTATCAAAGATGTTCTATTGAGAAGACGATCACTATCTGACAAAAGTTTTCAAACCGTTTCTAGTCTTCGGTATTTACTGCTGTCTGTGCAATTTACTCCGCGCGAGTTGGCGGACTTTATTTGGCTTACTTTAAAATCATTTTTCATGGTGGGGCTAATCCATTTCTTGGTATGGCTGTAGCCTACCCCAGTATACCCTGGCGCCGCCACTGAACATAATAATAAAACAATTAAAATGTTGTATTCAGCCCTGATTAAAACACCGGGCCCAAATCCTGGATGGGCGGGCCCAAATCCTGGATGGGCGGGCCCGGCCCCACGGGGCCCGCCCATGACGCCGGGTCTGTAAACATGGCTCCTCTGCTGCCACCTGGTGCGCCTCTGCCAGAGCAGCCTCCTTCTGCTGAACACTGGACACTCCCTTCCACCTACCTTAGAAGCAAGCCAATGAAAAGGTAAAATTAAGTGATTCCACCTCAAATGGATCATCTGCTGTGTCCATTTCTGGTTAGTTCCTTCTGTCAGGGTTGAGTGAAGCAGGCAGGACCCAAATGCAGATTTCACAGAAAAATACCTTTATTCCAAAGCCAAAATCGTCAAAAACAGAACACTACCCCGTGACACAGTCAAAGACTAACAAGGAACTAACAATGACAGACAGAAAAACCAGAATTTAAATACACACAAGACTAATCAAAGAAACAAGAGACAGGTGAGGAGGGAGGAGAAAACACAGGGCCACAAGGTGAACACCATCGGGTAATCAGGCAAGAGGGAACACAGACAGAAAGCAACAGGCAAAACAGGGGGTGAACACCTTTCAAAATAAAACAGGAAACCAAAGACAGAAAAAGACAAGACAAAACAAAACACAGACAGATCGTGACAGATATACTAACTATGGATGGCATTAATTTGGCCTCCAGTGAGACTGTAAGGAATCTTGGTGTTATATTTGATCAGGAGTTATCCTTTAACGCTCACATAAAATCAATTTCAAGGGCCGCCTACTTCCACGTAACATTGAAAAAATCAGGCATATCTTGCCTCAAAACGATGCAGAGAAACTAGTCCATGCATTTGTTATTTCTAGGCTGGATTATTGTAACTCTTTATTATCAGGGTGTACCAAGAAGTCAGTCAAGTCGCTTCAGCTGATTCAAAATGCTGCAGCTCGTGTACTAACCAGAGTTAGGAAAAGGGACCACATTACTCCTGTTCTGGCTGCCTTACACTGGCTCCCTATAGAACACAGGATAGAATTTAAAATTCTTCTTCTCACCCTATCTGTTTTTGCGCTTAAGACCTTCCTTTTTGATAAAGCTTATAGTTAGGGCTGATTAGATTCAGCCCCTAGTTTTGCTGCTATAGGCTTAGTTTGTCGGGGGACACCTTACTTCTCCCTTCTCTCTGTCTGTACCTGTGTACTCTCATGTTCCGATTAACCCAGCTTCCCCAAATTTCTTTTTGGTGTCTATCTACGCCGGGATCCTGAGTCGTGGCTGATCCTGTTGCTGTGGTCCTGTGTCCTGGATCGCAAGCCCTGGATCCTGAGTCGTGGCTGATCCTGTTGCTGTGGTCCTGTGTCCTGGATCGCAAGCCCTGGATCTTGAGTCTTGGCTGATCCTGTTGCTGTGGTCCTGTGTCCTGGATCGCAAGCCCTGGATCTTGAGTCTTGGCTGTGTCCGCTGCTGTGGTCCTGGATCATGAGTCCTGGATGGATATCCTCGTGGATTCATCTTCTTATTAGAGACACATGCATTTCCAAACATTTGGACTACCTATGTTGCAAATGTATTATCTTTTCAATTTACACACGGCATCTATTGCACGTCTGTCCGTCCTAGGAGGGAGAGTTGCTCTCCCTGAGCTTTCTCCCATTTTTCCCTTTAAACTGTGAGGTTTTTCTATGGAAGTGTTTCCTTGTACGATGTGAGGGTCTAAAGACAGAGGGTCTAAGGACATAGGGTGTCGTATTGTCATACTGATATTCTGTACAAACTGTGAAGTCCACTGAGACAAATGTAACATTTGGGATATTGGGCTATATAAATAAACATTGATTGATTGATTGATTGAAGAGGGAGGCAGTGCATCTAACACGGTTCTGTTCACACATGGGGGGGGTGTAAATGACATGACACTCAGGCTGTGATATCCCACCTGCAGCACAGCTGAGGAGCTGGAGACATGCACGCAGAAAATTCTGTTTGTAGATAAGCAGACGACCATGGGGATCCATGATGTCACCGCTCAGCCCACGCTCCTGATATTACATTTACATATTTTTGATTACAACGAATAAGCCTCACAAAAGTCAATGCCCTAACCGACCTTGACATACAAAAAACACATTTTCACTTTTTCAGAATTGGAATACTTTATTTAAGGATTTATTTCATGATTGGATTTTGTGACATTTGCACCACTTTGTAATAACATTTAATTAAAAATAGTAAATCAAATTAAAATATTTTAATACACAAAGAGAATTACAAGTAATAGTGTTCATGTTGTACTACAATATCTTACCACGTATATACACAATGCACATAGTGAATTCATTGTAATGTTCATAATGATACAATGATAAAAAGACGATTATTTATGGTATTAGAACATTGCAATGATCAATGATACATTGTTGGAAATTTTACCTCGTTAAAAAATTCCAGTTGGTATTGTGTTTTATGATTATTTGATGTTTGGTATAACATTTTAGCAGCTAAATGATTATATTACCAGGAAATGTATATTATCCTCTGATTTGAGAAAGAAGAGCAGCCTCAGTTGTTACCATGCCCTCAGAGTGATGAGCTTATCGAACAGCAGCAAATATTGTTCAAACGTATTTTTTTCTACTACATTGTGCCCCTCCCTCCCAACTTCTAAAACCAAACCTAAAGTACAATGAAGATGAAGCTCGATGCCATAATGATGTCATCAGGGGTATCTGGGGTTGATCTTGGAGAATACAAATTTAAGAAAATGCCTTTTTTTTAACAGGGGAAGTAGAGTTTTAAAAGCAGGTAATTTGTTGTGTTTGCATTGATGTTTAAACAATTAGTAACAAACATTTCAGTTAGGTAACAGTAGCATATTAGCCCGGCACCGTTGAATGTCGTTTCTCTGTAGCCTAGTAAGCTAAAGTTATTGTTTGTACCGTCAAAATTAATAATCACTTGCTAAACTTTCAGCACCCTGCAGCTCCCTTGCTGGGCGTAATTGTCTTCAGTAGGCGCAAAGAATCGCTGTTATAAACAGCCTAAGTCTAACAGTGCTTCATGAGATCACGCAATACCAACTATGATCAGTGCTCCGATATCACCTCAGTGCTCCATGCTGATCAGGAAAACAGAAGTGACTGCGGCACAGCGACTCCAAACACGGAGCAGTCTGCTTTATCCACCAACACAAGCACCAGTCCAGAACCAACAGCAGAATGACCCACTCTGAATTAGGCCCTGTCGCTGCAGCTCAGAGACACGCATCGATTTATGTTTTTGAAAAACACTTATTGTCGTCATGTCGGGTTTTTGGTGGATTGAATTAAGTCTTGGATTGCAGAGTATGAATATCCTCTTGCTATTTTCAGACGATAAATACGTGTGTAAAGTTTGTGAAGGCAGGAGGAAAGCTTCCGCGATCACCGTCTCCTCTCTGCTGCTCCAAACCCCGCCCCCTGAAAATAATGAGTGACAGGCTGATAGTAACCTGATAGAAACTTTCTTATTCACTTAATCACTGATTGAGATATGATGAAGCTAACTTCATCTCCTACAATCATGGGATTAATGTAACAGTACGACAGAGAATGTGTGCACCCACATGCAGTATTTTGTTTTTTATATGCTGTTGTAAATACTCCTGTTGTCCGAAAATTGATCAAAAAGAAGCCATGTGCAGTAATATAGAAAATTGTGGATGCAACGCATTGTTATGCATCGGGATATCGAATCGAAGACAGGATAATCGTAATCGAATCGAATCGTGAGACCAGTGAAGATTGAAGGTTTGAAGTGAAAAGTTAATACAGCGTATTTTTGGTATATTCATTTTAATGACACCTGATATATAAGAGGTGTGTTGCATCATGTTATCACTAATATATGTGTGGTTTTATACATTCCGGTGTGTTAATAGTTGAAGGAACAAAGTACATTTTTACTCTTAAATATAGAGAGGTTTTTTATATATTCAACAATGTTCCCTTTTTCTTAAAAGTAGATTAGCGCAATAGTCTTTTTCTTCCACTTTTAAATATAATCAAAAGGGTGTTTTTGTGGCTATCTGTGAGTAAGTAAGGTGCAGTATAATTGGTGAGTTCTGTTTTGAGTGAAAAGATTACCCGTTAAGTGTTTTTCAGAAAGCCTTGTTGCAGTTCGAGGCCATGAGTTTCTTAGGTAATCATCAATGGTCTTTGCAAAATAACAGGGGAACTCCAAGAGACATTTTCCCCAGATAGAAGGCAGTTACATTCTTGTAGTTAATGATGCATGACAGGGCCTTGAGAATTGGGTCACACAATTAAGGTCTGAAGAAAATGTATGTGTTAAATTGTGCTGAGCAATGCCTGTGGTTGCATTCTATTGACTTCTCTGCTGTATTCTTTCATGTGTGGGTAAAATTCTTACAACATTGTGGAGTAGTTAGCTTAAACATGGTTTTATTACTCTGCATAAAAGGGGGGGTGCAGTGGTGCAGGACAGGAGACTAGGTGGGGGAGGGGATATTCTTTTTAAGATCTCCAGCATGTCAGAGAAGTAGGGTTGGGTACCGAGAACCGGTTCCGGTTCGGAACCGGTTCCAACATTTCGATTCCAACGGCATCATTTAGAAATGTGAATTTCGGTTACGCTTTTCGATGCCTGAGGAAATGTTTCTCGCCGCTCTCCGTAGCCTACTGTATGACTGCAGCGGGGTGGGAAATGTAGCGTTGTACCTACACTTCCTACAGCGTAACCATGTTCGACTAGGGCGCCAGATCTTTGGAGGCGCTGCACTGACAGCTCTGGGAGGGAAAACAAATGTTTTGACTGTTGGGGCTCATCCTAATTTTCGGCCTTGATGTAACAGCATTCATAATTAAGTAAATGTAACACCCTTTTCATCCCGGTTACATTTTCATTGGCCCTGTACGATGGGCGCTGTAAGTGATGAAAATGGGGGATGTTGGCTTATCTGGCACCCGCAGCTCACAGCCAAAGTGCGTGGGAGCGAGCGAGGGAGAAAGGGAGGGGGCACCGGTACGCGCTGTTGTTATTAGCATCTGGTGCTAGCTGCTCTAACGGAAGAAGAAGATGTTTCTACAATGATGTGGAGGGAGACTCCTCTCCAGTCAGACTGAGAGGCTGATAACTACAGCTCAGTGAGGTAAAGAACTCTGAGTGTTTAGATAGTTCACTTTAGTCTAAGTTATCTCAGTGGGTCTCAAACGTTTTGATCACAATTTATGTAAACACATATTTCCAAGGCACTCCTTTATAATTATTGTGATAAAACAGGTTTTGAAATCCTTCCAATGTATACTATAGGACGGTAAACCAGACATATCGTTTTAAACTGGAGAGATAAAAAAAATATGCATACATAAAATAGTAAAATAAGATATGAATGAACAACAAAAATAAAATACGTTACATTTATTTGTTATTGGCTATGGGTTATTGGTTATGGTTGGTTATTGGTTATCTTCACATACTTATTTAATTATTAAAATGTAAACCGATCTTTTTCATATGGGTGTTTAGAGTTGTACCCCCTAGATCTAGTCTCTAGTAATTCTGCTTAAAGTGCACCAGATTGAAGCATTTTACTTTAAAATGTTCAAACATTTCTTCCAGGTATGCCTGAGAAGGCAGGTATGCTTGTTTTTCTCAACAAGAACTGTTCTTTAAAAGTTGGATTGTTGCACTGTTGTAGCTTCAGTGGTTCTCAGGTTACAGTTACATAGCAGTGAATATAAACAGACTGAATAATGTAAACTAACCTGTTTAAAAGTTTCTCGAATAAATGTAATTTTTTTTGGTGGAAGAAATATGTATCATTTTTTTTACCCTGCCCCTCAAAGAATCGGAATTGAGAACCGTTAAGAACCGGAATCGAAAAGAGGAATCGGAATCGGAATCAGAATCGTGGAAATTCAAACGATACCCAACCCTACAGAGAAGTCTACAAATCTTGAATAGTATATGTGTGTGTTTAATTACTTTGTATTAATAATAGCAGTCTGTGTAAACAAAAGCTGGAAATATGAGAAATGAAATGATTATCTTTGTTGATTGATTGATTGAAAAGTTTATTAACAGCTTGTATATTGGGTACAGTACAGTACAGCTCAAAACATACAATTGTTAAGGGGATGCAGACCAGAGAAAGACTTTCGTCTTGTTTACATCAGGGTCCCCAATTTCCAATTCATCATATCATGTAAGACATATTTGACAAACAGATGGGTTATTTACAATTTACATACAGGTGGTTTTTTACATACAGATTTCTTATTTACAATTTTCATTTTAGATTTCGTTCTAATACATCCTAACCGGACATTTAAGACCAACCAAGTCTACAGATATACAGTTAGTAACAGAGTCTAAAATGCGAGTATATACATAGATGGGGGGGGGGAAGCTGTCCATTGTACGACAGGTTGAGATTTGTACCATTACCGGGGCCAGTTTTGCAATGCTCTCCCCCGAAGGTGCTCTTTAAGAGAGGTTTTGAAGGTAAGTATAGTTTTACTTTCCTTTACAGTTGTGGGAAGAGCGTTCCACCTTGATGTGGCATAATTGCGAATCATGTATTCCCCCTTTTTTGTGCCAAATCTGGGTTTCACATGATTTGTGGAGCTCCCTCTGGTGTTATGATCATGGTATTCCTTGACCTTTGGGAAGAATTTTTACATGTACATGGGTACCATAGAGGTGTAGTGGATCTTGTAGACCAGGCCCATTGCAAGTAGCTGTACTCTGTCGTCTACTCTAAGCCGTCCTAGGTTGTCAAAGTGGGCAGAGGTGAGGTGGGTTCTAGATGAAAGGTCAAGCAATAGTCTGACCAGTTTATTTTGCGATGTTTGAAGTTTTATTTTTAGCGCCTTGGAGGTGCTATGGTACCATGACGTGCAAGCATAGTCATAGTACCCTTGAATGAGGGCTCCTGCCAGAGTTTTCAGGGTGTTTTTGTTTACCAGAGAGGAGATCCGGTATAGGAATCTAATTCTTTGATTGACTTTTTTTATTACATTGGATGCCATTTTGGAGAGGTTTGCCTCAAGAATAGATCCTAGGTATGTAATTTCCGTCTTACTTGTGACAATAATGTCACCCACTACAACTGAAAAGTCGTCGGATTTGCTGAGATTATGTTTTGAACCGAAGAGAATGGACTCTGTTTTACCCAGGTGTAATGATAATTTATTATCGGCGAGCCAGGTGCAGATTCTGCCGAGCTCGGAGCTGAGGGTTTTTTCAACCTGCAACCTGCTCCTGTCCGAGACCAGCAGGGCTGAGTCGTCCACGAACAGGAACAAGTTGCAGTCACATGCTGATGACATGTCATTTGCATAAATTAGGAACAGTAACGGACCTAATATGCTTCCTTGTGGAACACCACAGCTCACTGGGAGGGGGGGGGGGACAGAGTACCGTTTACCTCCACCATCTGTTCTCTCCCCTCCAGGTAGGATTGCATCCAGCTCACCGATAGTTTATCAAAACCAATTGCTTTTAGCTTGTCAATCAGAATGGGGTGATTGACAGTGTCGAAAGCCTTTTGTAGGTCCAGCATCACCATGCCGCAGTACTTGCGCTCGTCCACCTCTTGTTTGATGTGGTCGCTCAAATAAAGAAGGCATGTGTCAGTGGAGTGGGATGTTCTAAAGCCAGATTGAAATTCATAGATTAGTTTCTTTTCCGCGAGATACTTTTCGACCTGTTCATATACCAATTTTTCCATGACTTTCGAGATGGAGGTAAGTATAGAAACAGGGCGGTAGTTGCCTGGGTCCAATTTGCTGCCCTTTTTGTGCAGGGGGGTTACTCTTGCAATTTTGAAGTCTCTGGGTACTTTTCCCTGTTTTATGGAGAGGTTAATTATGTGAGCTATGACTGGTGAGATGACGGATGCTGTGTCTCTGAGGAATTTGGAGGGGATATTGTCGTGGCCAGTGGCCTTGTTAGGTTGGAGGGCGCTCAGTTTAATGAGTACCTCTGCTGTTGTTACCCTCGCTAGACTGAAATCATCTTTGCGTACACCTAGGTTTTTGTAGTAGGTCATGATGTGATCTACTCCAAAAAGCCCTGAGTGGGAGGGTAATTTATTTACAAGAGATGTGGATATGTTTGTGAAAAAAATGTTCAAGTACTTGGCCACATCCAGTTTGTCTGTGATGAGCCTGTTATCTGTCTTTATGTTTACGTTCGAAAATCTGGTTTTTAGTTTTTTACTGCAGCCAAGCTGGTTATTGAGTAATTTCCAAAGTTCACGGGGTTTATTTTTGTTTTCCTCAGTTTTGACATTGATGAAATTCTTTTTGGCAGTTTTGATCATGGAGCTTACGTCATTTCTTAGTCTGTTTCTTTCAATTTTTTGTTCAGTCAAGTGGGCCTGGAGTTCACTGCTCGTGCTTTTGGAAAGCATTGACTGACTTTTATGAAACTCAGAGCATTTTTTGTCTCTGGTTTTCATGGCGGTCAGTATGCCGGAGTGCATCCACGGCTCAGCGCGATTTTTTATCCTGGTTGTTCTTAGGGGGGCCAAATCATTGAGTATTGCAGAGAATTTGTTTTTGAAACCAAGCCATGTTTCTTCAACTTGTGTACCACTGAGCTCATCTGACCAGTCCAGGCTCTCCAGTTCTAGGTTAAAGGCCTCGCTAGAGTAGTTTTTGAGGTCTCTAGATATGACTGTTTTGTGACAGCCGGCCCTTTGTTTTAGCTTTTTGCGGGTACAGAATATCATATAATGATCACTTAACCCGCATGCTATAACCCCTTTACTAGAGATCCTGGACTTATCAGAGGTCAGAATGAGATCAATGGTAGTTTGTGTTGTTTCACATACCCGGGTGGGTTGGGTGATTAGCTGGCTGAAACCGTGCTGATCACAAATCCTACTGAAGGACTTGAAGACGGACGTGTCTTTACGTTGCATATCCGTGTTCCAGTCTCCAACAATAATTGTCTTGTAAGCAAGGGGATATTCTTTGGACACCGCTCAAGCCTCTGGAATTTTGCAGGAAAGGGTATGTGTGAAAGTCTATGCCAGAATGTGAGATAACAGATGCCAAATGTATTTTGCTTCAACCTCAGAGACACTTGTTTATTATCTGGCTGGCTCGCACTGATTCGCTACGACACGCCATCTTTTTACATCTCCCAATGAGATAACCTGAAAAGAGGAGCATCTGACTCAGCTCCTCCCTTCTGTTGTAATATGAAACTGTGTTCTGTATTGGGTTCGTTCTCTTTTTCCTCCTGCTGCGACGAGCGAAAGATCACAACAGCACGAGAAACCAGAGCAGGAGTGCTCCTAATTGTATTATATTGAATTGTATTGCATTGCATTATTACCTTTTATAATTAAACAGATTATTGTTTAACTGGTATCCTGGTGTTTTCTGATTTCCCTCCTGTTATGATTTAAGGACTCGCCAAACGACACGCGGGGCAGAGGTGGGTTTTAAAACCTCTCAGCTACAAGATCCACAGCCCTAATTGTTTCATCTTTTTGTCTTTCTAATTTTGTATACTTTTCTAAAACACACACTGTTCTATTTCATATAGGCTTCGCCCTCTAAGGCTATCGCTATTGGGTAATCCCCTGCGCACCCGTGCAGCACTGAAAACACTTGTAGTCCACGCCCACCTGCGAGGTGGGCCCCACCTTTGGACTCACTTCCGGTATAAATAGGAAGGAGGCCCGACAATATGCTTCCTCTTTTCTTCAGCACCCCGGTACTGAAGCACTGTAGAGACGCTAAATAGTAAAGTGTAGAGCCGATGAACGGGAGTCAGAGGCGGTGCATTCAGAATGGATTTCCACACTTTATTATTATTCAAGCCCTGAGAGGAGGGTAATGGACCAACCAGGTTGATGACATGGTCAAACCTCCTCTCAGGCACCAGGAAACGCTCTAAAGGGGCCTTCGTGTGGCGGTGCGCCTTCGTGTGGCGGTGCGCCTTAGCGCGCTGACAAGCCACGCACTCACCAGCCACGCACTCACGAGCCCAAGTCCTCATGTCCTTTTTCAGCCCCCGCCAGACGAATTTCGCGGCCGCCAAGCGCACTGAAGGTTTAACGCCGGGGTGAGACAGGTCGTGTACCGCCTCGAAAACGGAGCGCCTCCAACTGGCGGGAACGACCGGCCTGTGGAGACGTCGCACAGGAGAGTAACGCCTGCGTCACCAAAAACCACGTCTTCCAAGCGCAGCCCCAAGCCGTCCTCCTTCAGGGCCTGTACGCCGGGGTCCGTGACCTGGTCCGTCGCCATGCGGGTATAATCCAGGCCCAACTGGACGGCCCCGATGATGACCCTGGAGAGGCAATCTGCAACCAGGTTCGATTTGCCAGCCACGTGTTTAATGTCTGTGGTGAACTCTGAGATGTAAGACAGCTGCCGCTGCTGACGTGCAGACCAAGGCTCAGCCACTTTTGACATGGCGAACGTGAGCGGTTTGTGGTCCACAAATATTTCAAATCCCCGTCACGGACTTGTCGGCAGGCAAAGTGTGCCTCCAAGTCTGTGCGAACCACGCCGCAGCGGCTTTACAAAAACATCGCGATCAGCCATGTTCAATGAGTCTTCTGAAACTTTCACGAAAACGTCAGGGTCACCAGTGTAGAGCCGATGAACGGGAGTCAGAGGTGGTGCATTCAGAATGGATTTCCACACTTTATTATTCATTAATCTCTAAGAGGTAAGTACATCAACTGCTCTGCATTACAAGCTAGCAGGAATAACCCCAAACCCCGGTACCCTTACTAACCGGTCCGAGTTGCAACACACACTATATGACACAGTGAATTATGTCCCGTAACTGTCACCACAAAAGGCTCTTTTAACATTACATTACATTACATTACATTGCATTTAGCTGACGCTTTTATCCAAAGCGACTTACAATAAGTACATACGACCAGGAAGACACAACCCTGAAGAAAACAGAATCAAATAAGTACATCAGGTATCATAGAGCCAAACATTTCAAGTGCTACTCAACTGGCTATAGATAAGCCAGTCCTTTATTAGTATATAAGTGCCTTGTTAGTAATTCTATCGCTCGAAGTGGAGTCGAAAGAGATGAGTTTTCAGTCTGCGCCGGAAGATGTGCAGGCTTTCTTCTGTCCTGATGTCAATGGGGAGCTCATTCCACCATTTTGGAGCCAGGATAGCAAACCCACGTGTTTTTGCTGATGGGAACTTGGGTCCCCCTCGCAGCGAGGGTGCAGCGAGTCGTTTGGCTGATGCAGAGCGTAGTGCACGCGCTGGGGTGTACAGTTTAACCATGTCCTGGATGTAGGAAGGTTCAGATCCATTCGCAGCATGGTATGCAAGTACCAGTGTCTTGAAGTGGATTCTAGCAGTTACCGGGAGCCAGTGAAGGGAGCGGAGGAGCGGAGTGGTGTGGGAACATTTTGGAAGGTTGAAGACCAGACGAGCCGCTGCATTCTGGATGAGCTGCAGAGGTCGGATGGCACATACAGGTAGACCAGCCAGGAGGGAGTTGCAGTAATCTAGGCGTGAGGTGACGAGAGCCTGGACCAGAACCTGGGTGGCTTTCTGGGTCAGCTGGGGACGAATCTTCCTGATGTTGTACAGCGTATATCTGCAGCAACGGGTTGTAGCAGCGATGTTTGCAGTGAAGGACAGGTTGTTATCTAGGATTACTCCCAGATTCCTTGCAGTCTGAGTCGGGGAAACAACAGAGGTGCCGATGTTGATCGTCAGGTCAAGAGTGGGACAATCTTTTCCCGGAAGGAAAAGCAGTTCAGTCTTGTCAAGGTTGAGCTTGAGGTGATGAGCAGACATCCACTGAGAGATGTCAGCTAGACAAGCAGAGATGTGTGCGACGACCTGGGTCTCTGAGCGGGGAAAGGACATAATTAATTGGGTGTTGTCAGCATAGCAGTGGTATGAAAAACCATGCGGGCTAATGACTGATCCGAGCGAGTTTGTGTACAGGGAGAAGAGGAGGGGACCAAGAACAGAGCCCTGAGGGACCCCTGTAGTTAATTGACAAGGGTCGGACTCGGACCCTCTCCAAGTTACCCTGTAGGTACGGTCTTTGAGGTATGAGGTGAGGAGGGAAAGTGCAGAGCCTGAAACTCCAAGTTCTTGGAGAGTGCGAAGGAGGATCTGATGGTTCACTGTGTCGAATGCAGCTGACAGGTCCAACATGATGATGACAGAGGAGAGGGATGCTGCTTTGGCAGTGTGCAGTTCCTCAGTGACAGCAAGGAGGGCAATTTCTGTGGAGTGACCTGCCTTGAAACCAGACTGGTGCGGATCCAGAAGGTTGTTCTGATGGAGATAACAGGAGAGTTGTTTAAAGACAGCGCGTTCAAGTATTTTAGACAGGAATGGGAGGAGAGAGACAGGCCTGTAGTTTATAACATCAGACCGGTTGAGAGTGGGTTTCTTTAGGAGAGGGTTTACTCTTGCCTCCTTGAGACTGTTTGGAAAGTGACCAGAAGTTAGAGAAGTGTTGATGAAATGTGTGAGAAACGGTAGAATATCAGGAGCGATAGTCTGAAGGAGGTTTGAAGGGATAGGGTCCAGAGGACAGGTGGTAGGGCGGGCAGAGGTAATGAGGGTAAGAACCTCACTTGGAGAGAGAAGGGAAAAGGAGGTTAGTGTGTGGGTGTAAGGAGGATCTGGTGACCCAGCGGTGAATAAAGGCGAGTCAGAAAAAGAAGAGCGAATATCATCAACCTTTTTTCAAAATGGTTAACAAAGTCGCTTGACAGAAGGGAGGAGGGGGGAGGGGCTTTGGGAGGGTCCAAGAGGGTGGAAAAGATGGAAAATAGTTTTTTGGGATTGGAATAGGAAGATTGGATCTTATCTTGAAAGAAAGTGCTCTTTGCCTGAGAGATCGAAACAGAGAAAGAGGAGAGGAGAGCCTGATAGGTTAGGAGGTCGTCACGGTGTTTGGATTTCCACCGTTTCCGCTCTGCTGCCAGAAGGACGGTTTTATTAGCACGCAGTGCGTCATTTAGCCAGGGAGCAGGAGGGGACTGACGAGCCTTGCGAGATGTGAGAGGACAGAGAGAGTCCAGAGAGGATGAGTAGAGAGGAGAGTTTCTGCAGCAGAGTTTGGAGGCAGGAGTTGGAACGAGTCAGAGGAAGGGAGGGCTGAGAGCACCGATGACGCAAAGGTAGAGGGGGAGAGGGGGAGAGGGAACGAAGGTTACGGCGGACAGGTGCAGGATGAGAAGAGATTAGTTTGTTATGTTTGGAAAGGGGTAGAGAGAATGAAAGGAAGAAGTGATCGGATGTGTGGAGCGGGTTTACAGAGAGGTTAGAAGTAGTGCAGTTCCTTGAGAATATGAGATCAAGGACATTGCCAGCTTTATGAGTTGGTGGGGATGGAGACAGTGAAAAAGCAAAGGGGGTTAACAGAGATGTTAGTTCGTCTATCTTCCCCGTCTGGAGGTTGAAGTCTCCGAGAAGTACAGCCGGAGGGCCAGTTTCAGGGATGTGTGAGAGGAGATGATCTAATTCCTCCAAGAAGTCCCCCAAGGCGCCTGGCGGACGGTAGAGAACAACAATGGTTAATTGTATAGGATGGGTTACTGTGACGGCATGGAATTCAAAGGTGGAAGGAGTGAAGTTAGGTAGCTTGAAGAGGGAAAAGCTCCATTTGGGAGAGAGCAGGAGACCAGTGCCACCTCCTCTGCCAGTGGGTCTGGGTGTATGGGAGAAGGAATATGCTGTGGAGAGAGCTGCTGGGGTGGATGTGTTGGATGGAGTAATCCAGGTCTCAGTGAGAGCAAGGAAATCCAGAGACTGCAGGGAAGCGTAGCCAGAGATGAAGTCAGCCTTAGGAACAGCTGACTGGCAGTTCCACAGGCCGACTGAAACTAGATGTTGGATGTCAGTGGAGCATGTGGGATAGACGAGAGCAGGCCGGTTATATCAATTACGAGATGCACGGGGCCAGCGGTAATTGCGAGAGGACACATGAACAGGAATGGAGAAAATACACATGATTATAGCATGAGGGGCTAAACAACCAAATAAAATAAAACACCAGCGATACTTATCTCAATCAAAGTAAGAGTTGCCTCCTCTTTGCCACCCTCGTGACTCCCTTTGTCGGTCTTAGAGACTCCCGCAGAACTCCAATGTCTTTGTCGGTCTTCGGCTGTCTGACGCTGAAGCTGACGCTCCAGGAAATAGCTACCTAAAATGGAGCCTGATTGCTGAGTTCTCACAGCTGTGGGGCCACGCCCCTCTAATTAGTTAACTCTCTACAGCTGATGGGCGACAGCTGAGTGGCCCTGCCTATATTGTAATGCGGGCTTGAGTGCCCGACTGAGACCTGTGTTTCAGGTTCCCTTGAGCAGATCTGAGATGTAAAATCTCTGAAAAGCGCCGTTTAGGTACAATAACTGCATAACAATTATACAGAGTAGAATAAATGAAACAGAGAAGTCTAATTAAACAAGAATATAACTTACAGTGGTTGCTGCGTCAACAGGTCGTGTCGGTCACCCAGTCGATATGCACACTGAGTTCTTCAGATTTTAAATGCGGTATTTGAGTGCTTTTTAGCTGGAAAATTATGATTTTAAGAGCCACCTCGAAAAAGATCCTTAAACATGAGTACACAGGGTTGTGTTAAAGTTTGCTCCTCATGCCAGACGGGGTTCATAATGAGTTATGACCGGCACTCACGATGCGAATCCTGCCTGGGGTCGGAGCACGCGCACGCAGCTCTCGCCCAGCAGGTGTCATGAGCTCATTGTGCCCGTTTCCCTCTGGCCGACAGACAGCGAAGAGTGGACGCTCTCGCTACTGCAGCCGAGGAGGATGATTGGCCAGTCCAGGAGTCCTACTCGGTGGAACAAGCCCTTGAGTTCCTGGGTCTGAGTATTGGGCAGGAGTCGGAAGACTCCTACCCCGCCTCCATCCACGGATCTGCCGTCGACAGGCGGGATCCTGCAGGAACTGCCGGAGATCATCGAAAAGGCAGCCGCCTGGAGAGGTCTCCTCGTTCCCCCGGCTCAGGAGAGCTCTCTTGCCGGTGGCAGGAGTGTTTCTCCAGGGTACAGACCGTCAGGAGTGACCCGCGCTGGCCGTGCTTCCCGGCCATCCGGAAATACCAGGAGGGAACGGCGGCGGACCCTAAGAGCCTGAAGGCTCCGGTGTCCTCATACGTCCCCCTGATTAAGGTGGAGGGCTTGACGGATGTTGGTTTTTCCAACCGTGCCCCCCCTGGAGCCGAACCTTACGGCATTATTCGGGGTGAAGCAGGCCAGCACGGTCGCCGCACGGGGTCCCTTGCTTTCCTCCCCCGGGGACCAGGATGTCGTCCGCCAGAATGACCGGATGCACCAGTGTGCCTTCTAGGCGTCTGCAGCGGCGAACAACATCGCTCTGCTGTCTCACTCCATAGTGAGACTATCAGAGCATGCCCTCCGAGGCTTCGGAGGAGATAGGCAAGGCTGCCAGCACAGCACTCACCCTGTGCGCATCCGTCACCGTCTTCACGGCGAGGATTGCAGCGTGGGCGACGCAGATTCAGCGGTACCTCTGGCTGAAGCAGGGGGCTATACCGGAATCTGCAAGGAAAGTCCTGCTTGAGGCTCCAATCAGTCCGGACGGGCTGTTTTGGACCTCATTTTCCAGGCCATGGCAATAACTCTCCTTACCAGCAGGCATCGGTAGTGTGTATTCGTCATTCAAAAGAGGCAACAACCGGAAGACGGACTGCGTGATACACGGAGAGAAGAAGAACAGACTGCGTGATATAAACAAACAACAAATAGCGTGTGTGTTCCATTTTCATTCTAAAGGGAGAAGCTCATGGGGCTTTCCCGAACCTGTGTCGAGAGCTGGAGTTAAATTAAATCTTAGATTTGCCTTCTTAATAGTTTGTTTGGGTCATGCACGTCCGTTTCGCTGAACAGCCAATAAGAGTGATTTCTTTGGCCGATGGGCTTTGGCCGACATCCTCCCAATTCAACATGTTGAATCGGCGGCGGAAGGTGTCGGCACGAAAAGACGGTACAGTACACACCAAGACACACCAATCTGAGTAGGGCGACATGACGCTCATCGACGGCCCGACATCGAAAATCGGCTTTGTATGTAAGGACCTTTAGAACACGCCAGACAGAAGCAGAGTCGTTTGTTGAGAGCTGGTGTTGGAGTTTCTCAGACGTCAGCTGGTCACGTTCATTCGCCTGCGCATCAACCCTGTTCGTCAGAAGTAAATGTGCTGGAGCTGCTCTCCGTTTTGGAAAGTGTTCCATCGGCGGTATTTGACGCTCATGGAAGACCCACACCCGTTTATGTCGGCAGCTCTTAAAGGCAATGTGAGCGTCCATTCCCATTGGATAACGGAGAATTGTACACCCGGAAGTAAGTATTCTCCTTACTGTCGATTGATTTGACAATGATATCTCCACTACTCATCAACTCAAAAACACCAGATTACCTTTGTTAATTAAACGATATTGATAGGTTAAATTGTGTATAATGCTTTTGTGTTTTTCCCCTTCAATTCTGGGAAACAACTTGTTTTCTCTGAAATGTGGAGCGCCAGAGACTACACTACCCACAATCCCCAGCTATTGTTGTGATGACGCCTGGTCGCTTTGCGACAAACCCCGTGATTAATCTTCAAGCTCTAGGATTGGATGTTGGAGTGGCAGTGCGCCAAGGTTAAGCCAAGCGTCAAGCTCCTTGAAATGGAACGAAACCACGGCAGACTATTCAAAACTGGACTTGAACGCCCCCGGAGAACTACACACGCTGGCTATTGTGTTTCGCAACATGTTCTCTATGGCACGTCTCTACTGGGAATTGTAGTTTTAAAAAACGTTTTTCCCACAATTAGAAGTTGCCGGTATTAAACTGGGTACATCCCTGGAGGTTTAGGCGATACGCCTATACTCATAGAAGCTGGAGTTACAGTAGGTAACTTCAGTTATTTACTCAACAATAAGACACAATTAGCCTTGTGTTTATTTATTTGTTTGATTGTATAATGTCGGACTTTTGGAGTTCAAAGATGTTTTGAAGCACAGCAGAGTTTTGTGTTGAAAAGGTTTTTCTGATCTCTGCCCCGCGCAGCTTTTAGGGCTCATATGTTCTATCTACAAGCTGCTGCTATCTGCAGGGAGGAGGGGGGCATGCTTTCACTTCACCTCAGCAGACGGTCTGGCTCAGCACATGCTCCTAACACTGGGGGGAGGGGGAGGCTGCTCGTGATAGAGGTGGGGGGGAGGGGACTGCAAGGGCAAAGGGGGTGCTTTTGTGTAGTAATGGGGGGAGGACTGTCCTTAATGAATGTGTGAGGAGATGTGACTGTACACACAAAAGCACTCTCAGAGCTTAGACATGCTGATTATCTTGGTGCTGAATCAGAGGAGAGCCGCTCCATGTGTCTGTGTTCCTGGGTTTCTTTGTTCTGAATGAGTCTGCATGATGCTGGTGAATGTTATGTTTTTTATTTTGGTCAAAGGTGGGGTTATTTTCACTGAAAGACTGGAACCAAGGTTTTTAAACCCATATACTAAACTAGTACTTCACTGAGTTTTACATTTTGCCAAACTTAATAATTTAAAAAAAACTGAGAACGTGGCATTAAATACAACCATGTTGTGGTTAAAAATCTGGTAGCAGCAGTGCGGGGGTGGAATCCAACCTGCAGACCCCCCACCTGCCTATCTCTACAATAAAAGCACAAAGGCCAAAAAAATGATAATGACATAAATTCATAATTTTAGGGGACCTTTGTATTATTATAATGATGGAACATTAATTGTAGTCAGTTATTTATTATATTTTGTACAATCTCTCTTTTTCTATTTAAACTTTTTTTTGCGCAAAACAAATGCATATTCTTTATAAACTAACTTAATTCATTAGACAGACTATGAATTGCATTCTTTATTCACAAAATAAAAAGTATATTTTCACCCTCTGTCTGAAACCAGAGCCCAGTCTGCTCTCATTGGTAAGCTGGTCGGCTCTGTTGTGATTGTTGTGATCCTCTTAGGCCCCGTCCACACGGAGACGAAACGGAGACTAAACGGATTTCGGAAAAAAAGTCTTCTGTCCACACGGAAACGGCTCAAGAAATGTGTCCGTCCACATGAAACCGCTCGAAAACACTGGAGACGCTGTAGTACATATGCCGGGCCTGTAAGTGGCACTGTACTGCCGCCACAAAATACACCAAAAGCAGCCAATAAGACCGATGAAGATTATTATTTTATATTATTATTGTTGCTGATGGTTGTGGTAGAGGAGCTGTAGATTTTGCACTCAAATCTGTATCATGGTCAGTATGAACTACGAGTACTGGGGCACGAACGCAACCCTGTGATCCGCCATTGTTCTTGTTGTTGGCGAAACACATCAGCAATGACACGAGAGTGAACAGGAGAGGTGGGGAGAGGCAGGGCTATGGCGTCATTGTTCCAGGAAATGATTCGGGCTCCGAATCCGCGGCTCCGTTTCGGCTTCTTGTAGACGAACCGTCTATACGATAAAGAACGTTAGCGGATAAATATTAGCAGAGAAACTCCCTCTGGAGGGAACACAGGGATTTTAGCCTTTGTAGCCCATTTAGATGCACACAAACCTATATAAGACACTACAGAAAAGGGAAAAACCCCAAAAAACTTTAAGCTTAACAGCCAATCTGTTTGATTTTGTTTGCCCAATGTTTTCATTGAGGCTAACATCGTCTGACCCTGAATCAGCATTGGTGGAGAAAATTGTTCGCAGCAGCAAAAAGTATTGATGGTGAGGGACACACTGCCCACTGTGTCAGCCCATAAGCATTCATAAATATCTTCGCATATTCTTGATCCCATGTTAAGAACGTGGTACAAAAATACTGGACTCAAATGCAACAACTCACTCTTTAATGAGAAAATAAACAAAGTTCAAAGAAATGATTACTCTTGCGAGGACAAAAATAAAGCTCTTGATTACTACAAAACAAAACTCTTCTCTTTGGAAACACGCTGGGTCTCACACTGAAACAAGACAAACTGGCACAAGACAAAGGGAGACAAGGACTATTTAAACATGAGGGAAGTGGGAACAGGTGGAAACAATCAGGGGCGGGGCCAGTAGCGTAGGCAGAAATGTACTTTAGGGTGGGCCTGTAAAAAATAGGGTGGGCCAGATTTTTCTTCTGCGCATCAGAAGCTAACAACAATCCCCGCCGGTACCGGTGGCAGATTACTTTTAGAATACTTTTGGAATACTTTCCATCACCCGGACTGCATTCTTTGTACCGTCTTAAAACCTTTCCTTAGAATATATTATGAATTGTAAGGTGTCCTTGGGTGCTTTGAAAGGTGCCCCTAAATAGAATGAATCATCATTATTATTATTATCTGAAACGATGTAATAACTTTTAAAACTTTTTCCAGTCACTTGCCCCATGCATTCAGCAGCAGCAGGCCATTCACTTTGATTTTATCCCGTTATAAATGTCATCATTTCGACAATAAAGAAATGCTACATAAATGTTATCTTGCACATTTTATCTAACCATCTCCGTTTCTAACTTTCAATATATTTTAAAAGAGATCTCTCTCTCTCTCATCTGCGTGCGGGGGCGGGGCCTCACAGACACGCTGCAGCTCTCTCGCTCACAGACATGCTGCAGCGCTGTGCAGTGTGCACACAGTTCTGCCGGTAATGAATATTACATTTTGTGAGGAAACACCAATAATTCCAATAAGTTTTCCAAAATGTATTCACTACAGGTTTACGAAAGTAACTGTAATCAGATTACTCGTTTTTCAAATGTAACGCCAGCTGAATACACTTGATTTTTGTATTCTGATTACGTAACGCCGTTACATGTATTCCGTTACAACCCAACCCTGTGTATATCTCTCCGGACTATCCACCAGCAGATGAAAAACACCCACCTCTCCGCCTCTTCCAAGGGACGAGGGAACCGTGAGGCAGAGTTTCCGTTAACATTGTTTTTCTTCTGACAGCCCAGCAGCAGGAGAGGTGGGGAGAGGGAGACGTGCGGAGAGGGAGGCGGGGCTATTTCATCGTTATCAGAAAATGATCGTATAGATCGCTGCTAGATGAGGGCAACTCTTCTTGGAGTCTGGCTTTTTTTTAAAAACCAAAGTTCATTAGTGAACTTTGAGCCATCATTTATTTTGCAGGCAGCTCTCTGCCTCTCTCACGTTATTATGGCGCGCGCCGGAACCAACAATCAGTTTTTACCGTTATGAGTTCGGTTCAGAGGATAAAGCACATACAACATTAATTAAACTCAATATTTGTTCACTTGAATTTCACTTTGAATTCTTGCATATTCTCAATGGGTGAATAATCTTTTTTATTATTAATAATAATAAAATAATAAAATAATAACACCGAAGCTTTCTCAGGGTGGGCCAATGAGTAAACTGGGTGGGCCTGGGCCCACCCTGGCCCTATGGTGGCTACGCCACTGGGCGGGGCAGAAGCTGACGATGGCGGGAAAACACACAAAGGGAGGAAGTAACAGGGGCTGAAATGAAAGACAAGAGGTAAGTACAAAATAAAACAGGAAATGGAAAACGAGACATGACATGAAACACGGGGACTTTACTAGAGATGAATGACATAAATAGACAGACATGACATGAAAACCTGACTTGACATAAATACCTGACTAAACTTGGAATGACATAAATACCTGACTAAACATGAAATGACAGACATATAAATAAACATAACTAACACATTTGACGAGACACAACATCCCGGAACAGGTCCTTAATATGGGAGGGTTATATGACCGTTGACCTTATAAGGACATGAACCTGATATCCATCTATTCATCCATCTATTAGAAAGAAAATCAATAGGAATATTTTACAAGATTTTGAACTATTCCTTTAAAGACTCCCCCTCGCTGTAAGCTGTGTATTGCATTGTAACAACAGACACTATCCAGCTCCGTACTGTGGTGTATGCCCTCTTCTTAAAACGTTTTTTCATGTTATTCATTAAAGGTTGCCATATCTTATGACAGAACCTTCTTTGACATGCACTCAGAATGTAAGCCTTGCAGAGTCTGTTATGTAACAAACTAATGCGGTCCCTCGCTGCCGAATGATAGCAGCTATAGAAGGAAGCTGTGACCTGAAGTCACATCTTTATGAATGACCTTAAATGACTTCAGCCTACTCACTCTCACTGATGCACTGTTTTAGTGCTGATTGAAATGGATGCATTGATTCTAATGGCACAGGGATCCTTGGTTACTGATGGTGGAGCCCTGCCATGGGCAGCAGCTCTGAGCTGTGATTGGAGCATACTGCTCCCCAAACTGCTCCCATTGGCCACTTCCACAAATACTCTTGCCTCATTACATACAAAACCCCACCCCCCTGTGAGAGGGAGAGGAAGCCAAAGGGTGTGTAACAGGGAATGTATGCTCTACACGCTGTCTTACAGGTTGGGTATTTAAACGTTCAGCTTCTTTTATTCTCTCCTTTAGATTTGTACCAAATGTAAGATGTTATCAGAAAATCTACTTATTGACTTTTATGGTGTATGTTTGATTAGTTATGATACATTACAAATATAAATCTATCCAAAGAAAATGTCAAATGGATTCGGTTTGTGCTGCATATTAATTCACAGCAAATATCAATAATAATAAATATATATAACTAGGCACAAATCAGCAACAGAAGATCTGATCGCCACTTGCTTGTATGTGGGCTCAGGAGTAAGGAATACTACTGCCGTAAATATTGAAAAATGTAATGACTATATCAATAAATTAAGATGCCTATGAAATAAAAATGGGCTGTAAAATAAATCCTTTAATAGAAAATAAATGTATATAAATAAATGTGAATAAGTATATTAACGCATCACTGTTGTTTAATAAACACATTAATACATATTTGTTTAAATGTGGCTATTGAATTCAGCGAGCACAAACCCAGCACCAGGGGACTGATCACAGTCCTTCATTCATTATATAAAATAACATACATTTTTTCATTTATTTATCACCTAATTAATTGCATATTTATTTATTTCATTGGCACAATCATTTATAATGAATCATTATAAATTATTGTGCCGATGAAATAAAGTATATAATAAAGAAATATCAATAATATCATTATTAATGATAATACTAATATTATAAAGAACATACATTATACAGAATTAACAAACAACTCCTTTTTTTACTTATTAACACAATTATTTGTATATGATATTTATATAATGCATAATTGAAATGTTAATATTTATAAATGTATTTATTGAGATTGATATATTTAATACCATAAGTCGAGCTTGCAAATTCAGTCTTGTTCTTGGTAACAGTAGCTTAAAAAAGAAAAAGATTGAACTTTGAAAATTTGAGCTATGTCACTTCTTTGTGAAATGAAGGCCCCGCCCACTCTCTGGTGAAAACAAGGCATTGGCGCCAAGCGGAAAACAATATTTTCTTCATGCCTAAAGGCTGCTGTTTCGTATATTGCACCTCAAACAACAACACAATCCTGAGTTGTGATTTCATTGTTTTGGCTGCCTTACACTGGCTCCCTATAGAACACAGGATATAATTTAAAATTATTCTTCTTGCCTACAAAGCCCTTAATGTGCATGCGCCATCTTATCTTAAATAACTCATTATACCAACAAGTCCTCCAACTCAAACGACCAAATGGGCCGATTGTTCAGGACCTTATTACGACCAAATATGTCGTTTGTTTAAGCACTTAATACATTCTATAATTACGTTGAATGCTAACGTTACAGATGGTCGTTTATTCACAAATAACCCTCTCTGTAAAATCCTAAATTGTAGGATAGTTTGGCCATTAAAACGCTTTTGATTAGATTTCTAGCGAGAAGTGTATATTGTACTTTTAGAATCCACGTCCAGTCGATATGTAGGATCTATAGTTTGATAGATATTACGAAGATGATTTGAGGTATGCAACAGCCTCCATGTAAAGTTACGGGTTGAAAACAGTATTTCCGGTCTCAATGTTTTCATAATAAAACCAATGATCAAATGATTTAACAGTGATATCTGCAGTACTCATCAACAAAAACACATCAGTTTATCCTTGTTAATTATACGACATTTATTGGTTTAAATTGTGTTCAATGCTTCTGTGTTTTCCCCAGGTTTTTCTCTTTCAATTCTGAGAGACACCTTTCTTTTTTCAGAGGTTTTGATAGGCTAAAACATTGATTGTTTTAGCCGCAATGCATGTCGGGATATGGTGTTTATGTGATATGAAATCGGAAAAAATTAAATAATACTTTATTCCTATTGTTCTTGCTTTTCTCTTTGGAAGTCATCACAGAACGGCATTGTAATACACGGTTCGGCTGCATTAAATATTACATATCTGCCGTAGATATTTATTTATAGAGCCCTGATCAGAAGACCTTTTGACAAACTGTAAGAAATGCCGCCAAAACTGAATACGTGACGTGGATCATAAATATATTAGCAATTAAACAATATCTTCCATTTCTTTTCACACAATACGGCTGACTTTTATATTTGATCCAATTGGTAGGTTATATTTACACCATAACAGTGGACAGCTGATAGAAAGGGATTTTTTTGTAGTTTTTAATGATATTATTTACTGAACTACCTTTCCAACTCCTCATGCAGTTGACTGTTACAGGTCTATTCAGGTTCACGGTGCAATGCATAAGCTTCAAATCAAGAGACTGAAACTGTATTTTCCTTTACCGTTCTGTTTTAATTTCACAATAAAGTTAATAGTCATATTATGTTTGATATTATTATGTTTTATTAACTACACCACTGTTTTTTTTAACCCGCACCGCCTAGTGGTTAAAGCACGCTATTGCATTTTGTTGTTGAATACGTTTTATTTGATGAAAACATTTAAATATTACAAAATTGGGGGAAAGTAGAAGGCATGATAGAAATATAGAATAGAAAATATCAAGAAGACACTGTAGTGATCTCTACAATAAAACAATTTAATGCAGGACGTCCAAAGATATTAACAGGAGGATGTGCGAAACAGACAAGCTTTATTTAAACATTAAAGAATACTTTAAGTTAAGGTCTTCTTTTGAATAAGAAAAACGGTGGGGGGGGGGGGGCTGGACCCGTCCAATTCCAGTTTAGTAAAGTCTGCCGTGGTTCTATTCCATTTCATACAGCTGTTTGACACTCAGCGTAACCTTGTCGCACTGCCACTCCAACATCCAATCACAGGGCTTGATGACAGAAGGAAGGAAGCTGCATAAACGTTATCCTGGCGAGACCTCAAATCATCTTCGTAATATCTATCAAACTATAGATCCTACACATCGACTGGACGTGGATTCTAAGAGTACAAAATACACTTCTCGTCAGAAATCGAATCAAAAAGCATTTTAATGGCCAAACTATTCCACAATTTAGGATTTTCCAGAGAGGGTTATTTGTGAATAAACGTCCCTCCGGAGCGTTTACAATGAACGGGCAGGGAGCATGTTGTTTCTTACACGACCACTAGAGCACCTCTAAACTGTCGAGGCGAGACGGGGTCCAGAAGTGCGCCACCCAGGCGGCGAAGAAAACGCGGGCGGCGTCCGAAACCGCCGTTGAGGCGGTGAAAAAGCGAGAGGGTCCACACGAGGCCGACCAGACATGATCGAACTCCTCTCAGGCACCAAGGAATAGATCAAAAAGGTTGTCCTGTCCACGATCAAAAAAACAAGTGGGTGAAATTGCGAGAGGATCCACATGAGGTCAACCAGACTTGGTCGAACCTCCTCTCCGGCACCACCAAAAAGGGTTAACAGTCAGATGTTAACAGGTGGACGAAGTCAGCCGTTATCCGCTAGCCATTAGCTGTCAGTCATCGTTAGCTGCTAGCCGTTGCTAGCCGTTAGTTGTCGTTGTTAGCCGTTAGATATTAGCCTCTGTTAGCCGTTAGCTGTCAGTCATCGTTAGCTGCTAGCCGTTGCTAGCCGTTAGTCGTCGTTGTTAGCCGTTAGTTATTAGCCTCTGTTAGCCGTTAGCTGTCGTTGTTAGCCATTAGTGGTCGTTGTTAGCCGTTAGCTGTTAACCGTTGCAAGCCGTTAGCTGTTGTTGATAGCCGTTAGTCGTCGTTGTTAGCCGTTAGCTGTTAGCCGTTGTTAGCTGTTAGCCGTTAGCCGTTGTCTATGGCCGTTAGCTGCAAGCCGGTAGCTATTATTCGATGTGGTCGGCCTGGAGTCTCTGCTAGGCGGTGTGCCTCCACCAGGGAAGGTGCCGCTGCGTGTCGGGGTCAGCACCTCAGGAGTAAAACGCCGGGCGGCCCGGAAGAACTGGTCAGCTCCTTCGGCTAAAGCGCGGGGCTCAACACTAGCCGTGTTAGCAAGCGCTGTCTGTCATGCAGCCGCATGTCCCAAATAAACAGTCCCATGAACAAGAAGTCGGGTTCTTCCGTACCTAGCAGGTCGCGTATCTTGTCCATGTGGTCGGAAGGCTTGCTGTCTCCCAGTGCCGAAACGATGTGGGAATGGCGAGCGACGTTCTCGGCCATTCTGCGGAGGGCACACCGAGCCTCAGTCCGTGTGCACGAGACAGCCACGGACGTCTCCAAAAATCTCCGGCAGTTTGAGAAAAACGGCGTATCTAGCCATGTTTGGTCCAGTCTCGGAAACTTCTGCGAGACTTATTTCAGGGTCACCAGTGTAGTGCCGAGATAAGGGAGTCAGAGGCGGTGCATCGAAGGTGCAAAGTTGGCTTTATTAAGCAGCAGAAAACCACATGTTGCCGACCTGAAGCCCGGGAAGCAAAGAGGAAGAAGCAAGGAGGGCACATAATAAGTGCGGAAACAATACCCCCAACCTGTAGTTCCATGAGTGAATTATGATAAACAGTGATAAACTGTGATCACTACAATATATATATATATATATGTGTGTGTATATGTCTGCATCTGTAGCCTGTTATTGTCTCATTATACCGCACTGTGAATGAATTAAAAGTAAATATATAAGTCATCATGAACACATCTGTCCATCAGACAGAGGGCTGCTGTGCCTCCTGTCATCGTTAATGGACGTCTCTTTAAAATGACCGCTCAGAGGAGAGGATTTCTCATTTCTCTAACCGCCTGCTGCTTCCCCTCCTCTCTCCTCGGTTCCCCTCCTCGGCTCATCCGCTCGCATCTCCTGTGGGCGGGACTAAGACACGAGGATAGCAGTCAAGGATAGGAGTCGAGGAGGGGAAATTAGTGAAATGAGAAAGGCCCCCGGATGCGTTGCTTTTGTCTGTCAGACAACGCCGAGGGCACAGGCGCACACGGTGGCCGCTCGCTCGCTTCTGGAACCCACACATTGTTAAAGCCGCTGGATAACGCTCATGAATCACCACTTTGTTTATCTGGAGCTCATAAGGAATAGATCCCGCTGAGCGTCTTCATCCCTCCACAGCGTCTCTTTCTTCCGCAGCACCTGAACACAGCGGTGAGTTCACGCAGCGTCACTGAGCTGCTCATCATTTGTTGACATTTTTCACATTCAGCGCCATTTGCAGACAGGTACACCTTCTTTCGCCACTGTTATTGTTCCCGTTTCAAACGCACTGGTTTTTATTCCGAAACAAGCGCCGAAAGGGAAGCAAGGGATTTTTTTCCTAATAATTATATTGCGGATTTGCCTGTAATGCGTATGGCAGAGAGCATATGTGATGCTTAGTAAACAGTGGCGCTTTTTTATAGTTTTCTAATGGAAGGAGTGCATTGGAAATTCATTGTAATACATGATTTGGTGTATTAGTCATCACTATGATCGTGGCTCTCTCGTGGAATGTGATGGAGCAGTGATGGAGTCCTCTGTTATTCCAGCAGCACATCATCATGGAGACTGTTGACTGTACAGCTCAATGAATGCGGGGCATCCATCCATATTGCAATAGTAGCCTATAGGCTCTGCATTTCCTATAAACTAGTACTTAATTATTCATGCAAATACAAAGCATTACTGGATTTATTGGTAAAAATGTAAAAAGCCACAGTTTTCTTTTTTTAAATGAGAGGCAGTGGGTCTGCATGTTGGACTCACAAGGGAAAGAAGAATACTCTTACTATCCACACACACACACACACACACTCACTCACTCACTCACTCACTCACTCACTCACTCACTCACTCACTCACTCACTCACTCACTCACACACAGATACACAGTGTGTTTGTTGTCTGCACTAGTCACGCTATGGGCCACAGAGCTGTGCTGCCTAAGTTACCACTTCGGTTCACACTGTTTAAAGTTGTTATACCTCGGTTCAGAGTGACCATAGCTTGCTTTATTTTTATTCTGGGGACCTGATGAAGCTGGTGCTCAGACTGCACTGTTTTCCTTTGCTCCTTTGCTTCACTCCAGGAGTTGATATTTTTGTTATCGAAACGTTTGACCTCTTTCTTTTACAATTTTGGAATCGAAACGGGGAATCGATAAGAACCGGAATCGATAAGCAGAACCGGTACATTTCAAACGATACCCATCCCTAGTCTTATCACAGCATTAGTGGCTGCAATGAGCCTGTTTTGCACTGCACATTTCTTCAACACGGGGTTGCAGGCTCAGTGGTGGCGCCAGAGATTTCTTTTGGGGGTGCTGTGGGGTAGCTTGACATTTCATAGAGGGTGCTCAAACATTTAGGGTTTCCCATTAATGTACCGGTTGCTACGGAGGAATTTTCTACTGCAACAATCCCCACGCAAATACACAGTGTTACACTGAAGGCTCGGTAATCAGCTCACGGCATATTGGTGTAAGCAGGGGTAACGTGCGAAGTTGGGAGTGGGCCTAACACCCTCTAGGGGGGGTCCGTGGGCATGCTCCCCCGGCAAGATTTTGTTTAAAATATTGAAGTTAAAAGCATTAATCTGGTTCACTTTGAGAGCAAAATGAAGAGATCTATGGATACTCCTCTCAACACCCATATGAAACAGAACTGTAAACAGATTTACTACTTCTTTATGGATATTTTACAAATCCCTTTTAAATGTTATTCTTTTTTTACTGTCATATAGTATTTCATACCTGTTTTTCATTTATTCTCTTATTTTTTTATAACTATAATGATCATATAAACGTGTGCCTCGGAAATGTTTACATTAATCGTGACCAAAACGTTTGAGACCCACTGAGATAACTTAGACATTACATTACTTTACATTTAGCTTACGCTTTTATCCAAAGCGACTTACAATAAGTGCGTTCGACCAACACAATACAAACAAAAGAAAACAGAATCATATAAGTACATCAGGTTTCATAGAGCCAAAACATTTCAAGTGCTACTCAACTGGCTTTAGGTAAGCCAGTCCTTTATTAGTATTTAAGTGCTTTGTTAATAGTTCTATCGCTCGAGGTGGAGTCGAAAGAGATGAGTTTTCAGTCTGCGCCGGAAGGTGTGTAAGCTATCTGCTGTCCTGATGTCAATGGGAGCTCATTCCACCATTTTGGAGCCAGGATAGCAAACCCACGTGTTTTTGCTGATGGGAACTCGGGTCCCCCTCGCAGTGAGGGTGCAGCGAGCTGTTTGGCTGATGCAGAGCGGAGTGCACATGCTGGGGTGTACGGTTTAACCATGTCCTGGATGTAGGAAGGGCCAGATCCATTCGCAGCATGGTACACAGTTACCATTGTCTTGAAGTGGATTCTAGCAGTTACTGGAAGCCAGTGAAGGGAGCGGAGGAGCGGTGTGGTGTGGGAGAATTTAGGAAGGTTGAAGACCAGACGAGCAGCTGCATTCTGGATGAGCTGCAGAGGTCGGATGGCACATGCAGGTAGACCAGCCAGGAGGGAGTTGCAGTAGACTAAAGTGAACTATCTAAACACTGAGAGAGTCCTTTAGTTCACTGAGCCTCTCAGTCTGGCAGGAGAGGACTCTCCTCCACCTTGTTGTTGAAAAAGCTCCTTATATCTGTTAGCATAGCTCGCTAGCACCAGAAGCTAACAACAACGATCTCCGGTACCAGTGCGCTCTCTCTCTCTCTCGCTCGCGCCCACACACAAAATGGCTCGTTGCACACACACACAGAGCCTCTCCTGGTCTCTCGTCCCTGTCATGCCTCTGCGCCCCCCACTTTGAGAAACACTGGATTAGGGTCATGACTGAACATAAACCTGTGTTTCTATTCCACTACAATGGATTTTTTCAGTGTTAACATGTTTTGGATATGTCCAATAATTGTCATACAGGGAGCCTTCCACTGTGTTGTGTCGTACCAGTTTAACGGGAAGAATCTCAGCTAACTGACGATACGAACCATTTTTACCAAAACAAAACACAAGTCTCATAAGAAGAAATGACCCCTGAGCGAAAAATGACAGTTTGGCACAGAACTCAAGATAAAGATACCCTTATTACTTATCGTAGCTGCACATACAAGATATCCAATTAAAGCTGAGACTCCACAGATTATATAGGTATAGTATCATCACTCGAGACAGGGGAAGCAAACACAGACATCACAACACGGAGCATCACGGAGAAAAAACGGGACATCATCTCACCTTAGCTGTTATTCTGATCAAAAGTCGTGTTCAATGGCATTAAAACGAGAAAAAACGCAGCTGAAGGTTAATCCATAGGTTAATAATGTGTCGGTCTCTTTGAAAAAATTATTGATAATTCCATTTTTATGCCAAAAACGGAGAAAATAAATTAGCTGCTAATGGTAGCCACCAGAGGTTAGCGCAGCTTCCGGTTTTTCTACTCGTCACTCTCACTCCTTATTTGATAACCTATGTGTGTATGTGGAACCTTCCCTCC
Organism: Harpagifer antarcticus; assembly: GCA_902827135.1. NCBI lineage: Eukaryota > Metazoa > Chordata > Actinopteri > Perciformes > Harpagiferidae > Harpagifer > Harpagifer antarcticus. Next base: position 2,980,219 of record CADEHL010001212.1, read on the forward strand.
ATTCCATTGGCTCTGATGGTTAAAAAGAGATATGTCAATCATCCAAATCGACCAAGGGGGGCCAGAGATAAGGAAAATCCACCCAAATGGCCCCAGAAGAGGTTTTTTTAAAAAGGTAAAATTTCGTTTTGCATCAATCTTGATACAGGGTACTTATTATATGTTGTACTTTAGATTCCTAAAGCTTTTATTCTACTAACCCATCATCCAAGGGTAGTTTTCACTATAAGTACAACATATTTTTTGGACGGACACTATAATTTACAGTTTTTTACTATGTTCAATCTGAATTTTCTTTAAAATAAAAAACATCTATATTGATTCTGACTTTTCTACATCCAACTCACAGGTTTATCATTACTTTGAGAAAAAAAGATTATTAATTGAACCCTTTTAGAACGGAAGAGGTCCTTTGTTCTGGGAATGTTATTTTCGAGCCTGTGACCTGAAAAACAGGCTCAGGGTTTAACAGGTTAAAGGTCTCCTATCATGCTATTTTTAGGCAATAGCATAGGTCTCAGATTTATAAAATATATAAAAAACATGTCTATGAAGTGTTTTGCTCAAAATACCAAACAGATCACCCATTCTAGCCATGCCTCATATCCCTTTATTTCACTTCCTGTTTCAAAAGTGCTGATTTTGGGTATAAAGCTTTACATTTTTTTAGAATTGATAACAAAAAAAAGAGGAGGGGGCTGAGCTCATGCGGGAGATTCTACCGGCAGATTCTGTATTTCTGAAACAGTATGGAGCTCAAAGGCTTTCTCTCTTGCCGGTTATACCACAAGGTGAGTTCCTTTTTATTTCCTGCTTCTTCACACACATGCTCTGTGCAGCACAGGTTAGCTCTGAGTGTTAGCGATGCTAATGTAAACATGCACTGATCATATTACGTCAAAACATTTGGGCATTGTTTCTGATAGGGCCGTGGGTGTAAAGCCAGCCTAATCTGGATCAGCTCCGTTGTAGCCCCGTTTTAGAGATTTGGGTACGGAGGAAAAGAGAGAGGGTTTTATTTGGCAACGAAATGTAAGATAAGAAGCAGCATTTTACGGCGCGCTGAAAAAAAAAAAATATATAAATATCAGGTGCTAGCTCGGAGCTAACGGAGATTAGCTGTTTCAACAATAAGGAGAGGGAGAGTCCTCTCCTGTGGTACTGAGAGAGATAACGTCAGCTCAGGGAGGTAAAGGACTCTGAGTGATTAGATTGTAAACTGTAGCCTAAGTTATCTCAATGGGTTTAATAATGTAATAGTTTAATAATACTCTAGCACATGACATGTACATAAGCTAATTATTTCCCAGAGGCTGAGCCCAAGCAGAGATTTTAAACAAGGCAAAGGACCCTTCAGTCTTCACGCCCCCCCCCCTATTTTTCAATCGACAGTGACAGCACAGTCACTGCTAACCTGCTAACCATTCAGTTATTCAGTGTCAATGTCTTCCCCATCGTCCATGTCGTCGCCATCATCCTCCCCACTTGACGTCCCCGACGGCTCAAATCTGTAGGGTTCAATGATGTCCTGCGCTTCCTCATCGTCACTTCCATCTTCTGTGCCACTTTCCTCATCTATCCTGTCCGAAAAGCTGTCAAAATCAATCATTTCTCTCGCACTTGTATCACTTTCCAAAGTCTCCGCCATGTTTACAATCACAACTGGGCCCATCTTGTGACGTCACAGCCGCTATCGTCTGCAACTTCCGGTAGGCCGTTATTATTAAAATTAATTAAAAATTATTTTAGCCATGAACAGGCCATTTCATTTTGGCGCAAAAACATGCACTTCACGGGCACTTTAAATGATTATATTATATTCTATATTCTATAAGACATCTGAATGGGTAAATGGGGAATGCAAATAAATACCAGAGAAAATCAATAAGATGTTTTTTTACTACTAAGTGTATTAACAGAACAATGAGAATTTAGAAAAGAAGAAACCAAAATATTTAGCATCAGAAATGTGTCATATTAATTAGGCTTAATTAATTAATTAATTAATTATCAGTAGTATAGTACCAGTAATCTGATTACGTCTTTTTTTATGTCACTGTGAGGGATTACAATTGCCTTCTTTTTGTATCTTGATAACGTAATCCCATTCCATGTAATCTGTTACTACCCAAGCCTGATTATCAGGAAAAACTATGCAGCATTGGTTGGAACTTGCTCCTTTGACATATTATAATTATTGCGACTCCACATGTATTCCTCTCAGTTTTCATGACATGCATCATGTGTGTGTCTGCTGAAGTGAGGCGCACACAGAACTAATGTTGCACAGATGTCAGCCTGACACTCTCACAGCTTAGTTTCTGCTGCTTTGAGTTAAAGACCCAATTCCCTTTTTATGCCTCGTCAATTTTATTTTAGGAATGCCTGGAGGGAATTCTTCAGATTTGGCTCTAACATCGACAAGGATTTACCAATAAAGTTTTGGTGGTCAAAGGTCGACAACCCTGTGACATTACGAAACACGTTTCTGTAGTTATGACATTTTAGACAGACAGTAAAGTTTAAAGTGAAGTTGACATTAACATTGTAAACAGCAACTTCACTTGTTGGTGGAGGAATATAATAGCAAGATAGGACTCCTAGTTTTGTTATGTACATTTATATATAATTGATCTTGAAAGCTCACCAGAAATTATTGATGAAACATGTACACTCAAGGGCCGCATACTTAGGACCAATCTTTGCTGCAAGCTGGGACACAAGTAAAAGCCTCTAGTCTAGAGCTAAGACGTAAGTGAAAAGTGTTTTCAAATGTAGGATTTTCTGCTATGATTACAAAAAGTAATTGATGCAAACAAATGTAAATGCGTGTATTTTATGTCATAGAACACAACGTGGACATCTCTTCTTCAGCTTGTGTTAACCACAGATTAATTAAATTTATTTCAGACTCTAACCCCAAACACTTTAAAAAAAATGTTGACGGGAATGGGAAGTGGTAAAATGCTAACTAATTTCCGGGTTTTTTAACTCATTACACCTGACACCACCACTACTACTACTACTACTACTACTACTACTACTACTACTACTACTACTACTACTACTACTACTACTACTACTACTAATAATAATTGTACTACTTCTATTACTACACATTTTACTATTACTACTACTACTACTTTACGTGTCCAGAGGCCTACCATGGAGCAGGATTTGGGTTATTCAGGTAACTTCAGTGTTAACCTGCTGGTTTTCAGTCCTGTGACGGTGGTTCAATTCTCTCCGGGGTATGTTGCCATGGTGGAGATGGAAGTTGATTGGTTTATCCGACCTCCTGGTCCTAGATTCTGCTAAAATGTGGTATTCAGGATGAAATAAAAAAACAAAGGTGACTGACTTTATATCTAGTGCCATTATTAATGCAACATTTCAATTTGTTCATATTGATAACTAGCAATCTGCCTAATGTCTTGTGTTTGGCGTCCTGCAATAAACACAGTTTGATCTTCAGCTCCTATAACAGTGATACATCTTTTTTACATCTCTCCTCTATAACATAATTGTATATCTTAGTGTCAAACTCAAGGCCCGTGGTGGATTTAATTTCGGCCCGCAGGATAATTTCTAATTACTATTAGATCTGGCCCGCCGGTATATTGCTCACACACCTTCACTCAATCCTGAGGATTTCCTCAGCTCAGAGCCTGAGCCCAAACATTGATGAACTTGCACCCAAGATGAGATGCCAAGTATCTGGCTTGACCTAGCATCACAGAGCAGCACACTGAGTTTCAATGGATGTTTCCTTCTGCACTTTTTTTCTTGAGACAACAGGGCATGTTTTGAAGCTGTTGTTGGCCTGTGGAAAAATTTAATCATAAGAAATGACTCTGCAGATAGAGCCATAAGAAATGAATGCAACTGATTATTTAATGTTTAATGTTGTTTTTATAGGCAATACTTTGTGTATTCAGTGTATTCTTAATTCAGTATTTATAACTTCCAATTTTAGGAAAAAACTAATATATTTAAAAACTACAATTCCCTAGAGCCACGCTATGCAGCCTGGTACAAATCAGCACCACAGTTGTAGTTCTTCCGGTTTGCAAAGACATAGGGTCTTAAACATATATATCTACCAAGTATATAACATATCTAGTATAGCCAAACTAGTAATTACACTGCATCAAGATTATGTATATTAAGAAACATATGTTGGTTTATTTATGATATTTGAGATATTTTAGCTATTCTAGAAATGGGGTTTTTGGGTTGGTTCTTTCTTTTTTGGTTACTGTGATCTTCTACAGTACATTGTTGTGTACAGTTGTGTCCTTGGGCAAGACACTTTACCCACATTTGGTCCTGTGGGTAATGTCCGCAGTAATGACTCTTACATGTCAAATATGTGTAATGTGTACTTGTAAAGCGCTTTGAGCACCTATAAAAGCGCTCTAATAAAAAATGTAATGCATTATTATTATTATTATTATTATTATTATTATTATTGTTGGTTACTGTGATCTTCTACAGCAGTGGTTCTCAACTGGTCAGGCCTCGGGACCCACTTTTTACTTGGCCAATACATCGCGACCCAACATTTTGAAGCATACAATATTAATAAAAGTGAAGTACAGTGCATATATCCCTTATATCCCTTCACAGAACTAAAGTATGCTTTTAAAAAAGGTTTAATGAGATGATGGAATCAAAGCTGAACTATATAAAAAGGCACGCATGCTGAAAACCCAACCCCAGCAGGGGGGTCTGGGGGGGATTCTCCCCCAGGAGATTTTTAGAAATACTAACATAAACTATGCATTCTGGTACACTGAGAAGAAAATAAATAAATCTATTACTACCCGACATATTAATAATATTTTATGCCATTGTTTGTTTTTCACTTTGTTCTGACATCTTGCTGCGAGAAGAGTAAAGAAGAGATAGTCTGTGTGATTGTGGGTAAGGGTAGATTGCTCCCATTGTTCTGTGACCTGTCAGTCATCAGACCGGGGGTCATATTTCATTATGTGTTCATTTCTATCTGAAGTTGTACCCATGGATGTATAAAAAAGAGTTCTACCGAAAAGTTATTCTCCCTGGGGACTTCCGGCAACAATCTTGATTCTGATTGGCCAGAAGACTCGAAAAAACATCAGCAAAGATGTTTTATTGAGAAGATAATCACTACGTGACAGAAGTTTTCAAAACCGTTTATGGTCTCCGGTACTTCCAGTCCAACGCCGACTGCATGCACAGCGTTAGAAAATCGGGCCTTCAAAATAAAAGTTTTCAATTTTTTTTTCTTCACTCACACATCCGCGACCCACTCGAAACGGGTCCGCGACCCACCAGTTGAGAACCACTGTTCTACAGTACATTGTTGGTTTCTGTGATTATCTACAGTACATTGTTGGTTACTTTGAATATCTACAGTACATTGTTGGTTACTGTGATATTCTACAGTACATTGTTGGATACTGTGATTATCTAAAGTACATTGTTGGATACTGTGATTATCTACAGTACATTGTTGGATACTGTGATTATCTACAGTACATTGTTGGTTACTGTGATTTTCTACAGACATCACTTCCTGTGGCCTCACCATGAACACACAGCAGCCTTTAATCCCACACAGAGCCCGATTAATTTTAAAGCCGCTTTTAGTCCTTAAGCTCAATTTCAGCACTCTGACACAAGCTCCCACACAGCCAGGAATAAAGATATGCTTAAGCATGTTTTTATTTTCACAAATGCATTTCAGATGTTTACCTTTGAACCAGGGGCGAACCGGACTACAATTCAGCCTTGGAAACTGACCCAGACCAGCCACATCCGGGGGGGGTGGTGGCCTACTATTAGTTATTAGAAATCAGCTGTTTATTAGGCTGCATGTTTACTATTTATGCAGTTCAAGGGATAATTCTCACCTAAAGAGGGAGGACACTCCTCAGATGTCTTAAACACATGGGACATCGTAAAACAGTAAACACACAAACATACAGTACTATTAGTTATTAGAAATCAGCTGTTTATTAGGCTGCAGTTCAAGGGATAATTCTCACCCACCTCTTGCTCTTGCTCTTGCCCTGCACTTGTATGTGCCAGTTGAGCTGGTTCTTCCACCAGCTCAACTCTGTCCCTCATCATGAACGCAGGAGGCTGGCTGTATATCTGAACTCGCGCCCTTATCATTCTCTTCATCATCTTGCATTTGTTCTAAGCTGCTGCTGATAGTGCTTGAAGCAGCGCTGCTGCCAAAAAGGTCAGTCAATTTGCGACATTGATATGCTTCACCTGCGAGTGACTTCACCTTTTTCTCTCTTGCCTTCTCGGCCCCACCTTTTTCTTTTCGTTTTCTTTGATTTGTATCCATGTTTTTTCATTCTCCCTGTCTGCCGCGGCGTCTAATCCCTTCTCTTGTTGTGACCGGTCTTTTTTCTTCTTCGTGTGTGATTATTTGACAGATAAGAACCACACAACTGCATTAGCGGCCGCTGTCGCTGTCTGTCGGCCATCAACGCATCTTAAAAGATGACGTTAAAACAATTTTTTTTAAAGGGCTGGCCGGCCGTCAACGGCCGTTCTATGGTTCTCCAGATTCTACAGATGGCCAGTCCGCCCCTGCTTTTAATGCAACTTGACTCCTGGATGGCTTCAATCAAATAATGTCATCACATTTTGATTTTGACCCCAGACAGGTCGTTTTTGGTGCTCAATGATAAAAATAAGATATTTCCTGTCACTTCAGATCAGAAAATCAGGAAAAAAAGTGTGTATACGGTACGTCTGTGGTGTGTTTGATTTTCGTATAGTGGCTGGGTAGGATATCTGACTTCTGACATCACAGCAGCTTAGAGTAAAACAACGTTTGGACCTTTTAGAATGTCCTCTATAGCAGTGATTTTCAACCACTGTCATGGCACACCAGTGTGCCGTGAGAGTTTGTCAGGTGTGCCATGGGAAATCGTTCAATTTCACTTAATTGGTACAAAAAAAGCATTTGCTGAAAATAATTTGCCATTGTTGAGTGTCTGTGCTCCAAACGAAACACCTGTCTCCAAAAGGTTTATTCTGCTCAAATCATCATTTTAAAGGCCCCATGTCATGGCCATTTCTACTGATCATAATTCCATTGTTGAGGTATACTAGTAGGGATGCTCCAATCGCCAATTTTGGGGCCGATCGCCGGAATCAGTATCGGCCGATACCAATCGCTGATCCGATCGAGTGGGCGGGGCCCAAATGGAAGATTTAAACATCACTTTAAATCTTCCATTTAAAGTGATGTTTAAAACTCAGTTAATGGGGCTCATTCACTGGAGCTTCCACAAACAACAATCAACTTAATTATTACATTCAAATGATGTACATTATTCAAGTTTACATTCACTTTGGAGAATAACACGGGAGAAATAAGCAGAAGCAATCTTTTCCTCTCTCCCCCCCCTCTCTCTCTCTCTCTCTCTCTCTCCCCCTCTCTCCCCCTCTCCTGACAGCCTGTCAGTATCTCATGCAGCTCGCTGATCCAGTAATGAGTGACCCGACAGTGAAGAATAAATATATTTATAATAACTAGTTTAGCTTGTTCCAGAGGTAGATCAAATAGCTAAGTGTATTAGGTCTAACTCTTGTGTGTGTTGCTCCGCTCACCGCTCCGGCGGGCGGAGCTGCAGGAGTTCTGCTTCACACACGTTGCATTCCGCTATTTTACTGTCTTTTTCAGACACCTTGAAATACTGCCAGACCGGTGAAGCCATTTTGGCGAGCTTGTTTTGCCGCACACAGAGAAAAGTGTCATGTATTTTACGTCATACATTCGGCTCTCGCGATCGGCATGTTTAGAGCACCGATCGATCGGTAGAGAGTGAGTATCGGCCGATCTCGATCGGTGACCGATCGATCGGAGCATCCCTATATACTAGAATAGATTTATATTGTGCAGTTTTCCAAACTCACATTGGTTTCTCATACAGCATCTCTGTATAGCATGTGCATTCGCTCTGTCCTAAACGGCTTGTTGGAGCTCCTGCCCCCCCCCTCCCTGTGAGCCCACTGTGCTCTGATTGGTCAGCTCGCCCACTCTGTTCTGATGAGTCCATCCACGTTGCAGCGGAACATCAGTGATTATGTGTTACAATGGCGTTGGCAACCAGATAATGACACCAGTAATGACAAACAAATGAGAATGCTGCGTGGGGTCTCGGTGCCGTGTTGGCGGGACGTTGTGAGCTGGGTTCATTTCCTGCTTGCTGCGTGGGGTCTGCGAGAAAGCGAGACATCGCGAATGGAATGGGAAGGCCCCCTCATCTGCGGGGCTCCACTACTGGGTATGGGCACATCACTGTACCCAGGAAGAAAAAGAGAAATCTCCAACGAGGCTTTCTGGGGCAGCACAGACAGGTATTTTCTGTTTTAGAGTTTTACTCCCTACAGGGTGTACTTTGAGGGTTTGTGACTCTGCAGACCGTTTACATGCATAAAAAGCTACATAACACACAAGGGGACGGGTAATAACCGGAAAAGCATGACATGGGACCTTTAAAACGTTTTGGGTTGTTGGTGTGCTGCTGGATTTCTTTATATATTAAAATACTTGACGAGTAGACTGTAACTGGAAATGTGTTGTTATCTTTGCATTGCTATTCCTTCTCTTCTGGAGAGCCTCTGGATAAGAGTGACAGTCCTTTTAATATTTTGTGATTGTGAAGAAAATTCGGAGCAAACAACAAAATGATGTGGTTCTGATGTGTAACCAAACTGGATGTTTTAATTGGAATACTTGGCCAAGGAGAATACACAATGTCAACACAACAGTACACAGTGTTCACTCTGACAGTCAGGTCTGCCAAACTTGCCCCAGCTCTGCAGATTTAAATGACTGGTTGGCCATCATCATATCTGCCTGTTTCAAAACATGTCCACGCACTAAAACAGAAGCAAGGCAGGCTAAAAAGTTGTATAAGTTTCACAACTCTTTATCATGGAGACACTTTTGTACCTCTGCGTTTCACGTCACAGATGTTGATAAAGTGAGTCCGAGTGTACACGGGAGGCGTTTCAGTTGCTCTTCAGTTGGCCATTCCAACCACATGACTTCTGTTAAAATCATGCTGCTGTCTACAGGGCACTGGCCCTTCAGCTGTCCTCTGTAAAGCTTCAGGTCTGTTGTTTTCTGTTTCACCTGCTTTAAACACTTGGGCTCTGATCGCCAGGTGGGCTTCACTTAATCCAGTTGGTGCATTTCTCTCCAGGGGGGGGCTCTACCAAAATGTAAGCAAACTTATACACAAACTCAAAACATATGTCATATTACAACTCAGGGCTAGCTCAAAGGCACACAGCACTTGATACAGTCTATTATTTGAGTGTTTTTGTCAACCTCCTTATTATGCTTACTGATCCCTATCCTGTAGCCCTCACTGGACAGCTCTGTTTACTTTCCTAAACATGGCTAGTTGCATAGCATCATCCATGTGGACTTTTTTCTGATATGTGCTTTAAGTCACTCACATCTGTCTGGATCCATGCTGGGTCTGGTTTATAGACTGGTCTGATCCTGACATTTGAAAAGGGAGGCAGGGAAGCAAAATATAGCCCTGGTGTTGCTACAGTTAGCCTTCTTGCTAAACCAGCTCCTTGAAAAAGAGCACATATACTGTCTCCCTCTGTCCTTAACTCCTGCCTATGTCAGGCTGATCAGGTCCGAGCTATTTTACTCTCAGCTTTCCCTCTGGTGTCCTCCTCTCAAAGGGTGTTTCTTTAAGTGATTAAACATCATTTTCCTTCTCCATATTCGTTATCTAGTTTTGTTCACACTCCGTTTCCGTCTAAAGGTCCTTACTAGGGATGCTCCGATCGATCGGTCACCGATCGAGATCGGCCGATACTCACTCTCTACCGATCGATCGGTGCTCTCTAAACATGCCGATCGCGAGAGCCGATCGCATGACGTAAAATACATGACACTTTTCTCTGTGTGCGGCAAAACAAGCTCGCCAAAATGGCTTCATCGGTCTGGCATTATTTTAAGGTGTCCGAAAAAGACAGTAAAATAGCGGTATGCAACGTGTGTGAAGCAGCTCCGCCCGCCGGACCGGTAAGCGGAGCGAAACCCACAAGAGTTATACCTAACACACTTAGCTATTTTATTAGCTATTCTCTGGAACAAGCTAAACTAGTCATTATAAATATATGTATTCTTCACTGTCGGGTCACTCATTACTGGATCAGTGAGCTGCATGAGATACTGACAGGCTGTCAGGAGAGGGAGAGAGGGGGGAGAGAGAGAGGGAGAGAGGAAAAGAGAGCGCTTCCGCTCATTTCTCCCGTGTTATTATCCAAAGTGAATGTAAACTTGAATAATGTACATCATTTGAATGTAATAATTAAGTTGATTGTTGTTTGTGGAAGCTCCAGTGAATGAGCCCCATTAACTGAGTTATAAACATCACTTTAAATGGAAGATCCCCATAGGCCCCGCCCACTCGATCCGATCGGAGCATCCCTATAATGTAAGTTGCGCTGACAGGTCTACACACTGCTTCCCCGCAGCGAGCCTCCCCCCGCCCTCCTGTTGACAGTTCACGAGCGTCGGCACGCTGATAAAATAATAATTGAATGGCACTTCATATCAAAAAGGTTGCCGACCCCTGGAGCATACTATTACGATTTATATTTATTTATTGTCTCAGTACTCGCATACATTAAAACTAAATGTGTCCTCTGCATTTAACCCAATTTAAAATGGTCCCACACAGCTGGAGTCTTCGGCATTTTGTGTGCAGGTGTGTGAAGCGAGGTGAAGCAAGGAGAAGCGTGCCGTTTGCGTTCGTGACTGTGAGTGAACGCGATGTCAGGAGCACAGGCTGAGATTGTATATATTTCCGCATTTTAACAGTGCAATTCAAAAGTATAAATATAGTATAAGAATATGGAAATTCGCCTTTATTGATAGCATACATTTAGGGGAAAAAAAATTTTTTGGGAAAAAAAAAAAAAAATATCCGAATAATGAAATTGAAACCCGAATAGTTGGCCAACGAACGAATATTCGAATAGTCGAATATTCGGGTACAGCCCTACGTTACAGATGGTCGTTTATTCACAAATAACCCTCTCTGTAAAATCCTAAATTGTAGGATAGTTTGGACATTAAAACGCTTTTTAATTAGATTTCTAGCGAGAAGTGTATATTGTACTTTTAGAATCCACGTCCAGTCGATATGTAGGATCTATTTCCGGTCTCGACATTTTCATAATAAAACCAATGATCAAATGATTTAACAGTGATATCTGTGAAGAATAATCTTCTGGGATTCAATGCAGAGCCAATGTTGAAGAATGGAGACGGAGAACTTTCTTCAAACACGGAGATTTATTGAAGTATCGGCCGGAGAGGGCACACTCAGTTTCACACATGAACAGTCTTCCACCGAGCACTCTAAAGGTGCATAGAATAATCACACAATATATTGACCAAAGGCGGATCCCAAATTTACGCGCCCTTTCTCTTCTAATTATTAACAGATGCTACAAACTGGACAAAGACCTTAGCCAGGACAGGATGCCCCCCTTTCTCCACAGAGCCAGGCATCTGACCTCTGAGTTGACCCTGAGAATGGCATGACCGTATTTCACAGATTGAGGGAACAACACTTTAATTAGAAACAGAAGTTCGCAGATAAATTCCCAATTCGATACATGGGAACAGACAGGATTAAAATATTCTCTAACAATATCTGCAGTACTCATCAACTAAAACACATCACTTTATCCTTATTATTTATAGAGCCCTGATGAGAAGACCTTTTGACAAACTGTAAGAAATGCCGCCAAAACTGAATACGTGACGTGGATCATAAATATATTAGCAATTAAACAACATCTTCCATTTCTTTTCACACAATACGTCTCCTTGCAGTATCAACACTAATTCGGCTGACTTTTATATTTGATCCAATTGTTAGATTTACACCATAACGGTGCACAGCTGATAGAAAGGGATTTTTTTGTAGTTTTTAAAGATATTATTTACAACCTTTCCAACTCCTCATGTAGTTGACTGTTACAGGTCTATAGAGGTTCATGGTACAATGCATAAGCTTCAAATCGAGAGACTGAAACTGTATTTTCCTTTACCGTTCTGTTTTAATTTCACAATAAAGTTAATAGTCATATTATGTTAGATATTATTATGTTTTATTAACTAGACCACTGTTTTTTTAACCCACACCGCCTAGTGGCTAAAGCACGTTATTGAATTTAGTTGTTGAATTGTGTTGTTGAATAAGTTTTATTTGATGAAAATATTTAAATATTAAGAGTAGCCTACATACAAAATTGGGGGAAAGTAGAAGGCATGATAGAAATATAGAATAGAAAATATCAAGAAGATACTGTGATCTCTACAATAAAACAGTTTAGTGCAGGACGTCCAAAGATATTAACAAGAGAATGTGCAAAACAGACAAACTAATAAGGCTTTATTTAAACATTAAAGAACACTTTAAGTTAATGTCTTCTTTTGATTAAGAAATAAACGTTGGGGTTATCCACAGATAAATATGAAGTCTGACAAAGTACTTAACGTCCAATATATTGCATAGTTTATTTTGGCACTTGACAATCACCTTCCCTGAATTTGACTCGGGTGTAACTAAAGTCTGATTTAAGGGTTGTTTATATTTCACATCATTAATCAGATTCTGCAAAGTAACTAAAATAAATGTAGTGGAGTAAAAATACCAGGTTAACCTCTGAATTGTAGTGGAGGAGAACAAAGTAGTATGCTGCTGTAACAAAAACATTTTCCAACTTGGGATCAATAAAGTATATCTTATCTTATCTTAATTTTGCAAAATCTGCGTCTGAACCTTGACAAGTGCATGTTTCAGGCTCATCAATTAACAACAGGAGGGATCACAGACATAAGACCAGCTGTTAAATAAAGCTCTTCTGACCTTAGGTGTCATGTGGGTATATTAATTCACCCATTTATTAATTATATGTTTTAAATTTGATAACACCGATTCCAGTTTTGGAAAGTCTGCCGTGGTTCCATTCCATTTCATAGAGCTGTGACGCTCAGCGTAACCTTGTCGCACTGCCACTCCAACATCCAATCACAGAGCTTGATGACTAATCACGGGGTTTGTAAAGCAAGGTGGCTGTTGTAGTCCCAAACGATAGCTGGGGAATCTGGGTAGTGTAGTGTCTTCGGAAATTGTAGTGTCTTAACTCCGAAAAAACGATTTCTCTGAATCGAAGGTTAAAAACACAAAAGCATTCTACACAATTTAAACCAATCAATATTGTGTAATTAACAAGGATAAACTTATGTTTTTTAGTGGATGAGTAATGCAGTGTAATCATTTGACAGTGAGGGGAATATATCGGTTTTATTATGTAAACCTCGAGACCGGAAAAACTGTTTTCACCCACGCTAACTTTACATGGAAGCTGCATACAAGTTATCCTGGCGAGACCTCAAATCATCTTCGTAATATCTATCAAACTATAGATCCTTCACATCGACTGGACGTGGATTCTAAGAGTACAAAATACACTTCTCGCCAGAAATCAAATCAAAAAGCATTTTAATGGCCAAACTATTCCACAATTTAGGATTTTCCAGAGAGGGTTATTCGTGAATAAACGTCCCTCCGGAGCGTTTGCAATGAACGGGCCGGGAGCACTTTAAAACGTGCCTCTGGGTCGTAATAAAGGCATGAACAATCGGCCTATATGGTCGTTTTTTGTAGGAGGACAGGCTGGAATATGCTCCCAGTGCACACACTATTTTCCCCATGGTTGCCAAGATCAATTCACGCATTAAATTAATTAAACGCAGTTTCCCATTCCATGACACAGAAATATAATAGTCCAATTTAATGTCTGGAAATATTATATTACAGGACATAGGACAATTTGGTAAACAAAACTGTTAGGAGGGAAGGATTTTATGCTAGAGATATACAGCTCATTATTATTTTTATTCTCACCATGGTGTAGAAAGCATGGTTTTATTCCAGCTTGTTTCACTTTAAGCTTTAAAATGGAGGAGGTGTTTATCTGGCCTGAAAAGCTGCAGACTCTGGAGATCTGTGGGACACCTGCTACAAACTGCTGCTCAGACACTCCAGCATGGGAACATGAACTTCCTGTTTGTTTGTTTGGCTCTCATTACACACAGTACACCTGAAGCTCTGCTCTGCCCCGTCAGCATCCACTCAGAGTCTGGAGCTGCATGTGGGGCAGAGCTGTGGTTCCCTCCACCCTCAGTCTGCCCGAAGACATGTTGAGTTCGGTCGTGTGCCATGAACATATTTTAGTCTGTGTGGGTCTCAAAATACTGTACAGTATTGAGTCTGTGAAACTCAACCCCAATTCATCTTTCAGATTACATGTAACGGGATTCCATAATCAAGAGACAAAAAAGGTAACTGTGCCCTTACAGTTACATAACAAAAGATGTAATCACATTTATTTTACATTTCTGAAAATAGTTGATTACCATCAGGATTACAATGTTACTAAAACTATAGCGCATCTAGTGTTTGTTGTAAAGGATCAGAAGTTATCTCTTCTCTGTAAGTATTTTAAGTATTTTATTGGATGTCTTGTTTATATTTATGTTGGAAATCTCTCCAAGAAAGCAGAGGTTGGGAGAGTGGTGGTCAAATGTTTGCTAAATGTGATGAATATGAGTGATGTGTATGAAATCCTCCCCCGGTAAATTCCCCCAAAGCCTATTGTTTTAGTTTTCCAAATAAAAAATCCCAATTTACCTGATCAAAAGCTTTTTCTGGTTGTAGTGAGACGAAGCTGTTGCTGAGTTTGTGTGAGATGTGTAATGGATTAAGTTCATAGTCTTGCTGGCTTATTGGTAGGATGGTCCGATCGATCGGCCGCCGATCGATATTGGCCGATATTCACTCTGTCGATCGATCGGTGCTCTCTATAAATGCCGATCGGGAGAGCCGATCACATGACCTAAAATACATGACACTTTTTAAGGTATCCGAAAAATACATGGATGTATAATAAGAACTGGATACAGTGTGGGAGACGGGGCCTCATTAATTCCTATGAGAGTTGCTCATTGGCGCATGAAGATAAAATGGCCCAACTTTTGAAAGAGCGAAACGTCACAGATTACCCGTCATGCCTGAGAAGTACCCGTATGTGTACTCATAGATTATGCGCAACTTTAACCACGTACACCAAAAGGCTCGTTCACATCAAGCACGTCAATTTGTACACGTAACAGTACCGCACGTTCATGACAGCATGGTACTGGATTGTTATGATGGATTTTGATATTAACTAGGCGGCCGCGGCAAGCTAGTAATTATGCTAATGTA
Organism: Harpagifer antarcticus; assembly: GCA_902827135.1. Classification (NCBI taxonomy): domain Eukaryota; kingdom Metazoa; phylum Chordata; class Actinopteri; order Perciformes; family Harpagiferidae; genus Harpagifer; species Harpagifer antarcticus. The sequence goes on from CADEHL010001212.1 coordinate 2,995,551, forward strand.
CACATACATCGTTATGTACTTTTATATTACGCTGATAACGGGATCTAGTGATATCCAAGCAACATAGCTTAATTTAGCATGATACTTTTGTGGGTTGTTCATGAAACGATCTCTAACTTCATCATAGTCATGATGTTATGTCCTTTGCTCACTACTAGTCTTTTTTTTACCACCAGGTGTGCAAAAACTACAGGTACATTTAATATATATATATATTATATTATTATCGGGTATCGGTCTTGAGAAGCAGGAAGTTATCGGTATCGGTATCGGTTTCAAAAAAACAATATCGTGCATCCCTAATAAATACCAATATTACACACTACAACACAGACTATTGGCGCATTTTCACTACAGGGCCTCGCTCTGCCTCGCTCGGTATGGCTAGGCCTCGTTAGGCCTTGTTAGGACTGGCTCACTTTATGCTGCGTTTCCATTACAGTTTAGTAGCTGGGGCAGTAACTATAGTAACGCAGTGTAGGCGGCGCCGTGACGTCATCTTCAACGAGAACCACAGAAAAACAACATCAGCCGTTAGCTGTTAGCACTCAAGCTCACAGCTCCTCATATCTGTTCAGAAACTGGACAAAAGTTAAACAAGTACAAACCACAGACTGTCTGTGTCATGGTGAATACAGTCGTTGGTTTATTTATGTCTGTAGGCCGTTGGTGTGAGAGTGGACTGTCGGAGCATATACTGCGTTAGCTTAGCCGATCTCCATTTATAAAACAAGCATTTCAAAAGGTTTTTCGCCTGCCGTCTGTCTGCAGACTTGTCAAAGCATTAATTCATGGTTTTTACTAACCGGTATCAGTATGTTGTTACTTCGGCATCATTTTGAAATGTGTATTACAATTAAATCACGGTTAACTATTTTCATTTTGTTGTAGTTGTTGCCCCCTTGCCAGCGATTCTCTCTTTAGTTTAGCATATTCAGTCCGACAACAGCCTGGTTGTTGGCCCGGAAAGAACCTCGATTTTATGGGGCCAGAAAAACTGTGAAATAGTACCCGCTAGCCAGAACCACGCCAAGTGGAAACGCAATCAAAAACAGGCCGGCCACGGCATGCTTAAAGCGTAGTGGAAATGCGCCATTAAAAACCCCTTGTTGTTAAATACCAACCATGTGCAATATATTTTTAATTACATTTTCGTAGAGCTTTGACTTTTTCAGCTGAAGAACTCAGTGTGCATCTCGACCGGGTGACGACACAACCTGTTGACGCAGCAACCACTGTAAGTTATATTCTTGTTTAATTAGACTTCTCTGTTTCATTTATTCTACTCTGTATAATTGTTCTGCAGTAGCTAAAACGGCGCTTTTGAGAGATTTTACATCTCAGATCTGCTCAAGGGAACCTGTAACACAGGTCTCAGTCGGGCACTCAAGCCTGCATTACAATATAGGTAGGGCCACTCTGCTGATTGCGTGAAGTACAAACGCTGTGAATTAATCATCTTCCAGCTAAAAAGCACTCAAATACCGCATTTAAAATCTGAAGAACTCAGTGTGCATCTCGACCGGGTGACGACACTACCTGTTGACGCAGCAACCACTGTAAGTTATATTCTTGTTTAATTAGACTTCTCGGTTTCATTTATTCTACTCTGTATAATTGTTATGCAGTTATTGTAGCTAAAACGGCACTTTTGAGAGATTTTACATTTCAGATCTGCTCAAGGGAACCTGTAACACAGGTCTCAGTCGGGCACTCAAGCCTGCATTACAATATAGGCAGGGCCACTCTGCTGTCGCCCATCAGCTGTAGAGAGTTAACTAATTAGAGGGGCGTGCCCCCATTGCTGTGAGAACTCAGCAATCAGGCTCCATTTTAGGTAGCTATTTCCTGGAGCGTCAGCGTCAGACAGCCGAAGACCGACGAAGACATTGGAGTCCTGCTGGAGTCACGAGGAGGCAAATCCTTACTTTGATTGAGCAAAGTATCGCTGGTGTTTTATTTCATTTGATTGTTTAGCCCCTTATGCTATAATCATGTGTATTTTCTCCATTCCTGTTCACGTGTCCTCTCGCAATTATCACTGGCCCCGTGTATCTCGTAATCTATATAACCGGCCTGCTCTCGTCTATCCCACATGCTCCACTGACATCCAACATCTAGTTTCAGGTGGCCTGTGGAACTGCCAGTCAGCTGTTCCTAAGGCTGACTTCATCTCTGGCTACGCTTCCCTGCAGTCTCTGGATTTCCTTGCTCTCACTGAGACCTGGATTACTCCATCCAACACATCCACCCCAGCAGCTCTCTCCACAGCATATTCCTTCTCCCATACACCCAGACCCACTGGCAGAGGAGGTGGCACTGGTCTCCTGCTCTCTCCCAAATGGAGCTGTTCCCTCTTCAAGCTACCTAACTTCACTCCTTCCACCTTTGAATTCCATGCCGTCACAGTAACCCATCCTATACAATTAACCATTGTTGTTCTCTACCATTTCATTCTCTCTACCCCTTTCCAAACATAACAAACTAATCTCTTCTCATCCTGCACCTGTCCGCCGTAACCTTCGTTCCCTCTCCCCCTCTACCTTTGCCTCATCGGTGCTCTCAGCCCTCCCTTCCTCTGACTCGTTCCAACTCCTACCTCCAAACTCTGCTGCAGAAAGTCTCCTCTCTACTCTCTCATCCTCTCTGGACTCTTTCTGTCCTCTCACATCTCGGCAGGCTCGTCAGTCCCCTCCTGCTCCCTGGCTAAATGATGCACTGCGTGCTAATGGAACCGTCCTTCGGGCAGCAGAGCGGAAACGGTGGAAATCCAAACACTGTGACGACCTCCTAACCTAACAGGCTCTCCTCTCCTCTTTCTCTGCTTCGATCTCTCAGGCAAAAAGCACTTTCTTTCAAGATAAGATCCAATCTTCCTATTCCAATCCCAAAAAACTATTTAACATCTTCTCCACCCTCTTGGACCCTCCCAAAGCCCCTCCCCCCTCCTCACTTCTGTCAAGCGACTTTGTTAACCATTTTGAAAAAAAGTTGATGATATTCGCTCTTCTTTTTCTGACTCACCTTTACTCACCGCTGGGTCACCAGACCCTCCTTTCACCCACACACTAACCTCCTTTTCCCCTCTCTCTCCAAGTGAGGTTCTTACCCTCATTACCTCTGCCCGCCCTACCACCTGTCCTCTGGACCCTATCCCTTCAAACCTCCTTCAGACTATCGCTCCTGATATTCTACCGTTTCTCATCCATTTCATCAACACTTCTCTAACTTCTGGTCACTTTCCAAATAGTCTTAAGGAGGCAAGAGTAAACCCTCTCCTAAAGAAACCCACTCTCAACCCGTCTGATGTTATAAACTACAGGCTTGTCTCTCTCCTCCCGTTCCTGTCTAAAACACTTGAACGCGCTGTCTTTAAACAACTCTCCTGTTATCTCCATCAGAACAACCTTCTGGATCCGCACCAGTCTGGTTTCAAGGCAGGTCACTCCACAGAAACTGCTCTCATTGCTGTCACTGAGGAACTGCACACTGCCAAAGCAGCATCCCTCTCCTCTGTCATCATCCTGTTGGACCTGTCAGCTGCATTCGACACGGTGAACCCTCAGATCCTCCTTCACACTCTCCAAGAACTTGGAGTTTCAGGCTCTGCACTTTCCCTCCTCACCTCATACCTCAAAGACCGTACCTACAGGGTAACTTGGAGAGGGTCCGAGTCCGACCCTTGTCAATTAACTACAGGGGTCCCTCAGGGCTCTGTTCTTGGTCCCCTCCTCTTCTCCCTGTACACAAACTCGCTCGGATCAGTCATTAGCCCGCATGGTTTTTCATACCACTGCTACGCTGACGACACCCAATTAATTCTGTCCTTTCCCCGCTCAGAGACCCAGGTCGTCGCACGCATCTCTGCTTGTCTAGCTGACATCTCTCAGTGGATGTCTGCTCATCACCTCAAGCTCAACCTTGACAAGACTGAACTGCTTTTCCTTCCGGGAAAAGATTGTCCCACTCTTGACCTGACAATCAACATCGGCACCTCTGTTGTTTCCCCGACTCAGACTGCAAGGAACCTGGGTGTGATCCTAGATAACAACCTGTCCTTCACTGCAAACATCGCTGCTACAACCCGTTGCTGCAGATATACGCTGTACAACATCAGGAAGATTCGTCCCCAGCTGACCCAGAAAGCCACGCAGGTTCTGGTCCAGGCTCTCGTCACCTCACGCCTAGACTACTGCAACTCCCTCCTGGCTGGTCTAGCTGCATGTGCCATCCGACCTCTGCAGCTCATCCAGAATGCAGCGGCTCGTCTGGTCTTCAACCTTCCAACATTTTCCCACACCACTCCGCTCCTCCGCTCCCTTCACTGGCTCCCGGTAACTGCTAGAATCCACTTCAAGACACTGGTACTTGCATACCATGCTGCGAATGGATCTGGCCCTTCCTACATCCAGGACATGGTTAAACTGTACACCCCAGCGTGTGCACTACGCTCTGCATCAGCCAAACGACTCGCTGCGAGGGGGACCCAAGTTCCCATCAGCAAAAACACGTGGGTTTGCTATCCTGGCTCCAAAATGGTGGAATGAGCTCCCCATTGACATCAGGACAGCAGAAAGCCTGCACATCTTCCGGCGCAGACTGAAAACTCATCTCTTTCGACTCCACTTCAAGCGATAGAATTACTAACAAGGCACTTATATACTAATAAAGGACTGGCTTATCTATAGCCAGTTGAGTAGCACTTGAAATGTTTGGCTCTATGATACCTGATGTACTTATATGATTCTGTTTTCTTCAAGGTTGTGTCTTCCTGGTCGAATGTACTTATTGTAAGTCGCTTTGGATAAAAGCGTCAGCTAAATGCAATATAATGTAATGTAATGTAATGTAATGAATAAATATTATAACTCCAGATGGTTTTGTTAAGCATTGCCAGCTTTCACTGTTGAGCTTTATGTTGTGCCCAGCATTCTCCTGTCCTGTGCTCTGAAATCAAAATGTGGATAAGCATAAAATAAAACAACACTAAAATAAACACTACAATACAACTTGTTATTTGTTTTTTGACAACAAAGGCTATATACATATATATATATATATATATATATACACATATACAATTACAATTAATACAACTGTTAATTTGTTTAGAGCTTTGACACATATCTTTATTTATATATGTATAAGTAAGACGACTTCCTCCGGCGATATCATATGGTATAGCGAATGAATCAAACTGGGTCAAAACGTGTTGTGCCCACATGCAAAGGTTGTACGCTCTGGCTTATCCCTGCGTGGTATTATATAGTAATAGCAAACGGCTACGTTCAACTCCTTTAATTGTAGGCTATATTGCAAGTGCAATAAGAAGCTACAGGGACGTTAATCTACGTCGGTAATATTAACTTTGTTTAATACAACATTTACGGTCCCGTGGGTTAGATCCTTGGATGCACTCTCTGGGAAAAAGTGTTTCCTGGTCCTCAACGAACATTTTCCTCAGAGTCCGGCACACCTTCTGGGGGCTTGGAATAAGACAGTAAAATAGCGGTATGCAACGTGTGTGAAGCAGAAATCCTGCAGCTCCACCCGCTGTGACGGTGAGCGGAGCAAAACACACACTAACGGCCCTCCACACAGCGGCGTGCGTTGTCGCTTGCCGGCGGGGGGGTGGGGGGGGGCTGAAACCCGACCAACAACTAATCACATGAATCTCCCGCCCCGGACACACAAGCATGTGGTTTGTTTGGCTAGAACTTGTACTGGCATTTGATTCGATTGGCTGACGCTTCCGCCGAAGCTTCAAAAGTTGAACATTGCTCAACTTTCGTCGGGACATCTATTTTTTAAATCCTCCGGAGCAGAGAGAGGAGCTGTGGATTATTGTTATTGATGACTGCATCAGAACAAAAAAACACTAAACTCACAACTTAAAGTGTAAGCATTTAGTTTATTTAATAAAAGAGCACATGTTCAATGTGAAAAGTGACTGTAGATATAGATTAGTTGCAATCTGGTGCTAAATATAAAAAAAAAAATTATACACCTTACAGTTCAGGGGGGGCTCCGTTGGCGGGGCGCAGCGCCCCTCCAAGACAATGGTAGGGGAAACACTGGAAGCGCCAGTGAATGAGCCCCATTAATTGCGTTTAAACATAACTTTAAATGGAAGATCCCCATAGCCCCCACCCACTCGATCGGATCGGTATCGGCCGATACTGATTCCGGCGATTGGCGATCGGAGCATCCCTGCTTATTGGATAAGTGTCTTCCTTTAATGAAGCCTGTTTGGTCTGATTGGATAACAAATCAGATCACTGTTTCGATTGATGTAAGGGCTTTGCATATACTTTTTTTATTTGTGTTGATAAAAGATAAGGGTGAAAGCTTGGTTTGCGAGACGGCATTAACCCAAAGACACTGATGAAGGGTTGACAGCCAGACGAGAGGATGTGTGTTTTTGTCACACAGATTATAATTCCAGCGTTCCTATTGGGGCAGGCAGTGGCGTAGCCAGGAATTATTGTGTGGGTGGGCCTGGAGAAAGGTAGGTGGGCCAGGGGGAGACTTATTAAGCGTGGGGTATGAGCTGAAACTTCATTAATGATTTTATTTATTTTTTAATGCACTAATTAAACAAAAACATAAGCCTAAACTAGCAGTGAAAACAAAAACATAGGCACGGCAGCCTGAAAATGTGTGTAAAACTGACATCCACATGACTGGCTTGGAGGCCACAGGTGTTTTATCCTTGACAGTCGCACAGTGGGCACACACTGAGAGTCTTTTCATATTCAGCAAATGTGTACACGCTTCACTGCAGACCTCAAGAAGAAATAAGACTTTCATTCACTCACGGCAAAACTTACTTTACTTACTAATTTACTCACGGCAAAAAAATGCACTCCCTATTCCATTGTCATGAAGGTGGAATCTAACTATATCCAGAATACGTTTTATTGGATCCAGGCTAGAAACATGTTTATTTCTGCTGTAAAGTTGGGCATTTTAACATGGAGGTCTATGGAAATTGCTCCTTTCTGCATCCATCCCCTGTCGGCCACTAGATGAACTGCAGTTTGCGGCACTTCCTTCTGGGCTTGTCAGGAACATCAAAATCGCTATGATGTGCTGATTGGCTGTGGGCGGGCCAGACATGCATGCTACGCCACTGGGGGCAGGGATGATGTTTTTTCACAAACCGACTGGGTTAGTATCGAAAGGGCTCCCTCGGCAAGAAGCAATGGGATTTTCACACTGGATTTCAGAATATTGTAGAAAATAAGATCTTTGGAAAACTAATTTAGTCACTTTTAAGCAACTGTAGGTTTTTTTGACACTCCAGACATTATGATGTATTGAACAAAGTGTGGAAATCTCTTCAGCTTGTTTTAAACCCAGATCTATTAGTTTTACGTAAAATACCAAACACAATTGACTTTGAGCTGAGAGAACATAAAATGCTGACTCTTTTCCGGGTTTTGAGATTCAGTCGTGCACCACTTTATTAGTACCAAATGTAAGTTATGCGGCAGTTATTTTTGGCAATAGAGTGATAAAGCATGTGTGAAATAACTTAGGATGAAGGCAATTGTACTCAGTGTTCGAATTACCCATTTGTTTTCGGGGGAGCCCTATGTTTTTTTGTTATAAATGTGCACTCCGGTGGATTTTTCTGTTAGCGGCAGGGAAATCAATATACTTTTTGCCTCTTTGCAAATCTCGCATCCACATTTTTTATGAAAAGCCATGGATACCTTTCATTCCACTCACTCCATATTTTCTGTGTCCAGTTAAAAGGCAGGTCATGGGCATCGTCAGGTTCGCTAGTGCAGGGGGTGCCGGTGGCTGTGGCCTTTGTTGAAGCCTCTTCAGGCTCCGCATCGGCAGGCCTCTCCCTCGGTGAGGAGCTGTCTAACTCGACCCTAACGCCGCTTACAGCCAGCCGACTAAAAGTTGTTCCGTTCACATTGTCATTTTTAGACTCCGTCGCTTCTTTGCTTTTGAATCCAAAAGCTGCGAGGCTTGGATGTTTTCGTTTCGCCATATTTTTTATTACAAAGCCAGAGTTAAAAAAATATCAATGTGAACATTTCAAATACCGCGCTGGCATTCCCGCCGTAACCATAGCAACGTAAGAAGCGTAAAGAATGCAGCGCCGCCACGTACAGATGGCAACACCCAGAAATATTTACAAATATAAAACAAATATTCAGAAACTGTAATGAACAATGACTATTATTTATTTACAGAAAATCAACATTTCGAATCTGTGAGACACAAATATGCACGATTATTTTGGGCTCCCCCTATTTATCTCAAAGTCGGACTTCAGGGGATCTCCCCCCTCTTTAGGGGAGCCAAGCTCCCCCTGGCTCCCCCCCATTTCGAACACTGATTGGACTCTTTTTACTCAGTATTTTATTACTATATTTATATTTGCTTTTTCAATATGGCATTTTTTGTTTAACACATGACAAATTAAAACAATTTGTAACACAAGCCCTGCTGCATTCATGTTTGGCTGTTTGAAAGATCCTGCAGGTGGCTCTGTATTAAACAGAGGATTGTGAGCTACAGTCAGCAAGGGACTGTCTGATTGGCTGCCTGCAGGGGGGCTCCAGCTGATTGAAACTTTTTTGCTGATACTGAGGAACCAAAGTCCCTCTCCACCATTAAGGTGTTCCTTTACCTCCGAGCTTCACTGCAAAATAATATCCGTGCAGTGTTTTATGCATTAAATCTTCTGAAGGGGGTTGTCGCTTTTAATCTCAGTACTTCATTTTCCGTAGCCGAAATTAAGTACTTGATACTATACCAGTTTAAATGTACATGTTTCTTGAAACCAATTTAGTTCGACATAACAAAACAAAGTATTACATCCCATGTGCTTCAACATGCCCTCCTGTATGACAGTTTGCATACTGTGTTCTGTTCAACGGGTCATAACTCTACCTATTCTATCAATATATATACTTTTTTTTTTACTAACCCGGGGGAGTGTGGGAGAAAAACTCCCTCTGGAGGGAACACAGGGATTGTAGCCTTTGCAGACCATTTAAATGCATAAAAACCTATTGAACACACTACAGGAAAGGGACCCCCTCCCAGAAAATGTATAGGGCCTCTTTAAATGTATGATTAGAGGCTTGAAAAGCAAGAGGCTGAACTCCCCTAAAAATATTCATGGTTCCTTCTATCCATGTGGAGTGTCTTAAAAAAAGTAACCTAAATTAAACCCAAGAAACATTTTCTGAAATTTGACACCATGTTAAAAATCTTCCAGACTTTAATTTGACCTTGTTTTGACCTTGGATTGACATGATCATGATTTAACTTGATGTTGTCCTCTATCTCCCCAGCTGTTGCCATGACAACAGACGAGGCAGAGAGTCACCAGAAGAAGCCGAGGCAGCAGGAGGAAGCCGGGCAGGAAGCAGGGTCTCCCCCCCCGGAGGAGGAGCAGCTCCTGCCTCGCAACCGCAACTCTGCCGGCCGCGGCCTCTCCCGCCTCTTCTCCTCCATCCTGAAGAGGCGCTCGCAGTGTGAGCGTGAGGCGGGAGAGAAGGAGGACAAGGAGGAGAAGGAAGCCAAAGCCCCCATCGCTGACCCCGAGCCTGAGCTGAGGACGGAGGGGGCCCCGGACCGCCACTCCATGAGCAGCGCCGATGCTCAGGTCAGCTGCACACACACACCTGTGTTTGATCACTGACACTGACTGGTATTATTTACACACTAATGACTTTAATTCTTTTACATTGTATTTTTTAATCCCACATCTTCAGCATTTTGTGTACTCGTGCGGAACTCCCACACATTGTGAAAGAGCTACGAGTAAGTCGCTTTTATCCAAAGCGACTTACAATAAGTACATACGACCAGGAAGACACAACCCTGAAGAAAACAGAATCATATAAGTACATCAGGTATCATAGAGCCAAACATTTCAAGTGCTACTCAACTGGCTATAGATAAGCCAGTCCTTTATTAGTATATAAGTGCCTTGTTAGTAATTCTATCGCTCGAAGTGGAGTCGAAAGAGATGAGTTTTCAGTCTGCGCCGGAAGATGTGCAGGCTTTCTGCTGTCCTGATGTCAATGGGGAGCTCATTCCACCATTTTGGAGCCAGGATAGCAAACCCACGTGTTTTTGCTGATGGGAACTTGGGTCCCCCTCGCAGCGAGGGTGCAGCGAGTCGTTTGGCTGATGCAGAGCGGAGTGCACGCGCTGGGGTGTACAGTTTAACCATGTCCTGGATGTAGGAAGGGCCAGATCCATTCGCAGCATGGTATGCAAGTACCAGTGTCTTGAAGTGGATTCTAGCAGTTACCGGGAGCCAGTGAAGGGAGCGGAGGAGCGGAGTGGTGTGGGAACATTTTGGAAGGTTGAAGACCAGACGAGCCGCTGCATTCTGGATGAGCTGCAGAAGTCGGATGGCACATGCAGGTAGACCAGCCAGGAGGGAGTTGCAGTAGTCTAGGCGTGAGGTGACGAGAGCCTGGACCAGAACCTGGGTGGCTTTCTAGGTCAGCTGGGGACGAATCTTCCTGATGTTGTACAGCGTATATCTGCAGCAGTAGCAGTGATGTTTGCAGTGAAGGACAGGTTGTTATCTAGGATTACTCCCAGATTCCTTGCAGTCTGAGTCGGGGAAACAACAGAGGTGCCGATGTTGATTGTCAGGTCAAGAGTGGGACAATCTTTTCCCGGAAGGAAAAGCAGTTCAGTCTTGTCAAGGTTGAGCTTGAAGTGATGAGCAGACATCCACTGAGAGATGTCAGCTAGACAAGCAGAGATGCGTGCGACGACCTGGGTCTCTGAGCGGGGAAAGGACAGAATTAATTGGGTGTCGTCAGCATAGCAGTGGTATGAAAAACCATGCGGGCTAATGACTGATCCGAGCGAGTTTGTGTACAGGGTGAAGAGGAGGGGACCAAGAACAGAGCCCTGAGGGACCCCTGTAGTTAATTGACAAGGGTCGGACTCGGACCCTCTCCAAGTTACCCTGTAGGTACGGTCTTTGAGGTATGAGGTGAGGAGGGAAAGTGCAGAGCCTGAAACTCCAAGTTCTTGGAGAGTGCGAAGGAGGATCTGAGGGTTCACCGTGTCGAATGCAGCTGACAGGTCCAACATGATGATGACAGAGGAGAGGGATGCTGCTTTGGCAGTGTGCAGTTCCTCAGTGACAGCAAGGAGGGCAGTTTCTGTGGAGTGACCTGCCTTGAAACCAGACTGGTGCGGATCCAGAAGGTTGTTCTGATGGAGAGATGGATAGATATATATTTAATGATCCAAAGTTGCTAAATTGTTTAATCGAAGCAGCATTTTGACAGTCAATTTACAAGAATTACAAAATGTCTTTGTAAGAATAAAAATACAAATAAAATAAAGATAAAGATTAGAAATGAAAAAAATAATATACATATTCTCAGTCAAAGATACATATATTCAGAGAAGTATCTCTATATAATTTTCAGAATAAATTAGAATACTCTCTAATATACCAATCTACTAAACATATATACATAGTGTACTATAACGTTTTTTTAAATATACAGTATAGTAGAAGTAGTAGTATTACGGTATGTGAAAATGTTAATGCTTATAGAGGGGAGAACCTGAACACACTATGAAGCAGTGAGTTATGTTGCAGGAATCAGGAAGCCCGTAAATTAGTTAGCATTTTTATGTTTTTTTGGTTACCTACCTAAAATAACATCTGTGCTTAAGACAAGCTGAAGAGATTTTAATGTTTTGTTCGATGACATAAAATATGTCAGTAAATATCCCACTGATGAATGTCTGAAAGTTCAATGTGTCATGAAAATAGCGGTTGCCAACAAGTGGCTAAATGAGACTAAACGACCAAACACAAGTTATGTGACCGTGATGTAGTTTGTTTTTTCCCTAATCTAAACATTTTTAACTTGTAATGATTGCATTTACGCTTCCGAAATCATAAAAAAAAAGTGTTAATTCAGACTACAAAAATACATTTTCACTTAACCACTATTAATGGGAATGCATGGTTTGTTGCAGGACTCTCTGACAGTCCAGGGGGCGTATAAGCAAACAATCTGTGAAGAAGATAGAAGTGTTAATGAAATAACTCCAAACCCAATACCGCTCCTCGACGCAGAGAAGGAACTGTACATAACTGTAAACTCATATCAAATATTCATAGACTTTATCACCTCCTCACACTCCGTGTGAAGAAGGGAGTCAAACAATGATTCTTTTGGCAAAAAATGAATAACTCCAATATATAATTTTAAGTTCTCCTATTTCAGCATTTGAAAACTGCTTTTTAAGATTCTTGAGATATATGAATCACACTAATACATTAGAACTATTTGCATTTATTAGTATTCTGTGGCATGCATATTTGTATTGATAATGAGATATGTTCCCCAGACCTGTGTGTTTAAATGAGACCCTTCTAAAGAGATGATTAGAGATGGATTACAACCATGAAAGGTGGTGCGTTAGTAATCGTACTCTTCAGCGTCACTACTTCAGTGAGCTGTCTGTAACAGTCTCTACAGGGTCTGTTGCCCATGGTAACAGCAGCTGAAATTACAAGGAAATTAAGCATCATGTGTTGTGCTGTTGTAGCGTTTATCTGATTCCTGCTCTGTGTGTGTGTGAGCCTCCCATCCACTGCATCCCCACACAAATAAGTATTGGGTTAAGGCTCTAAAAAAAAAATCATTATTAATTTAATAAAAGTGATATTTTCAAAATGTGACAACATTTATGGATGAAATATAGGTATCCGTTGAAGAATCATACAGCGAGATTCTAAACATTGCCATTAAGGCACACAGTTTACCTTGCTTGATGTCTTTAGTAAAACACTCATGTTTCATCAAAGGCTCATTATCAACAGAGTGTACCCTGTACTGTCTGTCAGGCTGCCCAGGTAGAGAAGAAAGAGGCCGAGGAGGAAGAGGGTGGAAAGGACAAAGAGAACAACGAGGAGAAAGACGAGGAGGCTGCGCTGGAGAAGGAGGAGGAGGAGAAGGAGGAGACGAAGGAGCAGGAGTGTGGGCCTGAAGGAGGCAGTAAGAAAGACGAGGAGGAGAAGACCGCCGAAGAGCATGCCGAAGCTGCCAAAGCTCCTCACAGACCCAGGACCATGCAGATCAAAGTCAACCTGCTGGACGACGCTCTGTACGAGTGTGAGCTGGACGTAAGAGCATCGTTTTATTCTATCAGACTACATTTCATCTGCCAAAATGATTGAATTGTGTGCAGCCACATGCTTTTGATGAAAGTATTCGGGCTTTAGTCTAGTTGCCAGCTCATTGAGTCCTGTTGTGAACCTGGAAATGTGGAGTAACATGAAGTTTTGTGTTAGAAATGTATAGTAGGGTCTCCAGCACATAGAAACTGCTGGGTGCTCGCTTGCATATGTTGGGCAATTTGTACAATTGGTATAAGTTGCATTAATGACCATTATAGCATATGCAGACAAAAGTAAAAAAAATGCTTCGCCGATTTGGACAGTTTTGGAGGTTATTGACAATTATTCTGACAATTTAGAAAAAAATAAAAGGCAGTTTTAACCAGAAAGTAGCCATGTTTGTATTTTGGGTCCATTTTAAAGTTTTAGTCGACTCAAAACTCCAAAAATGTTTACTGTAAAATGTCAGAAATGGATTCAACATCCTCAATATACCTAAAAAACCACACCAAAATTGTCCAACTCGGCCAAGCCATTTTTAAACAATTGTCTGCGTATGCTAATTAATGCAACTTATGCTATTTGTGCAAATTGCCAAACATGTGAGTTAGCATCCGGCAGTTTATATGTGCTGGGACCCCTACTATACATTTCTAACAAAAAAAGTAGACTAATTACCAAGTTTTATCAAGTAAGACAAAGTTACAAACATTAAAACGTAAAAAAAATACAAAGGTTATAGAGCAGTAGTTGTTACACCAGGTTTACTTTTATTTAACCTCGGCTCATTTGAGACAACATTTTGTTTGATAGAGTTGGATAAACTAAAGAGATGTGAAAGCCTCACATGGTTGGAGGCAGACATTTCAGAGACTGATATCTCCAAATCTGGACCAATTAAACCAAAACTGTCTGCATGGGTGCATACCACCAGAGGGATGGGAGAGAATGTTAGTTTGAAAAGTTTCTAAGTGTTGTTCTGTGAGTATTAGCCTACAGAACAGTTTACAGAGAATAGATAACATCTGATCCTTTTACAACAAACACTATATGCTCTTTTTAGGTTTTACTTAACTTCCCGTCTCCAAACCCAATGAGAAACGTCTTAAATCTCTCCTCAAACTTTCAACTAACCTCAACGCAAAACCCAATACTAATGATGACACGCCTAATATTCTGTCTTCTTTAACACTAATCTGATAAACCATCATCTTTGTCGTAATCATATTCTTTAAAGGTCCTGGAGGAACATTTTAAATGCTCAATACGGACCACCACTAACTTCATGAAGCCAGCAGACAGATTCTGTAATGTTTGCGTGTGGCTCTGCTTCAGTTCTTACCTTTTTACCCACTCAGTGTCTTGTTCCTGTATTCATGTGTCTCAGAAACATGCAAAAGGCCAGGAGCTGTTCATGAAGGTGTGCGACAACCTCAACCTGCTGGAGAAAGACTACTATGGACTGGTGGTGTCTGAGACGGCCACAACCAAGGTGAGCTGGATTTTAACCAGTAGAAGTTAAACAATCCCACCTCATGATTTAATTAAGAAAAGAAAGGGCAACTCTTTAATGTACATGTCATTGATGGTTAGATTTGCCTCAGTTTTAAAGGACTGAACATGGTCCATGATATCATGCCTCATTTTTTTTATCAGACCTGGATGGACCTTACCAAGGAGATCCGCCGGCAGGTACCGGGTGAGCGGAACCTCAACCACAAACAAACCTTCTGTTCTTACTTTTATCTTGACACATATTTTATCACATCTTCATTTTCTTTCTTAGGTGCCACCTATAATTTCAACTTCAATGTGAAGTTCTATCCACCGGACCCAGCCCAGCTATCTGAAGACATAACAAGGTACTGCACACCTCATACTGATGAATAAAATAATATATTATTATTCTCCAAATGACAGGATAATGTTTGGATAGGAGAACACTGCACAGGGTAATATGTGGTCGAGTGCATGTGTGTTTTCAATAGTATCATCAGTAAAATAACTCAGAGACAAACATTAAAACAATAAATGTGTAATTTATTCAACATATTAGTGATTTTAGCCTGATTGGAATACACGGAAATATCTGTCTCATGGTTCCCTCGTCTTGAAGTTTTTTAAACATGTTTTTGGTTATATGCCTGAAATAAGGTCTGTGGTTAACACAAGATATTTTATCACGTTGTTTTACAACATTACACTTGTCAATACATGTCTGAAGCTTCTCTGTGTCTTAAAAACTGTTGGCTGAGAAGTGACTAAATGAGACCTTTAGCTTAGCATGCATGTATTTGTTTAAAGCCTTTAGGTAAAACAGCCTTAAAGGTTGGGTAGGTAAGTTTGAGAAACCGGCTCGAGATACACTTTTTGTTATATTCCATGGAATGCTCTTAACATCCCGATAGCAATGAATATCTTAAGTGCTTTGACAAAAAATCCATAAAAAAATGTCATCTGTGGAAGCCGTAATACTGTAAAAAGCACGACCAATCCATTTAGCCGGGCCGGCTAAACAGATTGGATTGCCTCCCTGTCTGTCAGCCTTCTATCTCGTGCACGCACAAATGTATCTCGTGCCCTCATTGGGCGTGCCGTCATTGGGCGTGCATTGCAGCAGTACTTCAATGACTCGCCAGCAACAGGCGGCCACTTTCACCATGGCAGAGTTAGGTTCAACATCGTCTACTGATGGCAAAAGAAATAATGTAACGGAGCAAATTAGGAACAAAAACAAAGTGGAAACTAGGAGAATTCAAACCAGAGTCAATATCGGAGTTGCTTTTCAACGATGGCGACTACTGATGGAACACACCTATGGGGGTTATTCCCTCTCTTTATTCAAGAGCATGGTATTTAAATTTGAGAGCATACTTTATGTATTTATTTCCCTCAAACCCTGTCCTCGCACTAAAATAGTGCCTTCTTGCACTTAGATTTGCTCTGCTTCTGCTCAAACTGTACGCTTGCACTCAGATATATTGCTGCTTACAGATTTGTTCTGCTCTCAGCTTTATTCTGTGCACACTCGAAACTTTTGTGCAACAATCCTGTCAAAATCCCTCAACCAATTGGAGGCCAGGTGTCCTTGCGGGTGCGTTCGCTTTACTTATTACAGCGTCCCGTAAGGGCGGTTACTCTTTGGTTTGTCTTTGGTGCGATGACAGGGTTTGAGTGAAGGGAATCAATAAAGTATGCTCTCAAATCTAAATACCACGCTCTTGAATAAAGATAGGGAATAACCCCCATACGCACCGAGTTGAAATCTGACGCCGTGGTCGCTCTTTTTCTCTTGGACAGCTAAATTATCTGTTTGTATGGTTTACAATTCCCCTGAACTATATAGCCAACCTAAGTCATGTGCGCGTTCAAGTGTGTTGGAGGAGGTGCTCTGTAAGGAAGTCTGAAGGAAGGGGCGGATTCTTTTCGGCTGTGTACTTTCAAATTTTAGTGCACTTGAGCCGGTTTCTGAAACTTACCTACCCCACCTTTAACATTTAATTTATATGGTTTCCTCCCCTGCTAGCTTGCGCCGCTTAGCAATGCTGTCATTTGGTTGGTTGCCAAAAGGTCTGCATTAACTGAGGTCAACGTTGAAGTAGTTTGAACTTTAAGCGCAGCACTTGGGGCGATGAAGAACACCCAGGGTGGCGCTTCTGGCTACTCTCCAAAGAAACACAACGGCAACACCAGCTCAACTCTAAAATCCAAAGGAAAATCCCATAGCTTTTTGTTGAAGGAGCCCTTACTATGCTAGCATCAGGGTCGGTTCATCGCTGCAAGGAATCAAACATATTGTAATCAAATACAGGGGCGTGTTCACATGAGAGATAATTCAGAACTCCCCACTGAGATCATGTGACCCTGCTGCAGGTACTACCTGTGTCTCCAGCTGAGGAAGGACATCCTGCAGGGACGCCTGCCCTGCTCCTTCGTCACGCTGTCCCTGCTGGGATCCTACGCCCTGCAGTCGGAGCTGGGCGAGTTTGACCCCGAGGTGCACCCCCCCAACTACGCCAAGGAGATGAAGATGGCCCAGGGTCAGACCAAGGAGCTGGAGGACAAGATGATGGAGCTGCACCGCACATATAGGTCAGAACTCAGGGACACCAGTGCTTCACTTTCCTTACCTAATCAACTAAGACAACGGATTTGTAAAAGAGTAATGTTGTACCACGTATTCAACATTTTTCATCAAAAGGACATAAATGTCGTCTGCAAAATGCAACTAAGGTGTCCAAATGCAAGGTGAGGAAAGTTGAAAGCATTAACACATAGTGCAAAATATTAAATTACATTCAAATACATTGTAGCTCCCTCCAGTAAATGACACAAGGCTGAGGTCTTGATTTAGAATACTGGGTTTATTTCGTGGGACCTATTCCAACCCGTGAGAACTGAGTTATAAGACAGACAAATATAAAAGGTAAACAACAAATAAATATGTAATATATGCATATGTCATCACTGTTAATGCTGCTAAATAAAACAATAAACGGCACACATATCCCACACAGCATGTAGCACAAGCTAGCGCATAGCATACACACACATAACCTGCAGCTCAACCACACACAATTACACAAACAACCAGCACAAACACTTACCTCGTAGGCTGATAGTCACCTAGAGGGGCTGATAACTTTAGCTGCATTTTTCCCTTGGTTTCCTTAGTTTTTCTTTAGCATCCTGCGTTGCTCTGCAGTTGCAACTACCAAGTGCGTCGATTAAACAAACAGGTGTAACACAAAACAACGCAGATTAGTTCCGCCTCTATTGTTGTTACACATAAAAAGGTAGGAACCAAAAATACAACGTGGAACAAATGAACAACAGAAAGTGAAGACAGTTACACTCCCACCAAATCACCTGGTTTTCATAAACATTTTTAGAAAACCAATGTACTCTTTATAACATTAATGTAAAACGAACTATTTCATTTTAGACTTAAGTGCAGAGTGTGAGTGAGAGTAACTGTACAGAGTTTTAGCCTGCTTCCATCAACAACACCGTCTTGTGGATAGGCCTTTCGAGGTAGACAGGTTTAGCGAGGCGCTTTCCCTTTCCATCACTGATAAGCAGCTTGAGCCTTCTCACTCTTCCATCCCCTCCTGGGTACACTTCCACAACCCTGGCCAGCTTCCATTGGCCACGTGTTCGTGGTATAGTGTTGTCTTGCAGAATGACAACGTCATTTACCTTGACGTTTCTGCGGTCCTTGATCCACTTTGGTCTTTGTTGGAGATGGTACTCCTTATGATGCTGAAGGCACTTTATTTCTTGAGAGAGTGTTGCTTCTTGAACCATCTTGATTATTGCCAGCTCTGCATCTCTCCTGTAAGTGTGTGGCTTCACAGGAACTTGGCTGGAGACCTTTAATTTCCTTTGCAAGGCGCTTGAGTCTGGCAAAGGCTTTAACCACTCTTGACCCGTCTGAGAACTTGTGAAAGTGATCTAGTAGCGACTTTACTTTGTTTGCCTGGGTATCATGAACCTGGGCCTTCTTAAGCTCTGGGTCACTACTCACGATCTCTTCCACCTTGACTTCTCCACTTGGTAGCTCTTTCTGCCAAAGTAGGTCTGGGCCTGTGAACCAATTTGAGGCTTGAAGTTGCTGTGCTGTGAGACCTTTGGAGGCCTGATCTGCAGGGTTATCTTCAGAAGCTCTTTCGACAAAGTCAGATTCCAGCACCTCGATTGAGCCTCTGCAGGTGAGACTTTCTTAATCTGTGTTCAACAGACGTAGTGTACTTCCCTTGGGAGGTTTGAAGACTGGAGACCTGGTATCACTTGTTTCACGGTTACCTGGTGATTTACTCCAATCATATCTCCAATGTCGAGAGAGGGATTGCCAAAGCCGACAACACTCCAGCCCAAATCTGCTCTCTGTGCAAAGGGCTGGTTTTCTTCACCAGGCACCACTTCTCTTGGGACGAGGGCTTGAGGACAGTTGTAGTCGATAAGCAGGCCAATATCACAGCTTTGCTGAGGAGCGATCTCTTCTGCGAGGTGTTCAAGATGCAGTCTCTGGTGTGGGAATATGGTCTCTGCTTGCTTGGATGAATTCTCTTGAGTATGTAACACTTCTTATCTTGGGCTATGCTATCTGACTAGAAAGATTCTGGTTTCTACTAGAGTGGATAGACAGGTAAGTAATTAGACCAGAGACCAGGTGGTTTGAATAGAACAGCTGGTAATTTACTGACGAAATAGACAAAACATTAAACATAGACAATGAATATGTTCTGCAGTATGATCAGAGTATTTCACCTTTCCCTTGTTTTCTGATTTCTGTGACTTAGTAAATGGTATCCCTACAGGTTGAATAAAATAAAATAGCCTATTTTAGATTAGATCGGTCTACTAAGTATTATTTATAGGTTGTTCCTATTTTAATCTATTTAGTATCCTGAGTTAACTCTTTTTCTTTTCCCTTTTCACAGGTAAAATATATCTAATTCAATGAAAAAACACAATTGACATCATATGACAAATGAAAAATGAAAACCAAGAGTACAATATAGAGTGTCTCTTTCTACGGAGCCCCCCTGGTGACATTGGTGAGAAAAATATGAATACGTGGCCACGAGTTAATAATGCGTGGCCACAAATGAGTTATTATGTTCCACACAATAATTATTACGCAATAACTAAATCCAGATAGTCTATAGCAGTGTTTCCCAACCGGGGGTACGCGTACCCCTAGTGGTACGCGAGAGAACTGTAGGGGGTACGTGGAATTCCAAGGTGACAAGTAAAAAAAATAATAATCCCGTCAAAAATGATAGTGCGCGATTTGTTTCCCTAGGGAGACAATAGTCTGTGGCACAACCGCGCCAAAATCCCACAATGAAAACAGCTGCTTACCTGCAGCCAGAAAAATACTGGTAGGTCTGCGCTATGGATAAATGGCTGAAACGTCCGCTTGCTCTGGATTCAGGCCAGGGTTCAGAGGAGCCCGCCGAGAAACGTAAGAAAGAGGCCAAACTGAAACCAAGGCAGTGAAACATATATATTATTTGGATTCATTTATACTTCTGCGGGGCCCACCGCAGCCTCAGTGCTTCTTTTGCGGTGAAGTCCTGGCTAATAGTGCGATGAAGCCAGCGCATTTACAGAGACACCAGAGCACCAAACACTCGGGAAGTGTCGATAAAAGTGAAGGATTTTAGAGACGAAAGCTGTCGGAATTTAAGTCGAGCCAGACAGTAATGATGAAAGCCACGAATGTGTCAATGAAAGCACTCGAGGCATCTTACGCCGTGTCCCTGCTTGTGGCTAAATAAATAAAAACTCACTCTTGTTGAGGAGCTGCAGGGATTCAACAAGAGTGCGTTGGCCGAAATTATGATAGACAAGAAAGCAGCCGAAGCACTCAAGAAAGTTCCCCTGTCGAATAACACCGTATCCCGTCGGATCAATGATATGTCTGTTAATATAATTGGACAAGTGGTGAACAAAATAAAACTAGCCGGTCAGTTCGCTTTGCAGCTGGATGAAATGACAGATGTGAGTGGAGAAGCGCAGCTCCTGTCCTTCGTGCGTTACAAAGATGCGTCGGACATAAACTATGGGGGTTATTCCCTATCTTTATTCAAGAGCGTGGTATTTAAATTTGAGAGCATACTTTATGTATTTATTTCCCTCAAACCCTGTCCAGGCACTCAAATAGTGCCTGCTTGCACTTAGATTTGCTCTGCTTCTGCTCAAACTGTACGCTTGCACTCAGATATATTGCTGTTTACAGATTGTTTCTGCTCTCAGATTTATTCTGTGCGCGCTCGAAATGTTTGTGCAACAATCCTGTCAAAATCCCTCAACCAATAGGAGGCCAGGTGTCCTTGCGGGTGCGTTCGCTTTACTTATTACAGCGTCCCGTAAGGGCGGTTAATCTTTGGTTTATAAACTCCCGCCCTCCACGGCTTTATAACATAGCATGTACTGCACTTGTTTGATTTACAACTACCTTACATAATAGCTACGTTCAGTAGCGGACTGGGACTAAAAATCAGCCCGGGAATAAAATAAAATCGTCCCTCCGTTGCCTTCTGCACATAGTGCGAGGTGGTTCAAATCAAATCAAATCAAGTTTTATTTATAGAGCACATTTAAAAACGATGTTTGGTCGAGCCAAAGTGCTGTACATGTAATAAAAACACTTTACTGCAGTGCAATAGTAACAAAAGACAGTCATTTTGCAACAGCAAATATAAAAACAATACACAGGGAAATGTCAGAAGTCGTGCTCCGCTCAAGCTAGAAAGCCTGAGAGAAGAAGTGTGTTTTTAGAGAGGATTTAAAAACCCCTAGGGTCTGGGCCGACCTCACATGGAGGGGCAGAGTGTTCCAGAGCCTCGGGCCAGCTGCTGCGAAGGCTCGGTGCCCTCGGGTTTTGAGCCTGGTCTTCGGCACTACCAGCAGCAGCTGATCAGCCGACCTTAAAACTCTTGCTGGGGTGTAGCGCTGGAGGAGTTCGGTTATGTAGGAAGGAGCCAGCCCATTTAGAGCTTTAAAAACAAATAAAAGGATTTTAAAATCAATTCTGAACTGAACTGGAAGCCAGTGTAGTGAGGCCAGAATTGGGGTGATGTGGTCGCGCTTTTTGTGGCCAGTCAGCAAACGTGCAGCTGCATTTTGGACCAGCTGCAGGCGTTTAATTGACGCGTGGTCCATACCCACATACAGAGCGTTGCAATAGTCCAGCCTTGAGGTAACAAAGGCGTTGATGACCCTTTCCATGTCTTTAAAAGATAAATAGGACTTGGTTTTGGCCAATAGTCTTATTTTAAAAAAGCAGGATTTGACTACGCTGCTGACCTGCTTATCGAATTTAAAAGTGTTCGTCAAGGTCACGCCAAGGTTCATGACCGAGGGGAGGATGTTTAGTTGGAGGGAGCCCAGAATATCAACCTGAGAGGCTGGAGGTTGTGGTCCAAAAAAGATGACCTCCGTCTTGCCCTCGTTAAGAGTCAGGAAATTGTTGCTCAGGTGGTTGCTATGCAACGACAATAACAGATGGCGAATGTCGTCGTTTAGGTGCTTTTTTTTCTGGAGATAGGCACTTCTCAATCCATTCCTCCATAGTAAGCCCACCCCGGAGGTCGAAGTTAACCTTAAAGATCAAATGCAAAGCTTCCAAATATGCTACATTTTTATAGAAATTTTGTTTTTAAGACTGCCTGTATTTTTTATTTAATTTAAATCGAGATAATACACCCAAAAAAAGCTTTTTATTGCCGTCTGAATTTCTAACATGTCATTCCCAGCAGCCTCCGCGCGCGTGACGTCATTGTGGCCAAACAGTCGCTGGGCCAAACATCCCGACTCGGCAGTCTCGTTCACATGTCAGCGGTGTTTTTCGAAAAGAAAACTGAATTATATCCGCAAAATCACGCAAAAACATGGGTTAATGTTGTGCTTTTGGATGTACGAACGGTGCGGGATCTGAGAGAATTTTACATGCAATTCCCCAAGACAAAATCACGTATTTTCAATTTTTAGTGAATCGTGTTGGCTGGCAGCCGACAAAATGGAGCAAGTTGTGCTGTGACCACTTCGCGTGTGATGCATACGATGTTGATCCTGCCATCGTCAAGTCTGTTGGTGGAGAAGCATTAAAAGTACATCGGAGGCTGAAACCCGTATTGGTTGCTGCCTGCGATTCTGCGATCTGCGATCTACAGAGGCCTGCTGCCACCTGTAGAATACGGCTGTACTGGAGAGGTTTTTACCCCGGAGTCGTCGCGGAGAAACGGAGTGGATCCACGCTTCGGGCTTGGCCTGCTTCCACCGGGCGTGTGCTGCTGTACGGAGGAGGATTTTACCACCGCTGGGGCCTGCTTTCCACCTGTCCTGGCCCCGGGGATACCACGGAGGGACCGGAGCGATTCCACGCTGCTGTTTTCGCCTGTCCTTTGCTGCTGTGCTGATTTACTCCAGGAACATCGCGGATACTGTGTGCTGGTCTGGGAAAATGGCCCATATCGGGATTCTGCTGTGCCTGTTAACTGTTTTGGACTATGAGAAGATCTCTAGTCATTCTGAGAAGTCTATTGGATTCAGGTCCCATATTTGAGCACAAAAACAACTGAAAGAACGAAAGAGCCGGGCAATGCAGAAACGCCAAAGAATTGAGGTAAACAACTTTTGATTTGATTTCAAAGCACACGGAGCACAGCAGATAACGGAATTGCAGTTTTATTGCTTATAGAGGTGGGCACCGTTAGATTCTGTGTCTTTACGATCATAAACAATGTGTTGGATGTGGAGTTAGGATAAGTAATAAGGGAGCTAGGAGTGATTTTCGGTGCAGTAATAGGTTAGCATTTTTCACTCGGGGCTAATTCAGAGGCTCACATTGTGTTTTTTTTTCTTCAAATAAATGAAAAAGATCAGTTAAATGAGTTTTTTTTCACAACAGTTGTATTTGGATGGAATGAATACCTATAGTGATAATTCAAAGTAATAAAATGATTTTTACAGTGAAAAAGTTCAAATGGAACTTTATTTTTCTAAATCTCTCTAAAAAGGTCAAATTTAACTTGTTTTGCATCAATCTTGATACAGGGTACTTATTATATGTTATAGTTTTGATTCCTAAAGCTTTTAGTCTACTAACCCATCATTCAAGGGTGGTTTTCACTATAAGTTTCACTAAGTTGTACTATCGGCGGAAGCAGCTGTGAGCGATAAGCCAGGTGGAAATATGTTTGGCCACTCTGACGTCACGCGACGCCATCTTGCGGAGACGAGCGGCTGAGAGATTTGGTGTTGGGGGTTGAACAAAATAAATATTGCGCATTGCCAGACGCATATTATCTCCGATTTTAATACTGCAATATCTTAGATAGTGTTGTAGCTATATGATTTCGATTTTACTGGCAATTATAAAAAAATCTTTGCATTTGATCTTTAAATGTTTCCATCTTAAGCTTAGTTAGTTAGTTTACTATATAAAGTTTAGTTTAGGATTTTATAACGGTTCTCAGACGAGGAGGGATACTGATTTGTGAAAAGTAACAACAACTATTCCCTGGATATACGCTCATTATATCACGGCTAAGAAACATCAGATTGCTTGATTTGACTTGTCCATTTTATAAACATATACTAACTGTGCTTAAAAAAAAAAGTTGTAAATGACTGGTGAAAAGAAACTGCTAGGCCTATACTGATTCTGGATATTATTTTGCTAAGTGTTTTGTTCCTGAATTAAAGTTTAAATGCCTGTTTAAAGGGGACTTATTCAAAGGGGCTCCATGGTTTAAGCCTAAATGTTACAAGATATATATAGCAAAGAAATTATTTTGATTACATATGTATTTATTTGATTTATTTTATTTATTTTCAAGGCAACATATTCATTTTTATTTATTTGTATTGAGTGTATTAAGTTAAAATAAAGAAAATGCCTGAGAATTAGATGTTCAAATTAAGGAGATGAAATAAAGTTATTTTCATTCAATAATCAGTTACGTTCTACTTGTGAAGGATCATCAGCACGTATGAGTGAGGGGGTACTCATGGTATGACAAAAGGCTCAGGGGGTACACAAGACAAAAAAGGTTGGGAACCACTGGTCTATAGAAACTGATGACTGAGTGACAACCATAGACTGTATATATAAAGGTGACAACACTAGCTAAACTCTGTACCGTAGGCTACGGCTATTATCGCGAAGCATGGATCATTTTGATTTGATTTAATTTTATTTTCATTTGGGTATGAATTATAATGATATTCTGCAATCCCTTGCAGTTAAACAGAGTGTCATCCTTAGCAAAAGGCACTTGATTCGGCTGCTAAAAATGCACGGTTTGAAACGTAGTTGAGTAAAGTTCGCTCCGAGCTGGACACATTACATTAGGCGCATTCACACCGCAGTACTTTTCCCACAAAGGTTCATGCGAACTTAGTTCAGATCGCGTTCACACCGGAAAAAGTCCCTGGGGGTGGATTAGGCAAATGAAGCTGCAGACGTCACTTCTTCTTCTTCTTCTGCTTTGGGTTTACTGGCAGGCTACAAACAACTTCACGGCGTATACTGCCGCCCACAGTCCCCGGCCGGAAGTCCCCGGAGGTGGGGACTGGCTTCAGTAGAAGCTGCTGGGACTCCCAGCAGCTTCTACTGAAGCCTTCCGAGTAAATCGCCAGAACGCCGACACCTCCTCTTCTCCACCGCTCCCATGTTTTATTTTATGTTGCCATAAGTTAGTCTCTCTGCGTTTCTGCGCTGGGCTAATGCTAATGCTAATAATGCTAATGCGAGGATAATAAAATGGCGGCTTCACAAAACTTTTTGGGAGTATTACGGGGCGTGGTTTGCAATCCGCCCAGCCAATCAGAAATATAGCTCTTTTCTCACAAGAGAGCCGCTCGAAAGTCCCTGCTCTCTAGCAGGGACTCGAGGGGGTAAAAAGGTTCACATGAACTAATTTTAGTACCGGCTCTTTTTGGTGTGAACGCGATAAAAGAGTTCTCATGAACTAAGTTCGCATGAACCTTTGTGGGAAAAGTACCGCAGTGTGAATGCGCCTATTGGTCTCTATCTGCAGCCGGAGAAGAAACGAGTGCTCAGGGACCGTCTGCAAAGTGCAACTCCGAAAAAAGAGAATACAATAATATTCAATCACTTCACTATTCTACAGTATATTACTACCAAACTCATTACACACATCAATAGTCTTATGTTGCTCATACTACATCAGAGAGTTTGGAAGAATATGGTTTGGAATACTTTTGGTGAATATTTATACTGTATAATAGTAACGTTATTAAAGATGATGCCATATTTATTGAAGATTTTACACTATAAATATTAAACAAAATTATTCAAAAGCACATTATTCCAAACTCTCTGCTGTAGTATGAGCAACATGAGACTATTGATGTGTGTAATGAGTTTGGTAGTAATAAGCTGTATAATAGTGATTGCATATTATTGTATTCTCTTTTTTCGGAGTTGCACTTTGCAGACGGTCCCTGAGCACACGTTTCTTCTCCGGCTGCAGATAGAGACCGATGTAATGTCTCCAGTTTGGAGGACGGCGCGTATTGGCTTTTTTGATCAAAATGTGATTGTAGTTTGTTGTCAACCTTACCACGGTACTTAGGAGACGTCATTTGTGTCTGAATAACATTTTGTTCATGAGTTATTGATCCGTGAAATCTGAATCTGCCAATATCGTTCCAACTTTACTCGACTTGTTGTCACTCAGTCATCAGTTTCTATAGACTATCTGGATTTAGTTATTGCGTAATAATTATTGTGTTCCCACGAATTACTAATGCGTGGGAACATAATGACTAATTCGTGGCCACGCATTATTAACTCGTGGCCACTATTAATATTTTTCTCACCAATGTCACCAGGGGGGCTCCGTATCTTTCAATCCAGGTACAACTTAAATCCAGTTCCAACCTTATAATTTCTGCAGTTCTGATCAAATAAAATAAACTCCAACATTCCTACCCATGTTTCCCCTAGGTTTACTGCTTTGGGGGGGGTGCTACCTGAGCGGGGGGAGGAGGGGTTGGCGGCATTGGGATATATATTTTTTAAATCCTCTGGAGCAGAGAGAGGAGCTGTGGATAATTGTTATTGATTATTGCATCAGTGTTTCTTGGGGTCAAAAACACTAAACTCTCAAATTAAAATGAAAGCGTTTAGTTTATTTAATTAAAGAGCACATGTTCAATGTGAAAAGTGACAGTAGTTATAGATTATTTGCAATTTGGTGCTGTATATATTTAAAAAAAAAAAAAAAATTAATAAAAAAAAAGAATTATAATTTTTTTTTTTTTAAACCTTCAATTTCAGGGGGGGCGTGGGGCTCCGTTGGCGGGGCACAGTGCCCTTCCAAGACAATGGTAGGGGAAACACTACCCAGGGCTCGACATTAACGGTTGCCAGGTTGACATTGGCAACCATTCAGAAAAAATGTCAACCACTTCTTGGCCTTTCCAACCAGTTTTTAACATGAAGAAATAAGGAGAGCCAACAGCTAAATGTGCACCCCAAAATAGATAAATGTTAATTATTTGTTGTATTAAGAGTGATATTTAATTATTGTTGTGACCAGTCGGAACCTGATACTTAAGTTGCACGTGCATTGGTGTGATTACGGAGCCAGAAAGCGATGCACGTTTACTCGCGTGCGTGGTGCGCCATGTGTTTGTTTTACAAAAAATGGCGAAGAAAATTAAGTTGTTTGACTGTGGGGTAAAAAGTTCGGCCAACCCGTCAGCATCTCACACGAATGTTCAAAGTGATTCAACTGATAAAGCGCAAGATGAACCCGAACGAAAAGCAAAGAGGAAATGTGTAAAGTCTTGGGAGGCGAAATATATATGTACATTCTGCTCCGTTGTCCATTCATTTCCGGTAAAAGTTCCTTCAAAATAAGAGTCCTGATCTTATTACTATCAAAATAAAAGTGCAAAAGGAAACTTTACCATAGAAAAATAATGGCATACAAATGTAATCACTTCTATAAAAAGGTAACACATGTTAAATATAGTTAGACATATTAAAATGTAATTTACAGCATTAATAATTAATATCTAATTCTTGACTGTGAATGGTTTTTATTTATTTAACATTAGAAATGTATTAGTCTGGCCAATCCAAGACTTCAATGCTGAAGGGCCAATGGATCTATGGTGGGGGTCAGCACAAAGGTCAAGAAAACCCACATTTGAAAGGGAGACAACGGATGACCAAGAAACTAGTGACTTGCTCAATTCATTTGTGAGGGATCTGTGAAGAACATGACAACAGCTTCACTACTGGTATTTAGTATACCAGCAATTGAGGATGGACAAGTTTCCTACCACTTAAAGGGGACCTATCATGCTATATATGAACAATATTGTGTAGGGCCATACAAGTATAGTATAAAGTATATAAATATAGTTTCAAAATAGCAAAAAGATCCTGCATTTTAACCATGCCTCATTTCGCTCTATTTGCTCTTTCCAGCGCTGTTTTTGCAGGGGGCTGATTCTATGAGCTGCAGCTGACCACGCCCCCCTGTAGGAGAGGGGAGCGTGTTCTGAGATCAATCAATCAATCAATCAATGTTTATTTATATAGCCCAATATCACAAATGTTACATTTGTCTCAGTGGACTTCACAGTTTGTACAACATATCAGTATGACAATACGACACCCTCTGTCCTTAGACCCTCACATCGTACAAGGAAAAACTTCCGAAGAAAACCCACAGTTTAAAGGGAAAAATGGGAGAAACCTCAGGGAGAGCAACAGAGGAGGGATCCCTCTCCCAGGACGGACAGACGTGCAATAGATGCCGTGTGTACATTGAAAAGATAATACATTTGCAACATAGGTAGTCCAAATGTTTGGAAATGCATGTGTGTATAATAGGAAGATGAATCCACGAGGATATCCATCCAGGACCTATGATCCAGGACCACAGCCACGACTCAAGATCCAGGGCTCGCGATGCAGGACACAGGACCGCAGGATCATCCATGACTCCGGATCCCAGCGGATATAGACACCAAAAAGAAATACATTTGGGGAAGCTGGGTTAATCGGAACATGGGAGTACACAGGTATAGACAGAGAGAAGGAAGAAGTAAGATGTCCCCCGACAAACTAAGCCTATATCAGCAAAACTAGGGGCTGAATCTAATCAGCCCTAACTATAAGCTTTATCAAAAAGGAAGGTCTTAAGCGCACTCTTAAAAACGGATAGGGTGTCTGCTGCCCGAACACAAACTGGAAGCTGATTCCACAAATGTGGAGCTCAGCTGCTGGGCTGCAGCGAGGAGAAGAGGGGGAGAAAAAGAGATCTCCGTCCTCCATGTTTTATTCTTATAGAAGTAAGAAGAGAAGTAACGGGCCAGAAACCCTCCTTTTTACGCAGCGGTCCAGACATAGACATCAAATGGCGACACATATTCAGTTGGCAGTTCCTTTGGCATTAGGGCAGGGATATCTAGATACTTCCCAAGGTTTGACATAATGAGTTGTGCTACTTTTAAAGCAAGCAACGATGTTTTCAAATCTGTAATCAAAAAGCTCCTCAAAAACACTATTGAAGCAGTTCCTGCCGTTGCTACGTTAGTTCAAACCGTAACAACGGACTATTTTTCTTAGCGGATGCATGTCAATTTAAATCAATACAACTATTTTTTAAATCAATAAAATCATTTTCTAAATCCATAAAAGCATTTAAATTAATATTGGGAGTCGTGTCGTTACTTTGTTGAGAATGTGGCCATGTAATAAGCGGGATAATGTGCACATTGCACATTGCATAATGTGCCTTCATGCCGATCTAGATCCCTCCGCTTCGCGTCGGGCTCCTGATCAGCCTGTCGGTGTTCTTTTCCCCATAATGACCGCGTCGCTGCACATTATCCCTTACATATGATTATATAGAGTCATTATTCATTTGTTTTAAAGCAGGAGGCGCAAACGCTTGCCTCGGGGAGGGAGAAAAAGAGCCACAGCGGAGAATAAACAGAAGGGCAACCATGCAAGGGAAGTCTTCTTCGCTGCTTTTGTGGCAGACTACAGCGCCACTTACAGGCCTGGCATATGTACTACAGCGTCTCCAGTGCTTTCGAGCAGCAATGGCCGGCCGTGGCCCAACCTCTCATTCCCCTAATAGGTGGAGAATTGACCAATAGCCGTAGCGCCACTTTACTGACGTCAGTAAAGTGTTCAAATCTGGATCAGTTTTTATCAGATCTGTTTGCAGCCCCTTTTTTTGGGTATGGAGGAAAATAGAGAGGGTTGTGTTTTCTGACACGTGGAGTTCCCTGGAACACTGGGGACACATATTCATGTATAAAAGACTTACAAAAGTGCATTTTGCATGATAGGTCCCCTTTAAGTTTCAAATAATTGTGTTAATTAACTTATTGTAAAGCATTTGAACATTCTTTTGTGTCACATTTTCATTATTAAGTTGATGTATAACTGTATAGTATCTTCATTATTTAAAATATAAGGTGACTAAAAATGGCAACCATATTTTCAGTTTTGGCAACCGAAAGCTGATGCCTGGTTGCCAGGCTGGCAACCACTTTAAAGAGTGAGCGTTGAGCCCTGCTACCACTCTGGCAGCGAGTTCACCTATGGCGCGTTTCCACTGCAGCGGGTAGCTCGCTTTAAGCGTGCCGAGCCGTGCGGGCCCGTTTTTGGTTGCGTTTCCACTTGGCCTAGTTTTGGCCCGGGGCTACTTTTTCACCTTTTTTCTGGCCCGACTAAATCGTGGTTCTAGGGCCAAGAACAACCAGGCTGAGTCGGGCTGTGTATGCTAAACTAGAGAGAGAATCGCTGGCAAGGGGGCTACAACTACAGCAAGATGAACATATTTGACCGTGATTTAATTGTAATACACGTTTCTAAATGATGCCGAAGTAACAACATACTGATACCGGTTAGTAAAAACCATGAATTAATGCTTTGACAAGTCTGCAGACAGACAGCAGGCGAAAAACCCTTTTTAAAATGCGTGTTTTCTAAATGGAGCTTGGCTAAGCTAACGTTATATATGCTCCGACCGTCCACACTCACAACAACGGCCTATACACACATAAATAAACCAGCGACTGTATTCGCCATGACACAGGCAGTCTGTGGTTTGTACTTGTTTAACTTTTGTCTAGTTTCTGAACAGATATGAGGAGCTGTGAGCTCTGAGTGCTAAGAGCTAACGGCTGTGTTGTTTTTCTGGGGCTCTCATTGAAGATGATGTCACGGCTCCGCCTACACCGCGTTACTATAGTAACTACCCCAGTTCCTAAACTGTAATGGAAGCGCAGCATTAAAGTGAGCCAGGCCTAATAAGGCCTAACCAAACCGAGCGAGGCCGAGCGAGGCCTGCAGTGGAAACGCGCCACTATTGTCTCTTGAGAAACCAGCAAGTCCTCTCACTGGCGCGAAGATCATAGCAGTCCGTGGGTCTGGCTCGCTATCTTGTATCGGAGCGCGTATGTGTTGTCCTCTCACTCGCGCAGCACATCTCGATCGATCAACTTTCTTATCCAGTCCAAAAAACAGGTCATGAAAGAATATAAATATAATATAAACGAACAACATAAATCATATAATTACATTTTCAAAACTACTGTAAACTTAGCTCTTTTGTCAATACAGCTTACAATGAGGCTCAAAATAGCAGCTTTACTCTCCTGTGCATGTTTCATTTATCCTGTTCACACAAAATAACACGTTTCCCCTTGTAAAACACACATTAATGCCACGTAGTTTTGGCCAAACAAAATAACAAATACATGACATTGCAAGCCATGTTCATAGCTTCCCTTACAGCTCAACAACATGAAATGCTAACAATGAAGCTAACATTAAATCACTTTTACAAAACTTTTCTATGAAAAGGTTTGACTCACCAAAACATCGTTGGTTAATGTTCTATACCGTCTACTGGGTTTCCTGACCGTGTGGATGGTATTTTTATCTTTTTCAATTAAACTTTGAATCACTTTTAATATAATGTACCCCGCTCGCCTCATCTGTAGTGATGTTACGTATTGCGCCGAGGCTTCGGAGCGTGTGTCGAGTAATCCCCGAAGCTTTTTGTGAAGCATGTATCGAGGCTTGTATCGTTTTGGGCCAGTAACGTCATCGATGACAAACGAAGCCTCGCTGCCTGTCGATACCACGTGACTGCTTCACGAAGCGATTCAGATCGGTTGAACCGTTGAACCACAAGGCTCATAATACCCATGGATGTATAATAAGAACCATATTACCCCTCCTGTACCCGGGCCCGGTGACACGATGGAATCAAGAGAGAGGTCGCGACCAGAGGTCGCGTTAACCGAATATTTTCCGTCTATGATGGATTTTTTTTAACAATGACGGACAAATCTGAAAGCAGTCCGTCATTTTGACAGATTATAACAAACTCGGAACAGCGCCAAAGTTTCCCCGCAGCGAGGCTCCGGTTTTATGCCGTGTTATGCATGCCCTCCAAAAAGGAAATGATACCGTTGCCAAACCCAAGTATGCCGTACAAATCATTGAAAAGTCTGTGAGTTTTGGCTTTACGCTGTGCACGCTCCCGCGAGGTGCAGCGGCCATGCATAACACGGCGCATGTGAACTGTCCCCACCCCCCCCCCACGTTGACAGTTCACGAGCATGCCCTCCCGTCCGTCCGTCCGTCCGTCAGTCAGAGTTGTGTAAAGGCCGACGGGTTATTCTGGATTTTGACGGAAGTTTTACGATCTTGTCCGTCAAAATGAGGGCAGCGAAAAAGTCTAGCGCAACCTCTGGCTCAGACCCTCACTTATATAGAGGTCGGAACATGTCATAAGTATAAATAGATACAAGCATAAATAAATGTAGGAATAAAAACATCAATAAATACAGGAATAAATATGGTCCAGTGTTTTCAGGGAGATTCCGTGTGTGTGCTGTGGCTCAGCTGGAAAGCAGTTGACTCATGACCGCAGGGTCCCTGGTTCAACGACTGAACAATACGTATTTTTGTTGTTAATAAAAGCTACAGCTAAATGAGATAATGTAGTTAATGTATTCTTTGATATGGTTTAGCCTTTCTCAGGCTACAACATGGTTACGTTTATGAATATTATTAAGGAATACAAATCCCTCTTTGCAATGTTTACCAGCCTCCTTAGGCTTTTCAATCACAATCATTCAACTGGAATAAAAACAATATTGTTAACATGAAAATATGATTTAATGTTCGTTGTTTAGAGTTATTCTAAGGCTTTACTCATTGGGAACTCGGTATGAGATAGAGCACACTGTTGAGATGTCCAATCTGCCTGTTTTACACACTTTGATCAACAGGGGGTTTGTGTTCAAATGAAGCCCATGATGAAGCCTCATGAGATGAACCCTTTTGCGAACCAATTGGCTGGAAAGCTTCAAAGCTTCATAAGGCTTCATCTCGCCATCACTACTCATCTGCTTCTCGCTCCGTTTTCCTCTCTTTTCTCCTGCTACGCTGCGCTGCGCTGCGCTGCGCTGCGCGTGCCCGGTGAGCAGAGATCCCTTAAAGGAACAGTACCTTGTAATTTGTCATACTACTTTTATTTATTATATTTTTAAAGGGATGATATCATTGACCAATTTTAAACGTGTATCTTTTAATTAAATAACTTTTTAATGAATTTATGCTTACTATGTTTTAATGTGGGTTACAAGTAGTTTACTGGCAGAGGTATTATCCTGTCCGAGTAGAATCATCTCACTTGGAGACCAGTTAGATTCCTGCATGACACGAGTGTGCTTCTTGAATCCATTGTGAAGAGCTTTAGCTGCACTGCTTCGTTATTTGTGCGAAGAGCATTTGCTGTTTCTTCAAGGATAAATGTTGTGTCACTCTGTGTATCGAGGAGTGCATACACAAGTATTTCACTATGTGGCTCACTTGTGGCTGACACCCACACTGGAATGATTGTGGATGTATGGGGGTCTTTAACATTCTGAAAGACTCTTATCGGATATTGCCTCATGTGGTGTGCTTGCTGCTTTACTGTGTGGCCGTTCCATTATGCTTTCTCTTGCACCATCATGTTTTGTTGACATTCTTTCTTCTCTGGTGCGATTGTCGTGGAGACAAGTTGGATGTCCTTTTTCGAATGTTTCGCACATCTTTCTGTTTTAACATTCCTTTGAGCGATGGCCAGACTTCAAACAGCCGAATCACAACTTCTTCTCTTGAACAACCTTGGCTCGCTTAGAGATTGTCTCATTCCTGAATTTGTAACATTCGTGTAGACCGTGTCCTGCCTTCTCACAGAAAAGTGGTGTCTGCTGTAGTCAATACATTTGATACAGGACTTCTGTTCCTTAAAATCTTGCTTTTTTTCGCTTTCGCTTGATTTCAGAGCATGGAGAGATGTTATTGGGTTGCAAGCTATTTTGGCTTCACGTGTGAGAAATGTAACAAACTGGCTGAAGGTTGGGAACGTGTGATTTTGTTCTTCCATTTCTGTGACCTTTCTGTTCCAACCTGAGGTCAACCAGTCTGGAAGTTTAGCAAGCATCTTTTGGTTTTCGTTGCAGTCGTTAAGTACCTCAAGTCCTTTCATCTGTGACATGGCAGCCTCACAGCTGCGAAGGAAGTCAGAGAGCTCTTGAAGTTCTACGCTGTCTTTGGAACTTATCTTGGGCCATGCATCAAGCTTATCTCTGAAGGCCTTAGCAATGAGGAAAGGATTACCGTACCTGTCTTCTAGGATGGTCCACGCGGCACGCTGGCAGGAAGTAGCTCTCTATGGCCTTCTTGGCGGGTCCACCCACATACTTTCTTAGGTAGTATATCTTTTCTGCAGCTGGGATGTTTTTCCTGTCAACAAGTGTACGAAAGGAGACCTTCCAGTCATTGAACCTCAGTGGGTCACCATTGAACCTCAGTGGGTCACCACTGAACGTTGTAGGTTCAGGTACAGGTAGACGACTTGCACTGATGGACTCTGCAAGAGCTCTGATAAGAGCTGAAGTACTGTCTTCTTGTTTTGGTTGTGTCGCAGCTTGTGGTGGTGAGTGGTTTTGCAGTTCACTGTTTTCATGCTTGATTTCTTCTTTCACAACCAGAAGAACATGTTGATGGAGCAGCTCGCTAATTTCTTCATCTGAGCATGCACTCCGTTCATATACGCCTCTGTTCGGCTCTTAACTGAGCAGCTTCAACTTGAAGTCTATCAAGTTCTTCAATCTGTTCGGCTCTTAACTGAGCAGCTTCAGCTTCTAGTATACTTCAATCTGTTGTTCCTGTTCTAGCATTACTTCTAAAGTTGCTTCATTTGCAGCAATTTCAGCAGCGGCTTCTTGTCTTTTGATAGAAGAGAGGAATGAACTTCTTGATGTGGCTCTCGAGTTGCTACTATAAAAGGCGCATTCACACCGCAGTACTTTTCCCACAAAGGTTCATGAGAACTCTTTAGTTCTCATGAACTAAGTACAGATCGCGTTCACACCGGAATAAGTCCCTGGGGGAGGATTAAGCAAATGAAGCCGCTGACGTCACTTCTTCTTCTTCTGCTTTGGGTTTACTGGCAGGCCGCAAACCACTTCACGGCGTATACTGCCGCCCAAAGTCCCCGGCCGGAAGTCTCCGGAGTTGGGGACTGGCTTCAGTAGAAGCTGCTGGGACGCCGACACCTCCTCATCTCCACCGCTCCCATGTTTTATTTTGTGTTGCCATAAGTTAGTCTCTCTGCGTTTCTGTACTGGGCTAATAATGCTAATGCGAGGATAATAAAATGGCGGCTTCACAACTTTTTGGGAGTTTTACGGGGCGTGGTTTGCATTCCGCCCAGCCAATCAGAAATAGGAACCTTTTTCTCCCACGAAAGTCCCTGCTCTCTAGCAGGGACTTTCGTGGGGGTAAAAAGGTTCTCATGAACTAATTTTAGTACCGGCTCTTTTTGGTGTGAACGCGACAAAAGAGTTCTCATGAACTAAGTTCTCATGAACCTTTGTGGAAAAAGTACTAAGGGGTGAATGCGCCTAATAAGTCGAGGACCTGGTGCCATGAGAGCCATTACTTCTCTTAACAGAGGCAACAGATTTGCATACAGACTGTCTGTTTTCTATCAATTTCTTCATCCTCTTGACTTTCGACGGAGAAGTCCCGTGCCGTCCATGGATCACTATCGCCTGGCGCCGTTTTACTCGTCTACTCATGCGGAGCAGTCGAGTTCTCACTGCCGCTCCCTCCAGTAAATGACACGAGGCTGAGGTCTTGATTTAAAATACGGGGTTTATTTCGTGGGACCTATTCCAACCCGTGAGAACTGAGTTATAAGACAGAAAAATATAAAAGGTAAACAACAAATAAATATGTAATATATGCATATGTCATCACTGTTAATGCTGCTAAATAAAACAATAAACGGCACACGTATCCCACACAGCATGTAGCACAAGCTAGCGCATAGCATACATACATACATACACATACATAACCTGCAGCTCAACCACACACAATTACACAAACAACCAGCACAAACACTTAGCTCGTAGGCTGCTAGTCACCTAGAGGGGCTGATAACTTTAGCTGCATTTTTCCCTTAGTTTTTCCTTAGCATCCTGCGTTGCTCTGCAGTACTACCAAGTGCGTCTGCAGTACTACCAAGTGCGTCGATTAAACAAACAGGTGTAACACAAAACAACGCAGATTAGTTCCGCCTCTATTGTTGTTACACATAAAAAGGTAGGAACCAAAAATACAATGTGGAACAAATGAACAACAGAAAGTGAAGACGGTTACATACATGTTATAACTGTTTTTAAAAGCCAATACAAATAAATCAAACTAAACTATAATAAGACGGGTATGAATACATGGATGAAAGTGCAGTGTAAGCAGCAAAAAAGAAACGTCTTCGAAAGTACATTTAAATTTAAAGGCAACTAGTAAATATATCTGTAAGATAATGTAAATGTGGTACAGTACCTCAACACATTTTAATACAAGTTAAGTTGTGTCTACTTGTTATAGAAATATGTACAAAATGACATCACATTTAAAAATGTATTTCACTTCTGACTAGACACTGAACAGAACTAACTGCATCTAATAATGAATGTATTATGTATAAAGTGGACATTGGAGGACACTGGAGGGTTGCCGGTTAAGGTCCTGGAAGGCACCATGTACGCAGCATATACTTAGAGGGTTAAATAAAAGGCACTGCAGAGTTTACAGTGCCTTTCACATGTGTGATGATTTAACAATGATTCAATTGAGTCTGAGCTTCTCCGGTTGATTAGTTAGACCTGTTTAAGATAACAGGAATGTCAATGTGAATTAAACAAATCAGAGCCAATATTGATATCGCAGTAACTAAAGCTGTTGTGGTGTTGGGCAGGTCAATGAGTCCGGCCCAGGCAGACCTGATGTTCCTGGAGAATGCCAAGAAGCTGTCCATGTATGGAGTGGACCTCCACCAGGCCAAGGTGAGTCCGAGCCCCACCTGATGCTCTTAATCCTGAATAAATGCCTAGTTGTAAGTTATCTTTGTATTCCATGGTAACTTTAGATTTAAGTTTCCTTCATAGATCAAATAAAACACTTAATCTGGGTGTGACTGTGATTCGGCCTCCCAATGCTCAGTGAAAACAAAGGGCTTAAAACAGAGAACATAATGTGTTTGCAGCTTCGTCTTTTAGTATTTGTAATGCCGTGCATCAGAGAAGCATGCACGCCTGGCCCAAACAGCAGGAAGACATGTGACTTGTGAGGTTTTACAGCTGAAATCAGGTCAATCTGTTTACGTCAGAGCAGGGATTTAACCACACACAGGGAGGACTCTAACTGCGACGATACTGCCCCTTTGTGAGGCATGCTGAGCATCACAACACAACCACTGGAGGTACAAGAAGTGTTCATTATCATTAGTACATTAGAGTACATTAGATTACATTAGACATGCATTATTCATCCCACATTTGGAAATTATTTTGTCACAGCAGCAGGAAGTTAACAGATATTACTTGAGTTAAAAATATGGAGAACATTTTGAAAATAAAATATACACATAAAAAGTAATCGTATACATATCAAAAGTAGGACGGATTTCAATAGAGTATCTAAACAATAAACAATATTTTTGTTTAAATCTGAATACATTTGAATACTAATTAGGCCCACAGTGGCTTTCTTTGTTTTTACAGTTTTTTTTGGATCTCTGATCTCCAAATCCACAGTGAAAACTAAACATACAAGGCAAGGCAAGGCAAGGCATGGCAAGGCATGGCAAGGCATGGCAAGGCAAGTTTATTTATATAGCACTTTTCAACACAAGGCAATTCAAAGTTCTTTACAAAAAATGAAAGACATTAAGAAAATGGCATTTAAAATCAGTCATTAAAAAGAAAAGCTAATAAAATAAAATAAACATTAAAAGAAAAAATACAGTGATAAAAGTTACAGTGCAGTCTAAGATATGAATAGTTCAATTAAAAGCAGCGACAAAAAGAAAAGTCTTCAGCCTGGATTTAAAAGTAGTCAGAGTTGCAGCGGACCTGCAGGTTTCTGGGAGTTTGTTCCAGATATTTGGAGCAGAATAACTGAACGCTGCTTTACCATGTTTAGTTCTGACTCTGGGGACAGAAAGCTGACCAGTCCCTGAAGACCTGAGAGATCTGGATGGTTCATAATTTAGCAGTAGATCAGAAATGTATTTTGGACCTAAACCATTCAAAGCTTTATAAACCAGCAGCAGTATTTTGAAATCTATTCTTTGACACACAGGAAGCCAGTGTAAAGACTTCAGAACAGGAGTGATGTGATCCACTTTTTTAGTGAGACCTGTGAAGACACCATTGCAGTAGTCCAGTCTACTGAAGATAAAAGCATGGACAAGTTTTTCCAAATCCTGCTGTGACATTAGTCTTTTAATCCTAGATATGTTCTTTAGGTGATAGTAGGCTGATTTAGTAACTGTTTTAATGTGACTGTTGAAACTCAGGTCAGAGTCCATGACTACACCTAGATTTGTGGCTTTATCTGTTGTTTTGAACATTGCAGACTGAAGCTCAGCGCTAACTTTTATACGTTCTGCCTTGGCTCCAAAAACCATTACCTCAGTTTTATCTTTGTTTAATTGGAGAAAGTTCTGACACATCCAGTCATTGATTCATACACACAGTTTAAATGGCAAAAGATAGGACAATGTTACACACACAATAGCATGCACAACATGTGAGATAACTTTAAGCAAAGTTAATAACAGTAAAATAAAAAACATTACCTTAATACTGGATGCTGCAAAGAGGGAAGTCTTCTTGTGACCAGCAGACACTTTTACCGGAGCAAAGGTGTTGAGACGTGAGCTTGTGAATTAAAAAAAAAACTTCAATCTCAGAAGCTCCTGTCTCCAGTTTCTTTACCAAAGTGATCCAGAATATATACAAATCTTAGCTTTAGGGGACACAACAATATGAGGACAGCAGAGAGTCTACACATCTTCTGTCACAGACTGAAACTCCACCTGTTTTCACTGCAGCTTGGCTAATAAAAAAGTATATACTATATACAATTATTTGTGTACTGAGAGCTAATCTCCTTCGCAGGATTCTTCCTTGTTTGAGTTTCTATCTTCAACGTTTAATACACATCTTGTTTTTGATAAAAGGCCGGCTAAAAGAAAAGTGATTTAATGTGTCTGTCCAATTCTTTGGTCTGTACCAGAGTTGGATGGACAGCTTTAACAGCCCTATTGCACAGAACCAAATAGGCAACGCAACACAGTGTCTTTGAACTGAATCAAACTAGTCAGGTGTGATCGTATTCTAAAATCACATTTACTATCACAAAATAAGGTGGTTGTTCTGCTTTGCTTTTATACTACAAACACGTTAAAACATTCTCAAAACTGGGGCTGGATCAACTACACAACCATTGGGATTCAGCCTCAAAGGTTTGCTGAAAGAGTCCAACTAAACCCTCCCTGTGCCTCTTGCAGGATCTGGATGGGGTTGACATCATGCTGGGGGTCTGCTCCAGTGGTCTGATGGTCTACAAAGACAAGCTGAGGATCAACCGGTTCCCCTGGCCCAAAGTCCTCAAGGTGTCCTACAAACGCAGCAGCTTCTTCATAAAAATTAGACCATCCGAGGTACACAGCGTTATCACATCAATACATATTCAAAACATCTGCAGCTCATCCATGAGTACTCACTCTGATTTGATGAGTCATCTTCTAAGCATGTTTGTGTTCCAACAGGTGGAGCAGTATGAGAGTGCGATTGGCTTCAAACTGCCCACTTACAAGGCAGCCAAGAAGCTGTGGAAAGTGTGTGTGGAACATCACACCTTCTTCAGGTAGGGGACTGGGTTCTGAACGTTTTTTCTCATGGCTGTCCAGTGTTTCAGGGGTTAACTGTGGAAATTGGGTAAGGCAGAACATATTTCAGGTTCAGGTTATATATTTGAACCGTAGGTAGGTTTGTTTTGCAGGTAAAAGAAAAGGGATCCATTATGACACATTCCAAAACAACATACATTCCAAAACAACACAGACAACAAGACAAATCTCGAATAAACTATCTCCTGCTCCGTCACATCTGAAAACATTTAAAAACCACTAGTATAAACATGAGCAATCCAGAAAGTTAATGAATACATAAATAGATAGTCATTGTGACCATAGCAACTGTGTGAATTTGTCAATTTCTGCAATGGCTGCCTGAAACAAAGCTATTTTTTTAAACGCTAAATCCTACACTTTGGGACTACTAACATCCGGCCTGAAGGAAGAAGCTTGAATTCTGGAGGGGGGGGGTCATAATTTAACATAGAGCTGGATAACCGCTGTAACGGCCTGAAGTTCAGGGTCTCCAGGTTTAGCTGTGGCTCACCTAGTCCTAGACCAGGAGTTCTCAAACTTTTTGTTTATGCGGACCGGACCACTATTTATTATCAAGGGTTTTCGCGGACCACCTCATATGCAAACCATACAAATAAGTATATATATAAACGTAGTGTTAAAACGCCGATATTTTTTTATAGTTAATCATAGACAATCAAAAGTAAATTGAAGCCTATCTGATACTTTTGTGACCGGTGTCTGTCTGCGTTGTGTATGTTTCTCA
Source organism: Harpagifer antarcticus (assembly GCA_902827135.1). NCBI lineage: Eukaryota > Metazoa > Chordata > Actinopteri > Perciformes > Harpagiferidae > Harpagifer > Harpagifer antarcticus. The sequence continues at coordinate 3,036,274 of CADEHL010001212.1, forward strand.
AAGAGGACGGCGGACGGTATTTTAATTAGGTCATCCCAAACAATGCCACAAGTGCGTGCGTGCTCAACACACACAGACTCAAAACAATGGACACTCAGGCATAAGTAACATAAACAATGTATAGGACTAGTTGCATAAAGGCTTGAGCTACATTATTGCAACTAAGCAGACAGCGCTGTTTCTCTCTCTCTCTATCTCTCTATCTATCTCCACTTTCAAAATCTATTTAAATCTCAAAACAAACTCCCAAATTCCCAAAGTTGTTCTGAAATGAACTTATTAAACGAAACGAAAAATATAGCCTACTCAGGGATGGATCTAGAAAAATATTCATGGGGTGGCAAGAGGGTGGCAGGAGATTGTGAGGGACGGCATCCCCTGGCAGAAGTGTATGCTGATGTATTTGCAGTCATATCAATCAATGTTAACTTGGAAAGCCAAAATATTGATATTTTAATTCAATAACATTAGGTGACATTATTGTGGCACATCAGTAAAGCCTTAAATAGAAATATATAAGATGGCAGACATAATTGAATGCATTTTAACTGGACAATAAACTGAATTAGTTTGTTTCACTCTTAGACCAGGGGTACCAAATGTATGCAGACTGCTGCAATAAGTACATTAATTAACTGTCTCATCGATGTTTGTCTGAATTAATATGATAGGAATAATATAATTGTTAATATTATCAGCTGTCAATCACTGTTATGATGCGGCGATTACCATTCTGTTCAGCAAAACGCCTCACAAACTGATTAAGATCCAAAGCTTTAGTGCGTTTTGATTCAATGCTGAGTACAGAAACAGTCCTAAATTGGTTTGAATCCTACTTAAAAGGACAGAAACAACTTTGTTTCTATAGGTAAATACACATCTGAGTTGACAAATATGACATGTGGGGTTCCTCAAGGCTCCATCTTGGGGCCTCTTCTCTTTAACATCTACATGCTACCACTGGCTCAGATAATGAAAAACAACAAAATAAGTTACCATAGCTATGCAGATGACACACAAATGTACGTAACAGTTTCACCAGGAGACTATGCTCCAATTCAAACACTGAGTACGTGCATTGAACAAATCAATGACTGGATGTGTCAGAACTTTCTCCAATTAAACAAAGGTAATGGTTTTTGGAGCCAAGGCAGAACGTATAAAAGTTAGCACTGAGCTTCAGTCTGCAATGTTCAAAACAACAGATAAAGCCAGAAATCTAGGTGTAGTCATGGACTCTGACCTGAGTTTCAACAGTCACATTAAAACATTTACTAAATCAGCCTACTATCACCTAAAGAACATATCTAGGATTAAAAGACTAATGTCGCAGCAGGATTTGGAAAAACTTGTCCATGCTTTTATCTTCAGTAGACTCGACTACTGTAATGGTGTCTTTACAGGTCTCACTAAAAAATCTATTAGAAAGCTGCAGCTGATTCAGAACGCTGCTGCTCGAGTCCTCACTAACACTAAGAAAGTGGATCACATCACTCCTGTTCTGAAGTCTTTACACTGGCTTCCTGTGTGTCAAAGAATAGATTTCAAAATACTGCTGCTGGTTTATAAAGCTTTGAATGGTTTAGGCCCAAAATACATTTCTGATCTACTGCTAAATTATGAACCATCCAGATCTCTCAGGTCTTCAGGGACTGGTCAGCTATCTGTCCCCAGAGTTAGAACTAAACATGGTAAAGCAGCGTTCAGTTATTCTGCTCCAAATATCTGGAACAAACTCTCAGAAACCTGCAGGTCCACTGCAACTCTGACTACTTTTAAATCCAGGCTGAAGACTTTTCTTTTTGTCGCTGCTTTTAATTGAACTATTCATATCTTAGACGGCACTGTAACTTTTATCCATGTATTTTTTCTTTTAATGTTTATCCATGTATTTCTTCTTTTAATGTTTATTTTATTAGCTTTTCTTTTTAATGACTGATTTTAAATGCCATTTTCTTAATGTCTTTCATTTTTTGTAAAGCACTTTGAATTGCCTTGTGTTGAAAAGTGCTATATAAATAAACTTGCCTTGCCTTGCCTTGCCTTGCCTTGCCTTGCCTTGCCTTGCCTTGCCTTGCCTTGCCTTGCCTTGCCTTGCCTTGCCTTGCCTTGCCTTACAGCCAAACTTGACAGTCTCTTCTCTGTCATTGTAGACTGCAAATATCTCGTTCCTTCCGTCTAAAGTACTTGGGTCCGGATGCTTCTCGTTTTGCGCCGTCCTGTTCAAATGAAATCGCCGCCAATCATATTTCCACGCTCGCGCCAGGGCCGGGGGAGGGGTTACAAGGCTCGTGTCTTGTGGTGCATTCACTTGCACTCGAACATTAGAGACTTTCTCTCATAAATGTCCGATGAGCCCAACGACCACTGCCTGATATCATTAGAAAGCTAGGAATCTCCTCTTTCCTGACCGTGTATACAACTCAAAATGTGTCTTCAGGTCAATGTGACTGATTTTGATAGAGCTACTCACATATGAGGTGGTCCCCGAAAATCCTTGACAATAAAAAGTGGATTTTATTTAGCTTTTTTCCACGGACCACCTGCAATACCCGGTTCTCAAACTGTGGTCCACAGTTTGAAAACCGCTGTCCTAGACCAATTTATGATCTGAGCCCCCGGCCACACGAGGACGAAAACGGCTAAACGCATAGGATTAACGCAAACGCAATCGCAAAAAAGCTTCCGTCCGCACGCAATATTCACCGGATAGTGTCTGTCCACACGACAGCTCCGTTTAGCTCCAACCGCTGGAGAAGCTGCAGTACATATGCCGAGCCTGTATGTGGCGCTGTAACATCCTCCACAAAAGCAGCGAAGAAGCATGGTTGTCATGGTTGCCCTTCTGTTTATTCTCCGCGGTGGGGGCCGAGGGAACCGGGCAGTTTTTCGCCAGTCAACGTGTATTAAAGTTTAAATCTTCAGGACAAAATTATAAAAGTGCCGGTCAAAGGTCTTCTTTGTTATTTATTGAGCTTTAAAACAAATGAATAACGACTCTATATAATATAATAATAAAATACACGGAGCCTCTCTTTTCCTCCCTCTCTTCTGACAGCGTCAGTGTCTGTCTCATGCAGCAGCTGATCCAGTAATGAGTGACCCAGCCGACAGTAAAAATAAACATATTTATAACTAGTTTAGGTAGTTTGAGAGGTAATTAAAATAGCTAAGGGTGATGATCTGACTTGAAGTGTGTGTTTTGCTCCGTTCACCGCCGCATCACAGCGGGAGGAGCTGCAGGTGAGCAGAGCTGCGTGTCTCCCTCCGGTCAGATTAGACTTCACTCGCGTTTAGGTCCATATCGAGAGAAAGATAAATAATCTGAATTCAGTGTGCAGTTTACTTTGACGCGGGGGTGAGCAGCAGAGGTGGGGAGAGGCGGGGCTATTGCCTCTTCATTATCAGAAAATGATCATATAGGGCGTACACACGGAGCTGTTGGACCCCCCAGAGCGTTGCGTATGCCGTTCTATCCACCTTGGGACCCGTTATCGTACTCGTTTAGTGCCGTATTCTGTCGTCCTCGTGTGGCCGAACGGTCTATATGACACTAAACAGTAACGCAAACGACCTTTTTCGTCCACGTGTGGACTGGGACAAAAATTCTGCCCTGGCATTTTCTGTCCAGACAAGCCCACTACATTATCAGCGGACACTACATAGAAGTCCACTAATCTCGCGGCATCTTCTCTCATGCATACTACAAAGCAGAGTCATATTCCTTGATAGCAGTTAACAAATAAAGCACTTAACTATGAACTCAAGGACTAAAATTGACAGCTATAGCAATCAATCAATCTTTATTCATTATAGTGTCAAATCACAACAGAAGTGATGTCATGACTAGGGGTGGGACAAGACTAACGGGAAGAACCCTTATGCTACCCTTTCAGTTTTTAGTCTGTGACTGTGAAAATCTTTTGGTGTAAGCCCAGTATTAGTTAAAACCAGACTCGGACAATAATAACAAAAAAATATCCTGACAAATAATCTAAAGAGAAACATATTACAGACAGTAGCAGCATTAGAGCTGAAACTCACTCACTCAACGGTGACTCAGTCATTATGAAACCATAAATAGAGAATTGGAAAAAAAGTCTGTGAAAAGTCTAAGACATGGGTTACAGGTCTGAATAGATATGCATTCTCATATACGTGTATGTGCACAAGTATGTATTGCTCTACTTCCTCGTCCGCAGCCAGCCAGCTCCACTCCTCACCAAATTCGTGACCTGCAAGAAACAGCAAACAGAACTTGTACTCAGTATCTGTGTACTGACAAGTATATGTAGCCATGTAGCCTTTTTGTGACGTAGTGACACTTAGTGAACAAATGTATCTGTCATGAAGGATGACTTAAGTCTCAAAAGAGCCCTAAGGCCTACCTGCATAACTGTTAATTGAACTTAAACGATATGCAGATGTTTGAAATTAAAACCATCAATATGAAAATCTTCAGCCAGGAAATAATCATAATCAAACCTTTTGTTTCAATCTGAGACAAAATAAGTTGCATAATAAACTCACAAAGTCAAGACGAAGCTCTCAGATATGATGGATGACTCAAGCGTCATAGAAGAACTTCTAGCAGGAAAACCTGTTTGACAGGAGATAATGGTAGCAGAAAATATAAAGAGACATTTATGAATTACCAATTGTCATTTTATCACACATATTGTATGTTTCTTCACATAAACCTTTAAACATACACATATTGCATTCCTCTCACCACATGAAATAAGCTCAGGAACCCAAAAGTGGCCCAGTGAATGATGGAGGAGACAAAGCAGGTCCTCAAAAGGGGACAGAGGGAAAACAGCTCCTTAGGCTCTCATATATAGGGTGGTCAACCTAAAAGACACATGGAAACATTATTAAGTCTCTCATCATCACAAATCAAGTATGAATTCATATAACATTATAAGACACATGACATACTCAACAAATCATAGACTTCTCAGTAGCCAAAAAGTGGTGAAGTGGAGCAAATCCTTGAAAATGGACGGAGGGGGAACAACTCCTCAAGCTCTCACATGTCAAGTGGTCAACCTGAGAGGGAATTGGATACATTATTAAGTCTCTAATCATCACAAATTAAGTATGATTTCATAAAACATAAAAAATTATAAACTCACCATACTAGAGGAGACTCAACAGCCAAACTTTGGTGCAGTGAAGGCAGAGAGTGGAGGCAGAGAGAGAGCAAGTCCTCGAACATGGACGGAGGGGGAACAACTCCTCAAGCTCTCACATGTCAAGTGGTCAACCTGAGAGGGAAATGGATACATTATTAAGTCTGACAAATAAATAAAATGTTTTCCTCTGTCCTGCACCTAGAGTTGAAAACTTTTGGGATGTGCGTTTCTTTTAAAACCTTTTTAAAATTATGAAGTATGAATTTATACAACATTAAAAAATACATGATAAACTTACCAAATTCTAACAGTGGTCCCAAATGAGAGAACAAGTCTACATATAGAACAGAGGGAGAACGACTCCTCAAATATATCAGAACAACCTATAATAGAGAATAATTGATAATTTAGTGTACATGATCACACCATTAAGGATCAACACATAAGCACAATAAAACTTCTGAAAAGCATCATTAAAATGACAAATAATGAATTACTACATCCATAATGTGTGATATTAAAATATTAAATATTTCTCGCCTTATCAGTGGAGCAGCTTTTTAAGCAGCTCACTCTTCTCTGCAAGTCTGTCTATCACAGAGTCAGAGTCCAAGGCCATGAGGATGTCTTTCTCTGTGGCCATCAACATAAATGCCTCCAATTTATCAGATGAGAGGGTGCTTCTGAGTCTGTTTTTAATAAGCTTCAAAATTGAAAATGTGCGCTCACAAGCCACCTGTGTGAGGGATAATGTAAGCAGGTATTTATAAGCAAGGCCTAGGACAGGGTATGCATCTGTTCGCATGTTGAAACGGCGAAGTATCTGGTAGCAGCACAGAGGCAAGGCAAGGCAAGTTTATTTATATAGCACCTTTCAACACAAGACAATTCAAAGTGCTTTACAAAAAACGAAAGACATTAAGACAATGGCATTTAAAATCAGTCATTAAAAAGAAAAGATAATAAAATAAACATTAAAAGAAAAAATACATGGATAAAAGTTACAGCGCAGTTTAAGATGTGAATAGTTCAATTAAAAGCAGCGGCAAAAATAAAAGTCTTTAGTCTGGATTTAAAAGTAGTCAGAGTTGCAGCGGACCTGCAGGTTTCTGGGAGTTTGTTCCAGATATTTGGAGCATAATAACTGAATGCTGCTTTACCATGTTTAGTTCTGACTCTGGGGACAGAAAGCTGACCAGTCCCTGAAGACCTGAGAGATCTAGATGGTTCATAATTTAGCAGGAGGTCAGAGATGTATTTTGGGCCTAAACCATTCAAAGCTTTATAAACCAGCAGCAGTATTTTGAAATCTATTCTTTGACACACAGGAAGCCAGTGTAAAGACTTCAGAACAGGAGTGATGTGATCCACTTTCTTAGTGTTAGTGAGGACTCGAGCAGCAGCGTTCTGTATTAGCTGCAGCTTTCTAATAGATTTTTTAGTGAGACCTGTAAAGACACCATTACAGTAGTCCAGTCTACTGAAGATAAAAGCATAGACACGTTTTTCCAAATCCTGCTGTGACATTAGTCTTTTAATCCTAGATATATTCTTTAGGTGATAGTAGGCTGATTTAGTAACTGTTTTAATGTGACTGTTGAAACTCAGGTCAGAGTCCATGACTACACCTAGATTTGTGGCTTTATCTGTTGTTTTGAACATTGCAGACTGAAGCTCAGCGCTAACTTTTATACGTTCTGCCTTGGCTCCAAAAACCATTACCTCAGTTTTATCTTTGTTTAATTGGAGAAAGTTCTGACACATCCAGTCATTGATTTGTTCAATGCACTTACTCAGTGTTTGAATTGGAGCATAGTCTCCTGGTAAAATTGTTACGTAAATGTGTGTGTCATCCGCATAGCTATGGTAACTTATGTTGTTGTTTTTCATTATCTGAGCCAGTGGTAGCATGTAGATGTTAAAGAGAAGAGGCCCCAAGATGGAGCCTTGAGGTACCCCATATGTCATATTTGTCAACTCCGATGTGTATTTACCTATAGAAACAAAGTTGTTTCTGTCCTTTAAGTAGGATTCAAACCAATTTAGAACTGTTTTCGAAAGTCCCACCCAGTTTTCTAGTCGGTCGAGTAATATGTTGTGGTCAACAGTGTCAAACGCAGCACTGAGATCTAATAATACTAACACTGAAGTTCTGCCACTGTCTGTGTTTAAGTGGATGTCATTGAAGACCTTTATAAGAGCAGTCTCAGTGCTGTGGTTTGGACGAAAGCCTGACTGGAACACATCGAAACAACTATTTAAATGCAAGAAATTACTCAACTGTTGAAAAACAACTTTTTCAATGATTTTACCTAGAAATGCCAGGTTTGATATGGGCCTGTAATTGTTCATTACTGAAGCATCTAGATTATTCTTTTTTAAGAGCGGTTTAATGACTGCAGTTTTCAGGGCCTGTGGAAAAATACCTGAGTGAAGAGATTTGTTTACTATATGAAGTAGATCTGAGGCCATGCAACGAAAAACATCTTTGAGAAATCCTGTTGGAATAATATCAAGGCAGCAGGAGGAGGATTTCAGAAGTTGTATAATGTCCTCTAGGTTTTTATCATTAATCTGATGGAATTGTGTCATGGTGTTTGAGTTGATAATAGGTGGTAATAGGGACAACACATTTACTGTACCTGATGCAGAGGCACTGACTGCTTGTCTGATTTTCTGAATTTTGTCAGTGAAGAAGGAGGCAAAATCATTGCATGCCCTGGTGGATTGAACTTCAGAGGCTACTGACACTGGGGGGTTAGTTAGTCTGTCGACAGTAGCAAACAAGGCACGTGCATTGTTTTTGTTTTTGGTAATGATGTCAGAGAAGAAAGACTGTCGTGCGTTTTTCAATTCCAAATTATAAAGGCCAAGTCTCTCTTTATAGATTTCAAAGTGAACCTGGAGATTTGTTTTTCGCCACCTGCATTCAGCTTTTCGACACTCTCTTTTTTCTGCTCTCACGGTCATGGCCTTTCTCCATGGAGATATTTTCTTCCCAGTCACTTCCTTTACCTTAGTTGGAGCAATGGCATCTATAACATTTTTAATTTTTGAATTAAAATGATCTACAGCTCATTTACTGAGATGTTAGCAGGGGCAAGTGTGGAAGAAAAATTCTGAGTAAACATTTCCCTAGTATTTTCCGTTAAATATCGCTTTGTGGTTACCTCTTTTTGAACATTTTTGTGAACAGAAATAGAGCTCTCAAAGAACACACAGGAATGATCAGAGAGTGCAACATCAGTCACCACAACCTTAGAGATATTCAGACCCTTTGAGATAATTAAGTCCAGAGTGTGTCCCTTATTGTGCGTGGGCTCCGTCACATGCTGAGTCAGTCCATAGTTATCAAGAACACAAAACAGTTATTTTGCCCCTCTGTCCTGGGGGTTGTCAACATGGATGTTCAAATCACCAACAATGACTAGACGATCAAAGTCAATACACACTATAGACAGCAGTTCAGTAAAGTCATCAAAAAAGCTTGCACAGTATTTGGGTGGTCTATAGATATTTAGGAACAGAGCTCGAGAGGAGCATTTCAGCTGAAGGGCCACATATTCAAAAGAAGCAAAGTTCCCATAAGATGTCTTCCTGCATTGAAGGGAATCATTGAACAAAATAGCAACTCCACCCCCTTTCTTATGCATTCTTTCCTGACTCATAAAACTAAAGTTGGGAGGGGTTGATTCGATAAGAACAGCTGCACTGTTATTTTGTTCAATCCAAGTTTCCGTTAAAAACATAAAATCAAGATTTTGCTCAGTGATAAAATCATTGATTAAAAATGTTTTTCCTGCCAAAGACTTGACATTTAATAAAGCTAGTTTAAATTCGTTAAACACACTATTAGTCAGGTTTTTTGTAACAAGCTGTGGCTGACATGGAATCACTGCTAAATTAGATAAACTCACACAAACGTTTGAGCGCTTCCTGTATCTAAGATGATTCACCGCTCTTAATCTATTACCTATCAACACAGATATCGGCAAAGCTACTGGCAGGCAGGGCCCTGGCATTTCCTGGAAAGAGTTGAGAGTGCCATATGCCCTTGAGCCTGGACCCAGCAGATATCAGTAAGAGTTTGTTGCGTTTTGTACACACACATCCTTATCAGGCTTCGGAGACTGCAGATGCTTTCTTGAAGGGAGGGGAGGTGGTTGACGTAGGCACAGTGATGGAGACGGGGGAGATGGTGCGGGGGTAGAGGACATGCTGCCAGGGGGGGAGGTGGTTGACGTAGGCATGGTGATGAAGACGGGGGAGGTGGTGCGCGTCTCTGCAGTGATTTTGGTGGGCGTCGTTGAGGAGCAGGGATAAAGGACATGCTGCCAACCCTGCGAATCGGTGCCAACCCTCTGTATCTCCTTTGTGTGTTCAGCGACCTCCAGGAGGGTGGGAGAGGGTGAAAGGGTGAACGGAGAGTTGAGAGAGCTGTGGGGTGAAGGAGGAGTATCCTCAGAGGTGATAGGGGGGGTGAAGGGCGGTGGAGACTCCTCCATTTGTCTCCCATAATCAAGACATTCCTCAGGCGGGTGCAGTGATAGATTTTCAAGGTTTTCTGAGCGATGTGTTGTGTCTTTCTCTTGTTTTGATTCCTCTTGTTGCTTGTCCTTGGCAAAGGGAACAGATTGATGACATAGGCAGTTGAATACGTTAGAGATAAACAATTTCACTCCTGACTTGTTCAGACAAACTCCATTTGCCTTAAAAAGATGTCTGCGGTCCCAGAAAAAGTTAAAGTTGTCAATAAAATTGACAGAATGGTCAATACAGACAGTTGAAAGCCAGGTGTTCAGTGCAAACAATCTGCTGAATCTCTCCACTCCTCTTCTGACTGGCGGTAGAGGGCCACTGATGAACACCTCTGCATTTAGAGAGCTGACAGTTTCCAACAGACATTTAAAGTCTTCTTTCAGCACTTCTGACTCTTGTTTCACAACATCATTTGTTCCAATGTGCAGTACCACATTCTTCACAGTCGGATGTTCAGCCCCAATATGCAGGATCTTCTCAGCCAAGTCAAAGACCATATCCTTGGGAAAACAGAGTACTTTGGTGTTGTTCTTACTACACAGACTTTTTACATCTCTTACAGCAGAGTCACCCACAATCAGAGTTTCAGGCCCAGTCGTTAGCTTTCCCTCTAACCTTTTACTTTTGGAGTAGCTATTGGTCCTTACCCTGCTATGTGAAGAGGACGGGTTATCCAGGTCATCAGAAAGAGATCTCCGGTTCTCGGTCAGCGGAGCGTATCTGTTCTGGATTGGCACACTAAGTGGTTTAGGAGGATTTTTTGTAGTTCTCCCTTTAGCAGCTCTCCACGGCTGATTCCTAGTATGAATAGGGGTTGAAGAGGCGCTCTTCCTGGGTGATAACAATGCAGGCCAGCCGGTCGCATCACAGATTTCAGAGCGCTGGGCTCTGCCTGTTGTTCGTCCTCCCAAATCCCATGGAAATGATTTACTCTTCGGCCTTGCACCCAGAGAGTTTGAGGGAGGACTACCACTTGTAGATTTATTACCCGGTACACAGCCCTCTTGTTCCTTGGAATCCTTGTAGCTGCGAACTAGCTTTGAGTTAGCATGCATTTGTCCACTCTTTTGCAACACTGGTAAAGTGGTGTCATTCCAACCTAGTCCATTCACTTCCACGTTAACTTCCAACCGTTGCATTTCCATTTCCAACACGGCTATCTTCTGTAGAAGTTTGTGGAAGTCATCTGTAGAGAACGGAGGCATTTTGCTGCTAACTAGCTTAAGCTAAATAGCATGCAGTACCAGGCTTTAGCTGTTGCTAGGCCATGCTACTGTAAGACTGAGGTCGTCGTAAAAATATTGAAATATGGCTGAAACCCTCCGTCTATTTACGAAGAATAACTGTCCCAGTGATAAGTTAATGTCCAGGAGCCGCTGCTTGAAGTTTTCAGAAAAGAAAAATAGAAAAAGAGCATAAAAAAGTAAGCAGAGGCAGGAGCAAGCAGAAAAGCGTCTGCACTGTAGTAGAGACACTACAGAGGGCATTAGTTGCAGGAGCAACAGCTTATGGGAGTTATCTCAACCTCTTCTGTGTTGTCCTCCTCACCACCTGATCCATCTTCTACTGTTCTTGCTTTGTACTCTGCCAATGGGGATGCCTTCAGCCTGTTCCACTGGAGTGCAAAGCTTTTCAACTCGGCCTGCATATTTTCCTTGGTTGCCCTGCTGTCAAATCCTTGCAAGCACTTGCTTAAGTCTTAAAGGGCAGACTGGGGAAGAGCACTGGTGCAGAGCTGTGGGAAGTTTCTGGGATCCAGACATGCCAAGTCAGCATATAGATTGCCGTGTGTTAAAAAGCGCCTATGGATAGCTTCAATTGCTGTGTCCATGATCCGGTTATGCATATTCACCTCATAGGATTGCATCATCCAGGGTCTCATCCTGAGCCATCTCTCCAGGCAAGACTTTCTTCATCCTCCTCCTCTTTTGTAGCAGTGTGGCCTCCACTTCAATGTCCGTGTCATCTCTCTCTTTGATTTCTGTGTTTGTCCAGTTGACAAATGTGTCTGCTGCTTTTTTTACAGATTCAAAATCTCTTCCCAAGCTTTTCAGCGTATCCTGTGTCAATGCCACCATTCTGTGAGCAGAGAGGATGTCCAATCCTGCCGTCTGAAGGTATTTAGACAATGGAGAGGTATGTTCAAATATGCGGAGGAAGATTTGAGCCGTCAAGATCATCTCATACTTGAGCAATGATTCTGCATATCCTCTGGCCATGACACGGATACATGGTTTCACTGTTGCCTGTTTCTGTATAGCTGTTAATGTCAACAGCACATCAACGTACAGACCATCTTCCGGTTTTCCAAAGGAGCCAAACACCTTCTTCAGGGCCTCATGCTTGACCCACCAGCGTGTCTCGCCAATAGGAGCAAGGCGTCTACGTCTCTTGTTTCGGCCTGACTCTTCCCACACATTCATCCTTTTATATGACTCTTTGATGAATACCGCAATGCCATTGAGGAGCGCAAACAGGGACCCACTCTCAATAACAATCTGGGTTGTGTTTGCAAGCACTAGATTTAGTACATGTACGTAGCACCATACATGCACCTGGTTTGGAGATTGTCCAGACAACAGTGAGGAGAATCCTTTGTATTGGCCTTGCGTGTTTGATGCCCCATCAGTCGCATTTCCAATGCACATGGTCTTGCTGAGGCCCATTTTGTCCAGAACTTCTGACAGCATGTTGACAAAGGCCTGTCCAGTGGATGAACTGCACTTCAGCACTGCAACAAGCCTCTCATGAACAACATCAGCAACATACCTCATAATTATAGAGCATTGATCCTGAGAGGTGATGTCCTGCTTTGTGTCCAGCTGCACTGAAAACATTCCTGCTTTCTTGATATCACTGGAGATGTTTTCTTGAATCCAATGGTGAATTGCATCTATCACTGAGTTGACTGTGGTTTTGGAGAGTAAAGTTACAAGGGAGCCTCTGCCTCTCGTGCCACCAGACAAATGCAACTTTTTGCTGTTCTCAATCCAGCTTTCCAGGTGCTCTTTTAAACAGAAATCATACTTCCCCTGTAGAAGTATCAGTTCCAAGAAATTACCATGATCAACTGTGTGGTCTTCCAGAGTATATGCTGCCTCATTTTCTGACCTCCTGTATGCAAGCCCCCTCTTCCCAAGAACCTTGATGACATCTAAGATGCGCTCCAAAACCTGCCGTCTCTTTCTGACCTGCTCTCTGTGCGCCGACATCTGACTGCCACCAAACACACTGCTGATATCAGCACTGGCAGATTTCAAGAGGTAAGCTTCAGCACAGTTTCTGTGTGCACTGCTTCTCTCATGCTCCTCTGTGCGCTGGTGTATATGCCTCCAATCTGACATTCCACTGATGAACAGACTGCTATCAGTTCTCTTACCGAATGCCATGCAGATGAAACAATACAGCATGTGACGCTCTGGACAGTACGTCAGCCACCTTCTACTGGTGTCGTCTCTGCTACAGAACCCTTTCTGCACCACTGGATTGCTACTTTTTTGCTGAGGATGTAATTTAAAAATGACTGGAGATTTTTCAGATCAGGTTGTGAAAAAAAATTAGTTATTTGACTGGCACACTCATAGCTCTCTACAGCTGTTTCCGTCTCAGGTGATCCTGTCTTTGGGCTGACGCACTCCTCACTCTCTACAGCTGTTTCCCTCTCAAGTGATCCTGTCTTTGGGCTGACGCACTCCTCACTCTCTACAGCCTTTTCCCTCTCAGGTGATCCTGTCTTTGGGCTGACATACTCCTCACTCTCTACAGCCTTTTCCCTCTCAGGTGATCCTGTCTTTGGGCTGACACACTCCTCACTCTCTACAGCCTTTTCCCTCTCAGGTGGTGCAGTCTTTGGGCTGCCTGAATTGGTCTGGCTCTCTCCCTGAACTGACCAGCTGGACTTGCCCTGTACCTGTCTGGGCTGGACATAGGGAAAGCATTTATCATTGGATGGGGAAATAACTCAAAACCACAGAATAATGTACAAGATCAAATATGAGTTCATATTGAACGAAACGTTCGCGAGCGTAACAACACTAGTGGCTTTGCCATGTTTTCATTATGACACTTACTAGTGTTTTCCAATGCAAAAAAGTCAGATCTTTGTGACAATACCTGAAAATGCTCAAGACAGCACTATACACAGCCATTTGAAAACTATAGTAAAAGTAACACATTTACACAGAAATTAAAGTTACACACAAATTATGAAATAGTTATCACCTCAGTAAACAATAAATGAATTGAAAGATTACAATAAATTCAATGGCAAATATTGCAAATTAAACTAATTATTTCCTATAGGTTTACTTGTATTTTGTGCTAAAATTCAAAGTATCTCATCTGTATTTACAATACAGCTTGATTCTGCATCTCTACTTACAGCTCGTTGGTCCATGTGAACGTTTACTGTTGCTATAGCAACAAGAGACCGCTGACGTTAGCAGCTCTTAGCTAGCCTAGCTAAATCATCTGAACAATAATAACCCATAATATCACAATTCGGCATATTTAAACAAAATCAACCACAACTACCAACATTCACAGCCCTTCAACTCTGGGCTAATATGTTGTCACAAGTAGGACTATGCAGTTAATTAGGTCACATCACATTCAACGTAAAAACGTTTTCTACTTTTTTTTTTGGACATGTCTCAAAAATGTAGCCTAGCCAGCCCCAGGCTAACGTTACTTACCATGTATGCCTCCACTCGCTCGTCTCCCGGCGCAGCAGCACCTGCTGGGGTGGTGACCCCGGCACCAAATAGGTCCGTCAATTTAGAATATTTAGCAGCCTCCACCTCCAGAGACTTCAGCTGTTTAAGTCGCAGTTTTTCAGCGCCACCCGGGTGTTTCTTCCGCTTATCCATTTTCAGCTCAGCAGCAGCCAGTCCCGCGACTCCCGCCCATGCCATGAGGTCCCGCCCCACCCTGGTTTGTGTTGTGATTGACAGCACTGTCAGGGCTCTCTGAGCCTGTCAGCCCATGATTGATTGACAAAGACAAACAATAGACCAATAATATGTGTCGATGCTGGCAACACACTGCTAGCCCTCTGTAGCCAATTGGCCGGCCCAATTGGAGGGAATTTAGAGAAAAAAAAGAAAAGAAAAAAAACAGACAGGACCAGCCCACATTGGGTCAACGGCCCACCGGGACGAAGCCCGGTATGCCAGAGAGCCAGTCCACCCCTGGGCCCCGGCCACACGATGACAGTGAGAGTTTCTGCTTGTTACGGACAGGTGACCAAACGATGACAATAGGCGCTTTCACACTGGAGTACTTTTCCCAGTATAATTCCGATATAGTTCCGAAAATGTGCATTCACACCAAAAAAATCCGGAACTAGAATTTAGTTAATGGAAGAAAAAGGTTCCCATCTCTGATTTCATCAGAACTAAAGAGTTCTGATGAACTAAGTACGGCAAAGTACTTGGTGTGAAAGCGCCTATTAGAGAAAAAGACAGAATTTACTCAATAAAAGCACGATAAAACATGATTATCATTTTAAAATAGGAGAGTTTCCTAAGACAGAACAAACACTGGGGCCCCTTTTGCACACGGCTCCAGTTGTATAAATAATTGTCCTGAGGTATTTGTATGGTTGCATTCATTCCAAAATCAGATTAGAAGATGATTATATGATGTTGGTGTGCAGGCTGACCTCCTCGGAAATGGTCACCACGCCCAGGAAGTTCCTGGCGTTAGGCTCCAAGTTCCGGTACAGCGGGCGCACGCAGGCCCAGACCCGCCAGGCCAGCTCTCTGATCGACAGACCCGCCCCCATGTTCCAGCGCTCCTCCAGCAAGAGGAACTCACGCAGCCTGGACGGAGGTACCCTGTGTGAGTGTGTGTGTCTGTTGGTCCCAGGTGGCCAGTTGGTATAACCTACAGTATTTCAATGTTGGTTTACTGATATATACTGTGATATATATATATACATACAAAGACCCTGTGTCCATGGCATATTTTTCATTTTTTTTCGGATTCTATTACATTACATATTACATGACCTTTCAATTATATTAGCTGACGTTTTTATCCAAAGCGACTTACAATATGGGCAGAAACCATAGTGATTTGAACTCCAAACAACAAGGAAAGTGCAGATAAATTAACTTCAAGCAAGTCATAAGTCATACCGTAGTAAGTGCTGGTGAATCAGTTACAAGGCCTATGACAACAATATCTTGACAATATATCACAACTTTTATAATGGAGGATATTTTGGCTATTTGATATTTGTTTGACATTGCTCTCTTACCTCCCTTATCATTAAACCCGACAGAAAGGTTCTTGCACTCACACTTATGAAGAAGAAATGGACTTCAAACACCAAGGAGGCTGGTGTTAAATTACAGGATGTTTTTAACATTATTCAGACTCAGCTCTCTGAACTAAAGCTTCTTTTAAATGTTGAGAAAACCAAGGTAATGCTCTATTCTAAAAAGACACCAGAGCCTATTTTAGATATTGTAACTACGCAAGGAATAAAACTTGAAGTGGTTACCTGTTACAAATACCTTGGTATCTGGCTTGATAATTGTCTCTCTTTTAAACTTCATGTCAATAACCTGCTTAAAAAGCTGAGGGTTAGGCTAGGTTTCTTTAACAGTAACAAGTCCTGTTTCTCGCTTGAGGCCAGGAACAGGCTAGTCACTGTGACCTTTTGACCTGTGCTGGACTATGGTGATTTGTTGTATATGAATGCACCTGCCCATTGCCTTGTCAAGTTAGATGCTGCGTATCACAGCGCACTGAGATTTGCGACTAACTGTAAAGCATTAACCCATCACTGTACCCTGTATGCAAGGGCTGGTTTGCTTTCACTAACTGTACGGAGGCTCAGTCACTGGTACATTTTTATGTACAAAGCCATGTTAGGGAAACTTCCATCTTCCATCTGCTCCCTGATCTCACGGAAAATTGTAAGTGGCTACTGCCTGAGATCGCATGCTGTGGTTTTATTAAATGTGCTAACTGCTAGGACTGTCTTAGGGAAGACAGCTTTTAGATGCGCAGCTCCTCTGTCTTGGAATAGTCTGGATGGAAACTGAGCAATCTGGTGCCACTAAATGTTTTTAAAGCTCGGTTGGATGCTACTCAATCGGAAGCTATTGGTATCTGTTTATGTGGATAATTATGTAAATGATGCTGTATGATGTCCTTTTGTTGTTCTATTTATGTTTTTATGTTTCATGTGGAACTACTTGAGCAGGTCTCCCTTGAAAAAGAGATCAATGATCTCAATGGGATTTATCTGTCTAAATAAAGGTCTGAAATCAGAGAATTGCGTTCATAAATCCACAGGAAGACAGCATGATAAAATGGGCCAAACATAAGTGATGGGCAGAGTTAACGTTTTTTTCGTCATATTTGCAGAGCATAATTGATCTTCTGTTAAAGTGACCGCATTGTCTCACTCCCTCCTGTCCAGCCATGGCCTCCACTCCCGACAATAAGTCCTCTCGCCCGGTCAGCGCCCCCGTCATGTCCCCGGTGTCTCCGGGGGACGCCACTTCCTCTCCGATGCTGGCCCCCCTGCTGCGCTCCGACCACCGTGACGGCTCTACACCTAAAGGCCACCGCTCCGCACACAGGAAGGCGGAGGGGAAGGGGGAGAGTCAGCATGCGGAGCACACCAAGAGCCACAGACCAGAGTCCACTCCAGAGATCAAGGTAGCTCACACACTCCTCTACATCACAACAAGGGCAGGTTACACGGTGACAATATTCTTAGAAACCATGGAAGAGGCCACAAGGAAGAGCTTATTAATAAAGAGATATAGATTGTTGTCAAAGTAAATATTATGTCATCAGAACAGGGCTGCACAATCTGGCAAAAATAATATTAAGACGCATTATATATATATTGCCATTGTTATACAACTTTATAACGATATTAGAGGGAATAACCTTTTTCGAATATATCAAAATGATCAATGAGGATCTGTACCAAACCAGGATTTCTTCAGAGCCAGAGAATTTTCTTAAGCTGCCCAATAATTAATATTGAGTGGTATTTTTACATATTGTGTTTACTGTGATTAAGATTTTGCACTTTGCACATTGCGATTTCGATACAATTTAAATTGCGCAGCCATAGATGAAAATATATAATTTTCTTTCTATACGTATGCGTGTCAAGTCAGAAGTAATGGACCCTGAACAGAAGCCTGCGTCATCAGAAAATATATTCCTTGTCTCTTAAGTCAGATAAAGTAACTGCATGGGAGCTACAGTTTCCGCAGCTCCTTGAGTTACAGAGAGGCTGACAGGAGGCTAGCTCTGAAGCTTGTATTCTCCCTGTGTTAGCTTTAAAGTATGTTTTTTTGGGTTCTAATCTGTCCACTGCATGTATCCTCTCTTAGTAAGTACAAGCTAGTGGCCAAACTAACACAACTCATTTTGAAATAATTCTTCATTGCTAAAGAATGTTGAACTGTCACTTTAAGTGTTCATATGGAGCCTATATACACTGTTGTGTATGATGTGTTTTGATAGTTAGACGACAGAAGTGCGGCTAACTGTGGCAACATAATGTAGCTGTCAGTGTAACACAAAGTGCATCCACCAAAGCTTTAAAGTTTCTTTTTTCTTTTATGTAAACAGATGTGTGTAATGTTTTAGCCCTGGTTGTACTTGGACTTGGTGTTGATGTGTGAGCGTTGTCTGTGCACCAGACATTCTCCAGGAGAGAGTGGAGGCACTCCCCCTCTGTGACCAATGCCAATGGGGACAGAGAGAAAAAGAGCCAGGTTTGTTTGCCTGAAGCATGCTCGCACTGAACCAGTTGGAACATAATCTAAACAGACATGTATTCACAAAACATCATGCACTATGACTTGAAGAGTAAGAAAGGATGAAATAAGAAAGTTACTAAGTTATTCATGATATGTCCAATAAATGATCATATAGCTGTTTCTATTTAAATTGAATGCAGAAAGAATCAATACTTAATTTAATAAGCCAGTCCCCCTGTTTTCTGCATCTGTTTTAATGCAAACTCAACACTTCTTCCATGCTGATAAAGTCAGTATAATGTACTGTACATTTCCATAGCTGTAATTCAATCAATAGAACAGTTGTTGTATACTAATTTCTCAGTAATTATCTCCAGTTGCTGTTATTTTGCTGTTTTTTTTATCAGTTATGGAACACAACAGTTACTAAAAAGAAATGTCACAATAAAAGTTCCAGTGGCATAAACTGAATATTTTGTCCCTTTCTTAGATCGAGTCAGCCATTTTGATATCACTACGATTAATGTAATGTATATCACAATATCAGTATATATTGTGGTGATACCTTTACTGGAGCTAAATTACATTTATGTTAAGTAATGGAAAAATGTAATATTGCCTAAAATCTCACCTGACTGTTGATAAGCAATATTGTTTACAATGTCCTAAATGGTAGCTACCATATTATAAGCAGTGTGTTAAAACCTTTGATGGCTGACCAAATTATGCTGACTCATGTTTACATGATATCACCCAGTCCTATTTCGTAGAAATCTTTTAAAGTGACATTTTTGCAGTAAGTAGGTAGGTTGGTTTTACTGACAGTAGCTCAACACCGATCAATATTAAGTTACTCAAATGAAAGTAAATTAAAACAGTATACTTCCTTAAAAAATGTAATGCTAGAGTGATGTGAAATTAGCCTTTATGCTGAATTCACCAGGAGATATATTTGAATAGCTTATGTTTTTCTTTAAGAACTTTATTTGTTCATGTTATGTTAGCCACCTATCCGGCATTTATTATATTGGATTTTACTGGAGAATTGATGGTGCACAACTTGAATTTTATTGCATGATCATCAGTTTTTGACTAAAACAGAGTCAACTATTTTGCGAAGTCTTTCATACTTCCAAACCTGTATTTTTACTGAACAATACCTTAACTTATGTGTCTTCCCTCGGTGGAGCAGCACTCTCCTAAGGACAAAGCAAAGACGGAGGTGGTGCGAGTGAGGAAGGTTAGCATGTCGCTGGTTCTGCCGACTCACCATCGCATCCCTTTATCACTGATACATGCTTTTGATTCCGACAGTGCTGCTTTCCAATGCAGAGCGCTGTAATCCTTTGATTGCTTTATGATTTCCGCTGCTTGTCTTTCTGTGAAGGCGTGTTCATGTCCAATCAGCTCTACAAAAACTGGGAATAAGGAGAAATCAATCCATTGTGCAAAATATCATTTGGGGACTGTCACGCATGCAGCACAACAAAAAAAAGGCTTTTTCTTGTACACAACGTGCTTTGTAAGAGGGAGGACAGGTTTAGTTGTTACTTATCTCTGTTTAAGAAAAGCCTTTTCTGCTGAGTCATGCAATCCAGGATTTTGCATCCATTTCTTTTTGTGATGATTGTGAACAAAGTTGGGAACAGGTTCCCTCTTTTCAAAGTCATTTTTTCCTTTAAATGTATTTTTGGCTAGATGCCTGAAGTAAGGTTGTGATTAACAAAAGTGTTCACGTTTTTGTTTTACGACATTAAATACATCAGTAAATATCTCACTTTGTGTGGTTGCTCTAACAAATGACTAAATGAGACCACTAAACGTCATCATAAAACCTTAGCCACCTTTAGCTTAGCGGTGGGGATGTGAAGTCATGTGACCATGATTTAGTTCCTTTATAGCCTGATGTTAGCTTTACACTTCTAGCGATAGCATTTACGCTTCAAATATTATAAAGTAGTGTTAATATGTGAAGATTATCCTGCTGATCAAAATGTGATGGTATTGTAAACGTGTGTTTGCCACAGAGCTTACTTTCTGGAATATTTCAAAATCCAATTGAAAAATCCTACTGGCTTTTTGTCGAAGGGAAACCTCAGAGGTATCTTCCAGGTCATTCTACAAAAATACGTCATCACTGTGACACTCTAGTGGACTATGAACACGACTCCAAGTGAATGCTAATGTTGCTCTGTTACTGCTGGATGTGTAAATATGAAACGGTTTAAATTATTCAGTTTACCAGCTCTCAAGGTGAGACTATGCTGATTTAAATATGCCAGTAATGTCAATCGTGCACATACATTGAAATGTAAAAAATAGTGAGATAAAAGGTGAATTCCTGAAGTGACAGGCACACAGCCCTGCTCCTGCTCCTGCTCAGTGCCCTGCAGCAGCCTTTGCATGCAGCATGTGACTTCCTCTCACATTGTGTATGGCTGGCTTCACACACACCAGCTGTGTGTTTATCCTCACTTTCCCTCACTGAGCTGGGCACATTGGAACTGCAACCCCCATAGATCTTTTATTTTATCATTGCCCTGGTCAGTGCTGCTCATTGCAAATGAAATATTCAAATGTTTGAATGAATTCTGCAATATTTCCACCAGCTCTCCCCTTTTTCCTGATTTTCCACAGAAAAGAGCGAAGAAACTTGAGGGTGAAACTCTTTATATCAGACATAGCAATTTAATGTTGGAGGTTTGTATCTTCATTCTTCAGATCTCTGTTTGCTGTCACGTTGTTCTGC
The DNA here is from genome assembly GCA_902827135.1 of Harpagifer antarcticus. Lineage (NCBI taxonomy): Eukaryota > Metazoa > Chordata > Actinopteri > Perciformes > Harpagiferidae > Harpagifer > Harpagifer antarcticus. Next base: position 3,057,441 of record CADEHL010001212.1, read on the forward strand.
TTCATGGCTGCTGTGATTCCTTTTGCTTTGAGACCAATGTTTCTTTTTTCTTTGCCTTGTTTCAGCTTAACCCTTACCGCTTGGCATGTACTATGTTTCTCTCTGATGCAAGTAGCTTCACTTCACTTCGACATTATTTTTGTTTTTCCATATTTCATTGTATAATACAGTATATGATTGGGAAAGGTCAAAGTTGAACCTGGTACTGCAGCTTGGCTGTTGGGACTGGACTCACAACACAATGCTGTTGCAGTTGAAATACTTATATGACTGTTTACAAGAGAACAACATGCTCTTCATCTGTCTGTAGGAAATATATCAAAGCACATCTTAGTCAAAAAACATACATATTCAAAAGTGTATGGTCCAGATGTGATACATGCGTTTATTATGGTGTGATTAGTTTAAAACAAAATGAACTCTTAGTGATGATCGGCATAGAATGGAAACATAATAATAATTAGAAGAAGAAAAAAACGATATATATATATAATACAAATGATTCCAATAATAAAATGTTGTATTTATAAGGCACAACAAGTGTTTTAGTGCAATTATAAAATAGTAAGCTCTGCTTTATGAATCCATTTTATATTTGCCAGGATCTAGTCTAAAACTGTTACATTCTTCCTCTGAAATTCCTCTGAGAATTAGGAAGCTTTATAAACACAGGCGCAGGCCTCTATTAGAGACAAATATATATTTGTATATGTCTTCTGTTATATGTAGTACAACAGACTTAATAAAAGGTGTGTTTGTAGGATATATACATTTGAGCTTTTCCAGCTTTGAAATGTCAAAATGTCTGACGTCCATTTGACAGAGAAGATACAAATAAATAAATGACTTGTTTGTTCTTTCCCAGTCGTGTATCTGTCAGTGAGCTAACTAACCGATTATTGACCCTGCTGTAGTTTCTCATGTTCCTCATGGTTACTGAACTCTCCCACGTTCATTCATTTACTTCATGATCACCACTCACTTGCAATGTGTTTACTGTCTGTGAACTGTTGTTGCTCTCAGTACTGTGACCACTGTGTCATTATGTGCTGGCTTTATATCAATTCAGAGGAGGGGGAGGACATGTTAATATTGCAGCTTAGTATATCGTTTAATAAATGTACCCCTACTATTAGCTCCATAACACGGCAATAATATCCATAATTCCAAGTGCTAAAACTCTCAGATTGGGTCAACATAACTCTGCTATTTTATAATGTTCACATATGGTGTCTGTAGCTCAGATTACATATTGTAACCCTAGCTCTATAAGCACATACAGTATAGAAGGGTAACAGTCAGTTGCGTAGCAGCCTTTGGGTGCACACAGATTTTGGTAGGCTTGTCTTGATTGGCCGGCTACATCTATGAAATTTCAGTGAGACAAGTGCATGTGATTGAGTATTGCCCAAAGAGTCCAGTAGAGGGCGCATGTTACCCACATTTGTGTCGACTGTAGCACTCATGTTAACCTATAATGTTACTATGTTAGTTTGTTATTGGACTGCATCACCATACAGAGAAGTCTTTGTCAAAACATCAACACTGTAACATATTCACTTTCTGTGGATTATATTAGAACTTTTATTTTTAAATCTAAGTTTAGCTTTTAAGTTTAAACACATTGTACCTTAAATCCCATAGTTTTGTTTTCAACAACTAAAAGGTACCTCAGTCTGCTTCTGATATGACATGTCACCCCCCTCTTCATGTGTCGGTACTGTATGTGTTTGCTTCTTCAATTCTGCCTGCCGACTATCATACTGCATATGGTATACTAAAGTATGCAGTAGTTTGGCCACTATCAAACTCTTTATTCACATTTAAAAAGATGTTTAATAGCTTTCCAACCATTACAGCCTGCAGGGCAGACCCGTTTTCTCTCTGTGTCCGGTACTCACACAGAGCACATGTTAGCTGAGCTTAGCTAACAGCTATGCATGAGCCCTGCTTCTCGCTTAAAGATAGCATGCAGAGCATCTGAACTGTAAGTGTAGGAAAAATATGTATGATTTCTATTCCATGAGGAAACAAAGACTTAGTCTGCACACTGATTACTACAGATATCCTACATTTCTTCAAGATCCTCTCAAGGTCAACATTAATGTGATTAAAGGTGGCTGTATACAGGGCGGTCTAAGACATTACCCAACCCATCAAGAATTGTTGGCAACCTTTATTAAATGTCAGTTTGGGAAGATAATTGCATGCTGTTTTAATTTACTTTCATTTGAGTAACTTAATATTGATCGGTGTTGAGCTACTGTCAGTAAAACCAACCTACCTACTTACTGCAAAAATGTCACTTTAAAAGATTTCTACGAAATAGGACTGGGTGATATCATGTAAGTAACATGTCCTCATTGTGTATCTTTTATTGGAAAAGATATTCAGTTTTTTGCTGATTGGCCTCAAAGTAATACAAATAATGAGCTCAGCAAACAGAAAGCTTACCTTTAGGGAATGTGTGTATGATTCAGCCATAATTATTCAAAAAGAATGCACACCAATTTAGCTTTAACCATAGTATTTCATAATAATGTTATATATTAATGTTCCTGTTTTGGTTAAGTTAACACTAAAATATGTTGCTAGCAATAAAAAAAAAAATAAAGTCACCTTTCCTCTCAGTTCTTCTGGAGTCTGACATGTTTTTGCAAAGTATATTAAATAATAAAACTGCACCAATACATGCACTATTATTGTGAGTATTTTGGAAAGAACAAGAACATAAACAGAATTTGTATTTATGTAAAGCCTGTTTAGTTCAAATTCACTAAGGTTACCAACAATTCTGGAGGGCACAGAATATGAACAAAATGATACTTCTGCCACATAAACAGAAATAACTCTTATTATCCCTTCACCATTACTACACAAAACAACATTTCCCTAAAAGAGGCCTTCACAATATTAAAAATCATAATCTCTTCATGTTTTTTTACAAATGTTTGGGAGCTTGCAGTATCCTCCTGGGACCCAGCCCATTGAAAATGTCCACTGTAGTGGACATTTTGTTAACATGCATCTCCTTTTACTCTTTTGAGCTACTCCATCAATCCCTGATGTGCTGTACAGAGGACATCCTGGTCTTTCCAGTGATATGTCATTGGTTAAAATTGCATGCTGGGAAGTTCCTCTTTCTTTTCATCCAAAATGGCTGGCATACGAAAAACAAAATGTTATAGAAGCAGTAGGAGAAGTCAAAGATTGTTGAATAATTGTAATTTTTACCATGAAAATCATATATGTTATTGTTTATTAACATGTGAGGAACTATATAATTAGTTCTGAAAGCAATTAAATAATTCAAGTTTTCAAATAACAGCCCTTTTATAAATGTCCATTCTAGTGGATGTCAGGACAATCTTCATGGACTTAATGACTCAATATCGTTGCAGGAGACGGAACTGAAGCAGACATTTTCTGTACCAGAAAGAAGAGGGTCAAGAAGAAGGGGGGGGGGGGGGAGATGCAGGATGCTCCATGAGCGCATAGACAGAGAGACAGATATGGACGAGCTGGAAAGACATGGCCCCCTGTGGGCCAAGAGTAGCACGTATGTCTTGTTGTTGTTTGTATTTTAAGTGGAGCCATGACACATGAGAGTTGCCTCAGGAATGCAAGCTTGTTTCTATGAGCAGGTCAAATGGAGACCACATCCATAAAACTAGTCAAGATGACCCTACAGCCCGTGCTGACTGGAGTCAATGACGTACTTTTCCCACTACATCAACGACAAAGTCTTTGAAGATCTGGAAAGATTCACCAAAAAACAAGCTAGTTTTGTATTGACCAAATAAACAGCAACGTTCAGATCAATGACTTATTCATGTTTTAAATAAAGGTGAATGTATTATTGTATTAATATCACTCTATAACCATAATATGTTACATAGTCCATCTGTTAATTGTGGCTGTCTTTTCAAACTAATATGGTCCCGACGTCCTCTACAGTGGACATACTGTAACATTTTAAAATAAAATAAAATAAAAAAAGTCTAAATTGCAAAATGTTTTTTTAACCCAAAATAAGTAGGAAATCATAAAAAAAAGGAAATTGGAAGACATTTTTTTTCCTCGGGCCCCAGGAGGATATTCAGTGTACAGACTTCCTCCCATTTTCCTTTAAACTGCCTTGCTGAGGGGGGTGAGTTCTACCATCACCTCCTGGCTCACACCTGCTCACCATATGCAGTTTTTTAAGAGAAACACGACACCTCTGTGTTCTGTGACCTTTAACATCTCCTCTTGTTGGCATTGATGATGCACAGTAATCTGTGAGCCAGTGAAACAGTAATCAGAAGAAATCCTCTGCTGCTTTCTTTCTGTTATCATCAGCCAGACAAGGGGGATTCAGAAATGCGTGCAAACTCATAATCTCCAACTGTGACCGATGCTTGGCTCAATCATGGATCATGGATGACAGACAGATGATGCAGTCTGGTGTCGGGTTTCCCTTAAATAATAATTGTATTCCATGACCTCAGCATGTCATTGAGGAAAGGCAGGCTTTATTAAAGTAGTAGCTGAACTAACGAAAAGCAAAAGAGAGCAATTTTCAAGAGATTTAAAAAAATGGCAGACTGTTCTTACGATTTCGTTTTTCAATCTGGATGATTAATTTGTTTTGGCTATTTGTCACCTTTAATTTCTTTCCATGTCCTTCACTTCCTTTTCCTCTTCCTTTCTTTCACATTTTATTCAAACATGTTCTATCATTGTTTCCCTTCCATCTGTTCTGACTTGTTATTTCTTGTTGAAGGACCTGGATAAGACCCAGACTGGGATCATGCGTCACCACACGAGCATCAGTGAGCTGAAGAGGAGCTTCATGGAGTCGGTGCCAGAGCCTCGGCCCAGTGAGTGGGACAAACGTCTGTCCACCAACTCGCCTTTTCGCACAGTGAGCATCAACGGCCAGCTGCAGCCAGCGGTGAGTCCTGCTGCCTGGGGAGGAAACTCTGCAGACATGCTGTTGTTTCTCCTCACTAGACACCAGAACATACACTGTCAGCTCAATACATAGAGCCTGACAGTATAAAGCTTGCATGTTGTTAAAAGTGTGTTTTAATGAGATAGCTATGCTAGCTTGCCCTGCTTCAAACCTTAAGCTGTGTCTCAAATCGCCTACTTCTGCACTTACACGTGCTATTTTGAGTAATGCAAAGTATGGCAAAATACACAACGGTCATGGTCAAAGTTCAGTGTGGATCAATGGACACTAGAAATAAGAGTTATGTGGGTTTTTTGAAAATGTAAGTAATGTAGTCTACAGAGCACCCTGGAACCGAGGGGAACTCTGAAAGAACACGCCCATTGGCTACAAATCAATAGATGATTGGTTGATCAAACTGTCAGTCCAAACGTACGCTCTATTCAGTGCAACGGCCAGGGCATTCGATGAAGGATGTAGAATACCTTGGTTGAACGATATTCTCTACCCAGAGACCCAGAACAAGATCTGATTGGTTGCTTTCTTTTCTAACACAAAACCACTGAAAAGCGTAGTGCATGGTCCGAGAAGGACAAACAAATCAACGTAACACTGTAATATTACAGATCAACAACATGGATACGATTCTCATTTATTCATTTTATATACATTTTATTACATTTTATTACATTTTATTTATATAATTAAATCGATTTTTTATTTGTTTTATCAGAGTGTTCCAGGGTATTCTCTGAATACCTTGAAGGCCCTGACGGTTCGCCACTGGTAAATTAGCAGTCTAATGATTTGTTACCACAAAGGATCGTGGCTAACAGCTAACAGCCGCGACAGTGAGGGCACAGCAGCCATGTGCGATTTGAGACGACACTTCACAAAATTCACGCACTGCTTTAGTGTTCACAGTCTTTACTGCATTACTGAGATATAGCTTAAGTAAAGGCAGTGTAGTTCACCTGAACCAAGTCTTGGTTTAAATATGGTATGCTGGCCAACAAAATAGCTGTATTGTATTATTTTAAATTAATATTTACAATTCCCGGTTTTCATTCAGAATGCTCTATGCATATTCTGGAAGTCCCAGGTTATATGTTCTGGGATTCACCTAAACTGTGAGCTCAGATTAGCAGTCATCACAGTTTAATGTTTGCACTTAAACTCCTGGACTGAGCAGATCAGTACCCTCAGATTTTGTATTTGTTCATTGCCCGTATTCACAAACAATCTGTAATACTCTTTTAGAGCTCCTAACATATCCTCAGATTCTAGTAAGGAGTCAAAGTTAGGGAGTGATTTAGGGTCTGTGTTAACTTGAGAGTAGGATGCTCCGAGGTGTGTGTGTGTGTGTGTGTGTGTGTGTGTGTGTGTGTGTGTGTGTGTGTGTGTGTGTGTGTGTGTGTGTGTGGTGTGTGTGTGTGTGTGTGTGTGTTGTGTGTGTGTGTGTGTGTGTGTGTGTGTGTGTGTGTGTGTGTGTGTGTGTGTGGTGTGTGGTGTGTGTGTGTGTGTGTGTGTGTGTGTGTGTGTGTGTGTGTGTGTGTGTGTGTGGTGTGTGTGTGTGTGTGTGTGTGTGTGTGTTGTGTGTGTGTGTGTGTGTGTGTGTGTGTGTGTGTGGAGGGGGTTGGGTGTCCCACAGTACCTGCATACAGAGTAGTTGATGGCATGTCTGAGGTAAAGGTATTTAATGTGGTGCTTGGCGGAATATGCTGCAGTAGATCATTACTGTGCAGCGTTTCTTTATGAGCAGTATATTGAATGGCACCTGGAGGCTATGGCCTGTATGACTGATGACACGCAGCTTCACCAGATTGTGCTTAGCCCGACCGCAAGGGATCAGTATGCTTCAAACCAACAAGTTTGGATTAAGTGTTTTGGAACATGTAGCGAATGACTACTTTCATATTCCGATGTAAAGCTTGCAGCCACCAATAAGGATACAAAGTGATGAAACTACAAATGGATGCAAAGGCCCATACTTCTCCTCTAAAGCTACCTTCACATGACCAGCGGGAAAACTGCTCCCTGCTGATGTTGCCGTGGTTTCCCTGTGGAGAGAGCAGTGCCACCAGACTAAATTGTCAATACGCTCATAGTTTTAATTATTCTGACCTACCAATCAGATAACAGCTCTAAAACGGCACATCCTAAAAGGTAGGGATGTAACGATACCAAAAACTCACGGTACGATAATATAAAGTTTTTTTTTCAATAAAAAAAATTTTTACTCAGAAAATGTTTCTTTATTACATAATAAATCTGAGTTGTACAGCATTTTAGTAGGATAGCAGTATTTTAAAGTGTCAAAAACAAAGTGACAGTAACAGACTGGAACAAGAAAACCAGTGTTTTTGTACCTATAGTACTACCAAACAAAGTAGGCATTTTCTTTGTGCCACTGCATCTCACAAATAAACATTTAATAATCAGACCAGTGGCGGCCAGCCCATAGGGGCGCTAGGGGCGCCTCCCCACCTCTTCCCACATACAAAAAAATATATTAAAAAATATATAACATTAAAAAAAATTTAAAAAAATATATATATTTAAAAGATATATATATTTTATATTTTTATTTTAATGAACAAGGTAAATATCATACAATTGATATCAGTAAATGTATAATCTACAATAAAATCTCGTTTAAAATTGTGTTATGATGTCTAAAGTTACTGAGACATGTTTCCTGCCTGGCCTTGCCCATGGCATTAGTTTATCATTACCGGGCGGAGCCCCCGAGCCAAACAGCAGCAACCAGCACGTTGCAAAAGTCTCAATAGTAAACTGTGTCGCCGAAACATAATTTCAGCCAATCAGCGCCGTCAAATATTTTGGTCACGAGGGCGCTCACGTTGGCGCCCACGTTGCTTACGTGCGTTGACGTGAGTTGTTTTTTAGACTCGTGAGTGACCAAGGTGACGCAGTAGTTGGATGAGAATGGTGTGCAGGTGAAGTGCCGGACCTCTGTCCGCACCCAATTCCGTGCAAGAGCTACTCTCCAATCCTTTCGAAAGGAGAAGTTTGGGAGATAAATTGATACTTAAAGACCTTGGGACCGGACCAACCCGATTTGTATATATCACAGCAAGCTCGTGAAAAAAGACAAAACGTATCAACAAGGCCTCTCACGTAGCTGGTACACCAGAAAGGCATGGCTAGCTGGATGCAAACAGGTAATGCTATCTTTTGTTTCCCATGCTTGCTCTTCAAACAGCCGGGGACAGATACGATCTGTTCAGAAACTAGACAAAAGTTAAACAAGTACAAACCACAGACTGTCTGTGTCATGGAGAATACATCCATCCATCCATCCATCTTCTTCCGCTTATCCGTGGTCGGGTCGCGGGGGTAAGCAGGTTCCAGCAGAGAGCCCCAAACTTCCTTTTCCCTGGCGACATCAACCAGCTCTGACTGGGGGATCCAAGGCGCTCCCAGGCCAGCGAAGAGATATAATCCCTCACCACTGGTCCTAGGTCTACCCCTTGGTCTCTTCCCAGCGGACGTGCCTGGAACACCTCCTAGGGAGGCGCCCAGGTGGCATCCTAACTAGGTGCCCGAACCACCTCAACTGGCTCCTTTCGACGCGAAGGAGGAGCGGCTCAACTCCGAGTCCCTCCCGAATGACCGAACTTCTCACCTTATCCCTAAGGGGAGACACCAGCCACCCTGCGGAGAAAAACCCATCTCGGCCGCTTGTATCCGCGATCTCGTTCTTTCGGTCATGACCCATCCTTCATGACCATAGGTGAGGGTAGGAACGAAAATGGCCCGGTAGACAGAGAGCTTTGCCTTCTGGCTCAGCTCCCTTTTCGTCACAACGGTGCGGTAAAGCGACTGCAGTACCGGCTCCCGCTGCTCCGATTCTCCGGCCCATCTCACGCTCCATTGTTCCCTCACTCGAGAACAAAACCCCGAGATACTTGAACTCCTTCACTTGGGGGTAAGGACTCATTCCCTACTTGGAGTGGACAATCCATCGGTTTCCTGCTGAGAACCATGGCCTCAGATTTGGAGGTGCTGATCCTCATCCCAGCCGCTTCACACTCGGTTGCGAACCGATCCAGTGAGTGCTGAAGGTCGCAGACCGATGAAGCCATCAGAACCACATCATCTGCAAAAAGCAGTGGTGCAATCCTTAGCCCACCGAACCGCAGACCCCCCCCCCCATGACTACGCCTCGAAATCCGATCCATGTATATTACAAACATGATGGTGACAAAGCGCAGCCCTGGCGGAGGCCAACCCTCACCGGAAATGAGTCCGACTTACTGCCGAGGAGCCGGACACAGCTCTCGCTTTGGGAGTACAGAGATTGGATGGCCCTGAGTAGAGACCCCCTCACCCCATACTCCCGCAGCACCTCCCACAGTAACTCCCTGGTAACCCGGTCATACGCCTTCTCCAAGTCCACAAAACACATGTAGACCGGATAAGCGTACTCCCAAGCCCCCTCCAGGATCCTTGCGAGAGTAAAAAGCTGATCCGTCGTTCCACGACCAGGACGGAATCCGCATTGTTCCTCCTCAATCTGAGGTTCGACAATCGGCCTGACCCTCCTTTCGAGTACCTTAGAGTAAACTTTCCCGGGAGGCTGAGTAGTGTGATGCCTCTGTAATTGGCACACACCCTCTGGTCCCCCCTTTTAAAAAGGGGAACCACCACCCCGGTCTGCCACTCCTTCGGTACCGTTTCCGACTTCCACGCAATGTTGATGAGACGTGTCAACCAAGACAGTCCCTCAACACCCAGAGCCTTCAGCATTTCTGGGCGGATCTCATCCACCCCCGGGGCTTTGCCACTGTGGAGTTGTTTAACAACCTCAGTGACCTCCCCCCGGGAGATTGGTGTCGATCCCCCGTCATACTCAGCTCTGGCCTCTAACATAGAGGACGGAGTTGTCGGGTTCAGGAGTTTCCTCAAAGTGCTCCTTCCAACGCCCTAACACTCCATCAGTTGAGGTCAACAACGTCCCATCCTTACTGTACACAGCTTGGATGTTCCCTGCTTCCCCCTCCTGAGGTGTCGGACAGTTTTTCCAGAACAACTTTGGTGCCGCCCGAAGTCCTTTTCCATGTCCTCCTCCGAACTTCTCCCACACCCGCTGCTTTGCCTCGGCCACGGCTGAGGCTGCTGCCCTTCGGGCCTGTCGGTACCCTTGCAACTGCCTCGGGAGTCCCCCGGGATAACAAATCCCTGAAGGCCTCCTTCTTCAGTCGGACGGCTTCCCTGACCACCGGTGTCCACCAGGAGGTTCGAGGGTTACCGCCCCTTGAGGCACCTAGGACCTTGAGACCACAGCTCCCCGCCGCGGCTTCGACAATAGAGGCTTTGAACACCGACCACTCTGGTTCAATGTCCCCAACCTCCACAGGAATGCCCGAAAAGCTCTGCCGGAGGTGTGAGTTGAAGGCCTCCTGAACCTGGGCCTCCTCCAGACGTTCCCAGTTCACCCGAACTACACGTTTGGGCTTACCAGGTCTATCCAGAGGCTTCCCCTGCCACTCGACCCAACTCACCACCAGATGGTGATCAGTTGACAACTCCGCCCCTCTCTTTACCCCGAGTGTCCAAAACATACGGCCTCAGGTCCGATGATACGATAACGAAATCGATCATGGACCTTCTGCCTAGGGTGCTCTGGTACCACGTACACTTATGAGCATCCCTATGTTCGAACATGGTGTTTGTTATGGCCAATCCATGACTAGCACAGAAGTCCAGTAACAAACCACCACTCCGGTTCAGATCAGGGGGGCCGTTCCTCCCAATCACTCCCCTCCAAGTGTCTCCATCATTGCCCACATGTGCGTTGAAGTCTCCCAGCAAGATTAAAGAGTCCCCTTCAGGAGCCCCATACAGGACTCTTTCCAGGGTCTCCAAGAAGGCCGTATACTCTGAACTGCTGTTGGGTGCATAAGCACACACAACAGTCAGAGTTTTCCCCCCCATAACCCGCAGGCGTAGGGAGGCAACCCTCTCGTCCACTGGGGTAGACTCCAACAACGAAGCACCCAACCGGGGACTTGTGAGTATCCCCACACCCGCCCGGCGCCTCACACCTTGAGCAACTCCGGAGAAGAATAGAGTCCAACCCCTATCCAGAAGTAAGGTTCCAGAGCCCGACGCTGTGCGTAGAGGTGAGCCCAACCAGAATCCAACTGGTACCCGCTCCACCTCCCGCACAAGCTCCGACTCCTTCCCCCCCAGAGAGGGTGACGTTCCACTGTCCCCAAAGCCAGCTTCTGTCGCCCGGGTCTGGTCCGTCGAGACCCTCCGCTTTCACTGCCAACCTTCTGGCAGCGCACCCGACCCCATCGTTGTTTCCCGTAGGTGGTGGGCCCGCGGGATGGAGAAGCGGAGGTTGTTGCCCACGTTGCCTTTTCGGGCTGGGCCCGGCCCGGGCTCCGTGGCAAGCCCGGCCACCAGACGCTCGCCGACGAGTCCTCCTGTCTGGGCCTGGCTCCAGAAAGGGACCCCGGGCTTCCTCCGGGCCGGGGATCCTCACTCCTTGTGTCGTCTTTCATGAGGTCTTTTTGAACCAATCTTAGTCTGGGCCCTTGGCCTGAGAACCAATTTGCCATGGGAGACCCTACCAGGAACACAAGGTTCCAGACAACACAGCCCCCAGGTTCATCAGGGGCACACAAACCTCTCTAACCACGGTAAGGTGCTGGTTCTTCAGAGAGGAGAATACAGTCGCTGGTTTATTTATGTCTGTATAGGCCGTTGTTGTGAGTGTGGACGGTCGGAGCATATATAACGTTAGCTTAGCCAAGCTCCATTTAGAAAAGCATTCTAAAAGGTTTTTCGCCTGCCGTCTGTCTGCAGACTTGTCAAAGCATTAATTCATGGTTTTTACTAACCGATTTCAGTATGTTGTTAAGTCGGCATCATTTAGAAACGTGTATTACAATTTAATCAGGGTAAAATATGTTCATTTTGTTGTAGTTGTAGCTCCATAGCCAGTGCGTCTTGTTTGAATGATGCGAGTAAACACAGCTGGCAGCCGCGGTGAAACTCGAGCGACTAGAGCGATGCGATAGGAGCGTTTAGAGCGAAGCGAATATTCGCATCGCGTCCGGTCTGAACGCAGCATTGCGAGCTCCGCGCTGCACTGGAAACGCGCCATTATATCACCAAAAGTCCTAATTTACAGGGTCATTTCTCCCAACAAAAAAATGTTTTACTCACTATATCAACAGCCCCATCAAAAATATTTTCCACCAGCCGCCACTGAATCAGACCCTGCAATAAAATAAATCAAGTTTCACTTTAGTTTGTCAAGTAACTCAACTAAAACTCACTAGTCACTCACTCAGCATCATCAGACAGGTTTTTAGGAATATGAGAATGTCCACATTTCCAGGTATTTATAAGCTGGGATGTTTGGGCATTTACAATATCCCCTGCTCTGGAAAAAACTCTCTTGCTTGGTACTGATGTTGCTGGGACAGCAGTGGTCGCGTTAACCAAATATTTTATTTAACAATGACGGAAAAATCTGAAGCAGTCTGTCATTTTGACAGATTAGAACAAACTCGGAACAGCGCCAACGGTCCCCCGCAGCGAGGCTCTGGTGTTATGCCGTGTTATGCATGCCCTCCAAAAGGAAATGATATAGTTTCCAAACCGTACTTTGCCGTACAGATCAATACATGCCTCATCTGTGTGCGCTCCCGCGAGGTGCATGCACACACGGCATAATACCGCCCCCCGTTGACAGTTCACGAGCGTGCTCTCTCGTGAACTGTTCAGACCATAGACCAGGGGTCGGCAACCTTTTTGATATGAAGAAAAAAAATTGTTATCAGCGTGCCAACGATCGAGAATTATGGGGGGGGGGGTGAGGAGCAGGAGGGCGGGGGAGCCTCGCCGGGGAAACAGTGTGTGGACCTGTCAGCGCAACTTACATGATGTCGAATTTAACAACACATTTAAATAATTGGTTTAAACGCATAATAATAAGGACGATCGTCCGTTCTGTGATTCTCCAGAACACACATGTTATGATATTAGGGTCATGCAGAGTGAGATGAGATCGCTGTCCCTTTTAAGAGAGAGAGAGGGTGTGGCTTGTGCATACGTGTTTGTGGATGGTAGAACAGCTAAATAAATGCAACGGCCTCCCAAGAAGAGCTCGCCTCTCTCCAGTCATTTAAGCTAAACTGGGTTATTGAACCTGAAGCTTGTTGCTTCTGCCCTCCTTGACTATGGTCTGGGAGCCGAAAGGAAAGTTCAACACACAGATGGCCAGTCCGCCCCTTTGTAGCATATTATTTCGATGAGAGATGAGCAGATCGCCACTGGGCTTTCAACTAAATACACAGCCATGCAAAAACTGCGGCATTTGTACAGCTCCTTATGAGTAGGCTACTGCAATTAGTGAAGTGCTTTCCTCTGTGGTGAAACGATCAGCACCACGGAGGAAAGCGGCAGAAAGTCACCTGGAGTTAAAGAGAGCGGGGCTGCGTTGCGTGCATGGCTTCCTTTTGCGGGTAACGGGGAGACGCGCTCTGGCGGCGGCCTCGTTCAGGATCCAAAAATACAATTTAAATATTTTTGCACACTTATTCCACTTATTCCTAGTGTGCCACTGGTTACGGTGCCGCGTGCCAGCATTGGGGTTGCCGACCCCTGCCATAGACTGTATATATAAATGGACATATGGTCCGTGACGTCACCCATAGGATTCTGCAGAGTTGCCGAGAAGCCCTTAGTAGGCGGAGTCGGTCACTAACGGCTCAACAGTGACGTCAGAGTTCAACTCCCGCCTGTTCCAGCCTGCTCCAAATAAGGGCAAAGAGGAGGAGCCGAGGCGGGACCTGCTGCCACCGAGCTGGAAGTTCCAGAGCTAGCTGAAGCTACCAAGCTAAGCTAACATGCTCCCCATCTGCACACTGCCGTCGCATTTTACGTTTCTAAGGTAAGCGGACATGAAACTATTCAGCAAAACTATAATAATAATCTAAGTTATTGAGTTTTTAGCATAATAGTTCAGAATCTTAAAATCCCTTAACGTTTGTATGCAATTGTGCTAAATTCAACACTGGAATCAAGCAAATATAAATATGTTTGCATGACATTAGTTATTTATATTTTGATATCACTTAATTACACGTTTAATACATTTAAGTCAAGCTAAGGTACATGGGATGGTAGCTAGTTAGTGCTCTTACCTGTGAGGCCTCCTCCAAACAGCATAATAACCAGACTGTATCATTAAAACTAAGTACCAGTTCTAGATCCTTTACTTTAGACAAACAATTCAAAAGACAAAATGTATTTAAAGACCAATCTTTATTTGAATGTGCCTCTTAACCTGAGATATTAGTTATACAGTAATAGTATTGACAATCTAAAAAAACTGAACAACACAACAGTCAACTTTATATTTCTTATTGTCCAAAGCATTATTATTTTCATTTTCCTCTCTCATATTCAGTGTGGACGGATTGAGACAGCGTGGTGTCCAGAGAGCTGCAGAGACTTCAGGGAGAAACCTCCGTGTGATGGACGGATTGAGACAGCGTGGTGTCCAGAGAGCAGCAGAGACTTCAGGGAGAAACCTCCGTGTGATGGACGGATTGAGACAGTGTGGTGTCCAGAGAGCAGCGGAGACTTCAGGGAGAAACCTCCGTGTGATGGACGTCCTGTCTGTTGGTTTGGAGAGAACTGAGGGTCTTTCCTCTGCGAGGAGGACCAGGCCTGATGGAGGAGCCCATGCTGGCACAGCTGATACCAACTGCCCAGGCCTAGTCTGTCACTTTATTTGACTACATGTGTTTACTTATACATTTAATAGGTTTACACCTTCTGTCCATATGTGCTTTTTATTTAAAACCTGTTTGATGAAGTTTTGGTTCACATTTCAATAAATTGTATTTGTATTTGCACTCTTTCGTCCATTATTCTTACTGAAAATGTTAGATTACACATTCACATCTGACTGACGATTGGCCCCATTTATTTGTGACGTTGCAAACTCTGCGGTACAAGGCACAAGTGATGTGAAGCTCATAAAGTGAGGCAAATAGAAATAATCAGCTGATGGAGTGTAGATGTGGAAATAGCTGCATTCGATCAGCTGACTGTTTTCACAATAAAAGTAGTTTCTTAGTGAATGTCCTGTACTGGTCTTATAATCTCATAACATCGGCTTTTAATGTTCCTCTTGGATGTTCTTCTTGACCCTCAGAGAAGGAGAAAATGTCCTGTCTTTCAGGCATGTCCTTTCCTAACAAAAATTACAGGAAACATAAAACATATTATTGCAGAACAAGTGTGTTATTTATGAAAGTGGTGTGTTTGTGTGTTTAGGGGCTGGAGATATCATTATTTTGTAATTGTAATGATTTTTTTTTTTATTTCAACAGTGAGCTACAAAGACAATCAGATTATGAATGAACAGTATGAAGTTCATCAACATTGAAATATATGTTATTATCAAAATAATATTTAACTGTTATCAAAACGTAATGCAACTGTAGAAGCTTGCTCTGTTGTCTCACTGAAAGAATAACTTTTACCACGTTTTTTTCAGACAATATTGAGAGATAAGGAGTAGCAGTTCTCACTATGTGTTAAATATCTTTGCCTTCAATACATTACATTAGAAAGCTGACAACCATATTTCTTTAGCCTTTATTTATACAGGTGTAGATCTCATTGAGACACAAGGTCTCATTTTCACACAATAATATTGCTTGTTAATATCTAAATGTAACCTTTTGCATGGAAAAACCCCTCAACTTAACTGATGTGTAGGTGATCTAGTATTTAGTATTGTTTAATGTAATGTATTCAAGTCAATACTTCATTTATTTAAACAAATATCTTTCTTGATTCTTTGTACAGTATGAAAAAAAGAGTCTTTGTACCTGTGCTGAAGTTCACTTCTGTGAGGAGTCCAGTTCTGTCTCTCACTCTCTGGTCCAGCCTGCCTGCATCACCTGGACACCTTAAACAAACAGATATATATATAAAGTACCATGTGTACAAACAATATAACTGATTCTCTTCTGTTGAACATGTTGGATTGTGTATTGTCCGAGTCAGGGTCCTTTTTATTTTACTGTAACTTTGGAAGTTGTGTTACCAATGCTTACTGTTTATTTGATACCCATTTGGTAATGCAATTAATAAAAACAACAAGGTTTGGGTTCGTCCTTCAGATGACTGTGACGTTAACGTGTACGCTCAATAATGAACTCCAGCTCACCAACCATATTGTAATATCTAACCTAATCATCTTGAAATATGACATTATTATTTGTAATATACACACATCACACTCAATGTGACCACGCCCTAATATATGCATAACTTTAAGGCTTAATATTAATGAAACCGATGAGTTGAGAAAAAATTCACCCCCCCCACACAGTAGTCATGAAGGGGGAATCTAACTATACAGAGAATATGGTTTTTTGAACCACGATGTAAACATGTTTATTTCTGCTGTAAAGTTGGGCATTTTAACATGGGGGTCTATGGAAATTGCTCCCTTCTGCTGACTGCTCCTACTGGCCACTAGATGAACTGCAGTGTGTGGCACTTCCATATTGGCGTCCCGGCTCTTCCCCAGAGTTTGCCGCTTGGTTCAGACCCGACGGGTAATAAGGGATTATGACGGATATTTTACGATCCTGTCTGTCAAAATGACGGACAGCGAAAAAGTCTAACGCCACCTCAGTGGGACGGAGAGATATGCTTTGGCCATGGGTGACAGCAGTGGGTCAAACTGTGCATTGTCTCTCCACCACTTCAAAAACAATACAGTTTTTGCCAAGAAGGTGAGGCTTATTGACAGGGCGAGATATAAATATACTGTTGGTACTTGTCAATGTCTCTAGGTGTGTAAATGTAGCCCTGTAAATACGATGTCCTTTTGTGTTCATGATGTAACCTACTTGCTGCCATGTTGGACAGGTCTCCCTTGAAAAAGAGATCGATGATCTCAATGGGACCACCTGGTTAAATAAAGTGTTTTTAAAAAAATAAAAAATATTTTTAAATTGCGGTAGATTTGTCAGTCTCACGACGGTATTGGGACGTTTATTTACCGCGATATTCGGTATAATCGTTACATCCCTACTAAAAGGTGAAGTAACCATAAAAAGCTCTCACCACTCTGCGCCCTACCTCGCATTGAGCAGAAGCAAATCGCTTATAATGTGAAGGCAGCTTTATGGTTGTGTGAAAAATGAAAAAGGAGAGATTGTGAGGTATTAAAGCAGGGCTTCTATGGAGTTTTCCCTGTCCTGTAGTGTGCTCTATAGGTTTTTTTGTGCATAACAATGGACCCCCCTCCCCCTTGCGGGACAGCTCTAAGCTGTTGACCAATCACAACAGAGCCGTTCAGCTAACCAATCGGAGCAGACTGGGCTCTGGTTTCAGACAGAGGGTGAAAAGAGGTGCTGCAGCACAGGCAGTATGAGAGAAATAAAGAGCTTTAGAACATTAAAGAATATCACAGTAGAGGCACAAAGCTTGAACGTGAACCTGATAATGAGCATAATATGTCCTCTTTAAAAATCATACGTACTTTCTCTCTTCACCAATCACCAACATTTTTTAAGTGTTGGTTTTTGAAAAGCCATACAAATGGCACAAAAAACACATCTGAAAAACTGATGATTTTATTTGTTTGAAGCATACTAGATCTCTTGTAGGATCTCCACCCCCCCCCCCCCTTTTAACTCTAATGTCTTGGTGTCATGGCTCTGTGAATGGCTGCAGCTGCTTTGTCATTGTGCTTGATCTGCTGATTAATCCCATGGCTGGGTTCATCCCGATAATGTGTTTGCATGACTCTTGTGCCTGATATGATCAGTGAAGATAAAAAGAACACAAGATAACAAGCTACAGACCAATGACTAGAAGCCAGAGCACTGACCCCCCCTCCTCCCTTCCTCCTCATCATCTGTCTCACCCTCCACCCTTCTCTGTATCTATCCCTCCCTGGATGTCTTTATGTGTTTTTCTGTGTCTATCTCTTGTACCTCTGTCCTCATGTTCTCCCATTCCCCTTTAAAGACTGGCCCTGCTCCCCCAGTCAGATCCCCCCCACCAACTCCATCCTCTGCCACTCATCCTCCTCCATCCTTCCCTGCGCCTTCCAACAATGACACTGAAGGTCAGAGAGGATCTCCGTCCTCTGACCTGCCAGTGTTGCCCTCTGGCTCTCGGCTCACCTCTACCCATGACTTAAAGACACAGTTTCTATCCTAGACTCGAGGTCATGCACAAAAAATATTCCTTTATATTACTCCAAATCTAGCCATAACAGCACTTTTCCTGCTGAAAGCCTGAGGCAACCATTTTAGTAGTTTCATATTATTGCTGAATGCTAAGAATTCTGATGACACATAAGATAGAAAAGTAGAAATAGTCTCTGTTGCATCACAATGGTTAAAATTCCCACTGTCTCCCTGAGCAGTTCGATTCTTTACACAGATGTTACCTTGTGTGCAATAGTACATCCTTACCATCCCTATTGTGTGCAGTGCAGAATCACCTTAAAATGCTTTTCATGGTGAGCTCCTCCAGAGCTCCCGTCATCTGAGGTGCCCAGAATGTTGACAGATTGGTGGTATTTTAAAAAGCAGTGCAGAAGAAAGTGTTTTCTGGTGTTTCTTTCTTTCTTTTGGCATTAAGAAGACCTTGCACTCCCAACACTGTATGCACTAGCTATCAACCTAGCTGCCAGATGTATTATCCTCAGTACACTCCTCTCTCTCCCCCCCGTTCTTCCTTTCTTCTCATTCTGCTGCTGCTTTGTCAGAGGGGTAGTGTCTTTTGGACATTTAGACATCAGGTGTTTTAGCCATGTTGCCCGTAACCAATCATTCAATAGTCTTCCTGCAAATATTAACACAAAATGTTTCACAAAACAAACACATAAACAAAAAATAATATTACCCCCCCTCCCAGGTAATAAATACCAAGTAACTTCTGACTTGTGATTGATAAAAACATGTAAAACCAATAGAGATCAATAAACAGAGGACTGAATAAAACAAGAATAAAAAAAATAATAATAAAACAAAAGAATACAAAAACAAGAATAAAACAAATATATAATAAAAACATATCAATTAAAAGATCAATTAAAAAAGTGGGTATTCAGTTGGCACTTTAAATATTACGTTCCCTGCCACCTTCAGGTCTTAATTGTTTGTAGTAGTAGTAGTTATGACTGTAGATTTTGCCAGCTGAGATATTATTACTAACATTTTACCACCTCTAGCTAGCCATCTGATTAGCTTAGGGCAGAACTCAACAGTTCCATTGAGAATCCTGCTGAAAGGTGTTAAATACTGTGATGATGGTTTAAACTTGGTTTCATGCTTCATGATAGTGCCTGGTAATGATGCAAAAAAATAGGCTAAAGCTACACAACCTAGGAAACAAATAAGAATCCTCATCTGAAGATAATCTGTATAGAAGTCACAAAATAAATGAACATTGTTCTGCTATTGCAATTGTAGAGCTAGTTGTCTCTATACTTCATAAAGAAATGTAAGTTAAAAAAAGGCATTAGTTTCTTTGTAATAAGGGGGTGTAACGGTATCCGTATTCGTCCCGTACCGTCACGGTTCGGACGTCACGGTTCGGCACATGCAGTCACACGGCGAATACGCCTTTTTTTACGAGTGGGACAAAAGTCTGTCACTCAGGGCAGTATTACACTATATATAATCCAGGGGGCGGTATTGCGCCTAAAAGCCAGCCGCCCGTAAATACAAATGAAGAACAAGAACAAAACAAACAAAAACGAACACAATACATGAAGAAGAACATTTAGTAGCCTAGCTATGGCAAGTTTCACACAACACACAGGAGCTAGAAGACCCACCTGCTTCTTTTAAATCAGCTGTGTGGGAACATTTCGGGTTCCCTGTGGACTACAACAATGATGGGATGCGAGTTGTGGATCGGACGAGGACGGTGTGTCGCGTTGTTCGACAGCGGTAGCGGTATGCTAGTGGTAACACGTCAAACATGCTCAATCACATCCGAGTCAGTCTCAGTCCCCAGCGAGAGGGTTTTCTCCACGGCAGGTGACATAGTTACCGCCAACAGATCTGCCCTCACTACTGACAACGTAGACTAACTCATCTTTTTGAAGAACAACTTGAAAATAGAGTAAAGCTTGAGTACCTTTATTTAGGCGTAATGGCCTCACACACTCACAAGTTAATTACACATGTTAGACATTGCTCCTAAAGGTACAGATTTTATTTTGTTTTATATTTATCATTGTATTTATTTTAATATTTTGACATCAGGAGATGTTATACAGTTCTGTATTGCCTTTTTATTGATTGTGATTCAAACACTTTCTTATTATTTATTTTAATATTTTTCAAGACATTCTTTTAGTTGTAGCTTATTTAACCTTTTAGTTTGACATCAGCCATTATAAATAATATGGCCATCTGAGTGTTACTGTTTGTGGTTTGTTTGTAACTGTGTAATACAGTTAATGATTCCAAATGGTTAGAGTTCCTTATTTTCATACCAAAACTTGCACTATTGTTAAAAATAAATAACAGCAAAAAAAATTATGCATTGGGACTTTTTTTGCTTTTCCTTGTTGTAACCGAAACCGTACCGAACCGTGACCCCCAAACCGAGGTATGAACCGAACCGTGACTTCTGTGAACCGTTACACAAAACCCCTATTTGTAACACATTGCCGAAATGCTATAAGTCACTCGACAAGGGTGAGGATGAGTGGATATCTTTTATGGATATCTTAACTACAAGATGTTAAAGCTGGGCAGGCATTGTTAATATGGAGCATCATCAAAAAAGAAAATAACATTTATAGTATTCAGTTAGCAAAATGAATAGTAAAATGTATTTATAAAGCGCTTTTCACGGACATAGTCACAAAGTGCTTGACAAAGCATTAAAACATTATACAAATGAAGAAGAGTGCTAAAAACACAATACATTATGAAATACACAATCAAAACACAATCAAAACATAAAGCTAGTAAGCCAACTAACTGAAAGAGTTCTGATAAGGCATAGATGTCATCATTGTGTATCGTATCCAACAGAAATGTAACTTCACCACCTCCATCAAGTTCAGGCAAGATCGTTAATCATAAACATTTAAAATAGTAGTGTTTCATGTGATGTGTTAGTGAGCCATTATTATTCTACTAGCAGTTTTTCATTACAAATGATATAAGTTCTACTATAATGTTTGACTATGGATGGATGGATGGATAAGCCAACTCAAATCTTAGATGAAATGTTGCTAAATATTCAATCAGTGCTACAGTAAACATAACTCTCCTGTCAAGCTGTGGACACAAACACAGCTTAACCTCACCACCTTAGTCTCTCCTGCACAGATAGATCTTATTGATAGCTCTCAGTTTAGGCCTTAGGCCTTATAGCTGCAATATGGGGGCAATAAATGATTGTTCAGTAATTGATGATCATAAAATATATATTTGGATTTAGTGATACATGACGACACGGACTGTGAGTGTAACCTTGATCTGTCAACAGTTCAATGTGTTGACGTGTGTGTAATCGCTTTTATAGGCAAGGCTTGAGAGACTGCTATGGTAGGGTCTTGGACCTTATTGAAAGGGATAGTGACACCAGTAGTGATGGTGTGTTAGAACATTTAGAACAGAAAGGCCACCCTCAGATGTGTGACGCTGCAGGGAAGACACCTTGAACTGGGGTTCTTTTTCAGTTTTTTTACAGTTAAAAAATAATTAAGATTCTTACGTCTCTACAGCCGTCTTTACCAAGATCATGTCAGATCAGTTTTTTGGTCTTCCTGAGGTAGGGACGTTTGTCTCTCTCTTTTTAAAGTCTCATTGTGGTTTATAATCCGCCCAATGATGGTAGTTGCATCGTCAGACTTCAAAACAGAGTTCTCAGAGAACTTCATCAGAATGGGGATTCCTGCCACAGGCAGGTTGTAATTCCCATAAGACACTGCAGTCTTTTGAGATATAGGGTTGATGGTGGCTGTCTTGGCACAATACAATATGCTGCGTAGTATGGTTAAATGTGATGGGAGATGATAGGGTGCTTTCTATTCTCTGAGCTAGGGGCCCCAGCAGAATTCAAACTGACAATCGTGAAAAAGGGCAAGGATGGCAGGATGTTCAATGGGAAATGTAATGGAGGTGTTATACCCTCTAACAATCACACAAGGGTTACAGTAAAGCACAAAGTGTTATTTTGATATATTCAGAGTTAAAGCCAAACTGCTCAAAAACCGTCTACAAGTAGTCCCAATGTAGACGATCAACGGTGTTCTCAGCATCTACAGATTATTTATCTATGCTGTTGGATCAACCTTGATAATGCTGTTGTAAAGTTCTTACTATTGAAATGAACTAGGATTAAATTGCAACAACACAAAGTATTAACCAGATTGATATGACACTTATCCACCCAGCATCTTGACCTTGGCATAAACAAGTTGGAGCAGCCTTGGGTAATTCTAATGACAAACAGATGGAGTAACTGCTTTATTGGAGGAGTGACTGTTCATGTTAGTTCTGCTGTCAGATATTATACCTTATTTAAGAACTGCAGGGGACCTCTCCATGCTTTATACCCCCCCCCCCCCCCCCGCGCTCCCTTCCAGTACCTTACCTCCAACATCCCCTTCCTCCATTCCCTCATCCCTCCACCCTCTTCCTTCATTCTCCTGTCAATTGACCATATCCCACGTGTGTATGTGTGTGTTGTGTGTGTGTGTGTGTTCATTGTTATCTGTCTCTCTTGGTCTGCCGCTGCTGAGCACAGCAAGGACGGCAGACTCTGTTCGGAAACAAGGTAAGAGCCTATAGTTTGTCCCCGACGCCAGTGGGACCACCGCTGTACAGAAAGGACTGCCTGCTGGAAGACGATGAGGAGGAAGTTGATTGGGATTGGGTTGAGGAGGAGGAGGAGGAGGAGGAGGAGGAGGAGGAGGAGGAGGAGAAGAGGAAGGAAACAAGCTCATGGTCACACTCTGAAGGTGGCGATCAATGTGCCGGATGAGAGGAGGAGCCTGGTTAACGCATGTGAGCTTAACTCTGCCAGGCTCAAGCATTCCCGGATGTCTTTTTTCTGTCCGGACTGCTGGTGATGGCCCTCACCATGCTGTGGGTGGCCTTCATTTAAAAGAACAATTAATGAGGAGATGTCAGAACATTTAATCTCAACCATCAAGAGACTGCTGGTTTGTCACTCTATCTTAACGTCAACTTTCTATCTTACCTTTCTTACCCTTCATGGACTTCAGTTCATCTTAAAAGAGGCCAGACTCTAAAAACATTATTGTCTTTAAGCAAGCCTTTGTAACCTTTGTTGAACAGCGTCCACTGTTTCCTAAAGTGACAGCTTAGACTTGATAAACTTCGCCCCATACTGTTCCTACTCCTATCAAGCTTTTTATGCTGATAATGGTGACAGATTGATCCGTGAAAATCATTTTTGAGATAGCTGTTCCTTTGCAGCATGATAAAATGGGCCAAACATAAGTGATGGGCAGAGTTAACGTTTTTTTCGTCATATTTGCAGAGCATAATTGATCTTCTGTTAAAGTGACCGCATTGTCTCACTCCCTCCTGTCCAGCCATGGCCTCCACTCCCGACAATAAGTCCTCTCGCCCGGTCAGCGCCCCCGTCATGTCCCGGTGTCTCCGGGGGACGCCACTTCCTCTCCGATGCTGGCCCCCCTGCTGCGCTCCGACCACCGTGACGGCTCTACACCTAAAGGCCACCGCTCCGCACACAGGAAGGCGGAGGGGAAGGGGGAGAGTCAGCATGCGGAGCACACCAAGAGCCACAGACCAGAGTCCACTCCAGAGATCAAGGTAGCTCACACACTCCTCTACATCACAACAAGGGCAGGTTACACGGTGACAATATTCTTAGAAACCATGGAAGAGGCCACAAGGAAGAGCTTATTAATAAAGAGATATAGATTGTTGTCAAAGTAAATATTATGTCATCAGAACAGGGCTGCACAATCTGGCAAAAATAATATTAAGACGCATTATATATATTGCCATTGTTATACAACTTTATAACGATATTAGAGGGAATAACCTTTTTCGAATATATCAAAATGATCAATGAGGATCTGTACCAAACCAGGATTTCTTCAGAGCCAGAGAATTTTCTTAAGCTGCCCAATAATTAATATTGAGTGTATTTTTACATATTGTGTTTACTGTGATTAAGATTTTGCACTTTGCACATTGCGATTTCGATACAATTTAAATTGCGCAGCCATAGATGAAAATATATAATTTTCTTTCTATACGTATGCGTGTCAAGTCAGAAGTAATGGACCCTGAACAGAAGCCTGCGTCATCAGAAAATATATTCCTTGTCTCTTAAGTCAGATAAAGTAACTGCATGGGAGCTACAGTTTCCGCAGCTCCTTGAGTTACAGAGAGGCTGACAGGAGGCTAGCTCTGAAGCTTGTATTCCCTGTGTTAGCTTTAAAGTATGTTTTTTTGGGTTCTAATCTGTCCACTGCATGTATCCTCTCTTAGTAAGTACAAGCTAGTGGCCAAACTAACACAACTCATTTTGAAATAATTCTTCATTGCTAAAGAATGTTGAACTGTCACTTTAAGTGTTCATATGGAGCCTATATACACTGTTGTGTATGATGTGTTTTGATAGTTAGACGACAGAAGTGCGGCTAACTGTGGCAACATAATGTAGCTGTCAGTGTAACACAAAGTGCATCCACCAAAGCTTTAAAGTTTTTTTTTCTTTTATGTAAACAGATGTGTGTATGTTTTAGCCTGGTTGTACTTGGACTTGGTGTTGATGTGTGGAGCGTTGTCTGTGCACCAGACATTCTCCAGGAGAGAGTGGAGGCACTCCCCCTCTGTGACCAATGCAATGGGGACAGAGAGAAAAAGAGCCAGGTTTGTTTGCCTGAAGCATGCTCGCACTGAACCAGTTGGAACATAATCTAAACAGACATGTATTCACAAAACATCATGCACTATGACTTGAAGAGTAAGGAAAGGATGAAATAAGAAAGTTACTAAGTTATTCATGATATGTCCAATAAATGATCATAGCTGTTTCTATTTAAATTGAATGCAGAAAGAATCAATACTTAATTAATAAGCCAGTCCCCCTGTTTTCTGCATCTGTTTTAATGCAAACTCAACAACTTCTTCCATGCTGATAAAGTCAGTATAATGTACTGTACATTTCCATAGCTGTAATTCAATCAATAGAACAGTTGTTGTATACTAATTTCTCAGTAATTATCTCCAGTTGCTGTTATTTTGCTGTTTTTTTTTATCAGTTATGGAAACACAACAGTTACTAAAAAGAAATGTCACAATAAAAGTTCCAGTGGCATAAACTGAATATTTTGTCCCTTTCTTAGATCGAGTCAGCCATTTTGATATCACTACGATTTAATGTAATGTATATCACAATATCAGTATATATTGTGGTGATACCTTTACTGGAGCTAAATTACATTTATGTTAAGTAATGGAAAAATGTAATATTGCCTAAAATCTCACCTGACTGTTGATAAGCAATATTGTTTTACAATGTCCTAAATGGTAGCTACCATATTATAAGCAGTGTGTTAAACCTTTGATGGCTGACCAAATTATGCTGACTCATGTTTACATGATATCACCCAGTCCTATTTCGTAGAAATCTTTTTAAGAGTGGACATTTTGCAGTAAGTAGGTAGGTTGGTTTTACTGACAGTAGCTCAACACCGATCAATATTAAGTTACTCAAATGAAAGTAAATTATAAACAGTATACTTTCCTTAAAAAATGTAATGCTAGAGTGATGTGAAATTAGCCTTTATGCTGAATTCACCAGGAGATATATTTGAATAGCTTATGTTTTTCTTTAAGAACTTTATTTGTTCATGTTATTTAGCCACCTATCCGGCATTTATTATATTGGATTTTTACTGGAGAATTGATGGTGCACAACTTGAATTTTATTGCATGATCATCAGTTTTTGACTAAACAGAGTCAACTATTTGCGAAGTCTTTCATACTTCCAAACCTGTATTTTTACTGAACAATACCTTAACTTAGGTGTCTTCCCTCGGTGGAGCAGCACTCTCCTAAGGACAAAGCAAAGACGGAGGTGGTGCGAGTGAGGAAGGTTAGCATGTCGCTGGTTCTGCCGACTCACCATCGCATCCCTTTATCACTGATACATGCTTTTGATTCCGGACAGTTGCTGCTTTCCAATGCAGAGCGCTGTAATCCTTTGATTGCTTTATGATTTCCGCTGCTTGTCTTTCTGTGAAGGCGTGTTCATGTCCAATCAGCTCTACAAAAACTGGGAATAAGGAGAAATCAATCCATTGTGCAAAATATCATTTGGGGACTGTCACGCATGCAGCACAAACAAAAAAAAGGCCTTTTTCTTGTACAAACGTGCTTTGTAAGAGGGAGGACAGGTTTAGTTGTTACTTATCTCTGTTCAGAAAAGCCTTTTCTGCTGAGTCCATGCAATCCAGGATTTTGCATCCATTTCTTTTGTGATGATTGTGAACAAGTTGGGAACAGGTTCCCTCTTTTCAAAGTCATTTTTTCCTTTAAATGTATTTTTGGCTAGATGCCTGAAGTAAGGTTGTGATTAACAAAAGTGTTCACGTTTTTGTTTTACGACATTAAATACATCAGTAAATATCTCACTTTGTGTGGTTGCTCTAACAAATGAACTAAATGAGACACTAAACGTCATCATAAAACATTAGCCACCTTTAGCTTAGCGGTGGGGATGTGAAGTCATGTGACCATGATTTAGTTCCTTTATAGCCTGATGTTAGCTTTACACTTCTAGCGATAGCATTTACGCTTCAAATATTATAAAGTAGTGTTAATATGTGAAGATTATCCTGCTGATCAAAATGTGATGGTATTGTAAACGTGTGTTTGCCACAGAGCTTACTTTCTGGAATATTTCAAAATCCAATTGAAAAATCCTACTGGCTTTTTGTCGAAGGGAAACCTCAGAGGTATCTTCCAGGTCATTCTACAAAAATACGTCATCACTGTGACACTCTAGTGGACTATGAACACGACTCCAAGTGAATGCTAATGTTGCTCTGTTACTGCTGGATGTGTAAATATGAAACGGTTTAAATTATTCAGTTTACCAGCTCTCAAGGTGAGACTATGCTGATTTAAATATGCCAGTAATGTCAATCGTGCACATACATTGAAATGTAAAAAATAGTGAGATAAAAGGTGAATTCCTGAAGTGACAGGCACACAGCCCTGCTCCTGCTCCTGCTCAGTGCCCTGCAGCAGCCTTTGCATGCAGCATGTGACTTCCTCTCACATTGTGTATGGCTGGCTTCACACACACCAGCTGTGTGTTTATCCTCACTTTCCCTCACTGAGCTGGGCACATTGGAACTGCAACCCCCATAGATCTTTTATTTTATCATTGCCCTGGTCAGTGCTGCTCATTGCAAATGAAATATTCAAATGTTTGAATGAATTCTGCAATATTTCCACCAGCTCTCCCCTTTTTCCTGATTTTCCACAGAAAAGAGCGAAGAAACTTGAGGGTGAAACTCTTTATATCAGACATAGCAATTTAATGTTGGAGGTTTGTATCTTCATTCTTCAGATCTCTGTTTGCTGTCACGTTGTTCTGCTTCATGGCTGCTGTGATTCCTTTTGCTTTGAGACCAATGTTTCTTTTTTCTTTGCCTTGTTTCAGCTTAACCCTTACCGCTTGGCATGTACTATGTTTCTCTCTGATGCAAGTAGCTTCACTTCACTTCGACATTATTTTTGTTTTTCCATATTTCATTGTATAATACAGTATATGATTGGGAAAGGTCAAAGTTGAACCTGGTACTGCAGCTTGGCTGTTGGGACTGGACTCACAACACAATGCTGTTGCAGTTGAAATACTTATATGACTGTTTACAAGAGAACAACATGCTCTTCATCTGTCTGTAGGAAATATATCAAAGCACATCTTAGTCAAAAAACATACATATTCAAAAGTGTATGGTCCAGATGTGATACATGCGTTTATTATGGTGTGATTAGTTTAAAACAAAATGAACTCTTAGTGATGATCGGCATAGAATGGAAACATAATAATAATTAGAAGAAGAAAAAAACGATATATATATATAATACAAATGATTCCAATAATAAAATGTTGTATTTATAAGGCACAACAAGTGTTTTAGTGCAATTATAAAATAGTAAGCTCTGCTTTATGAATCCATTTTATATTTGCCAGGATCTAGTCTAAAACTGTTACATTCTTCCTCTGAAATTCCTCTGAGAATTAGGAAGCTTTATAAACACAGGCGCAGGCCTCTATTAGAGACAAATATATATTTGTATATGTCTTCTGTTATATGTAGTACAACAGACTTAATAAAAGGTGTGTTTGTAGGATATATACATTTGAGCTTTTCCAGCTTTGAAATGTCAAAATGTCCTGACGTCCATTTTGACAGAGAAGATACAAATAAATAAATGACTTGTTTGTTCTTTCCCAGTCGTGTATCTGTCAGTGAGCTAAACTAACCGATTATTGACCCTGCTGTAGTTTCTCATGTTCCTCATGGTTACTGAACTCTCCCACGTTCATTCATTTACTATGATCACACACTCACTTGCAATGTGTTTACTGTCTGTGAACTGTTGTTTGCTCTCAGTACTGTGACCACTGTGTCATTATGTGCTGGCTTTATATCAATTCAGAGGAGGGGGAGGACATGTTAATATTGCAGCTTAGTATATCGTTTAATAAATGTACCCCTACTATTAGCTCCATAACACGGCAATATATCCATAATTCAAGTGCTAAAACTCTCAGATTGGGTCAACATAACTCTGCTATTTTATAATGTTCACATTCATGTGTCTGTAGCTCAGATTACATATGTAACCCTAGCTCTATAAGCACATACAGTATAGAAGGGTAACAGTCAGTTGCGTAGCTAGCCTTTGGGTGCACACAGATTTTGGTAGGCTTGTCTGATTGGCCGGCTACATCTATGAAATTTTCAGTGAGACAAGTGCATGTGATTGAGTATTGCCCAAAGAGTCCAGTAGAGGGCGCATGTTACCCACATTTTGTGTCGACTGTAGCACTCATGGTTAACCTATAATGTTACTATGTTAGTTTGTTATTGGACTGCATCACATACAGAGAAGTCTTGTCAAAACATCAACACTGTAAACATATTCACTTTCTGTGGATTATATTAGAACTTTTATTTTAAATCTAAGTTTAGCTTTTAAGTTTAAACACATTGTACCTTAAATCCCATAGTTTTGTTTTCACAACTAAAGGTACCTCAGTCTGCTTCTGATATGACATGTCACCCCCCTCTTCATGTGTCGGTACTGTATGTGTTTGCTTCTTCAATTCTGCCTGCCGACTATTCATACTGCATATGGTATACTAAAGTATGCAGTAGTTTGGCCACGTATCAAACTCTTTATTCACATTTAAAAAGATGTTTAATAGCTTTCCAACCATTACAGCCTGCAGGGCAGACCCGTTTTCTCTCTGTGTCCGGTACTCACACAGAGCACATGTAGCTGAGCTTAGCTAACAGCTATGCATGAGCCCTGCTTCTCGCTTAAAGATAGCATGCAGAGCATCTGAACTGTAAGTGTAGGAAAAATATGATGATTTCTATTCCATGAGGAAACAAAGACTTAGTCTGCACACTGATTACTACAGATATCCTACATTTCTTCAAGATCCTCTTCAAGGTCAACATTAATGTGATTAAAGGTGGCTGTATACAGGGCGGTTCTAAGACATTACCAAACCCATCAAGAATTGTTGGCACCTTTATAAATGTCAGTTTGGGAAGATAATTGCATGCTGTTTTAATTTACTTTCATTTGAGTAACTTAATATTGATCGGTGTTGAGCTACTTGTCAGTAAAACCAACCTACCTACTTACTGCAAAAATGTCACTTAAAAGATTTCTACGAAATAGGACTGGGTGATATCATGTAAGTAACATGTCTCTATTGTGTATCTTTTATTGGAAAAGATATTCCAGTTTTTTGCTGATTGGCCTCAAAGTAATACAAATAATGAGCTCAGCAAACAGAAGCTTACATTAGGGAATGTGTGTATGATTCAGCCATAATTATTCAAAAAGAATGCACACCAATTTAGCTTACCATAGTATTTCATAATATGTTATATATTAATGTTCCTGTTTTGGTTAAGTTAACACTAAAATATGTTGCTAGCAATAAAAAAAAAATAAAGTCAACTTTCCTCTCAGTTTCTCTGGAGTCTGACATTTTTTGCAAAGTATATTAAATAATAAAACTGCACCAATACATGCACTATTATTGTGAGTATTTGGAAAGAACAAGAACATAAACAGAATTTGTATTTATGTAAAGCCTGTTTAGTTCAATTCACTAAGGTTACCAACAATTCTGGAGGGCACAGAATATGAACAAAATGATACCTCTGCCACATAAACAGAAATAACTCTTATTATCCCTTCACCATTACTAACAAACAACATTTCCTAAAAGAGGCCTTCACAATATTAAAAATCATAATCTCTTCATGTTTTTTTACAAATGTTTGGAGAGCTTGCAGTATCCTCCTGGGACCCAGCCCATTGAAAATGTCCACTGTAGTGGACATTTTGTTAACATGCATCTCCTTTTACTCTTTTGAGCTACTCCATCAATCCCTGATGTGCTGTACAGAGGACATCCTGGTCTTTCCAGTGATATGTCATTGGTTAAAATTGCATGCTGGGAAGTTCCTCTTTCTTTTCATCCAAAATGGCTGGCATACGAAAAACAAAATGTTATAGAAGCAGTAGGAGAAGTCAAAGATTGTTGAATAATTGTAATTTTTACCATGAAAATCATATATGTTATTGTTTATTAACATGTGAGGAACTATATAATTAGTTCTGAAAGCAATTAAATAATTCAAGTTTTCAAATAACAGCCCTTTTATAAATGTCCATTCTAGTGGATGTCAGGACTATCTTCATGGACTTAATGACTCAATATCGTTGCAGGAGACGGAACTGAAGCAGACATTTTCTGTACCAGAAAGAAGAGGGTCAAGAAGAAGGGGGGGGGGGGAGATGCAGGATGCTCCATGAGCGCATAGACAGAGAGACAGATATGGACGAGCTGGAAAGACATGGCCCCCTGTGGGCCAAGAGTAGCACGTATGTCTTGTTGTTGTTTGTATTTTAAGTGGAGCCATGACACATGAGAGTTGCCTCAGGAATGCAAGCTTGTTTCTATGAGCAGGTCAAATGGAGACCACATCCATAAAACTAGTCAAGATGACCCTACAGCCCGTGCTGACTGGAGTCAATGACGTACTTTTCCCACTACATCAACTACAAAGTCTTTGAAGATCTGGAAAGATTCACCAAAAAACAAGCTAGTTTTGTATTGACCAAATAAACAGCAACGTTCAGATCAATGACTTATTCATGTTTTAAATAAAGGTGAATGTATTATTGTATTAATATCACTCTATAACCATAATATGTTACATAGTCCATCTGTTAATTGTGGCTGTCTTTTCAAACTAATATGGTCCCGACGTCCTCTACAGTGGACATACTGTAACATTTTAAAATAAAATAAAAAAAAAAAGTCTAAATTGCAAAATGTTTTTTTAACCCAAAATAAGTAGGAAATCATAAAAAAAAGGAAATTGGAAGACATTTTTTTTCCTCGGGCCCCAGGAGGATATTCAGTGTACAGACTTCCTCCCATTTTCCTTTATACTGCCTTGCTGAGGGGGGTGAGTTCTACCATCACCTCCTGGCTCACACCTGCTCACCATATGCAGTTTTTTAAGAGAAACACGACACCTCTGTGTTCTGTGACCTTTAACATCTCCTCTTGTTGGCATTGATGATGCACAGTAATCTGTGAGCCAGTGAAACAGTAATCAGAAGAAATCCTCTGCTGCTTTCTTTCTGTTATCATCAGCCAGACAAGGGGGATTCAGAAATGCGTGCAAACTCATAATCTCCAACTGTGACCGATGCTTGGCTCAATCATGGATCATGGATGACAGACAGATGATGCAGTCTGGTGTCGGGTTTCCCTTAAATAATAATTGTATTCCATGACCTCAGCATGTCATTGAGGAAAGGCAGGCTTTATTAAAGTAGTAGCTGAACTAACGAAAAGCAAAAGAGAGCAATTTTCAAGAGATTTAAAAAAATGGCAGACTGTTCTTACGATTTCGTTTTTCAATCTGGATGATTAATTTGTTTTGGCTATTTGTCACCTTTAATTTCTTTCCATGTCCTTCACTTCCTTTTCCTCTTCCTTTCTTTCACATTTTATTCAAACATGTTCTATCATTGTTTCCCTTCCATCTGTTCTGACTTGTTTTCTTGTTGAAGGACCTGGATAAGACCCAGACTGGGATCATGCGTCACCACACGAGCATCAGTGAGCTGAAGAGGAGCTTCATGGAGTCGGTGCCAGAGCCTCGGCCCAGTGAGTGGGACAAACGTCTGTCCACCAACTCGCCTTTTCGCACAGTGAGCATCAACGGCCAGCTGCAGCCAGCGGTGAGTCCTGCTGCCTGGGGAGGAAACTCTGCAGACATGCTGTTGTTTCTCCTCACTAGACACCAGAACATACACTGTCAGCTCAATACATAGAGCCTGACAGTATAAAGCTTGCATGTTGTTAAAAGTGTGTTTTAATGAGATAGCTATGCTAGCTTGCCCTGCTTCAAACCTTAAGCTGTGTCTCAAATCGCCTACTTCTGCACTTACACGTGCTATTTTGAGTAATGCAAAGTATGGCAAAATACACAACGGTCATGGTCAAAGTTCAGTGTGGATCAATGGACACTAGAAATAAGAGTTATGTGGGTTTTTTGAAAATGTAAGTAATGTAGTCTACAGAGCACCCTGGAACCGAGGGGAACTCTGAAAGAACACGCCCATTGGCTACAAATCAATAGATGATTGGTTGATCAAACTGTCAGTCCAAACGTACGCTCTATTCAGTGCAACGGCCAGGGCATTCGATGAAGGATGTAGAATACCTTGGTTGAACGATATTCTCTACCCAGAGACCCAGAACAAGATCTGATTGGTTGCTTTCTTTTCTAACACAAAACCACTGAAAAGCGTGTGCATGGTCCGAGAAGGACAAACAAATCAACGTAACACTGTAATATTACAGATCAACAAACATGGAACGATTCTCATTATTCATTTTATATACATTTATTACATTTTATTACATTTATTTATTATATAATAAATCGATTTTTTATTGTTTATCAGAGTGTTCCAGGGTATTCTCTGAATACCTTGAAGGCCCCTGACGGTTCGCCACTGGTAAATTAGCAGTCTAATGATTTGTTACCACAAAGGATCGTGGCTAACAGCTAACAGCCGCGACAGTGAGGGCACAGCAGCCATGTGCGATTTGAGACGACACTTCACAAAATTCACGCACTGCTTAGTGTTCACAGTCTTTACTGCATTACTGAGATATAGCTTAAGTAAAGGCAGTGTAGTTCACCTGAACCAAGTCTTGGTTTAAATATGGTATGCTGGCCAACAAATAGCTGTATTGTATTATTTTAAATTAATATTTACAATTCCCGGTTTTCATTCAGAATGCTCTATGCATATTCTGGAAGTCCCAGGTTATATGTTCTGGGATTCACCTAAACTGTGAGCTCAGATTAGCAGTCATCACAGTTTAATGTTTGCACTTAAACTCCTGGACTGAGCAGATTCAGTACCCTCAGATTTTGTATTTGTTCATTGGCCCGTATTCACAAACAATCTGTAATACTCTTTTAGAGCTCCTAACATATCCTCAGATTCTAGTAAGGAGTCAAAGTTAGGGAGTGATTTAGGGTCTGTGTTAACTTGAGAGTAGGATGCTCCGAGGTGTGTGTGTGTGTGTGTGTGTGTGTGTGTGTGTGTGTGTGTGTGTGGTGTGTGTGTGTGTGTGTGTGTGTGTGTGTGTGTGTGTGTGTGTGTGTGTGTGTGTGTGTGTGTGTGTGTGTGCTGTGTGTGTGTGTGTGTGTGTGTGTGTGTGTGTGTGTGTGTGTGTGTGTGTGTGTGTGTGTGTGTGTGTGTGTGTGTGTGTGTGTGTGTGTGTGTGTGTGTGTGTGTGTGTGTGTGTGTGTGTGTGTGTGTGTGTGTGTGGAGGGGGTTGGGTGTCCACAGTACCTGCATACAGAGTAGTTGATGGCATGTCTGAGGTAAAGGTATTTAATGTGGTGCTTGGCGGAATATGCTGCAGTAGATCATTACTGTGCAGCGTTTCTTTATGAGCAGTATATTGAATGGCACCTGGAGGCTATGGCCTGTATGACTGATGACACGCAGCTTCACCAGATTGTGCTTAGCCCGACCGCAAGGGATCAGTATGCTTCAAACCAACAAGTTTGGATTAAGTGTTTTGGAACATGTAGCGAATGACTACTTTCATATTCCGATGTAAAGCTTGCAGCCACCAATAAGGATACAAAGTGATGAAACTACAAATGATGCAAAGGCCCATACTTCTCCTCTAAAGCTACCTTCACATGACCAGCGGGAAAACTGCTCCCTGCTGATGTTGCCGTGGTTTCCCTGTGGAGAGAGCAGTGCCACCAGACTAAATTGTCAATACGCTCATAGTTTTAATTATTCTGACCTACCAATCAGATAACAGCTCTAAAACGGCACATCCTAAAAGGTAGGGATGTAACGATACCAAAAACTCACGGTACGATAATATAAAGTTTTTTTTTCAATAAAAAAAATTTTTACTCAGAAAATGTTTCTTTATTACATAATAAATCTGAGTTGTACAGCATTTTAGTAGGATAGCAGTATTTTAAAGTGTCAAAAACAAAGTGACAGTAACAGACTGGAACAAGAAAACCAGTGTTTTTGTACCTATAGTACTACCAAACAAAGTAGGCATTTTCTTTGTGCCACTGCATCTCACAAATAAACATTTAATAATCAGACCAGTGGCGGCCAGCCCATAGGGGCGCTAGGGGCGCCTCCCCACCTCTTCCCACATACAAAAAAATATATTAAAAAATATATAACATTTAAAAAAAATTTAAAAAATATATATATTTAAAAGATATATATATTTTATATTTTTATTTTTAATGAACAAGGTAAATATCATACAATTGATATCAGTAAAATGTATAATCTACAATAAAATCTCGTTTAAAATTGTGTTATGATGTCTAAAGTTACTGAGACATGTTTCCTGCCTGGCCTTGCCCATGGCATTAGTTTATCATTACCGGGCGGAGCCCCCGAGCCAAACAGCAGCAACCAGCACGTTGCAAAAGTCTCAATAGTAAACTGTGTCGCCGAAACATAATTTCAGCCAATCAGCGCCGTCAAATATTTTGGTCACGAGGGCGCTCACGTTGGCGCCCACGTTGCTTACGTGCGTTGACGTGAGTTGTTTTTTAGACTCGTGAGTGACCAAGGTGACGCAGTAGTTGGATGAGAATGGTGTGCAGGTGAAGTTGCCGGACCTCGGTCCGCACCCAATTCCGTGCAAGAGCTACTCTCCAATCCTTTCGAAAGGAGAAGTTTGGGAGATAAATTGATACTTAAAGACCTTGGACCGGACCAACCCGATTTGTATATATCACAGCAAGCTCGTGAAAAAGACAAAACGTATCAACAAGGCCTCTCACGTAGCTGGTACACCAGAAAGGCATGGCTAGCTGGATGCAAACAGGTAAATGCTATCTTTTGTTTCCCATGCTTGCTCTTCAAACAGCCGGGGACAGATACGATCTGTTCAGAAACTAGACAAAAGTTAAACAAGTACAAACCACAGACTGTCTGTGTCATGGAGAATACATCCATCCATCCATCCATCTTCTTCCGCTTATCCGTGGTCGGGTCGCGGGGGTAGCAGTTCCAGCAGAGAGCCCCAAACTTCCTTTTCCCTGGCGACATCAACCAGCTCTGACTGGGGGATCCCAAGGCGCTCCCAGGCCAGCGAAGAGATATAATCCCTCCACCTGGTCCTAGGTCTACCCCTTGGTCTCTTCCCAGCTGGACGTGCCTGGAACACCTCCCTAGGGAGGCGCCCAGGTGGCATCCTAACTAGGTGCCCGAACCACCTCAACTGGCTCCTTTCGACGCGAAGGAGGAGCGGCTCAACTCCGAGTCCCTCCCGAATGACCGAACTTCTCACCTTATCCCTAAGGGAGACACCAGCCACCCTGCGGAGAAAACCCATCTCGGCCGCTTGTATCCGCGATCTCGTTCTTTCGGTCATGACCCATCCTTCATGACCATAGGTGAGGGTAGGAACGAAAATGGCCCGGTAGACAGAGAGCTTTGCCTTCTGGCTCAGCTCCCTTTTCGTCACAACGGTGCGGTAAAGCGACTGCAGTACCGCTCCCGCTGCTCCGATTCTCCGGCCCATCTCACGCTCCATTGTTCCCTCACTCGAGAACAAAACCCCGAGATACTTGAACTCCTTCACTTGGGGTAAGGACTCATTCCCTACTTGGAGTGGACAATCCATCGGTTTCCTGCTGAGAACCATGGCCTCAGATTTGGAGGTGCTGATCCTCATCCCAGCCGCTTCACACTCGGTTGCGAACCGATCCAGTGAGTGCTGAAGGTCGCAGACCGATGAAGCCATCAGAACCACATCATCTGCAAAAAGCAGTGGTGCAATCCTTAGCCCACCGAACCGCAGACCCCCCCCCCCCATGACTACGCCTCGAAATCCGATCCATGTATATTACAAACAGGATTGGTGACAAAGCGCAGCCCTGGCGGAGGCCAACCCTCACCGGAAATGAGTCCGACTTACTGCCGAGGAGCCGGACACAGCTCTCGCTTTGGGAGTACAGAGATTGGATGGCCCTGAGTAGAGACCCCCTCACCCCATACTCCCGCAGCACCTCCCACAGTAACTCCCTGGTAACCCGGTCATACGCCTTCTCCAAGTCCACAAAACACATGTAGACCGGATAAGCGTACTCCCAAGCCCCCTCCAGGATCCTTGCGAGAGTAAAAAGCTGATCCGTCGTTCCACGACCAGGACGGAATCCGCATTGTTCCTCCTCAATCTGAGGTTCGACAATCGGCCTGACCCTCCTTTCGAGTACCTTAGAGTAAACTTTCCCGGGGAGGCTGAGTAGTGTGATGCCTCTGTAATTGGCACACACCCTCTGGTCCCCCTTTTTAAAAAGGGGAACCACCACCCCGGTCTGCCACTCCTTCGGTACCGTTTCCGACTTCCACGCAATGTTGATGAGACGTGTCAACCAAGACAGTCCCTCAACACCCAGAGCCTTCAGCATTTCTGGGCGGATCTCATCCACCCCCGGGGCTTTGCCACTGTGGAGTTGTTTAACAACCTCAGTGACCTCCCCCCGGGAGATTGGTGTCGATCCCCCGTCATACTCCAGCTCTGCCTCTAACATAGAGGACGGAGTTGTCGGGTTCAGGAGTTCCTCAAAGTGCTCCTTCCAACGCCCTAACACTCCATCAGTTGAGGTCAACAACGTCCCATCCTTACTGTACACAGCTTGGATGGTTCCCTGCTTCCCCCTCCTGAGGTGTCGGACAGTTTTCCAGAACAACTTTGGTGCCGCCCGAAAGTCCTTTTCCATGTCCTCTCCGAACTTCTCCCACACCCGCTGCTTTGCCTCGGCCACGGCTGAGGCTGCTGCCCTTCGGGCCTGTCGGTACCTTGCAACTGCCTCGGGAGTCCCCCGGGATAACAAATCCCTGAAGGCCTCCTTCTTCAGTCGGACGGCTTCCCTGACCACCGGTGTCCACCAGGAGGTTCGAGGGTTACCGCCCCTTGAGGCACCTAGGACCTTGAGACCACAGCTCCCCGCCGCGGCTTCGACAATAGAGGCTTTGAACACCGACCACTCTGGTTCAATGTCCCCAACCTCCACAGGAATGCCCGAAAAGCTCTGCCGGAGGTGTGAGTTGAAGGCCTCCTGAACCTGGGCCTCCTCCAGACGTTCCCAGTTCACCCGAACTACACGTTTGGGCTTACCAGGTCTATCCAGAGGCTTCCCCTGCCACTCGACCCAACTCACCACCAGATGGTGATCAGTTGACAACTCCGCCCCTCTCTTTACCCGAGTGTCCAAAACATACGGCCTCAGGTCCGATGATACGATAACGAAATCGATCATGGACCTTCTGCCTAGGGTGCTCTGGTACCACGTACACTTATGAGCATCCCTATGTTCGAACATGGTGTTTGTTATGGCCAATCCATGACTAGCACAGAAGTCCAGTAACAAACCACCACTCCGGTTCAGATCAGGGGGGCCGTTCCTCCCAATCACTCCCCTCCAAGTGTCTCCATCATTGCCCACATGTGCGTTGAAGTCTCCCAGCAAGATTAAAGAGTCCCCTTCAGGAGCCCCATACAGGACTCTTTCCAGGGTCTCCAAGAAGGCCGTATACTCTGAACTGCTGTTGGGTGCATAAGCACACACAACAGTCAGAGTTTTCCCCCCCATAACCCGCAGGCGTAGGGAGGCAACCCTCTCGTCCACTGGGGTAGACTCCAACAACGAAGCACCCAACCGGGGACTTGTGAGTATCCCCACACCCGCCCGGCGCCTCACACCTTGAGCAACTCCGGAGAAGAATAGAGTCCAACCCCTATCCAGAAGTAAGGTTCCAGAGCCGACGCTGTGCGTAGAGGTGAGCCCAACCAGATCCAACTGGTACCGCTCCACCTCCCGCACAAGCTCCGACTCCTTCCCCCCCAGAGAGGTGACGTTCCACTGTCCCCAAAGCCAGCTTCTGTCGCCCGGGTCTGGTCCGTCGAGACCCTCCGCTTTCACTGCCACCCTTCTGGCAGCGCACCCGACCCCATCGTTGTTTCCCGTAGGTGGTGGGCCCGCGGGATGGAGAAGCGGAGGTGTTGCCCACGTTGCCTTTTCGGGCTGGGCCCGGCCGGGCTCCGTGGCAAGCCCGGCCACCAGACGCTCGCCGACGAGTCCTCCTTCTGGGCCTGGCTCCAGAAAGGGACCCCGGGCTTCCTCCGGGCCGGGTATCCTCACTCCTTGTGTCGTCTTTCATGAGGTCTTTTTGAACCAATCTTAGTCTGGCCCCTTGCCTGAGACCAATTTGCCATGGGAGACCCTACCAGGAACACAAGGTTCCAGACAACACAGCCCCCAGGTTCATCAGGGCACACAAACCTCTCTACCACGGTAAGGTGCTGGTTCTTCAGAGAGGAGAATACAGTCGCTGGTTTATTTATGTCTGTATAGGCCGTTGTTGTGAGTGTGGACGGTCGGAGCATATATAACGTTAGCTTAGCCAAGCTCCATTTAGAAAAGCATTCTAAAAGGTTTTTCGCCTGCCGTCTGTCTGCAGACTTGTCAAAGCATTAATTCATGGTTTTTACTAACCGATTTCAGTATGTTGTTAAGTCGGCATCATTTAGAAACGTGTATTACAATTTAATCAGGGTAAAATATGTTCATTTTGTTGTAGTTGTAGCTCCATAGCCAGTGCGTCTTGTTTGAATGATGCGAGTAAACACAGCTGGCAGCCGCGGTGAAACTCGAGCGACTAGAGCGATGCGATAGGAGCGTTTAGAGCGAAGCGAATATTCGCATCGCGTCCGGTCTGAACGCAGCATTGCGAGCTCCGCGCTGCACTGGAAACGCGCCATTATATCACCAAAAGTCCTAATTTACAGGGTCATTTCTCCCAACAAAAAAATGTTTTACTCACTATATCAACAGCCCCATCAAAAATATTTTCCACCAGCCGCCACTGAATCAGACCCTGCAATAAAATAAATCAAGTTTCACTTTAGTTTGTCAAGTAACTCAACTAAAACTCACTAGTCACTCACTCAGCATCATCAGACAGGTTTTTAGGAATATGAGAATGTCCACATTTCCAGGTATTTATAAGCTGGGATGTTTGGGCATTTACAATATCCCCTGCTCTGGAAAAAACTCTCTTGCTTGGTACTGATGTTGCTGGGACAGCAGTGGTCGCGTTAACCAAATATTTTATTTAACAATGACGGAAAAATCTGAAAGCAGTCTGTCATTTTGACAGATTAGAACAAACTCGGAACAGCGCCAACGGTCCCCCGCAGCGAGGCTCTGGTGTTATGCCGTGTTATGCATGCCCTCCAAAAGGAAATGATATAGTTTCCAAACCGTACTTTGCCGTACAGATCAATACATGCCTCATCTGTGTGCGCTCCCGCGAGGTGCATGCACACACGGCATAATACCGCCCCCCGTTGACAGTTCACGAGCGTGCTCTCTCGTGAACTGTTCAGACCATAGACCAGGGGTCGGCAACCTTTTTGATATGAAGAAAAAAAATTGTTATCAGCGTGCCAACGATCGAGAATTATGGGGGGGGGGGGTGAGGAGCAGGAGGGCGGGGGAGCCTCGCCGGGGAAACAGTGTGTGGACCTGTCAGCGCAACTTACATGATGTCGAATTTAACAACACATTTAAATAATTGGTTTAAACGCATAATAATAAGGACGATCGTCCGTTCTGTGATTCTCCAGAACACACATGTTATGATATTAGGGTCATGCAGAGTGAGATGAGATCGCTGTCCCTTTTAAGAGAGAGAGAGGGTGTGGCTTGTGCATACGTGTTTGTGGATGGTAGAACAGCTAAATAAATGCAACGGCCTCCCAAGAAGAGCTCGCCTCTCTCCAGTCATTTAAGCTAAACTGGGTTATTGAACCTGAAGCTTGTTGCTTCTGCCCTCCTTGACTATGGTCTGGGAGCCGAAAGGAAAGTTCAACACACAGATGGCCAGTCCGCCCCTTTGTAGCATATTATTTCGATGAGAGATGAGCAGATCGCCACTGGGCTTTCAACTAAATACACAGCCATGCAAAAACTGCGGCATTTGTACAGCTCCTTATGAGTAGGCTACTGCAATTAGTGAAGTGCTTTCCTCTGTGGTGAAACGATCAGCACCACGGAGGAAAGCGGCAGAAAGTCACCTGGAGTTAAAGAGAGCGGGGCTGCGTTGCGTGCATGGCTTCCTTTTGCGGGTAACGGGGAGACGCGCTCTGGCGGCGGCCTCGTTCAGGATCCAAAAATACAATTTAAATATTTTTGCACACTTATTCCACTTATTCCTAGTGTGCCACTGGTTACGGTGCCGCGTGCCAGCATTGGGGTTGCCGACCCCTGCCATAGACTGTATATATAAATGGACATATGGTCCGTGACGTCACCCATAGGATTCTGCAGAGTTGCCGAGAAGCCCTTAGTAGGCGGAGTCGGTCACTAACGGCTCAACAGTGACGTCAGAGTTCAACTCCCGCCTGTTCCAGCCTGCTCCAAATAAGGGCAAAGAGGAGGAGCCGAGGCGGGACCTGCTGCCACCGAGCTGGAAGTTCCAGAGCTAGCTGAAGCTACCAAGCTAAGCTAACATGCTCCCCATCTGCACACTGCCGTCGCATTTTACGTTTCTAAGGTAAGCGGACATGAAACTATTCAGCAAAACTATAATAATAATCTAAGTTATTGAGTTTTTAGCATAATAGTTCAGAATCTTAAAATCCCTTAACGTTTGTATGCAATTGTGCTAAATTCAACACTGGAATCAAGCAAATATAAATATGTTTGCATGACATTAGTTATTTATATTTTGATATCACTTAATTACACGTTTAATACATTTAAGTCAAGCTAAGGTACATGGGATGGTAGCTAGTTAGTGCTCTTACCTGTGAGGCCTCCTCCAAACAGCATAATAACCAGACTGTATCATTAAAACTAAGTACCAGTTCTAGATCCTTTACTTTAGACAAACAATTCAAAAGACAAAATGTATTTAAAGACCAATCTTTATTTGAATGTGCCTCTTAACCTGAGATATTAGTTATACAGTAATAGTATTGACAATCTAAAAAAACTGAACAACACAACAGTCAACTTTATATTTCTTATTGTCCAAAGCATTTATTATTTTCATTTTCCCCCTCTCATATTCAGTGTGGACGGATTGAGACAGCGTGGTGTCCAGAGAGCTGCAGAGACTTCAGGGAGAAACCTCCGTGTGATGGACGGATTGAGACAGCGTGGTGTCCAGAGAGCAGCAGAGACTTCAGGGAGAAACCTCCGTGTGATGGACGGATTGAGACAGTGTGGTGTCCAGAGAGCAGCGGAGACTTCAGGGAGAAACCTCCGTGTGATGGACGTCCTGTCTGTTGGTTTGGAGAGAACTGAGGGTCTTTCCTCTGCGAGGAGGACCAGGCCTGATGGAGGAGCCCATGCTGGGCACAGCTGATACCAACTGCCCAGGCCTAGTCTGTCACTTTATTTGACTACATGTGTTTACTTATACATTTAATAGGTTTACACCTTCTGTCCATATGTGCTTTTTATTTAAAACCTGTTTGATGAAGTTTTGGTTCACATTTCAATAAATTGTATTTGTATTTGCACTCTTTCGTCCATTATTCTTACTGAAAATGTTAGATTACACATTCACATCTGACTGACGATTGGCCCCATTTATTTGTGACGTTGCAAACTCTGCGGTACAAGGCACAAGTGATGTGAAGCTCATAAAGTGAGGCAAATAGAAATAATCAGCTGATGGAGTGTAGATGTGGAAATAGCTGCATTCGATCAGCTGACTGTTTTCACAATAAAAGTAGTTTCTTAGTGAATGTCCTGTACTGGTCTTATAATCTCATAACATCGGCTTTTAATGTTCCTCTTGGATGTTCTTCTTGACCCTCAGAGAAGGAGAAAATGTCCTGTCTTTCAGGCATGTCCTTTCCTAACAAAAATTACAGGAAACATAAAACATATTATTGCAGAACAAGTGTGTTATTTATGAAAGTGGTGTGTTTGTGTGTTTAGGGGCTGGAGATATCATTATTTTGTAATTGTAATGATTTTTTTTTTATTTCAACAGTGAGCTACAAAGACAATCAGATTATGAATGAACAGTATGAAGTTCATCAACATTGAAATATATGTTATTATCAAAATAATATTTAACTGTTATCAAAACGTAATGCAACTGTAGAAGCTTGCTCTGTTGTCTCACTGAAAGAATACATTTTACCACGTTTTTTTCAGACAATATTGAGAGATAAGGAGTAGCAGTTCTCACTATGTGTTAAATATCTTTGCCTTCAATACATTACATTAGAAAGCTGACAACCATATTTCTTTAGCCTTTATTTATACAGGTGTAGATCTCATTGAGACACAAGGTCTCATTTTCACACAATAATATTGCTTGTTAATATCTAAATGTAACCTTTTGCATGGAAAAACCCCTCAACTTAACTGATGTGTAGGTGATCTAGTATTTAGTATTGTTTAATGTAATGTATTCAAGTCAATACTTCATTTATTTAAACAAATATCTTTCTTGATTCTTTGTACAGTATGAAAAAAAGAGTCTTTGTACCTGTGCTGAAGTTCACTTCTGTGAGGAGTCCAGTTCTGTCTCTCACTCTCTGGTCCAGCCTGCCTGCATCACCTGGACACCTTAAACAAACAGATATATATATAAAGTACCATGTGTACAAACAATATAACTGATTCTCTTCTGTTGAACATGTTGGATTGTGTATTGTCCGAGTCAGGGTCCTTTTTATTTTACTGTAACTTTGGAAGTTGTCTTACCAATGCTTACTGTTTATTTGATACCCATTTGGTAATGCAATTAATAAAAACAACAAGGTTTGGGTTCGTCCTTCAGATGACTGTGACGTTAACGTGTACGCTCAATAATGAACTCCAGCTCAACCAACCATATTGTAATATCTAACCTAATCATCTTGAAATATGACATTATTATTTGTAATATACACACATCACACTCAATGTGACCACGCCCTAATATATGCATAACTTTAAGGCTTAATATTAATGAAACCGATGAGTTGAGAAAAAATTCACCCCCCCACACAGTAGTCATGAAGGGGGAATCTAACTATACAGAGAATATGGTTTTTTGAACCACGATGTAAACATGTTTATTTCTGCTGTAAAGTTGGGCATTTTAACATGGGGGTCTATGGAAATTGCTCCCTTCTGCTGACTGCTCCTACTGGCCACTAGATGAACTGCAGTGTGTGGCACTTCCATATTGGCGTCCCGGCTCTTCCCCAGAGTTTGCCGCTTGGTTCAGACCCGACGGGTAATAAGGGATTATGACGGATATTTTACGATCCTGTCTGTCAAAATGACGGACAGCGAAAAAGTCTAACGCCACCTCAGTGGGACGGAGAGATATGCTTTGGCCATGGGTGACAGCAGTGGGTCAAACTGTGCATTGTCTCTCCACCACTTCAAAAACAATACAGTTTTTGCCAAGAAGGTGAGGCTTATTGACAGGGCGAGATATAAATATACTGTTGGTACTTGTCAATGTCTCTAGGTGTGTAAATGTAGCCCTGTAAAT
Source organism: Harpagifer antarcticus (assembly GCA_902827135.1). Classification (NCBI taxonomy): domain Eukaryota; kingdom Metazoa; phylum Chordata; class Actinopteri; order Perciformes; family Harpagiferidae; genus Harpagifer; species Harpagifer antarcticus. The sequence continues at coordinate 3,101,824 of CADEHL010001212.1, forward strand.
ACGATGTCCTTTTGTGTTCATGATGTAACCTACTTGCTGCCATGTTGGACAGGTCTCCCTTGAAAAAGAGATCGATGATCTCAATGGGACCACCTGGTTAAATAAAGTGTTTTTAAAAAAATAAAAAATATTTTTAAATTGCGGTAGATTTTGTCAGTCTCACGACGGTATTGGGACGTTTATTTACCGCGATATTCGGTATATCGTTACATCCCTACTAAAAGGTGAAGTAACCATAAAAAGCTCTCACCACTCTGCGCCCTACCTCGCATTGAGCAGAAAGCAAATCGCTTATAATGTGAAGGCAGCTTTATGGTTGTGTGAAAAATGAAAAAGGAGAGATTGTGAGGTATTAAAGCAGGGCTTCTATGGAGTTTTCCCTGTCCTGTAGTGTGCTCTATAGGTTTTTTTGTGCATAACAATGGACCCCCTCCCCCTTGCGGGACAGCTCTAAGCTGTTGACCAATCACAACAGAGCCGTTCAGCTAACCAATCGGAGCAGACTGGGCTCTGGTTTCAGACAGAGGGTGAAAAGAGGTGCTGCAGCACAGGCAGTATGAGAGAAATAAAGAGCTTTAGAACATTAAAGAATATCACAGTAGAGGCACAAAGCTTGAACGTGAACCTGATAATGAGCATAATATGTCCTCTTTAAAATCATACGTACTTTCTCTCTTCACCAATCACCAACATTTTTTAAGTGTTGGTTTTTGAAAAGCCATACAAATGGCACAAAAAACACATCTGAAAAACTGATGATTTTATTTGTTTGAAGCATACTAGATCTCTTGTAGGATCTCCACCCCCCCCCCCCCTTTTAACTCTAATGTCTTGGTGTCATGGCTCTGTGAATGGCTGCAGCTGCTTTGTCATTGTGCTTGATCTGCTGATTAATCCCATGGCTGGGTTCATCCCGATAATGTGTTTGCATGACTCTTGTGCCTGATATGATCAGTGAAGATAAAAAGAACACAAGATAACAAGCTACAGACCAATGACTAGAAGCCAGAGCACTGACCCCCCCTCCTCCCTTCCTCCTCATCATCTGTCTCACCCTCCACCCTTCTCTGTATCTATCCCTCCCTGGATGTCTTTATGTGTTTTTCTGTGTCTATCTCTTGTACCTCTGTCCTCATGTTCTCCCATTCCCCTTTAAAGACTGGCCCTGCTCCCCCAGTCAGATCCCCCCCCACCAACTCCATCCTCTGCCACTCATCCTCCTCCATCCTTCCCTGCGCCTTCCAACAATGACACTGAAGGTCAGAGAGGATCTCCGTCCTCTGACCTGCCAGTGTTGCCCTCTGGCTCTCGGCTCACCTCTACCCATGACTTAAAGACACAGTTTCTATCCTAGACTCGAGGTCATGCACAAAAATATTCCTTTATATTACTCCAAAATCTAGCCATAACAGCACTTTTCCTGCTGAAAGCCTGAGGCACCATTTTAGTAGTTTCATATTATTGCTGAATGCTAAGAATTCTGATGACACATAAGATAGAAAAGTAGAAATAGTCTCTGTTGCATCACAATGGTTAAAATTCCCACTGTCTCCCTGAGCAGTTCGATTCTTTACACAGATGTTACCTTGTGTGCAATAGTACATCCTTACCATCCCTATTGTGTGCAGTGCAGAATCACCTTAAAATGCTTTTCATGGTGAGCTCCTCCAGAGCTCCCGTCATCTGAGGTGCCCAGAATGTTGACAGATTGGTGGTATTTTAAAAAGCAGTGCAGAAGAAAGTGTTTTCTGGTGTTTCTTTCTTTCTTTTGGCATTAAGAAGACCTTGCACTCCCAACACTGTATGCACTAGCTATCAACCTAGCTGCCAGATGTATTATCCTCAGTACACTCCTCTCTCTCCCCCCCGTTCTTCCTTTCTTCTCATTCTGCTGCTGCTTTGTCAGAGGGGTAGTGTCTTTTGGACATTTAGACATCAGGTGTTTTAGCCATGTTGCCCGTAACCAATCATTCAATAGTCTTCCTGCAAATATTAAACACAAAATGTTTCACAAAACAAACACATAAACAAAAAATAATATTACCCCCCCTCCCAGGTAATAAATACCAAGTAACTTCTGACTTTGTGATTGATAAAAACATGTAAAACCAATAGAGATCAATAAACAGAGGACTGAATAAAACAAGAATAAAAAAAATAATAATAAAACAAAAGAATACAAAAACAAGAATAAAACAAATATATAATAAAAACATATCAATTAAAAGATCAATTAAAAAAGTGGGTATTCAGTTGGCACTTTAAATATTACGTTCCCTGCCACCTTCAGGTCTTAAATTGTTTGTAGTAGTAGTAGTTATGACTGTAGATTTTGCCAGCTGAGATATTATTACTACATTTTACCACCTCTAGCTAGCCATCTGATTAGCTTAGGCAGAACTCAACAGTTCCATTGAGAATCCTGCTGAAAGGTGTTAAATACTGTGATGATGGTTTAAACTTGGTTTCATGCTTCATGATAGTGCCTGGTAATGATGCAAAAAAATAGGCTAAAGCTACACAACCTAGGAAACAAATAAGAATCCTCATCTGAAGATAATCTGTATAGAAGTCACAAAATAAATGAACATTGTTCTGCTATTGCATTGTAGAGCTAGTTGTCTCTATACTTCATAAAGAAATGTAAGTTAAAAAAAGGCATTAGTTTCTTTGTAATAAGGGGTGTAACGGTATCCGTATTCGTCCCGTACCGTCACGGTTCGGACGTCACGGTTCGGCACATGCAGTCACACGGCGAATACGCCTTTTTTTACGAGTGGGACAAAAGTCTGTCACTCAGGGCAGTATTACACTATATATAATCCAGGGGGCGGTATTGCGCCTAAAAGCCAGCCGCCCGTAAATAACAAATGAAGAACAAGAACAAAACACAACAAAACGAACACAATACATGAAGAAGAACATTTAGTAGCCTAGCTATGGCAAGTTCACACAACACACAGGAGCTAGAAGACCCACCTGCTTCTTTTAAATCAGCTGTGTGGGAACATTTCGGGTTCCCTGTGGACTACAACAATGATGGGATGCGAGTTGTGGATCGGACGAGGACGGTGTGTCGGCGTTGTTCGACAGCGGTGCGGTATGCTAGTGGTAACACGTCAAACATGCTCAATCACATCCGAGTCAGTCTCAGTCCCCAGCGAGAGGGTTTTCTCCACGGCAGGTGACATAGTTACCGCCAACAGATCTGCCCTCACTACTGACAACGTAGACTAACTCATCTTTTTGAAGAACAACTTGAAAATAGAGTAAAGCTTGAGTACCTTTATTTAGGCGTAATGGCCTCACACACTCACAAGTTAATTACACATGTTAGACATTGCTCCTAAAGGTACAGATTTTATTTTGTTTTATATTTATCATTGTATTTATTTTATATTTTGACATCAGGAGATGTTATACAGTTCTGTATTGCCTTTTATTGATTGTGATTCAAACACTTTCTTATTATTTATTTTAATATTTTCAAGACATTCTTTTTAGTTGTAGCTTATTTAACCTTTTAGTTTGACATCAGCCATTATAAATAATATGGCCATCTGAGTGTTACTGTTTGTGGTTTGTTTGTAACTGTGTAATACAGTTAATGATTCCAAATGTTAGAGTTCCTTATTTTCATACCAAAACTTGCACTATTGTTAAAAATAAATAACAGCAAAAAAAATTATGCATTTGGGACTTTTTTTTGCTTTTCCTTGTTGTACCGAAACCGTACCGAACCGTGACCCCCAAACCGAGGTATGAACCGAACCGTGACTTCTGTGAACCGTTACACCCCTATTTGTAACACATTGCCGAAATGCATAATAAGTCACTCGACAAGGGTGAGGATGAGTGGATATCTTTTATGGATATCTTAACTACAAGATGTTAAAGCTGGGCAGGCATTGTTAATATGGAGCATCATCAAAAAAGAAAATAACATTTTATAGTAATTCAGTTAGCAAAATGAATAGTAAAATGTATTTATAAAGCGCTTTTCACGGACATAGTCACAAAGTGCTTGACAAAGCATTAAAACATTATACAAATGAAGAAGAGTGCTAAAAACACAATACATTATGAAATACACAATCAAAACACAATCAAAACATAAAGCTAGTAAGCCAACTAACTGAAAGAGTTCTGATAAGGCATAGATGTCATCATTGTGTATCGTATCCAACAGAAATGTTAACTTCACCACCTCCATCAAAGTTCAGGCAAGATCGTTAATCATAAACATTTAAAATAGTAGTGTTTCATGTGATGTGTTAGTGAGCCATTATTATTCTACTAGCAGTTTTTCATTACAAATGATATAAGTTCTACTATAATGTTTGACTATGGATGGATGGATGGATAAGCCAACTCAAATCTTAGATGAAATGTTGCTAAATATTCAATCAGTGCTACAGTAAACATAACTCTCCTGTCAAGCTGTGGACACAAACACAGCTTAACCTCACCACCTTAGTCTCTCCTGCACAGATAGATCTTATTGATAGCTCTCAGTTTAGGCCTTAGGCCTTATAGCTGCAATATGGGGGCAATAAATGATTGTTCAGTAATTGATGATCATAAAATATATATTTGGATTTAGTGATACATGACGACACGGACTGTGAGTGTAACCTTGATCTGTCAACAGTTCAATGTGTTGACGTGTGTGTAATCGCTTTTATAGGCAAGGCTTGAGAGACTGCTATGGTAGGGTCTTGGACCTTATTGAAAGGGATAGTGACACCAGTAGTGATGGTGTGTTAGAACATTTAGAACAGAAAGGCCACCCTCAGATGTGTGACGCTGCAGGGAAGACACCTTGAACTGGGGTTCTTTTTCAGTTTTTTTACAGTTAAAAAATAATTAAGATTCTTACGTCTCTACAGCCGTCTTTACCAAGATCATGTCAGATCAGTTTTTTGGTCTTCCTGAGGTAGGGACGTTTGTCTCTCTCTTTTTAAAGTCTCATTGTGGTTTATAATCCGCCCAATGATGGTAGTTGCATCGTCAGACTTCAAAACAGAGTTCTCAGAGAACTTCATCAGAATGGGGATTCCTGCCACAGGCAGGTTGTAATTCCCATAAGACACTGCAGTCTTTTGAGATATAGGGTTGATGGTGGCTGTCTTGGCACAATACAATATGCTGCGTAGTATGGTTAAATGTGATGGGAGATGATAGGGTGCTTTCTATTCTCTGAGCTAGGGGCCCCAGCAGAATTCAAACTGACAATCGTGAAAAAGGGCAAGGATGGCAGGATGTTCAATGGGAAATGTAATGGAGGTGTTATACCCTCTAACAATCACACAAGGGTTACAGTAAAGCACAAAGTGTTATTTTGATATATTCAGAGTTAAAGCCAAACTGCTCAAAAACCGTCTACAAGTAGTCCCAATGTAGACGATCAACGGTGTTCTCAGCATCTACAGATTATTTATCTATGCTGTTGGATCAACCTTGATAATGCTGTTGTAAAGTTCTTACTATTGAAATGAACTAGGATTAAATTGCAACAACACAAAGTATTAACCAGATTGATATGACACTTATCCACCCAGCATCTTGACCTTGGCATAAACAAGTTGGAGCAGCCTTGGGTAATTCTAATGACAAACAGATGGAGTAACTGCTTTATTGGAGGAGTGACTGTTCATGTTAGTTCTGCTGTCAGATATTATACCTTATTTAAGAACTGCAGGGGACCTCTCCATGCTTTATACCCCCCCCCCCCCCCCCCCCCGCGCTCCCTTCCAGTACCTTACCTCCAACATCCCCTTCCTCCATTCCCTCATCCCTCCACCCTCTTCCTTCATTCTCCTGTCAATTGACCATATCCCACGTGTGTATGTGTGTGTTTGTGTGTGTGTGTGTGTTCATTGTTATCTGTCTCTCTTGGTCTGCCGCTGCTGAGCACAGCAAGGACGGCAGACTCTGTTCGGAAACAAGGTAAGAGCCTATAGTTTGTCCCCGACGCCAGTGGGACCACCGCTGTACAGAAAGGACTGCCTGCTGGAAGACGATGAGGAGGAAGTTGATTGGGATTGGGTTGAGGAGGAGGAGGAGGAGGAGGAGGAGGAGGAGGAGGAGGAGGAGGAGGAAGAACGAGGAAGAACAAGCTCATGGTCACACTCTGAAGGTGGCGATCAATGTGCCGGATGAGAGGAGGAGCCTGGTTAACGCATGTGAGCTTAACTCTGCCAGGCTCAAGCATTCCCGGATGTCTTTTTTTCTGTCCGGACTGCTGGTGATGGCCCTCACCATGCTGTGGGTGGCCTTCATTTAAAAGAACAATTAATGAGGAGATGTCAGAACATTTAATCTCAACCATCAAGAGACTGCTGGTTTGTCACTCTATCTTAACGTCAACTTTCTATCTTACCTTTCTTACCCTTCATGGACTTCAGTTCATCTTAAAAGAGGCCAGACTCTAAAAACATTATTGTCTTTAAGCAAGCCTTTGTAACCTTTGTTGAACAGCGTCCACTGTTTCCTAAAGTGACAGCTTAGACTTGATAAACTTCGCCCCATACTGTTCCTACTCCTATCAAGCTTTTTATGCTGATAATGGTGACAGATTAATCCGTGAAAATCATTTTTGAGATAGCTGTTCCTTTGCAGCAGAGCAACACAAAACCTGAAATAACAACTGTCAGGCAGATTTGAGCAAACTATCTATAAAGCTGACGTGGTGACACCAAGAATATATACATACTGTATACACAACAATTAAAGATGACCTAAAAAAGTGGATTAATATAAAAATTTCTTTAGCAGGACGCATTTCAATCATAAAGATGAGTGTTCTACCAAGAGTCAATTTCTTAGCTAGTATGTTGCCTTTATCTCCACCAGACGGTTTTTGGGACAAACTTCAGAATAGGATTTAAAAATATATTTGGAAAAACCAATACCCAAGAATCAGATACAAAGTTTTACAATATGACAAAAACAGTGGAGGCCTTAATGTTCACAATCTCGAGCTCTATTATTATTCCTTCACGCTTCGAGCCTTGAAAAACTGGATTGATGAAAGCACCAATGTACCTTGGATTAAAATTGAAAGAAGTATAGTCTATCCCCTTAAACTTGGTGATGTCTTATTTTCTGCCATGTCGCCATATGACTGTATGCAAACATTTGGACCAATTATTGGGCAAGCCGTGAAAGTGTGGAAACATGTGGAGAAATTGTGCAATTGGTCTGTAGATTGGCATAGTAACATACCCATTTTTCATAACCTGTTACTACGTATTGGGAAAAAAGCAATCCAATTCCCACAATGGCAAACCCGAGGAATACATTATCTTTCTGACATAACCAACGACAACGGCTTGATGTCCTTCCAAGAATTGAAAGACACGTATAATGTGCCTGGCTCTTCCTTCTTTTTCTATTTACAACTACGTACTGCCATGCGCACATATGGAGTTCCATGGAATCAACCTCTGCCAACACATCAATTGGTTAAGGTCATATTAAGTCCAAACAGAGTGAGCGGCACTACTTCATATATATATAAAAAACTGCAAGATAAATTAACCGGATATATTGGCATCTCTGCAGTATGGAACGCAGATCTAAAAAAGTATACGCAGACTATTGATTGGAAGAGAATATGGAATAATATCTCCTTAACAGCGTAACAACAATCACCAATTGATACAGTATAAAATGATACACAGATATTACCTGTCAACCAGAAAATGCTGTCAATTAAGGATGATTCCAAGCCCCATATGCCTTCTCTGTAACCAAAAGACCATCGGCACATATGTACACATGGTTTATGAATGTACTGCAGTAAGAACGTTCTGGAAACAGGTTATTGACATTGTATCTGAGATTATTGGAGTTCACATACCCTGTCTCTCAAATATTGTATTGTTGAATGATGATTCTTCTCTTGACCTACAGAAACATCAGAAAAGGGTGCTTTTCGCTGGTCTAACAGCAGCCAAAAAAATAATTGTAATACGATGGAAACCCCCACATACTTTATTTATTAAGAAATGGATATCATCCTTCCATGACCTACTAATCTCAGAGCTGTCAATCGCTTCTGCTAATAAGGCTAAGGGGGAAATGTTAGAGGCTATTCAAAGAGCTGCTGATCTGGTAATATCATTCATGTAAATGATGATTGTACATATACGCACACCTTGGTGCAATTGTAGATTATTAGGAGTTAATCGCAATTCAGCTTAAACAGATGAAATGTTATGTGAAAAAAAAAAAAGGTATGAATGTATTTTATGTGGATAAATTGTATAATATATATAATATAGATGAACTCAGACGATTGCTAACAAACATCAGGTAGGATTTTCTGTGAAATGGCAAGATGGGTGGGAAGAGGGGGGGACGGGGTGGCATGGGAAAGGGATTTATATTATATTTGTTTTTTCTTTCTTTATTTTTCTTTTTGTATTGTCTATATTGTCTATAATTTGTATCTGTATAAGTCCCTTTTGTTAGGGCAAAACAAAACAACAATAAAAAGTTGGTCACAAAAAAAAAAGAAGACATAGATCAATGCTATTGTGTTTCATAGCAATACAAACATAACACAAGAGGAAAGGTTGATATGCTAAATTAGCAATATAATTGGACAGTTACCATTCAGCAACACAATCAGCAAAAGGTCAATTAAAATATAATGGTAAATGCATAACACATAAATACATTTGAAATTACTTGAGTTCATGCAGTATCCACCTGTGTTTGCTAACATTGTGCAACGTATGCTAATGGCCCTACCATAGCAAGTAAGACTTAAATAGCAAAATCCCTGCAGTAGACTGCAGTTAATTAAGAGTTTATTGTTCTAGCTTTTTTAAGTGAACAAAGTGCTTTCTATGCAAAGGTTACATTGGCCAACTTTAAGAAGTAGAAGAAAAAAGCTAAATGTAATTTGTTTGCCTTCCAGTGTTGTAGTACTTGAAACCTGACCAAACAACCTTCACGTTTGCATTCTTCTGGACAAGGAAAAAGTTGTTACCAATTTTCTTGACATTTCAGTTTTGCAGCCTCTGGACAATATTCAGTTATGTGACAAAAGTGAACAAAAATATTTAGTCCATCAGTAGGCCATATCTCTCAGAGTGTGTGAAGAATCTGTGTGCAGTTTAGCAGAGTGACTGACATGCTTAGCCCTGTGTTAATGTTGGACCAAGTATCTGCTGACAATCAGGCCAAGTGTAATTTAAGAATCCATCAGTGGAGAAAAGGAATTACTCAGGAATGCATCGATCTGATCTCCATTCAGAAAACACGCATTCTAAAAGGTTTTTCACCTGCCATCTTGTCTGCACACTTGTCAAAGCATTAATTCATGGTTTTTACTAACCATTATCAGTATTTTGTTCCTTCTGCATCATTTTGAAACGTGTATTACAATTAAATCACTGTAAAATATGTTAATTTCTTTGTAGTTGAGTCTACCACAGTATTTACTAGTGATGTGTCAGTCACGAACGAGCCGTTTTTATAAAAAAAAAAAATGTGTGATCAGAATGATGATTATGATGATCTCCGCGCTACAGCTGCTCCGTGCATGCATGCAGTGACATGTAATATCCAAGGATTAGAGACGGTTGGATACTGCTGTTTTGAGCATTGCAATATATTTATTTTCACTGTTATATATGTATGGTTATCCTTAGGCTCAGCAAATATTTGATGTCAGCTGTTGCTGTCTTTTTTTCTATAGTTAATAGTTACTGAAATAGAGCCCTGCTGTTTTGTCAGGGCCTTTTCTTTAAATATAATTTTAAAATGCCGATACAGTAGCCCCTTTTTTAAAATAGTTTTTATAGGTGTTGCTATCTGTTTTATGTAGCTCTACAAGCAAGTCAGTGCATTCACTGGGTGGTATCAGAGAGTTACAAGGGTCTGTAAATGCAATGAAAGCATTTGGCCACAGCAAATCATTTATATTAAACATGTATTTTTTACTTTGGATACTTCAGTACAAAGGATGTATTGAATAATTTAAGTGATGAATGAATGAATGAAAACTTTATTACAGATTCAGGGTCCAGATAAAAGACAAGACATTACATAGATAAAAGACAAGGCATTACATATAATCAATTACATACACAGCATAAAAAGAATTCATAGTTTAAGAATAATTGAAATCAGTGTCCTACAAAGAGACAACTATACCAATGTCTCCACAGCTGTGATTGGTAGCGTGTAGTACTATACCTTATGTTCGATAAGGCCAAGAGGATTTCATTATCAGAGTCATCCATCCATCCATCTTCTTCCGCTTATCCGTGGTCGGGTCGCGGGGGTAGCAGTTCCAGCAGAGAGCCCCAAACTTCCTTTTCCCTGGCGACATCAACCAGCTCTGACTGGGGGATCCCAAGGCGCTCCCAGGCCAGCGAAGAGATATAATCCCTCCACCTGGTCCTAGGTCTACCCCTTGGTCTCTTCCCAGCTGGACGTGCCTGGAACACCTCCCTAGGGAGGCGCCCAAGTGGCATCCTAACTAGGTGCCCGAACCACCTCAACTGGCTCTTTTCGACGCGAAGGAGGAGCGGCTCAACTCCGAGTCCCTCCCGGATGACCGAACTTCTCACCTTATCCCTAAGGGAGACAGCAGCCACCCTGCGGAGAAAACCCATCTCGGCCGCTTGTATCCGCGATCTCATTCTTTCGGTCATGACCCATCCTTCATGACCATAGGTGAGGGTAGGAAGGAAATGGCCCGGCAGACAGAGAGCTTTGCCTTCTGGCTCAGCTCCCTTTTCGTCACAACGGTGCGGTAAAGCGACTGCAGTACCGCTCCCGCTGCTCCGATTCTCCGGCCCATCTCACGCTCCATTGTTCCCTCACTCGAGAACAAAACCCCGAGATACTTGAACTCCTTCACTTGGGGTAAGGACTCATTCCCTACTTGGAGTGGACAATCCATCGGTTTCCTGCTGAGAACCATGGCCTCAGATTTGGAGGTGCTGATCCTCATCCCAGCCGCTTCACACTCGGTTGCGAACCGATCCAGTGAGTGCTGAAGGTCGCAGACCGATGAAGCCATCAGAACCACATCATCTGCAAAAAGCAGTGGTGCAATCCTTAGCCCACCGAACTGCAGACCCCCCCCCCCATGACTACGCCTCGAAATCCGATCCATGTATATTACAAACAGGATTGGTGACAAAGCGCAGCCCTGGCGGAGGCCAACCCTCACCGGAAATGGGTCCGACTTACTGCCGAGGAGCCGGACACAGCTCTCGCTTTGGGAGTACAGAGATTGGATGGCCCTAAGTAGAGACCCCCTCACCCCATACTCCCATGCATGTGTGTATAATAGGAAGATGAATCCACGAGGATATCCATCCAGGACCTATGATCCAGTACCACAGCCACGACTCAAGATCCAGGGCTCGCGATGCAGGACACAGGACCGCAGGATCATCCATGACTCCGGATCCCAGCGTATATAGAAACCAAAAAGAAAGAAATTTGGGGAAGCTGGGTTAATCGGAACATGGGAGTACACAGGTATAGACAGAGAGAAGGAAGAAGTAAGATGTCCCCCGACAAACTAAGCCTATATCAGCAAAACTAGGGGCTGAATCTAATCAGCCCTAACTATAAGCTTTATCAAAAAGGAAGGTCTTAAGCGCACTCTTAAAAACGGATAGGGTGTCTGCCGCCCGAACACAAACTGGAAGCTGATTCCACAAATGTGGAGCTTGATAAGAATATTACAGACACTAAGATTAATATCAGACAATTTAAAATCAGGAAATTTAAGACATTTATCCTCTTTGGTTCTAAAGATCATGACAGCACTCTTACTGGCGTTGTATTTGATGTCATGTTCCACACCATACACAGAGCAAACAGCAAGAAGCTGCTGAAGACCAGCGCTAGATGGACTCAGCACAACACATATACAGTGGGGCAAAAAAGTATTTAGTCAGCCACCAATTGTGCAAGTTCTCCCACTTAAAAAGATGAGAGAGGCCTGTAATTTTCATCCTAGGTACACTTCAACTATGAGAGACAGAATGGGGGGAAAGAATCCAGGAAATCACATTGTAGGATTTTTAATGAATTAATTGGTAAATTCCTCAGTAAAATAAGTATTTGGTCACCTACATACAAACAAGATTTCTGGCTCTCACAGACCTGTAACTTCTTCTTTAAGAGCCTCCTCTGTCCTCCACTTGTTAACTGTATTAATGGCACCTGTTTGAACTCGTTATCAGTATAAAAGACACCTGTCCACAACCTCAAACAGTCACACTCCAAACTCCACTATGGCCAAGACCAAAGAGCTGTCAAAGGACACCAGAAACCAAATTGTAGACCAGCACCAGGCTGGGAAGACTGAATCTGCAATAGGTAAGCAGCTCGGTGTGAAGAAATCAACTGTGGGAGCAATTATTAGAAAATGGAAGACATACAAGACCACTGATAATCTCCCTCGATCTGGGGCTCCACGCAAGATCTCACCCCGTGGGATCAAAATGATCACAAGAACGGTGGGCAAAAATCCCAGAACCACACGGGGGGACCTAGTCAATGACCTGCAGAGAGCTGGGACCAAAGTAACAAAGGCTACCATCAGTAACACACTACGCCGCCAGGGACTCAAATCCTGCAGTGCCAGACGTGTCCCCCTGCTTAAGCCAGTACATGTCCAGGCCCGTCTGAAGTTTGCTAGAGAGCATTTAGATGATCCAGAAGAGGATTGGGAGAATGTCATATGGTCAGATGAAACCAAAATAGAACATTTTGGTAAAAACTCAACTAGACGTGTTTGGAGGAGAAAGAATGCTGAGTTGAATCCAAAGAACACCATACCTACTGTGAAACATGGGGGTGGAGACATCATGCTTTGGGGCTGTTTCTCTGCAAAGGGACCAGGACCACTGATCCGTGTAAAGGAAAGAATGAATGGGGCCATGTATCGTGAGATTTTGAGTGACAACCTCCTTCCATCAGCAAGGGCATTGAAGATGAAACGTGGCTGGGTCTTTCAGCATGACAATGATCCCAAACACACCGCCCGGGCAACGAAGGAGTGGCTTCGTAAGAAGCATTTCAAGGTCCTGGAGTGGCCTAGCCAGTCTCCAGATCTCAACCCCATAGAAAATCTTTGGAGAGAGTTGAAAGTCTGTGTTGCCCAGCGACAGCCCCAAAACATCACTGCTCTAGAGGAGTTCTGCATGGAGGAATGGGCCAAAATACCAGCAACAGTGTGTGAAAACCTTGTGAAGACTTACAGAAAACGTTTGACCTCTGTCATTGCCAACAAAGGGTATATAACAAAGTATTGAGATGAACTTTTGTTATTGACCAAATACTTATTTTCCACCATAATGTGCAAATAAATTCTTTAAAAATCAGACAATGTGATTTTCTGGATTTTTTTTTTTCTCATTTTGTCTCTCATAGTTGAGGTATACCTAGGATGAAAATTACAGGCCTCTCTCATCTTTTTAAGTGGGAGAACTTGCACAATTGGTGGCTGACTAAATACTTTTTTGCCCCACTGTATATCATTCTAAAAAGGTATAACATGTGGTCAACTGAAGAGCCGTTTGGGAGCCGAAAGAGCCGGCTCTTCTTGGTGAGCCGAGCCAAATGATCCGGCTCACCAAGAAGAGCCGGAATTCCCATCACTAGTATTTACATGGATATAAGCCCCGCCCTCTCTCCAGCACGTCCTGTTTGAATGACAGGAGCAAACACAGCTGACATCCGCAGTGAAACTCCAACGATTATAGCAATGCGAATATTCGCATCGCGTCCGTTGTGAACGCAGCATAATGCAGTTCAGAGACCAGACCACTGCTCTTACTTAGATTTTAACATTGTGAGGGGCATAAAGGCCATGGTGGAATTTCACAGCCGCTGTGAAATTCCTACCCTGCTAGACACGTGTCAATAACATGAAGGAGTCGTTATGAATGTTTATGACGATTGTGTTTAGGTTTAATTTGGTCAGTTGTCATTTTTAAGACAACGTTGAAAGTGATTCAGGTTTCTGTTATGAACACTTGACCTAAATCAAGATTGCAGAGCCTGTCAATATCTTTGTCATGACGACCTGACTTTAACTGTGACAGCATGACCATAAGTCATAAACAGCTCTAGAAGAAGAACTAAACCATTCAGCTTCCTGTGGTAACATTACTTCACACAGTTATATGTGGCTGGTTTCACATTGGCTTGCATTAGACCATTTTAATTGTTTCATGAATATGTTCTCATTCATTTTCTCAACTCAAACCCAGTGGAACTATTTGGATTAGACTTTAAAAAGGCAGTTAGTGTACCTGGTGTAATTAGAGCCAATCAGCACCACCTGACCTACATAGATATGCCAAATCTAACTTGATTTACAAACCATCTACTGGATGCAATATTGGAGCAACATTTCCTGGACAAGGACAGAGAGAGACTTGTGTCTTAGGTACAGTATAATGTTTGTTGCCCTGTCGGCACAGCCTGGGACTTGGCAACAAATACGCTCTTGCTATTTGCATATGACAATTAAACCTTTTAATCTTGAATTTAGGGGGGAAAGGAAAAAGAAGCTGGACTATTGCTCATTAGGTTTCTGTCAATTATTTTCAAATTACTTTTGCTTTGTCAATTTATGACAAATCTGCCCAACTTGCAGATTCTGGGTTAGGGTTAGGCCAGTGCATCACTAGTGTTCTTATGCTGTCAATAATGTCATTGAATTTAACTACAGAATAATATGGACTTAATATGGACTTGACATAAAGATGTTTTCAAGGTAACAAAATGCTCTTAAAAAAAGTAAAATTTGCTCTAAACATGACATCATTTTTGTACTCCCCTTAACTGTGGATCCAGCCATTAGCTAATTCGGCAAGTAGCATTTCTGTTGTACGTGACAGATGCTTTGTGGTACTGTGATTTTCGTTCTGCGAATATTAGCTAGATTTATATTGTTATTCACTTTGAAAAGTTGCATATTTAGCTTTAAATCTGGTCTGTGTTTATGTTTTGATGTGGTCATTGTGTAAAGGCTGGAAGTACTGTTGATGCACTCAGTATGGTCCAGTATGGAAAGTGTCATCTTCCTGGACCATGTTATCTTTAATGTATCTCTCTCATCTTACTGCTGTGTGACCTCCACAATGTCAAGGCTCAGAACCAAATATTTATGTAGTTACCAGGGAAATGTTTTGGTTTGTTAGGATGTATTATTATTGTACATACAACAAGTTTTAGTCCACTGACATTACACTCTATATATCAATTAGTTGGCTTTACTTTATTGGCATTACGAAACCATCTAAAAAGTGAAGATGATGCAAAAAGCCTTGAATATGATGACAAGAAATGTTGACCATTTGCTCATTTTGAGTAGTAGGACTGGATCTAAATGTGCTTTCATCTTTCAAAATGTTGGTGGGATTTACATAATAGAAGCTGTATCTTTATAACACTGCTATTTAACTAAATATCATAAAATATTGTGCATGTTCAGGAAATGACTCATTGGCACTTTGGTATGCCGCATTGGGGTAATTCTAAATATGAAAGCCTGTACTTTTCACTGTGATACTAAACAAAAATGTTGTGTTTTTTCATTGTCGACTGATGGACTTTCTCATATTCGGCCAATGGACTTATCTCTTCTCTCTTGGTATAATGTGACTTTTCCAGTACTCATTCTAAGCTACAGTAAGGATGTTATACAGTAGGTACCAAAAAATAATAAATGCATCAAACCTGAGGTGTACATTTGAATATGTATAAGGCCAATTCGGTTTTCTTCATTAATACGTTCTTTGTGTCTTGCATGGTCTTAAAGTCCACATTGTACACATCACTCCATGTGTAAATCAGCACTATAACCCATGTGGAATATGTCTGATACAATCTCTACATGTTACAGGTTGCTCAGTTCACATCCGATTCCATCATGCAGTCAAATAGAGCAGCTTATATCTTATGGACACACAAAAACGTAAAATTGTGAAGCTTATGATTTGTTATGTATGTGGTCTTGCCATCAACTCCAATACATCTCAGAAATCAGTGCTCCTTTTATTGTTCCTCACCTCAATTTACACTGAACAAAAATATAAATGCAACACTTTTGTTTTTGCTCCCATTTTTCATGAGATGAACTCAAAGATCTAAAACATTTTCTATATACACAAAATAACCATTTCTCTCAAATATTGTTCACAAATCTGAAAAAATCTGTGATAGTGAGCACTTCTCCTTTGCCGAGATAATCCATCCCACCTCACAGGTGTGGCATATCAAGATGCTGATTAGACAGCATGATTATTGCACAGGTGTGCCTTAGGCTGGCCACAATAAAAGGCCACTTTTTTCCATGCCCCGAGACGCCTCAGGGGCTTTGCAGTTCACCCACCACATAATACTGAGGTAAACAATAGCCGCTTTCACACCAAGTACTTTGCCGTACTTAGTTCCCAGCACTTAGTTCCCCCATGGAACTAAAAGAGCAGATCGCGTTCACACCGGAAAAAGTCCCTGAGGGAAGATTACGCAAATGAAGCCCCTGACGTCACTTCTTCTTCTGCTTTGGGTTTACTGGCAGGCCGCAAACAACTTCATAGTGTATACTGCTACCCCAAGTCCCCGGAGTTGGGGACTGGCTTCAGTAGGGACCTTCTCTGTATATCTTTGATAAGCCCATCTAGATATTTTGTGTTACTTTGTATTGTAGTCGTCAATTGTTGACGATGCTGGAATTTCCTTCAGGATATAGCATATGTCATGTGTAAAGTTATAACCCTCTGACCTCCTATCTAACAACTTAAAAGTCCACATAAGAACTAAACTAACGACAGCAGCCTCACGGTAATTATCTTGTTTCCCGTCTTGTACTAGGTTATGCCTTCCTTAATTCAAACACACAGTAGTTGTTTTTGTTGCTGGAGCCCACAGAGTTAGTTTCTGACTGTTTATCTGATCCCTTCAGTCTCCTGTGCTAAAGACCCAGACAATCACCATCTCAGACGTCACCAACTCCCTGAGAGGAACTGTGACCTACACGGACATGCCCTTAGTTCACACTGAGACCAAGACCATCACATACGAGTCAGCACAGGTGAGAGGGATTCTGGGAATGGCTAACAAAATTGTAGCATTTTGACTCGTCGTTATGAAATGCAATATAAAGTCTTGTCTTGTGTGCAATGAAGTTATTTTTGGATATTTGCCTGTACACATGTTAACTTATGGTAACTGTAGAAGACCTCTTCTAATCAATGTGTTGAACGCAGGCTAAGCCTTTTATAAGCCTAGGACATAACAACTTTTTAAATCCATGGCTCCTTTTAGGTATTAAGAAATGCTCATCCATCATGTCCAAATATATACTCACAATGGCCCTAGTCTTCACACATTGGGCGGGTGTGGCTCAGGAGGTATAGAGCAGAGGTGGGGACTCGAGTCACATGACTTGACTCGCATATTTTTTTACTTGAGACTTGCTTGACTAACATTGATAAAAGACTTGACTTGACTTTGACTTGGTATTCATGACTTGAGACTTGACTTGAGCTTGAGATAGATGACTTGAAAGGACTTGACTGTTTAAAATTAAATATTACGTTTAGTTTTTTCGAAAAACGTGACTATAGCGCCGTGCGCGCAAACCTGGCAACCCACTAGAAGGCAGGAGTCTCAGTTAACATGGCAGCGGCTAGCTTTACTTCAAAAATAGTGAAGTTTGGATTCAAGGATTATTTTGTCGATGACGCTAATAAGAAGAGAACAGCGGTATGCAGGGTCTGCAGCATAAAGATCAGTGACACGACCACCACAACATCCAACTTCATTCGTCACTACAACAAACCCAGAGAAAGGTACGTGCATGTGTTGTGTTAGCTAGAAAGCTAACGTTAAGTTTAAGCTACGTTAGACTTGGTTTCAAATCGATTAAGCAAAGAGAAGACAAAACGGTAAATGAACACAAGAACCTCCAAGGGATTCATTTGGACTAACCCTGATACTGACGGGCTGCCAGGAGAGGGAGAGAGGAAAAGAGATGCCTCGTTTATTTCCCCTGGGTTATTATAAGACGTTACTGTACACTTTTGAATAATTTAGTTCATCTACTTTTAGTAGTTTGTTTAAATGTTTTAGTTATGTTGTTTTTGTTTGTAGAAGTGCATCATTTCTTGATTTATTGTAAAATGAATCTGAACTTTGTGATCTGTTATGATTATAAACTGAAGTAATTTCTAAATGAACCCTACTTAGTTTATAAGGAAATTATGAAGAAGAACAAATTCAATGATTTGAAAATGATATCTATGTAGGTGCTGACGCTGTTGGCGGTTCTAGTGTTAACAGACATTTAAATTAAATATGTGTAATGGCAAATGCCATATATGATTTTCTTACCCGGAATTCTGCCTTTTTGAACAGACTTTTTGAGTCCTCGCTATATTGTCTGCAGTTCTAGGGTTAATATGAATCTAATATGATTGTCATCGGTTTAAATTAGATTTCAAATGATTAACTGTAATGAAGATCATAGTGTGGGTTGAATCCATTTTCATAACCACTGTCTTTTAACTGATTTAAATGCGGAAACTGGGCTTATTCATCAGAATGTTGTATAACTTGACTTGACTTGCTTGACCTGAGCAATGACTTGACTTGCTTGACTCTCACCACAGTGACTTGGGACTTGCTTGATACTTGTAGGTCAAGACTTGAGACTTGCTCATGACTTGGCAAGGCAAGTTTATTTATATAGCACCTTTCAACACAAGGCAATTCAAAGTGCTTTACAAAAAACGAAAGACATTAAGAAAATGGCATTTAAAATCATTCATGTAGGACTTACTCTCACCTCTGGTATAGAGTGATGCAGTTAATACATATATTTGTAGGCCAACCCTGAAGTCAGCGTAGCCTATTCTCTCTTGAAAAAAAGCAATAAGAGTAAACAACTCAACTTGTTTATTTTACCCTAGTCTCGAACATTTTTTGAACGTGTTTGTAGTTAGATGACTGAAATAAGGTCCCAAGTCATTTACGGGGTTTTAAAACTCATTACTGCACCACTCTATTGGGGAGTCATCCACTGACCTCAGGGTTTGGTGGTTCGATCCCCTGCCCCTCCTGTCCACATGTCACAGTGTCTTTGAGCAGGACTCGGAACCCTTGCATGGCAGCTCGCTGCCAGTGTGTAAGTATGAATGGGTGATTGAGAGATAATTCAGTAAAGGTGCAAAATAAATGCAGCCATTTTCATTTTCTATTGAAACCTGAGTGTCTGACATCCTTTTTTGTATTTTTGGTGATACTGATATCCTGTACCTTTTTTTTTTTCTGACACAAAACAAAACATCTTAAATATTTAAGTATTTTAAACAAAACCTATTGTACATAACCTAAATTAATTAAAGAGCCTAGAAACAATATAATTGAAATACAAAATGCCTTAGTACATTGATAGATAAACCCATTTAATGTCTGCTTGATTTTGATTCATAACGAAACAGTCTAATTTAAGTAACCAGCTCAACATCATACGAGGATTAAAACATATTTAACAATATTACAGATAACATTCATTGATATTTGAGTATGTTCAAATTAACTCATTTGAGGTCTTGTGTAACACTTCTAAGGTGTCTCTCCCACAGCCAGTGGACTGCCCGGCAGAGAGGGACTCAGGAGTGCTGCTGAGTGCCCAGACCATCACCTCAGAGACGGTCAGCACCACCACCACCACCCAGATCACCAAGGTCTGCTCATACGGCCATTTACACCCTGCTATCATACTACCCTACTCATCCCGTCTTCATCACTTTTGCCAGTGGTAGTGACCCTTCACAACAGACTCTCTAACTCCTCCTGTCGGGTTCGTTTCACCCCCTTACTTTGGTTTCTCCAGTCAAATTTGAGCAGTCTGTTTTAACTGCTCTTAGATTAACACAAACCATTAGTCATCACCAAATGTTATTTAAAACCCCTTTAAGCTTTACAGAATGTATCAGACTGCTGGTTTACATGAATAATTGCAGTTAATACAAATAATACGCTGAAAATGTATTCCAAAATTAGCATGGTTAATGATTTGTGCATGTTTACTATCTGATGGATAAACATAATTTAGGGTGACCCAAACGTTGACTAAACCACTCAATATTCAATGAAATTGGTTATTCAAATGCTTACTGTGGAGGATATCATAAGGCCTTGAGGCAATCAAATGTAAAACACAGTATTTATGATGGTTCAAAGAAGTACATTTGTTTGACCTGAACACGACAGGAGGGTTAACAAGCTGCTGGAGAGTGACTATTTGTCCCTCCACGTCTTTTCATCATCATCAGACACATGAACATGATTAAGATAAAGATCAGCTCATCAATCCCAGAGGGAAAATTCAGTTTCAGTTCACTCAGGTGTTATTTTACAATGACACGCATCCAGTGGGGCAAAAAAGTATTTAGTCAGCCACCAATTGTGCAAATTCTCCCACTTAAAAAGATAAGAGAGGCCTGTAATTTTCATCCTAGGTATACCTCAACTATGAGAGACAAAATGAGAAAAAAAATCCAGAAAATCACATATAAAAGCAAATTATGGTGGAAAATAAGTATTTTGGCAATAACAAAAGTTCATCTCAATACTTTGTTATATACCCTTTGTTGGCAATGACAGAGGTCAAACGTTTTCTGTAAGTCTTCACAAGGTTTTCACACACTGTTGCTGGTATTTTGGCCCATTCCTCCAGATCTCCTCTAGAGCAGTGATGTTTTGGGGCTGTCGCTGGGCAACACAGACTTTCAACTCCCTCCAAAGATTTTCTATGGGGTTGAGATCTGGAGACTGGCGAGGCCACTCTTACGAAGCCACTCCTTCGCTGCCCGGGCGGTGTGTTTGAGATCATTGTCATGCTGAAAGACCCAGCCACGTTTCATCTTCAATGCCCTTGCTGATGGAAGGAGGTTGTCACTCAAAATCTCACGATACATGGCCCCATTCATTCTTTCCTTTACACGGATCAGTCGTCTTGGTCCCTTTGCAGAGAAACAGCCCCAAAGCATGATGTCCCCCCCCCCATGTTTCACAGTAGGTATGGTGTTCTTTGGACTCAGCATTCTTTCTCCTCCAAACACGTCTAGTTGAGTTTTTACCAAAAAGTTCTATTTTGGTTTCATCCGACCATATGGCATTCTCCCAATCCTCTTCTGGGTCATCTAAATGCTCTCTAGCAAACTTCAGACGGGCCTGGACATGTACTGACTTAAGCAGGGGGACACGTCTGGCACTGCAGGATTTGAGTCCCTGGCGGCGTAGTGTGTTACTGATGGTAGCCTTTGTTACTTTGGTCCCAGCTCTCTTTTTTAGCTATATTTATTTTATTTTTAAAGTATTACATTTTAACCAGAACTACAGTTATTGAATGGCTGTTAATTATCAACAAAATAACTTATTGTTACAGTATGCATTTTATTAATTAGGATCATTTGGAAATGTACAGTAGAAGATACACATTTGGCTTTATTTCTGGACAGACAAACCCAGTAATTCGATACAAACATAACGTTGCTAGATTAGAAGGCAACACAGTTAACTGGTGCAGCAGCAGTCGAAGCTCATTGAGGCCATTCAGGCTCATTTACACCTCACGCATCCAAGCTCACTCTATCCTCGGAACTCACTCAAATATGAACACAAAGTAGTATGTCAATACAGCTTCTTAATAATCATAGTAAAGAAAATGTCAGAAATGACTTGACAGTCATAACACTTGAAATGGAAGTAATCCAGTATGTTTATCCATAGGTGCAATGCAAAGATGAACTGCTCATTCAGAATCATTTCAATGGTACCAATGTTGCCAAAATGTAAACAAATGTAGGCTCAAGTTGTTGCCAACACTGTAACACTCAACCCATGGCAACATTGTACCTCTTGTTTACATCCACCAAAGCAAGAGTTAGAGAATTAAATGTAGTCTTCATTATTGATGCCCATAGTGTCCGATCTAGAATATATCATTACCATAAAGAGGTTTGCTCGGATCCCCTTTACCACCGGTCGATACGATACTACATGAACATAGAAATGTTTCAATATGCATTATATAAATGACGTAATTAAAAATGTGTTGATTAATATCTAAAATGACAACTTTGGAGAATATCCAAGGCAACTTTTCCCTCTCTAGCTCTTCAAAGTGCTATTACTGTTCATATTTCAAAAGACAACAAAGATGACTTATTCAGAACCTAGTTAGGGTTTGTTAGTCAGTCCACTTTTCTGCCAACAGAATGCGCTCTTGCTTTTACTTGGCAGGCTCTCCCTTGCTATATAAATATAAATAAAATTTGATTTGATTTGATTTGCTGCAGCAAAATCAACCCACTCACTTGTGCTATATTTGACCAATAGGCAAATAAGCATATGACATCATTTAAAGACGTGTAGCATCTATTGGAGCTTAATTTAGCTACTTTTATTTTGGAAAAGAGTGGGCAACACTGCACAGTAAACCCTTTTCCCCGAAATAATATTTACGAAGAACTTCAATTGATACTCGTTGTCAACTGGGGATAGCCCACAATAACTACAGAGGAAAACAAAAGCACTACCTTTCTTCCTGTTGTGGTTGCATATTGCACTTCCTTTCTATGTAGAGCCTTTATTTTACCAGGAGAATATACCTTGTGGCACACAGAATTTTTGGCAGATTTTGGCAGGGTAACAATAATGGAATTTAGTTTTCGTATGTTTCTCCTCGCTTATATTAGCGCCTGTGTCATGTCTCTGTTGTAGACGGTGAAAGGAGGGATCTCTGAGACTCGCATTGAGAAGAGAATAGTCATCACTGGAGACACTGAAATTGATCATGACAAGGTGAGGAACTGATGAGAGAAGATGATTATTGGTTTACGCTCACTGTTCACAATGAATTATGTTGTAATAATGCCGTTTTCCTCAAAGCTCTTGCAAAAGCAGCTCATTTCATTATGTGTTGCAATGGCTGAAATATGAAGCTGGATTTATATTAAGGCTTTAATTCCCTCATAAAGCAATTGTGTCCAAGTTAATCAGATTGTCGAAATGTAAATCATTAATGGTGTTTTTATCTTCTACTTTGTGTTCTGTCCTTCATCACCACTCAGGCTCTGGCTCAGGCCATAAAGGAGGCTAAAGAGCAGCACCCAGACATGTCTGTTACCAAAGTGGTAGTTCACCAAGAGACAGAGATCAGCCCGGAGTAAGACAAACTCATCCTTTGGAAGGTCAGTTCAAACCACACACCCACCTGCAGTACACCCACCCTTTAGCATCCATTCTGTGGTTTGAAAGGAAGTGGTGACACTTATAAATCCTTTTCTGCTAATGCAAATAATCCGTACATCATATTTCCTTACTAAATGAAAATAGTATATAATGTTGACAGTATTATACAAAAAATTGGTACAAACATAGTACAAATGATCTTGTCCTGATTTCCATTTGTCTTTAAAAGGAGGCGTAGAAATATAGTTTATGGAGGTGTCTCTTTTTGGTCTGGGTTTTACAAGAGTTGATCTGATATAGAAGGCACAAACAAATGGCTTGTAACACCAGTACCAAGTACCAACTGATTGGAGTAGTAAGATAAATGTTCCAATTGGGCCCATAATAAAAACGTTACTACTAAACAGGCTTTACAAATGTTCAATAATATTAAATGTAATTGGGTAGATTTTAGGATGTTAAAGAGTTGTGTTTTTGTCCTATAGAAAAGATGAGAGATAGATCAAGCAGTGCAAAAAATATTTTTCTAAATGACATTTTCTAATAAAATACCGGTGCACGGGACAACCTCTGCATGACATTGTTCGCCATTCTGATTAAATTCATGCGGCCCCAAACTGATTATCTGAGCGTTTTACACATTTCAGAAAGGGGACTTTGATTTGTGAAAATGTTCCAGCCATTATAAAATGTGAGTCCCTCCCAATGACAAAGGTCCAACAACCTGTGAGAGCCCAATCATATCTGCCTCCATGATCCACAAAGTTTATTTAAAACTTTTGATTGGCATTTGGCTGTAATACCAGCAGAATCAGCTTAATAAGATGTAATTTAATATTTTCATCTATCGCCTACTCTGCCATGAGCTGCTGGTCCTGATGCTTAGTGCTAAAGATTATTGTGTCATAATTGTACGGTTATATTTGAAGTGTTTCTCATAGTTCAACCTATCAAATTCAGATTGCTGGGTATCATTAATGTTTAAATCTCAATTAACTGATAGAGATCCAGCTGCAGCTTGAAGGCAGAGTTGTGGAAGTTCAGTGCCAGCCCCGTCAGGGAGTGTGTGAGGAGCTGCTGTCTTTGTGCTTCACAAGCTGAAGACACACACTTGCAAATTCATTGAAAACAGCAGCGCTCATTTAGGAACCGCCACTCTTTAAATAGATCTGTGTGGTAACAGTTTGTTGTTTTAAGATGAAACGAGGTGCCCTGGCTGCATGACGTTTGACATTAATGGTGCCCATGTGGCATTAATATGACCTTGTTTATGTGATTTAAAGGGTCCAGGCTGGGGTCGGGTGCCGTTTAGTCTGTTGACAGGCTGGCATGTAAACACAACCCCCCCATTCCAGGCTAGGGCCGTGTTCAAGAGCCCTCAGTGCTGTCTGACAGGCCAAAAAGAGCACATCTGCCAAAGTAGAAGTAGGAAAACTGTCGAGCACACAGTAGAAAAACAGCCGAGGCAGCTGATTGGCTCTTCTTTATTCTTCTCAGAGGAGCTTAGTAGAGCACAACAGTGTTTGCAAAGTACTCCTTCCTGTATGGGATGTGTCAGGGCATTTATACTGTGAGACAGCTCTCTATTTTACTGACACATTCAAACCGCTTTAGATATTTACATCCACAGAGACCCTCCTGCCCCCAAGTGAACCACTATCTGAGCTAAAGTCCTCTACATTCCACATGATCAGTATACTGTTTTACATGCAGGAATGTTTCCCCTGACATGCAAACTTCAGGCTTTGACCGTTTTGGCAGGACATTAGACCCAAATGGAAAAAACAAAATGCAGGCTGAAAATGAAAGTGAGCTTTAAATCGACCCTATTAGACTTTGGGGTTTTTTCCTTTCCTGTAGTGTTTTGAATAGGTTTGGGTGCATGCAAATGGTCTGCAAAGGCTAAAATCCCTTCCGTTGTGATTGGTCAACCACTTAGAGATGTCCCTACCCTTAGCCTATCACGTACAATGTGTTAGAGCGCTAGGCGATGGAAGAGAAACTCCCTCTGGAGGGAACACAGGGATGTTAGCCTTTGCAGACCATTGACATACACACAAACATATAGAACACACTATAGGGAAGGGAGTAGGGGTGCAATAACTAATCGACTTAATCGATTAAAATCGATGACCAAATTAGTTGCCAACTAATTCAGTCGTCGATTCGTTGGTGACGTCATCACGTGTGTTTTACGCGCCGTTAAGCTCCAACGTTATCGGTCTTTTTATCGGTACCGGAGACATTTAAAAAATATATGTCATGTATTGTTGCTACATAAACATTATATCGCAGTCTTAGTGTCGCCAACTCGTTTCTAATATGCAAAAACACAAACAAATGCGTCTATGGTGTATTTTCGATCTTTCTTTTTTTGTCTGTGTGCGAGGGGGCGGGGCGGTTTACACACAAGCAGCTGCTACATGCAGCAACACATGGCGGAGAGAACTCGCTCCGAGGTGTGGTTAAACTTTACCCGTCTCGATGCTCGTTGCCAAAAGTGCAATAAGAGTTTAGCATGTGAGGGCGGTAACACGAGCAATGTGTCTAAACATTTATCAAAGTGCTCCACATGCAGACGGAGGAATGCACCGGGTTCCACTGTCTCTCCATCAGCTCTGTAGCCCCATCCACGAGGAACGGTTCCACGTCAGGTGTTATGTATGCTAGCAGCAACACACGGAGTTAACTCAATTATACAAACACGGGTTAATGATTAGAGGTAACCGAGTTATTTAGTTTGTTAAAGTTTCAGCTGTTCTGTTTACAGTTCTGTCATCAGATTATTTAATACCATTTTCTTTAAAACACTGTTGTTTCTTTTGATGTGAAATATTATTTATTTAATTTAAATAAAAAGCAATGTTAGTTTTGTTCACAATTTGTTAAGTTAATTTAATAATATATGTATTTTTGAATCAAGTATTCATCTTTATTGTCTTCATTGTTAGTTTCCACATGCCTAAAACAACCTCCAGCTAAATCTAAAAGTTGATGGCTAAATAAGAGCGTTTGAGAAATTGTGCAAGGCATACAGTAATAGTCCGAATAATCGATTAATCGTCTCATTAATCGATAGATGAATCGATTATCAAATGAGTCGTTTGTTGCAGCCCTAGAAGGGAGATCCACAAAAAGAAGAATAGGGCCTCTTTCAAGTACCGTATACACAATTATAGTGTACACATTTTTTTTCATGGCTTTTATTTGTTTGCACTTTACAAAACCCCAGCTAGTATTTGAGTGTCACAAAAGTACCTGATTATATTTCAGACTTCACTGCAACCATCATTATCATCATTTGTAGTTGTACAATTTCAGACTTGATCTGACATATTATTACAGTATAATTTTATCAGAACATCGAATCGTACCATTTCAACAACAAACCTTGCTCGATTTCTTCTTGATATTTAACATTTTATTTTGACCTGACTTGCCCACCTTGGATGTTGCTGTTTCTTTCTTTCTGCACATGTTGTTTTGCTGGTGAGATCTGAGAAACCCACTGATAATGTCTTTCTCTTCTTTCCTATCTCCATGTCTATTTCTCTTCATCTGCCATTCCTTGAACCACACCTCAGTTCTCTCAGCTGCCCCTTCTCCCCATTTGTCTCCATCACACCATTTTAGTGCTGCACCACTGGCCGTCACACCCAACTGCACTGCCTTTTCACCTGAACCCCAAGACCCCATCACCAGCTTCCTATTTGAACTATGAACTTTAACCTCCATGAGTGTGGCTTGAAGGAGACCGAGTTGCCAGAATATCCCCAAGAACCTCCCAGTATTCCCCACAATCCTATCTTGTTCCACTAAAAATCAACCTCTGGACTTTTTTAAAAGAGAAAAAATAAAATGAAGTACAACATTTGTGGATTCTATCCTCTCCAATTTGTCTGGAGGAAAGTTTTGAAGGGCATTTGGTCTTTTAATCTTGAGATTACTGGTACTTTATTTTTCTACAGCTTTTCTTACCATCAGAATTGTTTATCAATAACTTCGAGGTCAAGTGTTTTTTAACATAGTGTTCCCAACAGCATCGACAAAGGGATTATGGGTGATTTTTCTCGGAATGTACTCGTTGGGACTCAAGGGTTCCTGGTAAATGTTGGCCTGAGTTTGGTGTCATTTCCTGTACAGTAAATATCTTATTTTCCCTCTCAATGTGAACAAATATTTTTTCAAATTCTGTAAAAATAAAAAAATGATTAATTTATCAAACCACGGGGGCAATTCCTCCTTTCACTTTATTTAAAGTTGATTATTTGTTGGGTGGTCTTTTCACGTTTTTATTGTTTTAGTTGTTCTTGTTGTGGTCGTAGTGCTTTTGTCACTAGAGCGGGTCTACATCAGGACCGAGGAGACGGAGTACTGAAATGACCTTTACTTTATTTATTCCCGCCTCTCTTCTCTTTTTGTGTTTTATGTTTTAGATCTACTCAACGCACAACTATTTATAGCATTTCAGTCACCACATTAATTATTAGTCATTTCTACTGAGCATATGTTTCACATTTCTACTTTTCTACCAAATGGGCAGTGTGTAGTCATCCAGAGAGGGAAGTCAAATGGATGCAAACATGGCAGAGGGTAATTACAGTTTACCGTCCGCTTGATTGGTTAAAAGCCGTTAAAAGTGATGAGACGAGCACTCTGGATGATATTTCCCTCATTGAAAATTTGATTTGATCGTCTTGCTCTTTCCAATCATCTCTTTAACGCATATTATTTAATTAAAACCTCATTAAGGCAATACTCCAATTATTGCATTTATCACATCAGCGCATTATGGAGGGTTGATGTGCTTAATTGCACTCATTAATTACACCAGTTACAGACAGCAAGTTTGAAAGGATAATTCCAGTCAAGTTACAGCTTATTGAAATTATTTTCAGTTATGAAAACATTAGACTCATTTCCATATTTTAGGAGTTTGTGGAACCCCGATCCTGGTCTGTGTTAGGAATGTTCAACAGCTTAAAATTATGACTAAAACATAGTCTTCAACATCATCTTCAATAACCGATGATATACATCAGCCACTATGGTTAGAGAGGGCTTTTTTATTTTGTTGCATATGTTGCTCTAAAAATGTTTGACCATAGTGGATTTTACTCACTCAAGTTAAATCTGCTGTCCACTAACTCACAGTGCTGTATGATATCAAAGTACATTTAACTCAGGAAGTTCATACAGTCATCAGAATAGCCATTGAGGATAGTAAAAAAAGATTTTGGGGAAAATTGAAAATATTCAAGGTTAAAACTAGGTAACAAAATGTAAATGTCAATGTAAAAACATGTTGTGGTGCCAGTCAGATTTTCCAGTGAGAGAGAGTGTAGTCAGTCTTTTAGAGAGCCGCAAGATCTGTCTTTCAACAGATACCTTTGTACATGAACAAAAAAGTTAAAATACACACATATAACATACATAATTGTCTTTCAATAGAGTCAGAGATATTGCGATAAGAGATAAGCATGTGAGATGTAAAATAATGTATCATCTGCATACAAAAATCAATGTGGATGGCAGAGAGGATATTTTCTTTTCTTCCTGAGAGGTTGTTAAAAATCTTGAAACAGACTTTTCTTTTGAACCTTATATATGTTGTTCTATTCGACTCACTATGAGAATCAGTGTCAAATGTTAAATAGAAATGTGAAGCTCAATGTTGGAAACATTGTAACAGGACTGTATATTTTTTTACAACCAATGTAGCCGGTAACTCATCATAATCAAACTATTGCTTTTACCTTGTTAGTGTATATCTTGGCATATTGACTTATGTAACATAACTGTGTTTATATGAAAATAATTCATATAGTTCCCCTCCTTCTTACTACACACTGCCTATTCAGTTTGGACAAATATTTAATATGACACATGTATTTTATATTTTGTCAATTTTGAAACATGATGCCTTTTAAGAATTCTGTACAGCTGACGTTGTAGTTGTTTCACTGTGCTGTCCTATCGATCATGGCACTCCCTTTTTCTCTTTGGAAACAAACAAGCCAACATTTCTATGTTCTTTCTTAACTGTGATCCCTCACCCTCCCTTCACAGGAAGACATAATAAAGAGCACCGTGCACAGAATAAACACAAAGTAGACGTTGTATTTGAATCTCTGTTTGAGCCTTTGTTTCCAGTCTTGATTATGATGTGATTGTTTATGTGTTGAATGTATGACATAATTGTTGGTTATATTGATACGAAACATAAAGAAGATGATCATTTGCAAAAGTTGAAATACTTTAATTTACACTGACATTTCCAGAAATGTTATAATCACAAATCTTGCGTCAAAATTAGCGAAAGACAAAAATTTCGTAATTTACCTGCTTTCCCTGCCTCCACTACAGACAACATTTTAACTTACTTGACTCACTCACTCACTTGAAAAATGTACCAAGGAGCCTCAACAAACATCGACAACTTACATTCAGAGCCAAATTGCTTTGAAAACGTTTGAAACTTCAAAGATATCTAGCTTTGAATTAATGACATCCACAATACTAAGGGAAAGGAAAATCATGAGATTTTTTAGACCTTATTAATGGGACATGCTAGCCAAACAGGAGTTAGCATTTGGCTGCCATGTGGCACTACTGCATTCTTTCACTGATAACGATTAAATGTTAGCTAGACATTTGGAGACATGCACTGTGTTTCTGGATTATCAAACAGAATACAGACAAATGAATTGAAGCAGTCTGTGAAGCATTTAGAAATGATATCATGGAGGAGATAAGTAGTAGACAAAACAACTGATGTCACAATCAAAGCCCAGGTCTCTGTTAATTTGCGTTATGTGGTTAAAAAGAGGTGAGGGAGGAATCCTGATATTTTTCACTAGTGGACCATTGCGAAGGAGGAGGAGGCTCTGATCGAGTCATATCAATCCTCAGAATGAAGACATGTCAATTTAACGTTGGCTATCTATCTATCAGAAAACACCATGGAGCACTTATTGGATATTAATTTTGTGGAGAGCACTAAACTTTGGATTCAAGATGGCTAGGAGGGAACACTAAAGGGAACAGCAGAAGAAGACAGACAGGAAGTAAACATTAAAGGGAACAGCAGAAGAAGACAGACAGGAAGTAAACACTAAAGCCCCTGTCACACTATCCCGAAATTGACACCAGATGGACACACAATAAAGGAAATGTTCAAACTCGGCTCTGATCGTAACAACATCGGGCCATGTGTGAGGGCATCTTTTTTTTTTTATACTTTGTTTTTATTGAAAATAATTGCACTGAATTCCAAACGTACATAATGTCATTTAACTTTGACATTCGAAAATACAATTTCAATTTGCATCCATATGTTGAGGCGCAACTCAAAAATTAAATAAAAATGAAAAATAAAAAACGACTGTCCAAAGGAGCCCTTGTCAGGAGTTTAAATCTCAATGGTTTCCTGGATTATCTTGTCCAATGTGTTTTTCTTCTTCTCTATATAATGTCCATCCTTTCCACTGGTCTTCCATTTTTGGTAGACTTGGTCTCAACCGATGGGTCAGTTTTTCCATTATGTAGATTTCCTCTACTATCTCCATCCATTGTCCTTAGGTAGGGATATCCACTTGCCCCCATTTCCTTGTGATGGCTTTCTTGCCGGCTATCAACAACACTTTAACCAGGCATCTATCTCTTGCTTGTATATAATTTTCCGTAATAAAGAATCATAAAACTCTTAGGGAAATCATATCCGATTATCTTTTGTACTACTTTATGCACCATTCCCCAAAACGTTATTACTTTGGGACATTTCCAAAAGACATGTGAATGATCTGCTTCTGCTGTTCCACATTCCCTCCAGCATGGTGACTTTACATTTGAGTATCTGTTTTTAACCTTGGGTGTTATAAAAAAACGGATCAGATTTTTCCAAGAGAACTCCCTCCATATCCGCGAACTGGTGGATGATTGGTGTATTCTCCACATGTTTTGCCATTCATTATTTTCAATTTTCGTGTTGAATTCTGATTCCCATTTTTCTTTTATATATGTGGTTGGATATTTCTTTTCCTCCATACGAATTGATTATAGTCTGAATCAATTCATTCACATCCTTGGAGGGTGTTCCCCTGATGTGTCTTCTATAATAATCCCTTAGTTGTAGATATCTAAAGAAGTCATGTTTCCCTAAATCGTATTTATCTTTCATATCCTGAAAACTCTCTAGTTCCCCTTTCTTCTCCAAAGTGCATCATGCTGTGATTCCCTTGGTCACCCACCGTTTGAAACATGCGTCTTGTCTTGCTGGTACAAAGTTACTGTCAAATGCTACCCATTTCAATATATTTATGTCTTCTTGTATTTTGTGAATTTTTACTATTTTAAACCATACCTCCAGTGTGAATAATGTAATTGAATCCATATGATTTTTGTTTTGTTTTGTATCTGTCCTTATCTCCTATAATACTCTGAATAGGGTATTCTGCAAATGCTCTTTCCATTTCTTTCCATTTAGCTGTATAATCTGGTTTACACCAACAAACTATGTATCTCAACTGGGCAGCATAGAAGTATTCTTTCAGATTCGGGAGGCCCATACCCCCTTTATCCTTTGGGTGTTGGAGGGTTTTAGATCTGACTCTGGGTTTTTTACCTCCCCAAATAAACCTAGATATTATCCTATCCCAATTTGTGAATTGATTTTGACCGACATTTATTGGTAGGGACTGGAAGCTTTGGTAATATATTCATCCTGACTGTCTCAATTCTTGAACTAAAATCCAGTGATAGAGTAGACCATCTGTCTATATCTTTTTTAATCTCCTCATTGATCTTGCCATAATTTGCTTTGAATAATTTAGATGTTCCTTTAGTGATGTAAATCCCCAAATATTTGATTTTCTTTAGATACCAATTAAAATTAAACAATTCTTTGATCTCTGTTGATGGAGTATAGTTAAGAGCAAGTACCTGTGTTTTTGAGACATTAATCTTATATCCTGAGAGATGACCATATGATTCAAGTAGCATCATCAGTACTGGGAGTGATGTATTTGGTTGCTCGAGGAATGCCACTACGTCATCAGCAAATAGCCCCACCTTGTGTTCACTACCATTCACCACCACTCCTGTAATTCCCTCTTTTTGGCGGATTGCTTGAGCTAGAGGCTCAATGAATAGGGCAAATAGAGCTGGTGACAGGCAGCAACCTTGTCTAGTCGATCTCTGTAAGCCAAATCTTTCAGATAAGTTTCCATTTATTTTAATTCTAGCAGTAGGTCGTTGATACCAGTGTTGTAGTCAAGTCACCAATTCACGAGTCCAAGTCACTCTCGAGTCCCCACTCTTCGAGTCCGAGTCCAAGTCCGAGTCACCTAGGGAGAGTCGTAGTCGAGTCCGAGTCCAAGTCCGAGTCACCCAAGGAGTGTCCGAGTCGAGTCCGAGTCATCATTACCTGTGTCCGAGTCCAAGTCCGAGTCACCCAAGGAGTGTTCGAGTCGAGTCCGAGTCACCATTACCTGTGTTCGAGTCCAAGTCCAAGTCACCCAAGAAGAGTCCAAGTCAAGTCCGAGTCACAAGTCTTCATGTATTAATCTTAGTGGATATGTGTTGAAATGTAGCTGTAGCTCCTCTACATTGCTTTTATCCTGTCATGGTATACTAATGTGTCTATTGAACTGCTGTGAAGCGAGTGTGCCTACAATTGTTGTATTAAAAAAGGTGCTATACAAATATAAAGCTTATTACTAATAATAATAATAATTATTATTATTATTATTATCATCATCAAGGTTGAGTCCAGTTCCAATATTGCCTCCAGTGCTCCGTTCTGGCATCTTGAAAGAGCTGCTTTACAAATGAAAATGGTATACATTAAACACAATGACACAATGTCACAATTGAACTTATTTAATGGTTTGAAAACCCACAGAAACTGAAAATACATTATTAAGAACAATAGAACATGAGAAAGCATGCAGGGCTTTCTACGCAATATAAGTAACATTTTCATTAAATTTCCAATTTGAATCTGGCTCCAATTCCTCTCTATGTTAGTGAAGTGATGGGGTCCTCTCTCCTACCATAATGTGGCGCTATTGGACAGACACCCAGTTGAAATTATGCATTTAGAATACTTAAAAAGCATCTTACAGGTGTACGGAAAACCACAAACAACACCAGCAGAGCCGAATGAGGCCAATTCCAATAGAGTGCCACAGTGACGCGTCCTAAAACCCGAAAGTAAACTTCTTCCGGTTCCTTCGTCAAAGAAGCAATGCTTTTTCTCCATAGGATTTTGGAAAATAGCTCGAAATAAGGTCTGTGGTTGAGACACATTTAAGAGACAGATCACGTGGAGATTATCCAAAACGTGATCTGTCTCTTAAATGTGTGTCAACCACAGACCTGATTTGGAGCTATTTTCCAAAATCCTATGGAGAAATTGCATTGCTTCTTTGTCGAAGGAACCCATGCGCAGCTTACTTCCGGGTTTTAGGACGCGTCACTGTGCCACTCTAGTCTGGCAGGGAACTTTAGTCTGGCATAACAATATGTTTTTAGCTGCTAGCGTCAGGAGCAGATGAGCACCCACTCAGGCACACACACTTAAACATCCTTGTTGCATTTTAAAAGCATCAGATTTGACAACATCGAACAACTCAACCTTGCACGTGAGGCCTCATAAAAATGCCTCCATGACTGAATACCCTTTCAATGGGTGCACTGGAAGCAGGGATGGAGAATACCTGTGTGGCAACCTGATAGAGGACAGGGAACTGGGATTTATTTTGTTGCCAAAACTTGAAGCATGGGTCTGAGGCCTGGTTGTCGATCAAGTCGAGGTATGCAGTCAGCTGACTCTGGACAGACCGACTGTGGGTGGAGGAGGGAGTCCTGCTGTAGTGGGAGAACATTCTCAGCTTCCTCTGAGGAGCTTCAGGAGCAGGAGGAGACACTGGAACATCACCTTGTTCTGGTCCTGCTGTTGAGATCATTTGCTTCTCACCCTCTGCCTTGATACAATCTGAAATGAGAGGGTATACTTTTGTGAATAAATCTGCTACTGATCTTATTATTTTGTTTGTGATACCATTTATAGATGATGTTAATTTGTTTTACTTGAAAAGGCTAATGTGTAAAAATGGCCTTATAATTGGGTAATTCTTTCCATAAGGATTGAGTATTCTTATTTTGGCTACACACACCCCAATATCTACAAACAGATAAACCACTTCTAGACATTCATGTACACATATAACTATAATTAATAATGGCTAGTATAAGTTAGAGCCTGCATACATATATAACAAGTGAACATGTCTCACCAATGATCTGAGTCATTAGCTGATCTTTGTCATCACTGTCCAGCTGCACATCATGTTTTAGCCGCTGGAAACCAAACGATGGGTCCAACACAGATGCTATGAAGTAAGCAGTCGTGAAAGGAAATTTGGTGGGACCTCTTCCTTCAGCTGGCTCGCATCCTGGCATCTTCACTGCTTGGAAGATCTCTGTGAACCTTGTTTTCAAGGAGGTTTTTGTGCCTAGGGGAAGAAAGAATACACACTTTAGCTTCTTGATGCCAAATAATTTCAAAAAATCTTTCTTATTGCTAAATAAATTGTATGGTTAAAATTAGGGCTACCCCAACTACTAATCCTCAACCATTGCAAACTAGTTGTGGCATGTTTATGATAATAATTTAAATACATTTTTGGATCATCCAAATATGGTTTGAGTTCAAGGATTGAGAAACAATGTTAAAAGTAACATTGTTATCAGTGTGCTATATAACAGTGACATAAAAACCATAATCCTGAGCCTTAAAAAATAAATTGAATGTTCAAGCACAAACCAAGCAAGCCACTAATGGTAAAAAGGGATATTTAATCGTTTATTTAGCAGGGACAATGCACATCAATGAACACTTAAAACAATAAAATGTGTCAAGTGTAAATATGTAATATGATTCTAAATGTGTTGCAATGAACGAATATTTTGTTAATTTATTTCAACACAGTCGGCAAAACATCACAACACAAAGCGAATATAATAAATATAATATCACAATGTCCAACAACCAATAAGTGAACGTTTAAATTATATCAATAAAGATTAAGCCCCAGAAAGCACATTGCTACTTGAAGACATTCTGCATGTTAAGTAGCCATGTGCTTTCATGTTATCGGCTGAATCTTTACTTATTGATTTGATCACATTACTCTGATGATAGTGTTCAATACAGCCTACCTATATATATATATATATATATATATATATATATATATATATGAACTCCATCCTTAGAGTAATGTGTTATGGAGCCTCCGTGACGGAGATCATTTTCAGTCTCTAATTTTCACGTTCATTGTAGGCTAGGGCTAGGCTACTCATCATCTGCAGTATCACCAAGGACATGTATAGCTTTTTAACAGTATCTATCTAGACAATAAAACTGCACTTGGTCCCTAGGATGTGATATCAACCCCTACCTCCATCTAACCCGACATCTTAAAACCTTTGTGGAGTCAATTTAGTGGCTAACGTTAACGTGGGTTAGCAAGCTAACAATAGCATTTCTACTTACTTTTCTGGGTGCCGCCGTGAAAGGTGTCGATTGAAATTCGACGTTGTCCCAGTCTTATCTTCTATCTTCTGTCCACATAATGTGCATTTTGCGCTGCTCTTTCCCAATATGGAAACGAAATCTTTAAAAGCATACAGCACGATGCGGGGTGTGTCTCTGGACATCTTTAGACTGGTATAGCAGCGGGGGCGCGCCCAGCACGTGAACTCGCCTCCCAGGTGCACACGCCAGGACACAGAGGACATCAGACTCCAGAGAAAACTTGCTCGAGTCCGAGTCCAAGTCATCGTGCGTGAGAATTCACGAGTCCGAGTCCGAGTCATCCCAAGGAGTGCCCGAGCCGAGTCCAAGTCCAAGTCATCGTGCGTGAGAATTCACGAGTCCGAGTCCGAGTCGCGTCAATCAGTGTGCGAGTCCGAGTCAAGTCACGAGTCCCGAAAATCAGCATTCGAGTCCGAGTCCAGGACTCGAGTACTCCATCTCTGGTTGATACAGTGTTTTTATGCATTGTATTGATTTATTATTGAATCCTAGTCGTTCTAACACTGTATACAAAAAAGCCCAATTCACCCGATCGAATGCTTTTTCTGCGTCTATGCTTACCTATAAAGTATCTTGTTTTGTCCTTTTTGCTTGTTCTACTATATGCAGTGTCCTCCTGATATTGTCCTGGGTCTGGCGTTCCCTCATAAATCCTGTTTGGTCTTCTTCTATTAAATCGTCTATGAAGGTGCTCAATCGTTTAGAAATAATGGTTGTATAGATTTTGTAGTCTACATTTAATATCGAAATAGGCCTATAGTTCCCACAGAATTCCTTTTCCCTTCCCGGTTTTGGAATGACTGATATGATTGCTTCAGCCCATGATGGCGGCATCTTATTATTTTGGAGAGTCCAATTGAAGGATGCCAGGAGAAACGGTGCCATTTCATCTCTAAACAGCTTTTACCATTCTGCAGGATATCCATCGCTACCTGGAGACTTGTTATTTTTTAACGTATTTATTGCATCTATGACCTCTTTTAATGTAATATCAGCTGTTAATGTATCATTTTGTAAACTGCCAATTGATGGTAAATCCAGTGAATTTAGAATGGTTCTAATTTCTTCTTCTGTTGCAGATGGAGGCTGTGAATATAAATCTTTGTAGTATCCCAGAAATATGTTCTCTATATTTTCTGGTATGCATGATAACTCGTTTGTATAGGGGTCTCTAATTTTATGTATATGACTAATTGCTTGCTGTTTGCGTATTCGTTTTGCCAATAATTTAGTGGCCCTCGGGCCCGTTTCACAATAGCTTTGTTTCATATATCTGTTCCTTTTCTCGACTTCATCCAGTAATAGATCATTTATCTCTGCCTTCACCAACTCTATCTGACTCAACACCAATGCATCCTTCGTAGTCTGATGTTCCCTCTCCAATTGTCTTAGTTTTTCCGTACACTTTCCAAATGTTTCTGATTGAATCCTTTTCATATATGCTGTTTCCGCTATCAACCTCCCCCTAATGACCACCTTCATGGCATCCCAAAATATTGTTGGGTCGACTGCTCCATTGTCGTTCTCTTCTACATATCTCTGAATTTCTGCCTTAATCCTAATCTTTCTCTGTTCACAGTTTAATAGTCCTACATTAAGTCTCCATACTGTATTTCGTCTCCTACTATTAAGACACATTTCTAAATATAATGGGTTATGGTCTGACAGGTCTGCCCCTCCTATCCTACATTCCTTCACTCTGTATATATCAGTCTTATTCATAAAAAAATAATCTATCCTTGTATGGACTTTATGTGCTGCTGAATAATGAGTGTAATCCCTTTCCTGTAGGTGTAACTCTCTCCATATGTCAATCATCCCCATCTCACCTAATGACAAGTTTACAAATCTAGATAACTGCGATTTGGTTCTTTTGAGACTAGTCGTGTCTATACTATGGTTCAAAACCACATTAAAATCTCCCCCACAGATTAAGATTCCCTCCGATTCAGCAGCTATAATATCAAACAATGATTTAAAAAAGTATTTATCGCTTTCAGGAGGGGCATAAACATTTATCAATGCTACAGGTTCATTTTCTATTCTGCCCTTCACTATAATGTACCTTCCTTCCTTGTCCCTGATTTCCTTATCATAATCAAATTGGATTTTGTTTGATATTAACGTTGCAACTCCCCTTCTGAGACCTTCTTTATAGGAGCTGTAATATGAGTGTCTATAACCATATCTCTTTAATTTCTCATGTTCCAAATATGTTAAATGAGTCTCTTGGAGGAATATAATTTGCACATTTTCCTTTTTCAACTTTGTCATAACCTTTTCTCTCTTCTTTGGTATGTTAAGACCATTCACATTTAGCGACAGTATCTTAGTGTTAACCATTTATGTGTATTGGTATGTTATTCTTCTGGTATGCTCCCTCGGAGCTCTGGGCTAAACAGTCGTTAACAAAACACACATAAACATAAAACAAAAAAGGCTTCCAACCCTGGGGTTCTAACATCCCCAATTCCCCTTTGATGGGTGCAGGGGAAATCCTCTCGTAAGAGGGCCCCTCTCTAGACTTGTGACTATACCCAACTCGTGGGGTTACGTGCTGTCTAGGCATATCCAACATTAACACTGGCGAGGGCATCTTAAGCCATCGTATGATGGCTGGTGGAGTTTTTCAGGCTCCGGCAGCAACTTCGTGAGCGGTGGCAAAATCTTTGGCATGCCAACAAATTGCAAAAGGACTTGGCGAAAGTTCATTTGCGTGTTGAATTTGTGTCATTTTTCCCTTCGTAAGGCACTTGTGAGGGCATCTTGTCAAATCGTGTCATCTTCGTGTGATCATCGGTGCCATCGGGCATTTTTCGCCTCACGGAGACAATAGGAAGGAAACAAGAAGCTGCCCGATTGTCTTAGGAAGGCAACACGACTACGTGAAGCCC
This sequence comes from Harpagifer antarcticus, assembly GCA_902827135.1. Lineage (NCBI taxonomy): Eukaryota > Metazoa > Chordata > Actinopteri > Perciformes > Harpagiferidae > Harpagifer > Harpagifer antarcticus. Next base: position 3,140,578 of record CADEHL010001212.1, read on the forward strand.
TCGCAATGCCGTCGTGTAGCCATCGTATTATAGTACGATGACATCGAGGTGGGACCACGGTGTCGGCGAAGACAGCCGAATTTGTAATGGTAACGTGGACATATAAAAGGCCAGCCTCAGAGCATCTTCCTCAGTCAGTCCTGAGCAACTCTACAGAGCAGAGGCGTGTGTAACTCCCACAGCTTCAATCACAATTAATCACAAATGCTCTATCGAAATCAGTAGCAATGATGATACCTGTATGAAGCAGGTGAAACAGGAGCATGAGGACACGTGTGTGATGTTTTGCTTCTCTGGTTGTTTTATTGCGCAACAAAATCATGTAAACATATTATGTAAATAACCCAATTTGTGTTCTGTGAAACTGAAAAGGATATTACCTTGTTTTTGTTACTTTCGTTGCAGTTGTATGTCTTAAATGTAATTTATGTTAACTTCCTGTTTTATTTAGATGCTTTTATTTCGAAGGTGAGTTTACGCTGTTGACAGGAAGTTGTTGTTGCTATGGAAACAACCTGACGGAGGTAAGTCATATCTTTTACATTGCATTTAGCTGACGCTTTTATCCAAACTGACTTACAATAAGTGCGTTCGACCAACAAAATACAAACTTGAAGAAAACAGAATCATATAAGTACATCAGGTTTCATAGAGCCAACACATTTCAAGTGCTACTCAACTGGCTTTAGGTAAGCCAGTCCTTTATTAGTATATAAGTGCTCTGTTAGTAATTCTATCGTTCGAAGTGGAGTCGAAAGAGATGAGTTTTCAGTCTGCGCCGGAAGGTGTGTAAGCTTTCTGCTGTCCTGATGTCAATGGGGAGCTCATTCCACCATTTTGGAGCCAGGATAGCAAACCCACGTGTTTTTGCTGATGGGAACTTGGGTCCCCCTCGCAGTGCGGGTGTAGCGAGTCGTTTGGCTGATGCAGAGCGGAGTGCACATGCTGGGGTGTATGGCTTAACCATGTCCTGGATGTAGGAAGAGCCAGATCCATTCGCATCATGGTACGCAAGTACCAGTGTCTTGAAGTGGATTCTAGCAGTTACCGGAAGCCAGTGAAGGGAGCGGAGGAGCGGAGTGGTGTGGGAACATTTAGGAAGGTTGAAGACCAGACGAGCCGCTGCATTCTGGATGAGCTGCAGAGGTCGGAGGGCACATGCAGGTAGACCAGCCAGGAGGGAGTTGCAGTAGTCTAGGCGTGAGATTATCTTCTACATATAAAGACGGAAAAGTAAAGAATAAAGTGTATGTTTAAATGTTAGCATCCCCCGAAGAGGCATAAGCTCTTACATTGAGTCTGGATACATTCTAAATCAGGGGTGGGGAACCTTTTTCCTCTCAAGGGCCATTTCAATTTTTACAACATCCTCCGAGGGCCGTACAAATTATTGACCTCTGCTTAAAAAAACTAAAATCACAGCCCATTAATTAGCCTCTTAATCCAGATATCTTACCATGACTCGCGCATGCACGTGCACGGTTGTGGCATGACCACCAAAACAGAAAGATATGGACACAAAATGTGTGCAAATGTATTTAGTATCCTATCCATGTGAACATGATTTAAGTGGGGGGGGGGGACCTAGCCTCCTCTAGGGGGTCCGGGGGCAAAGATTTTTTTTTAAATGTTGAAGTTAAAAGCATCAATCTGGTGCACTTTGAGAGCAACATTAGGAGATCTATGGATACATCTCAACACCCATATGAAACCGAACTGTAAGCAGATTTTATTTTGCTTTATGGATATTTTAAAAATCACTCCTTTCAAACTGTATTCTTCTTTATTAATCATATAGTATTTTATACCTGTTTTTCCTTTATTCTCTTGTTTTTTATAACTATAATGATCATAAAGATGTGCCTTTACCTCACTGGTTGTAGAAAAAGCTTCTTATATTCGTTAGCATAGCTAGCTAACCAGATGCTAATAACAACAAAGTTATTGACTGTATGATCAGTGTGACAGATGAACAGATCGCCACTGGGCTTTCAACTAAAGACACAACCATGCAAAAACTGCGGCATGTGTACGGCTCCTTATGGGTACTGACATTTTTTAAGTCCCGGAGCGACGTTCTGGTGCTCTCCGGCAGAACTGCACCCCTGTCAGACAAGACATATACCACGGGATGACACGTTAGGCTCGTGTTGTGTTCAAGGACCCTGACCGTGGCCAGGAAAAACAGGCACTCTGGTTTAATTATTTTGTGGTCTAGATTTCTTACATTTTTTTTATACGGCCCGGGGGCCGGAGTTTCCCCACCCCTGTTCTAAATCATCAAGTCTACGACCATATTTTCGTGTGGCTGCAGGCATCATACTTGCTTCGGCTGTTGCTTGGCTCATGAATGGCCCGATGTTGTTACGATCAGAGGCGAATTTGAACATTTCCTTTATCGTGTGTCCATCTGGTGTCAATTTCGGGACAGTGTGGCAGGGGCTTAAAGGGAACAGCAGAATAAGACAGACAGGAAGTAAACACTAACAGGATATGTACGTAGCATTTAAATATTATTCTATATATTTTGGAGTTTTCATTCTGAATACATCATTTAGTGGTAGACTGAATATGTGTGGTTATGTGCTTTATGGCCTGCCACATCCCAGCTGTTATTATGTGATGTAAGGACAAAAGATTTATTCCAGTTAATAGAGCAGTCAAACATATTGCAATATAAATCAATCACTTTAATAGTCTCCTGTAGTGAAGAGTGATGGGTTTGCAGGAACGGCAGTATATCATCTGCATAAAGACTGATTTTGTGATATGCGCTGGGTGTTCTGATTCCTTTTATGTAGATGTTCTGACGGATGGCAGCTAGAGATTTAATGAAAATGGTAAAAGGAGAGGGAGAGAACTGTTCTGTGTCATGCTTTGTGATGTGTTTATGTGGATGATGACAGTGGCTGTTTAGGAAAGAGAGAAATTACAATACTCAAATGTTGAAGAATGTGGATGATGATGATGGTCGATCCTGATGCCCTTTCCCAGATATTTGAGCCACACCCTGTTGTCGTGCACCAGTGTCGGATTTTGATGCGTCAGTTTACATTTCTCTCAAATCCATGGCAACCTCATTGATGGAGTCGATAGTGTGTTCCTTTGCATTTGCAGGAACACATCAGTCAGGACACGGACCCTGCTGGAGGGCTGAACGAACAAATAGTGGAGACACCAGGCCGGGTGCACTCAGCTCCTCAGCTGCAGCACCTCCGACCCTGCTCTTGCAAAGAACACAATTAATTCAGTATCAATTGTTTTTGTACATACCCGTAAATATGAAAACACAAAATGAATGCATTTGGTTTATTCTGATTCCAAACAAGGGAATTGAAATAAGATTAACTTGATCATCTTGGACGTCATTGTCCTCCTCTGCCTCCCTCACTACTAGACTCAGGAGGGACTCTCCAATAGCAGCAGTTTGTTGTCTAAGGTGGTGCGTATTGGTGCCCCTTTTCACCATACGATGACATAAACACTCTGCTTATGCAAGACTATCCGTATTTTGGACTCAACCTTTCTTTTGGACCACTTCTTTCACCCTCAGTGACAGTCCAAACTCCTGAGGCTGCAGTGTTAACAACATCTGCCAAATCTTACCGCATTTCTCATGCCACACTATGTCCATAATGTGCCTTTCATAGTATCTATAGTATCCGCAAGAATTTCAGCACTTCTTTCAGTATTTGCCATGCACAGTTTTGTGCACTTTCATACTAATAAGGGACATTTCACTGACTTTTTATAGGCAACCTTTAGTGTGGCCTGCAAAGGTGCACCACATTTTGAGTTGCTTGTGATTTATAAAGAGGAACAGACATAGGATGTGCTTGTTTAGAAAATCTGAATATTTTGGTGTTTAAGCCCTTTGTATTTCATCTGTAATGCAGCCTTTTCACATGAATCCTGCACACAGTTTTATAAATTTGATTTTTAGATTGGATTACTTTATTGTCATTACATAATGCAATCACAGTGTAAAGAAATTAGAAGGGTCTAACCAGAGTGCAAACAGTCAGTTATATATAGATCTATCAGCAGTCTGTACAAAATAAATGATAGAAATAAAGGTAAATAGATGTAAAATGTATACATAAGAATAAATACACTCATAAGAATAAATACACTCATAAGAATAAATACACTGAATACAGTATATACAGCAGTAATGTGCAAGGATGAATGCGCTTCAGCACACCACACAACAACAGGCAGTGTGGGACAGCGTGGGGTTCATTGACAGCAGTCTGACTGCTGAAGGGAAGAAGCTGTGCGTGGTCCTGTTTGTTCTACCCGGGAGGCTGCGGTAGCGTGTCCCAGAGTGGGTGCCACGTAGGGGGATAAACATTGCATGGTTGGGGTGGGAAGAGTCTCTAATGATGTGCTGTGCCCTCTGCAGTGATTTCTGGTCCTTGACCGTGCAGTTACCATACCGACTGAGATGCAGGTGGAGAGGATGCTACAACGGTAGACGTTCACCAGCACTTGGGAGGATAGGCGGTGTTTTGCCACTTTGCTCAGCAAGAATATGCGCTTGTGAGCCTTCTTGACTAGGGCTGAGGTGTTGGTGGTCCTCCCATATGTGGACTCCCAGTAAATGAGGTCCATGGTCCAAAGGTGTTCCTGTGCTGTTGGTGAATCCAGTATGTTGGTCTTTTCTTTACTTAGGTGTGGAATGGTGTCAATGCTGTGGGAAAAAGGTTGATGCCCTCTTGACATGAGTTTGTGTCTTATAGAACATTTTTGCAATTTTATTTTGATTTTATGGCTTTGGTTGAATTTCCTGGTTTTTTCACTTGCATTACTGTTTTCAAAAACGTTTTTTTTGCCAAGTATGTCAGTAAATGCCCGTGAGTTTCCAATGACGGCTTCTCAGACAATTCTGTCACAAACCATTTGACGCGTCACGTTGGCTGAGGACAGGAATGTCCACTAGTGCTTTAGCCAGACAGTTAAACGTTTACTGCCATACAGTGGTGTAGTGGGGATTTTTTTACTGGGGGAACCCTATTTTAATTAGGTCATCCCAAACAAGGCCACACAAGTGCACAGTGCACTCACAAAACGGGCAGACAATAGCATAATGTAGCTTAAACATACCGTCAGTTTAAATGCTATTTTATTCTGGAAAAAAAACAGAAGTTCTCAATACCAAGCTTTTATTCTGAAAATCCTTCATGACGACATCCGGGACTACCGTCCATTAGCAAAGCTCTCAAGTCTCACGCATTTGGCGTGAGACACACGCATTTCACTCCATTCACACGCTCACACGCCACACCTTGTATTTCTCACGCAGAGATTTCTTTCCAGGGTACCGCCCACCAAGTTGCGCCGCAATTTTGTAAACAAACTAGTACAGAATCACTGTAGCAACGCATCAACCAATCAAAATAATGTAAGCTGTCGAACAGCCAATTAGAAAATAACATGGCTGTATCCGGGTAGGATTTAGACATTCCGCTACAACATTACGTTCTGATTCCAATGATTAAGACGCTCGCTGAAGAGTAACCAAAGAGGACGGCTGTCACATAGTCACTCACTGACATTGTGCGTGGCTACAGACTACTCGACGTGGGAGAAGACCATATTTTCAGTACAGTAAGTCATCTCATCATTGATTTCCGTTGTTATGGAATATATGTCCAGGGAGCTTTCCTTTTCTTTCTGACTGCACACACACACACACACACACACACACACACACACACACACACACACACACACACACCCCTTCACTAAGAATGAAATAAATATGTTTTTATTTGTATGAATTTATGTGTCATTTATCAGATAAGACCACCGTCCCCACCCAAAGCCCCGCCGCTGCCAAAATCTCACTCTGAACTCTGTTCAAAACTTGAGAGCCCTGCATTAGTATCATTATAGTGGCTATTGACGCCATTAACATGTATTACATATAAAGTTATGAAAGAGATAAGGGGGAGAAAAGGCATGTGGAAGTAAGCAATGAATGTAAAATGTCGAAATCCTCTGTTTAACGCGATATCGGACACAGGAGAACGAGAGGGGAAGTCCCCTACGTCACTACAGCTCACAGAGAGGAGGAGCGAACAGCCAGCAAGCGGGAAAGACGAAGGCTTGTGAGCTCTCTTCTGCACGGCCGGCACCTGGGAGAGGAAGCTGCAGCCTTTCTCTCCTGACTGAACAATATCCTGTTTGTAACATTACCGCGCTTTTTATTAATTAAAGTACCAATTTTGAACCTTCTCAGAGACTCCATTTAGTCTCCTTTTTAAGCTTCTCTCCTGGACGTGAGAAAAAAGATCACGGTTTACAGAAGTCAAGTAAAAAATGTTAGCCTGCCATTATAGAGCTTTTTCGTTAGCGTTCCTGAGGGAAAGAGCTGCCACAAAATCGGCGGGCGGCGAGCTGGCTGTAGTACCCCTCACTGCAGTGCGCAGTACCTCAACATGGGCGGAAGCTCAACATGGGCGGAGCCTCAACGCCCCTCCTTCTCAACCTTTGAGGCACGTGACGGGACGGCCCCTCCTTCTCAACCTTTTGAGGCACTGACGAGCTTCACAGATGACGCGTTGCATCCTGTTTCCGGGGTAGCAGTTCTGTTCTGTTAATCATGTCGTCAGAGTATTAACTATTTTAACATATTATATCTTATATATATATATATATATATATATTTAGGGCTGTCAGTCGATTAAAATATTTAATCGCGATTAATCGCATGATTGTCCATAGTTAATCGCGATTAATCGCAAATTAATCGCACATTTTTGATCTGTTCTAAATGTACCTTAGAAGAATATTTTTCAAGTTTTTAATACTCTTATCAACATATGAGTGGACCAATATGCTTTATGCAAATGTTTATTATCATTTGAACAATGACAATATTCTCATGAATATTAAACACAACAACCTCTGAACATTACAAATATTCGCCTCAATTCAACCTGGAACCTCTCATACAATAATACAATACAGTGTGTGAGTGTGTGTGTGTGTGTGTGTGTGTGGTGTGTGTGTGTGTGTGTGTGTGTGTGTGTGTGTGTGTGTGTGTGTGTGTGTGTGTGTGTGTGTGTGTGTGTGTGTGTGTGTGTGTGTGTGTGTGTGTGTGGGTGTGTGGGTGTGTGGGTGTGTGTGGGTGGGTGGGTGTGATGGATCGTTGGAACTATGCAACTCAAGGCATATATGCTCGAACGGGAGTTGCCTGGACGCTGCAATCATGTTGCGCGCACTATCCGTGCTGACTTTTCGTACAATGTCCCACTGTCTGGCTGCCTGCATAAAGTCAAGTGCTCGGCACAGTTGTGGCGAAATGTCGCTCCTCTGTTTTCATTTAAACAGCTCCTTATATCCGTTAGCGCAGCTAGCTAGCACCAGATGCTAACAACAATGCACGTAAGGTCTCTCCCGGTCCTCCCAGTAGCCAGTCGGTGAGCGTGGAAGTGTGGTCTGCCACAAGCGGGCGGCAGGAGCGGGGCTGTCAGCATCAGCTTGTAGATGGTATTTTAAACTAAATGCGCTCTGAAACTACGGGGCGGCCGAGGGAAAAAAATACACATGCGTTAATCGAGTTAAAATAATTAGTGGCGTTAATTTTTTTTTTCCGTTAACGCGTTATTAACGCCTTAACGCAAAAAAAAAAACGCGTATATATATAATGATACCGGTAATATAATGATTCCTTGACTGTGATGATGGCGAGTGATCTGTCGCCATGGCAATGGCATTTAAAAATGTAAAACTCAAATGAAACACATTAACAGCCTTCAAATCATATTTTAATGTCTATTTGCATGTTAATTGCATCAATTATTTCAGTTATGACTTCAAGAAAGGGCCTTCATTTGTTTTTTAACTTACACCTTTTTAATTTTAATTTCAGAGGCAATATTGTATATTTATTCACTTTTTACTGAAAAACATGTGATATAAATGAAATCATATAGTACTGTATTTCCTATCAGTATTTTAAAAAATATATTAAAAAAGTGCCATCGTATTGACAAATTGATAGAATTGACAGGATAATATCAATGGTAATATATTACTGTGAACAGAGCCATTCCGCATGTACTTCTACTTTTGATACTTCGAGTACATTTAGCTGATAATACTTATACTCTTTTACTTAAGAAACACTAATACATTTTGAGGCATTAGTGAACCTAATACAGCTGATTGTAACGGCTCCCCCCCCCCAGCAGCGGTCACTCATGACCCCATCTCAAATGATGGCCTGCTTCTTTTGTGGAACCTCACAAACTCTTCATCCTGAAATATATTTGACAAAGAGAGGTTACATGTTTAACACTCACACTGGTTCAAGACTTTATCATTTGTGATTCAACAACTTCAAACTGCATTGCCTTTTCCTCCCGTCGCCTCTTGCAGTCTTGCGACCTCTCTTCTTCAGACCTTGGTGAATGAAAGACAAACATTAAAAACATTCATTAAAAATGATATAGTCAGGTTACAGTGTAACAAATAGTCTCAAGAATGCAAATGTACATTGTAAAATTAAAGAAACATACGGCATGGGAACGTTTTTGAGGAGAACTAGGCACCACCAGTGCCTAATTTGCTGCATGTTTGTCCTGGAATATAAAAAGCACATAACCAGATGGGCCAACAACACATGTCCTGAAAAGTCATCCACAAGTGATATCAATGAAAAACTGAAATATGAAACCCTTATTTCTACATACCTCATTGAAATCAATTTGGGCTCTTGCCACAATGTAAAATGCGTACTGTAAATACAGAAATAGTATATTATGTTAGGTTGTTGTGATGCTATGGTGTTCATTGACAAATAATATTCCTCCGTGAATGTTGTTTTAGATATGAATAAATCACAGCATGTCTCAAACTATGAGCAGTAATGGAGTGCAGAGCATGCTGAAAGCATTATACATTTGTATACATTATTATAAACAGAAAAATAGGACTACTATATGTATACTGTATATCCAGTATCTTACCATCAAAACAAACACCCCACAGTTGTTCGAGAACCCTTGTCTTGGTAGGCCCTGTAGTGTGAAAAGTGACAATTACATCATACTCTTCAGTTGAATAATTTTAACAAATCTAACCTGGACATCATCCACACCAAGACTTGCCCAAGGCCCAGGGCACAAGATCTGAGCAAGGTTTCTGTGAACACAATGCATGTGAAAGTTAAGAATAAGTACAATTTAATTCAACTTTATAAGTACTCGAAAATCATGCAGAAAATCTTTGAACACTGTTGGAACAGGAACAAACTTCAACTTCCAAAAAAAAAAGTCATTAAGGGGTAAAACAGAACAGCCCCGCTGTCAAGTGGCATCTATGTTTCTGTTCAATGCCTTTTATTTAATACAATGCATCCCATGTTAGTTCAAATAAAACAGAGCCATAGATTAAAAAAAGATAGACAAGTGGTCTAAAACAGAACTACCACTGTCCGGATGTGATGTAACTGTGCGCCAAAAGACCTGAATGGTTTGGTGCGACTATCATCTCTCCAGCCAGTGCCACGGAGGGGATCTAGAAAGAAAATCTCCCTAGCTTGTGGCCTCAGTATCTGTTAATATCACACGTTCCAATATCAACAGGTATACTTTGACGTACATGCCATCTACTCTCTGTAACAGATGTAGTTTCATAATGTAATATCTTATAATTGTTTGGTATAATATAGTATGTTTTATACATATATTTACATATTTTAGAACAGCTTCAATACCTTCTCAATAACTGTAAGACAGCTGTTCAGGATCTGGCAGAATACAAACACACAGTCAGTAAAATACAGAGTACATGAAACATGCCAACAATTAAAACAAAATCAGTTAGAAAAAGTACAAGAAACAAATAGCGTGATCACTCTGATTACCATTCCATCCATGTCATTAGCCAAACCCAAACTCCAAAAATCTGACCGCGTGAGAACCATCTTGCTCACAAAGGCTAGATGTGTGTTTGGACTTTGGGTCTTGTCCAGAACCTGTGCCAGCTAAAGGAAGAAAAAAGAAAATAAAAACCGGCATTTTAAGTAATATTTAGCATACATACAATATTTAGAACTGCTGACTAGTTCACTTTACTCTTTTGTTTTGAACCTCCTGAAGCTCCTGTCCCCAGCAACCTTTGCTTGCCATAATTGTGTTGATACTAGTAAAGTCTCCCTGGTCCTTGGCATCATTCACTTGATAACAAATCAACAACACAAAATGTATGTCTTTATACAGTACAACTTGTATGAATACAAGTTCAATCAGGAGAGACGTGATGTATGAGTACATGTTTATTATCGGGACACATGATATGCGGGAATAGTGATTGACGTATTACAACATGTAACTGTAACGATGTTTTGGCGATTAGGCCCCGGGTTTGCAGGATGATCATTCAGGAGGGAAAGAACCGCTCTGATGAACCCCCCCGGGTCTAGACACTGGTGGTGGTGATAGTAGTTCGGTCCGATCTGAAGGGAGAAGGTTTCAGCTTGGCCCTGTATTAGGAGACAGGAGGCGAAGGGGTGGAGGAGGGTTGTGCGTTGACACCTGAAATGACAACTGACAGGGAGGGGAGAGCAGATTTAAAGGGGTTAGCAGGTGCGATGATTGGCTAGCCGGGGCGTAACGCCCCTGATCACTTATTGAGATAACGTGTGACACCCGATGATATTGTCTTCCTGATTGAACTTACGCTGAGCTACATTTCAATCAGGAGAGACGTGATGTATGAGTACATGTTTATTATCGGGACACATGATATGCGGGAATAGTGATTGACGCATTACAACAAGTAACTGTAATGATGTTTTGGCGATTAGGCCCCGGGTTTACAGGATGATCATTCAGGAGGGAAAGAACCGCTCTGATGAACCCCCAAAAGAAGTGAAGTATGAAGTGCGGAGCTGTGAGCAATTCTTACCTTGCGGCTGGCTGCGGAGATCTATGGATGAAATGAGAGATTAACATGGGGACGTGATGAGCGCCGGAATCGCTTCCGGGCTGCGGGGTTAGACATGCGCGGTCCCACTGGCCGCAACCTGCACCCGCAGGGTTAAACCTAACGCGGACCCGTGTCCGCAACCTGCACTCGCAGGATTTAGCGTACGCAGACCCGGAGTCATAGCCTGACAGTTACGAGAACAGTAGACACGTATACATGCTGACGTGTTACCACCACCAGTTATAGGCATAATTACCATTTTTAGTGTTTGAGGGACCTTTGGATAGCCAGCACGGCACTGATGTCCGGGCGGATGTAGGATGTGAAGGCAGAGGAGGACCATCGTCCGAGTTGTTGCAGGGATGAGGATTTTCATTTAATTTCAAACCTTTATTTAACGAGATTGGTCCCATTGAGATCTTAGATCTCTTTTTCAAGGGAGACCTGCAGCATATAGGTTCCACATGAAACATAAAACAATAAAGGACATTATACATTATATTTACAGGATACGTTTACCTAGTTATAGACATTTACAAGTGCCCATAGTATCAACAAGCATTTCATTTAGCCTAGCTTTAAAAACATGCAGAGGAATGAGATTGCTCAGTTTCAATTCTTGCTGAAGATTGTTCCAAGCAAGTGGAGCTGCGCACATAAAAGCTGTCTTACCTAAGACAGTCCTTGCTCTTGGCACATCTAACAATACTACATCATGCGATCTCAGACAATAGCTGCTTGCAACTCTCTGTGTTATCAGAGAGCAGATATAATACGGGAGTTTACCCAACAAAGCAATAAATAAACGTGTACCAATGACTGAGCCTCTTTACAGTAAGTGATGGCAAACCTGCCTTGGCATACAGGGTACAGTGATGTGTAAGTGCTTTACAATTTGTGACAAATCTCAGTGCGCTGTGATAGGCGGCATCTAACTTGTTCAGGCAATAGGCAGGTGCATTCATATAGATCAGATCACCATAGTCCAGCACAGGTAAAAAGGTCACAGTGACTAGCCTTTTCCTGGCCTCAAGCGAGAACCGGACTTGTTTCTGAAAAAGAAACCTAGTCTAACCCTCAGCTTTTGGAGGATGAGACGCCTTGATTAGCAGCGGAGGTAGCTGCGCCTATCCTGAACGAATGCCCCGAGATAATTGGGGTGATAAGCCGGATCTAATGACAACTTGCATAAGTAATGTGATGAGTGTTAGATCCAGAGATTGTGATAATAAATGTGTAAGCGATAGTGGAATCTGAGCGGCCGCTATGCGGATGATCTCATGCAGATATTCCCCCCCAAAACGGAGGATGTGCAATGCACGTCTTTAAGGGACGGGGAAACCGCGGTCGTCGTGAGGCCGGCGGATGCCACGTCCAGACGGGAGATGATGGCGTGCCGAAGATTATCCGCATGCAAAGTACGGTTGCCCGGTGAGGAAGTGCAATGTCGTTGGAGATGTTTGCTGTATACGTCTTGACGTTTGTGTGGATGCACGCAGTTTGGTTAGAGGAACATTAATAACATTAATACCTTGATGTGATGTCTAGGCACTCCAGGTGTGTGACTAGGCCTATAGTTCCTCATGATTAGGCACGCTGTGCTCCTGGAGGAGTCTCTTCTTGTTTCTTCTTCTCTCTTCTTTCTTCTTCTCTTTTCCCAGTTGAGCGGGGTTATAGGTTAGTAATGGTGTATTTGAACACTAGATGGCGTAAAGCAACGCATGAGGGCATCTCCCTGGGCAGTGGGTGATTGAACTGGAGAGAGACACTATTAACATTATTTACCCGAATAGCCGGTGCACGCGTAGTCTCTCCTTACTTGACTCCCGCTTAAGGCTGAAAGACCGCTGAACGGATGATGGGAACTTAAAGCGCGTCGTTAATATCTGCTTTGAAGAGCCAGCCTTGCCTGCACGCTATTAATATTACATTATCTCCGTGCGTAGAAAGGGGGCACATTGACCTTGTTATCGAGATTGCCCTGAGCAATACCAGTCATGCTAGTAGCCTACGCTAAAGCGAATAGAGTTGTAACGAGCAGTAGCGCTTGAACAAAGTGACTAGAACGCGACCGCACCTTGAAATATTTATACAGTCAGGCAACACTAAGAATCTGTTATTGTGTAGGAAACGGTTTAATGCCGCATTGATAGTGACAGTAGTCAAGATGACTGATTACCTTGGTTGCTAAGCAACGTCACCTGTAGGATGCCAGAGAACCTTAATGACGTTGTTGTGATGCCGATGGCGTAAATTCATACTGAAACACATGGCTAACAGATGGGAAATATTTATAGCTTATATGACAGTCGGACAGTGAATGCTTAACGACGACTGCTGCATGTGAGTTAACAGTGGAATAGCTCCGGTGCACAATGCACTGCAGCAGCGTTTATGCCGCTGAACCACGTGATAACCGATACAACACGGCATTCTAGAAAAGTATAGGTTGAAGAAGTAGTTCTGATTGAATCTGGCTTCGTATGATTGAAAACTACCCGACACAATCCTCCATGTTGTTTGACAGCGGTAAGGGAGAAAAACGGCGATGTAAACAAACGCAGATGCGATATTACACCTTTGAACCTAATTCACCTCTGTAATGTGTAAGGATTTAGTGGATCAGAGGCTGTGAACGGATTTGGACAGTACTGCCGAAAATATGTTGTCGCAGATCCAGCCGTTGGTGCACCGAAAAACGGAATATTCTAGTGGAGAAAAAGAAAAACGATCATTAAGTCAATAAATCGTTCAATAATATTGGGAGTGAATTCCTAATTTATTTAGTATCTGTTCGTGTCATAAACAGGAATGTGCAGCGACTTGGTCATTGAGGAAAAGAAGCCCTACGAAACACCATTCATTTCAGGTAACACTGTGATGAAGCTTGAAACTGCCTTAGTTACTGAGCATTGTAATGTGTAGTAATACCCGAACTGCATTAGCAATGCATACGATCTTCGTACGCAAAGAAATACGTTACTGAAACTCCATACTGTAACACGTTACACCCAACACTGCCTGGAACTCACCTTAACCCTGAACTAAAGGTAGCAATGCATAATGTTAAACTTCCTGTCGGCTCCCAGACCGTAGTCGAGGAAACGGAGGGGGATGACTGTGTCGTCTCCCAGGCAGAAGCAATGCTTCGGGTTCAATAACCCATTTATCGGAAAGACTGAAGAGAGGCGAGCTCTTCTTGGGAGGTCGTTGCATTTATTTAGCTCTTCTGTTTTGGAAGATAGATTCATAAGATCACGGACCTTCCTTCTGCTGCCTCGTTTACTTCTAGAAAGCATGTATCCCGCTCGCTCGCTCTACCACACCCACGCACACGTGCCACACCCCTCTCTTAAAGGGGTAGCGATCTCACTCTGCATGACCCAATGTCATAACAATATAACGAAACATCTCGTGAATTTGTTGCAACTGCCTTTTGCCAGCGCTACCCTGACGCCTGTTTAAAGTGAGCGCAGGAGGAAGTAGTTTCAATGGGATATAGCTTAAGCCCTGCCTGCCTGCAGGAGGGGTTGTGGTTGAAGCCAGAATGGGTAAAACTCCACATGCGATGAGGACCCGTTCCGCGTGAAGCGCCGCATTAGGCGGCCCTGATGCCAGTGATGCCTTCTCCAGAGACTGAAGGTGTGCGTCAGTTGTTTGCGGGAAGTAGCCATTCCCATTAGCCGGAGGAACTTCCATGGAGCCCGATTTCCTTGTCTTTTCCTCCCGCGTCCGGGTTTGCGGGGAGGCCGGCTGGACCCGCTAGCCGACTGGGGAACGCCGCCTGTAGCTTAATCCGCAAGACTGCGGAGCTGATGAATAATGCCTGGAGCTGAACGAAGCCCTCACCTGGAACAAAGCCCTGCTGCTGCTTGTGTGTGCACACCTGAAATGACAACTGACAGCGAGGGGAGAGCAGATTTAAAGGGGTTAGCAGGTGCGATGATTGGCTAGCCGGGGCGTAACGCCCCTGATGGCTTATTGAGATAACGTGTGACACCCGATGATATTGTCTTCCTGATTGAACTTACGCTGAGCTACATTTGTCAATATCAAGCAGATAACTTACACTCCTGTTGCTCCTGACCATCTCTGTGGTGTTCTGAAAATGCAGTGGCCATCCCAACTTGTGAAGGAGGAGCTGTTGAAATTAAATAATATTAGTTCTCCAGATAACCACATAAAAGAACAAGAACATAATGATTCTAAGAAATGCTTCACCTAATGATATCCTCCCATTGACATCAAACTGTATTTCCATATCTGCTGGGATGATTTTTCTGTATTGCTCTTTAGCTTTGTTGTTTGTTGTCACATTGTAGTGGTGTAGTATATTTATTTGCTGAAATATGTGTGTTAAGGGTGTTGTCATGTTCAAAAAGTAATTGTTTTTCCTCATTCCTGAGAACAGTTGTTCCGCACATTGACTGTTTATGCACCCCGCCAGCTCTGGCACAAGCTCTATCCTTCTGAGAACATCCCTTTCATCAGTGTGTGATGTGTTTCTGGTCAAAGAAAAATAAACACAAACAAAATAGTTAGGCAATAGGCAGGAATAAAATAAGCTGCATATACATTTATTTTGTAAACATCAAATTGAAATATAGGTTATGCATAGTATAGTTATTAGTATTTCTCAAGTAGTGCAAAAATAATATAAAAACTTTCCTAAAGTTTTCAGGACTTTGCTTATACAGCAATCCTACTATTTTGAAGCAACACAAATGTAGTTTGTAGTTATAATTAGTGATGTTACGTATTGCGTCGAGGCTTCGGAGCGTGTGTCGAGTAATCCCCGAAGCTTTTTGTGAAGCATGTATCGAGGCTTGTATCGTTTTGTACCAGTGACATCATCGATGACAAACGAAGCCTCACTGCCTGTCGATACCACGTGACTGCTTCTCGAAGCGATTTCAGATCGGTTGAACCACAACGCTCATAATACCCATGGATGTATAATAAGAACCATATTACCCCTCCTGTACCCGGGCCCGGTGAGACGATGGAATCAAGAGAGCTCAGACCCTCACTTATATAGAGGTCGGAACATGTCATAAGTATAAATAGATACAAGCATAAATAAATGTAGGAATAAAAACATGAATAAATAAATGAATAAATATGGTCCAGTGTTTTCAGGGAGATTCAGTGTGTGTTTGTGGCTCAGCTGGAAAGCAGTTGACTCATGACCGCAGGGTCCCTGGTTCAACGACTGAACAATACCTCTTTTTTGTTGTTAATAAAAGCTACAGCTAAATGAGATAATGTAGTTAATGTATTCTTTGATATGGTTTAGCCTTTCTCAGGCTACAACATGGTTACGTTTATGAATATTATTAAGGAATACAAATCCCTCTTTGCAATGTTTACCAGCCTCCTTAGGCTTTTCAATCACAATCATTCAACTGGAATAAAAACAATATTGTTAACATGAAAATATGATTTAATGTTCGTTGTTTAGAGTTATTCTAAGGCTTTACTCATTGGGAACTCGGTATGAGATAGAGCACACTGTTGAGATGTCCAATCTGCCTGTTTTACACACTTTGATCAACAGGGGGTTTGTGTTCAAATGAAGCCCATGATGAAGCCTCATGAGATGAACCCTTTTGCGAACCAATTGGCTGGAAAGCTTCAAAGCTTCATAAGGCTTCATCTCGCCATCACTAGTTATAATTAATAGTTATTAAATGTGGTTAGTTTCTGCATCACTAGGACATGCACGTCCTAGTAGCGACAGCGCACATTTGACAGCAAATAAGTGACACTTAAAAACAACACATTTTAAACCGCAGCAAAAACAAATAGTTAATTTATTCAGGGATTACTTACCTCCATCTTACTCTGACGACATGATTAACAGAACATAACTGCTACCCCGGAAACAGGATGCAACGCGTCATCTGTGAAGCTCGTCACGTGCCTCAAAGGTTGAGAAGGAGGGGCCGTCCCGTCGCATGCCTCAAAGGTTGAGAAGGAGGGGCGTTGAGGCTCCGCCCATGTTCAGCTCCCACCCATCTTGAGGTACTGCGCACTGCAGTGAGGGACTTCTCAGCTGGCTCGCCGTGGGTGTGTCAGTGACACACCCCCGGCTCGCTGCGGGGTCACGAGCATGATGACGAATCATAATTTTTTAAGGCAATCGTTTTTATTTTTTATTATAATTACTGTGAAATGTATTATGTTTTTGTCATTATTACAACAAATACACACTTGCAACTGATAACACTGGCAATGATTTTATATTTATTAGACTATTGAAAAAAAGATCATGCTCCAAATAAGTGGGGGTACGGCGTACCCCCGCGTCCAACGCCCACTACACCACTGCTGCCATAAGGCGCCTCCAATTTCAGTTCTGAACATTTAGCAGTACAACCAACGGGCCTTCAACCGCAGACCACATGTAACCAGGGCAGCCCAGGACCTCCACATCCAGCTTCTTCAACTGCCAGACTGTCTGAGACCACCCACCCAGCAGCTGAGGTAACAGCTGGTCAGCTCAAACAAAGAATTCATTAACAACCCATCTGAGTGCTCCTCGTCCTCAGGGGTCTAGCATTTGGGGAAGCATTCCAGAATGGGACACAAACTGCATACTTGTAATCCTTATCATGTGAAATTCTTAGTTCAGATTGCCTACTTAATGTCTTTTTACTAAATACAATTGCACATTTCACAGTGTCATTTTGTTGTGAACAGCTCAAGGCACATGTTTTATATTGATCAAATGAGATAAAGAGGAACAATAATATTGTTAGCTTAACCCACCGAAACAAAATACAAATTTAAATTTCAACATGATGTGACTGGCGTCAGGAAATGTATTCAAAATGTACTGAAACAGACATATTCTAAATCT
This sequence comes from Harpagifer antarcticus, assembly GCA_902827135.1. Classification (NCBI taxonomy): domain Eukaryota; kingdom Metazoa; phylum Chordata; class Actinopteri; order Perciformes; family Harpagiferidae; genus Harpagifer; species Harpagifer antarcticus. Next base: position 3,158,381 of record CADEHL010001212.1, read on the forward strand.
TCAAGTCAAGTTTGTATGTTGAGTAAATTATTTCCTTTGACACGTTTGTAATTGGTAGCCTACCCCTTGTGTCCCTGCAAGAACAACTACAAATTCTATCTTAGTCCACACGAGGGCGAAACGGGTTGTATCCGCTACAGTTCTTTATCGTATAGACCAGGGGTTGGCCACAGGCGGACCGCGGTCCGGATCCGGACCCAGATGCCGACCTATACGGCCCCGGACCTATAATCAATAAATTAATAGGGGATTTCAATTTTGACGGGGCGATTCTATTTTAACCGCTGCCAACAGGGGGTGAAAGAGACGGATAAGCGATACAGGGAGAGAAACACAGAAGAAGAGATGAGTGAGCGATACAGGGAAAGAAACACAGAAGAAGAGACGAGAGCGCGGCAGAGAGAAGCGGAGAGGAGAGTGAACAGGCGTGTTAGCGGCAGACAGGGAGAGACAAATAATTACATATGGCGCTCTCCAAGAAGAGGAAAGTGGACAGTGAGAACAGAGTTTTTAACCCTGAGTGGACTCATTCATGTTCATCCTGTCCACTGGGAGCGCAGAACCAGTGTGTCTCATTTGTTCAGAGACCGTGGTGCTCATTAAAAGAGCCAAAATGCCACTATGAGACAAAACACAAAGTGTTTGACCAAACATTCCCTCTCAAGTCAGAACTGAGGTCACAAAAAATAAGCAGTCTCAGAGCCTAATATGATCAGTCCACCAGGATCACAATTAAAACTAAATATCGTTCCAGGGCAGGCTAACCGAGGCTAACCAATGAGCACCTGCATGTGTATGAGAATTGCCCTGACACCATTTCAGCCAGGATTTACAAACTCCTGGCAGGACAAGCTCCAGCTCAATTCTCGCACTGAATAAAAAAAAACGAGTGAGAGACTGCAATATAAGAGGGAAAGAAACAGAAACTTTTAAAACTGTTGTTGATGTGTAAAGACTGATATTGTTCTATAATCGTCTGAAACTGTTAAATCATGATGTGAAACGGTTAACAAAGAAAAAGGGAAACTCAAGCTGCTGCTACACTTTATTTTATTTATCTAAAATTAAAGGAGACCTATCATGCTATATTTAAATGATATAGTGTATGACCATACCTATATAAGGTATATTTATACATTTTATTTTTCAAAATACCAAACAGATCATTTTTTAGCCATGCCTCGTTTCGCTCATTTTCGCTCTATTCCAAACCTGTTTATGAAAATTCTGAGCAGCAGCTGACCACGCCCCCCTGCAGAAGAGGGGGGCATGAGCCGGCGAGAGTCACGTTACCATGCTTGCTGTGATTACGAGTGTGGAATAAACATGTCATCTCAGAGCAATGCATGTGTTCAAGCACATTATCAATTTGATCCAGAAACTGAAGCAGCGGAGGTGCAAACATCTCGGTTGCAGCAGGACGTTTCTGAATGGTTAGTTGACAAGCTGTTGTCCCTATTTATTTTTACTCTGTTTGTTACGATGCTTGCTACTTATTCCGTTCATATTTTGGCTAATTAGCAAGAATGCAATGTGTACAGTTTGTAACTTAGAGTTTGTAACGCAAACACAGCGATACATATATATATTTATAAAGGGAGACATTCATATTTTCAGCATATATACAATGGACTCATTGCGTTTAATAGTTTACAGTCCTTTTCTTCCAACATCGTGCAACAACCGTTGGAAAGTTCAATAACTTAGGGTGATAAAAAGTATAACTCCAACACCTCAGTTGTCAGCATTATGTGTTTCATGTGTTTTTAAAAGCTCAGTTATTTACTTCTTTCTAAAGGGGTACATGTGCAAATTGTGCCACGATGCCTTCTGAACCGGAGAATGTGTGCTGCACGGAGATACCACAAGTAACATTTTTGATAGCTTCACTAAGTTGTCTGTTTAGAGAATACATTTTTCACATGTCATTCAATATATGTTTATCTCACTAGGTGTCAAGACGGATGCAGGAACATCAGGACTCTGTAACCTGTATGGTGGACCATCCTGGATTGGTGGACCATCCTGGATTGGAGTGTGCCTAAATGTGTTCTCCCTGCAGAATGCATTGAATATTTACAGAGCTGAACATGGTGGACTACAGTTGAGGCAAATAGAGCAGTGAGTGGTTTGTTTGTTTTGACTGAAATTGTAAAACGAATGCTAATATTGTTCATGGAAATAAATACTGGTGTATATGGCTTTATGCAATCTTTCATTCTGTCATTGTACATGTACTATTATATACTACACAGCAATGGCATAACACACCCATGTGTACGACAAAAAAAGTCCACACACAACCTTATGCTTTTGAAATCAGAATATTCTTTACCCATCCAAACATGAATAATCACGACACATTTGATATCAACTCGGAACTTTATTGTCAAAATCAACGGTTCTTTGAACCCATAAAAAAAACTAAATGTACTTATATTTTGTATAAATGACACTAAATATTTTTTTTATGATTTCAGGCGTCACAGGTATCTGGCCTACAAAAGCTTTGTGAGCTGGTGCTGGGGCTTACTTGGACGCAGGATCAGAGTGGTAATTTCGGCCTGTGTTGTCCTCAGGATTCGCAAGGAGTTTCCTGATCCGTGAAATGTCTATGTTGGGTTCAGACAGCAGCCAAATTTAACCGTGTATCATACCCGGCGATGACCTCCTCCCTGTCAGGTCGCTCATAATGGTGCAGGGTCCACAAAGACTTGGTCGAAGATGAGGTCCACCAAGTTGGCCACGTAGCCTGTGCAATGTTAAAAAAAAAAAGCACAACAAAAAAATGTGGTTTAGATTAGTATATGCATGTAAAAAACAGAAAGTTCTTTCTAATTTTTTTATTTTATATTTGTAAATAGTTGTATAATAAATATTTTAAACACTTACGGAATGTGGGGTCAGTCTTTACTGGTTTTGCTCTGCATTCTCCCTTCCTGGCCTCCAGTGGATGTAGTGGCTTGTGCACGCTCAGCGTTTTCATTGTAGTGCAGGGCTGCCAGGTAAAGTCTTTCATTTCCGCCATGAGAAAAAATAAATGTAAATAATAGCAAAGGATGTACACATTGTCAATAATTAGTAAGTATGTGAGGTGCTGGCCTGTAAAGAAGAAAACGTAGTTAGAACAAAATCATCTCAACTTAGTATTCAGGATGAGAAAATACTATTTGGATAAATATAGTCTGAAATCCCAAAAGATGGGGCTTAAAACTCTCTATTTAGCAAAGCTCTTTGCTTAGCCTTTTCCAATCTGAGTTAGTTTTGAACCGTAACGTGCATGCTGTGTTTCTGACTCAATACAGATGATGTGTTGGAGAGGGGCTGAGCTCAGTAGACTGACTGTAATGAGTGCTAGCCACTAATTAGCCTGTTGCTAGAGGTAAGGCCTCGTCAACAACAACAGACCAGGGCTTTAGCTCCGTTTTCCTCGTGGTGTGTGTCCCCTCACATACATACACACAGTGTTGTATCCTAACACACCCCCATTTATATTCATGTGCGCAAACAAGTAAACATACAAAAGCTTTTACATATAACGCTGGAAAAAACGGCACTTGCCTACAGACGATTACGTTTGTTATTATAACTTACTGAATATGATTTTAGAGGATACAAAATACTAATAAATAGGAGAATAAATACTTGTGTTATCGGCTAGGGCAGGGGTGGCCAACCCGCGGCTCTCGAGCCGCATGCGGCTCTTTGCCTAGTTTCATGCGGCTCTTCAGTTCATATCGAATTGTGTGAGTTTGGGGGAGAGACACTGACTCCTGACAAGTGTTGCACGGTGTACCGATACTTGAAAGGTACCGCAATACCCTGCCGTTAAAAACGTTACGATTCCTCCGTTTCATTAGTATCGGTACTTTAAGAATGACGGGGAAAAGTACTCCGGTGAGAAAGCGCCGTTTTACTAAGAGCCGTGTGTGTTCAGCGCTCTGCTTCCACTCCCTGCAGTGCCTGCAGTCCTGCCCCTCTCAAGCACGCTCTAAGTCCCTCCCCTCTCTCGTGCACGCGCTAGCTGCCAGAGCATGTGATAAAACGAGAAGCATGGCTGCAAGTGAGAGTGCAACTGCCGTTGCGCCTCGGCTTGTTGACAAAAAAGACTCCAGAAGCTACATTTGGATGTATTTGAGCTATATCTCTGACAGTGAGGGCAAGCCTACGGACACCAGGAGGCCTGTCTGTAAGAAATGTATTAATTTGATTTAATACGAATTCTTGTCATTTATTTTATGTATTGTTCTCATTGTTTAAAAGTTTGTGTTATGGTTCTGGTGTGAAATAAAGCACAATAATTACATTTAAGACTTTTTCCCTTTTTTTAAGAAAAGTATCGAAAAAGAATCTGAATCGCAATTCTTGACTTGGTATCAAAATTAAAATGTTGGTATCGTGACAACACTAGCTACTCCTGACAGTTAAACCTGATATTTAGTAGGTCTGTTAAGTATTGAATGCTGATAATTCTGACGTAATTTGGCCGGTCAAAGTTGTTTGGGCTCGGATAAAATCACTCCGTTACTTTCGTCCCGTGTTACTTTCGTCCCGGCTCTCCCTACGTGTGTATGTGTGGTGTCAGGTGTCAGTATGAGAGGATGACAGCGCGTCTAATTTTGATGTGGCCCAAGAGCCAATCACAATAATACCTGCGATGCAGTGAACCAATCACCTTTGGGGGGGGGGGGGGGAAACCTATCGTTGATTAAACACTACCATTGTCTTGGAGGGGCGCTGCGTCCCGCCAACGGTGCCCCGCGACCCCCCTGAAATTCAAGGTGTTTAAAAAATATATATAATTTTGTTTTTAAAATATATATATAGCACCAAATTGCAAATAATCTATAACTACTGTCACTTTTCACATAGAACATGTGCTCTTTTATTAAAAAGACTAAACGCTTTAATTTTAAGTTGTGAGTTTAGTGTTTTTGACCCTAAGAAACACTGATGCATTAAACAATAACAATAATCCACAGCTCCTCTCTCTGCTCCAGAGGATTTAATATATATCCCAATGCCACAAAGATGCATCAGTGACGTGGTTGAAATCTTGTCTCCAGAAAACAAAAAACTGAAACAAGCGGTATCAGTGACTGTGTGTTTGATGTGGCTCTTTGCTGTAACATGGAGAAAATGTGGCTCTTAACCTCTGACTGGTTGGCCACCCCTGGGCTAGGGCGTGGCTTTACAGCCTTCACACAGATCGCCATTACGGCAGTCTGAACATGTTCGCAAATGCCTGATAATTAAAATAAAAGACAAAGCAAAGACTGCGGAGCGTACAAAATAAAATGTTACAAAAACATATAAACACCGAACCGATTACTATTTGGGTTAGAGGCGACATTGATACGGCGAAGCTACATGCTACATGCTACATACTACAAGCTAGAGATAGCTTTATCAAGGCAAGGCAAGTTTATTTATAGAGCACTTTTCAACACAAGGCAATTCAAAGTGCTTTACAACAAATGAAAGACATAAGAACATGGCATTTAAAATCAGTCATTAAAAAGAAAAGCTAATAAAATAAACATTAAAAGAAGAAATACATGGATAAACATTAAAAGAAAAAATACATGGATAAAAGTTACAGTGCAGTCTAAGATATGAATAATTCAATTAAAAGCAGCGACAAAAAGAAAAGTCTTCAGCCTGGATTTAAAAGTAGTCAGAGTTGCAGCGGACCTGCAGGTTTCTGGGAGTTTGTTCCAGATATTTGGAGCATAATAACTGAATGCTGCTTTACCATGTTTAGTTCTGACTCTGGGGACAGAAAGCTGACCAGTCCCTGAAGACCTGAGAGATCTGGATGGTTCATAATTTAGCAGTAGATCAGAAATGTATTTTGGGCCTAAACCATTCAAAGCTTTATAAACCAGCAGCAGTATTTTGAAATCTATTCTTTGACACACAGGAAGCCAGTGTAAAGACTTCAGAACAGGAGTGATGTGATCCACTTTCTTAGTGTTAGTGAGGACTCGAGCAGCAGCGTTCTGAATCAGCTGCAGCTTCCTAATAGATTTTTTAGTGAGACCTGTGAAGACACCATTGCAGTAGTCGAGTCTACTGAAGATAAAAGCATGGACAAGTTTTTCCAAATCCTGCTGTGACATTAGTCTTTTAATCCTAGATATGTTCTTTAGGTGATAGTAGGCTGATTTAGTAACTGTTTTAATGTGGCTGTTGAAACTCAGGTCAGAGTCCATGACTACACCTAGATTTCTGGCTTTATCTGTTGTTTTGAACATTGCAGACTGAAGCTCAGCGCTAACCTTTATACGTTCTGCCTTGGCTCCAAAAACCATTACCTCAGTTTTATCTTTGTTTAATTGGAGAAAGTTCTGACCCATCCAGTCATTGATTTGTTCAATGCACTTACTCAGTGTTTGAATTGGAGCATAGTCTCCTGTTGAAACTGTTACGTAAATTTGTGTGTCATCTGCATAGCTATGGTAACTTATTTTGTTGTTTTTCATTATCTGAGCCAGTGGTAGCATGTAGATGTTAAAGAGAAGAGGCCCCAAGATGGAGCCTTGAGGAACCCCACATGTCATATTTGTCAACTCAGATGTGTATTTACCAATAGAAACAAAGTTGTTTCTGTCCTTTAAGTAGGATTCAAACCAATTTAGGACGGTTTCCGAAAGTCCCACCCAGTTTTCCAGTCGGTCTAGTAATATGCTGTGGTCAACAGTGTCAAACGCAGCACTGAGATCTAATAATACTAACACTGAAGTTCTGCCACTGTCTGTGTTTAAGTGGATGTCATTAAAGACCTTTACAAGAGCAGTCTCAGTACTGTGGTTTGGACGAAAGCCTGACTGGAACACATCGAAACAGTCATTTAAATGCAAAAAATTACTCAGCTGTTGAAAAACAACTTTTTCAATGATTTTACCTAGAAATGGCAGGTTTGATATGGGCCTGTAATTGTTCATTACTGAAGCATCTAGATTATTCTTTTTTAAGAGTGGTTTAATGACTGCAGTTTTCAGGGCCTGTGGAAAAATACCTGAGTGAAGAGATGTGTTTACTATATGAAGTAGATCTGAGGCCATGCAAGGCAAAACATCTTTAAAAAATCCTGTTGGAATAATATCAAGGCAGCAGGAGGAGGATTTCAGAAGTTGAATAATGTCCTCTAGGTTTTTATCATTAATCTGATGGAATTGTGTCATGGTGTTTGAATTGATGTTAAGTGGACACAGAGACAACACATTTGCTGTTCCTGATGCAGAGGCACTGACTGCTTGTCTTATTTTCTGAATTTTGTCAGTGAAGAAGGAGGCAAAATTATTGCACGCCCTGGTGGATAGAAATTCAGAGGCTACTGACACTGGGGGGTTAGTTAGTCTGTCGACGGTAGCAAACAAGGCATGTGCGTTGTTTTTGTTTTTGGTAATGATGTCAGAGAAGAACGATTGTCGTGCGTTTTTCAATTCCAAATTATAAAGGCCAAGTCTCTCTTTATAGATTTCAAAGTGAACCTGGAGATTTGTTTTTCGCCACCTGCGTTCAGCTTTTCGACACTCTCTTTTTTCTGCTCTCACGGTCATGGCCTTTCTCCATGGAGGTATTTTCTTCCCAGTCACTTCCTTTACCTTAGTTGGAGCAATGGCATCTATCATATTTTTAATTTTTGAATTAAAATGATCTACTAGCTCATTTACTGAGATGTTAGCAGGGGCAAGTGTGGAAGAAAAATTCTGAGTAAACATTTCCCTAGTATTTTCAGTTAAATATCGCTTTGTGGTTACCTCTTTTTGAACATTTTTGTGAACAGAAATAGAGCTCTCAAAGAAAACACAGGAATGATCAGAGAGTGCAACATCAGTCACCACAACCTTAGAGATATTCAAACCCTTTGAGATAATTAAGTCCAGAGTGTGCCCCTTATTGTGCGTGGGCTCCGTCACATGCTGAGTCAGTCCATGGCTATCAAGAACACAAAACAGTTCTTTTGCCCCTCTGTCCTGAGGGTTGTCAACATGGATGTTAAAATCACCAACAATGACTAAACGGTCAAAGTCAATACACACTATAGACAGCAGTTCAGTAAAGTCATCATAAAAGCTTGCACAGTATTTGGGTGGTCTATAGATATTTAGGAACAGAGCTCAAGAGGATCATTTCAGCTGAAGGGCCACATATTCAAAAGAAGCAAAGTTCCCATAAGATGTCTTCCTGCATTGAAGGGAATCATTGAACAGAATAGCAACTCCACCCCCTTTCTTATGCATTCTTATCAGGAAAAACACAGCTAAATAAAAACTTACAGCTTCAAAATTGGATGTGTCCTCACTGGCCTGGTCCCGGATGGTTGGTATTGATCCCGGGTGTAGCATTAGTTTGGAGGCATATCCGTGTTGGACTTGAGAGAAGTTCATAAACATGTCCGTCGTAAAATGTTTGGAACACACAAACAGAAATCTGCCGGGGTCTTCTGGCACATGTCCCTTGAAAATGAAGTCTAGCCACAGATTATTTTCTTTTTCCACTAATGGCATTGCATGCAGTCCCCTGTTCCGAGTCTTGCAGCCAACAACAGCACAACGTTTAACTGGCTTAGACATCCTGGCAAGAGCAGGCAAAAACACAGATGTGACTGGGGTTGATTTAGCCTGCCGATAGCCTATATGCGAATGAGAGGTTTGGCAATGCACGTGGCCGTGGCTCATTCCCCTGATAGGTGGAGAGTTGACCAATAAGCGGAGCACGTCTTTGTGACGTAGAAAAGTGTTAAAATCTGGATCCATTTTTTTCAGATCCGTTGCAGCCCCTTTTTTAGAGATTTGGCGAAGGAGGAAAATAGAGAGGGTTGTGTTTTCTGACACTTGGTGAGTTCCCTGGAACACCGGGGACACATAATCATGTATAAAAGACGTACAAAGGTGCATTTTGCATGATAGGTCCCCTTTAAGTACTTTTAAGATGCACATATTTTCAAAAGCTATTTTACTTATTTTCTCTTAAATTCAGCCAGAGAGGAACATTACACATATCCACAGTATTTACTGTATATCTGTATAGTTCAATGTTAATTGACAATAAATATTGTTGTTTATGAATTGTACTTTCTTTATTTGATTGGCAGTCAGTTGTTGATTACATGCAAATGTTGATAAAGCTACAGGCTACTTCAATATATATCACACTAATTCATAAAGCAAGTTAGACATTTTGATGTTCCGGACCTTTGCATGGGGAGATTTTCTCTAACTGGACCACGTTGAATTTTAGTTGAATACCCCTGGTATAGACGGTTCGTCCACACTTGGCCGAAACGGAGCCGCGGAAACGCAGCCCTCAAACGATACACTTTAATAACGGCTCCCAAAGTGGGTAGGTCTGGGGACGAAACGCTTGCCGCCCCCTGTGTATGCAGTGTGCATCGAGACCGGGTGACGACACTACCAATTGACGCAGCAACCACTGTAAGTTATATTCTTGTTTAATTAGACTTCTCTGTTTCATTTATTCTACTCTGTATAATTGTTCTGTAGTTACTGTAGCTAAAACGGCACTTTTGAGAGATTTTAAATCTCAGATCTGCTCAAAGGGAACCTGATACACAGGTCTCAGTGGGGTACTCAACCCTGCATTACAATATAGGCTGGGACACTCTGCTGATTGCGTGAAGTACAACAGCGTGACTTACCCATTTTTCAGCTAAAAAGCACTTAAATACTGCATTTAAATTCTGAAGAACTCAGTGTGCATCGAGACCGGGTGACGACACTACCTATTGACGCAGCAACCACTGTAAGTTATATTCTTGTTTAATTAGACTTCTCTGTTTCATTTATTCTACTCTGTATAATTGTTCTGTAGTTACTGTAGCTAAAACGGCGCTTTTGAGAGATTTTAAATCTCAGATCTGCTCAAAGGGAACCTGTTACACAGGTCTCAGTGGGGTACTCAACCCTGCATTACAATATAGGCAGGGACACTCTGCTGATTGCGTGAAGTACAACAGCGTGACTTACCCATTTTTCAGCTAAAAATCACTTAAATACCGCATTTAAATTCTGAAGAACTCAGTGTGCATCGAGACCGGGTGACGACACTACCTATTGACGCAGCAACCACTGTAAGTTATATTCTTGTTTAATTAGACTTCTCTGTTTCATTTATTCTACTCTGTATAATTGTTCTGTAGTTACTGTAGCTAAAACGGCGCTTTTGAGAGATTTTAAATCTCAGATCTGCTCAAAGGGAACCTGTTACACAGGTCCAAGTGGGGTACTCAACCCTGCATTACAATATAGGCAGGGACACTCTGCTGTCGCCCATCAGCTGTAGAGAGTTAACTAATTAGAGGGGCGTGGCCCCACAGCTGTGAGAACTCAGCAATCAGGTGTCCATTTTTAGGTAGCTCTTTCCTGGAGCGTCAGCTTCAGCGGCAGACAGCCGAAGACATTGGAGTCCTGCGGGAGTAAGACTGACAAAGACATTGGAGTCACGAGGGTGGCAAAGAGGAGGCAAATCCTCCTCTGACTGAGCTAATTACCGCTGGTGTTTTATTTTATTTTATTTAGTTTTCTAGCCCCTCATGCTATAATCATGTGTATTTTCTCCATTCCTGTTCACGTGTCTTCTCGCAATCATCGCTGGCCCCGTGTATCTCCTACAGATGTAGCGCTTCATTTCAGACGCCTACCCGTGCGGGTCCGTGATCGGCACGGGGTGGGCCCCTGCTGAAAAGGAAAACCCCCCGCAGGACTTGAAACGCCCCCTTGATAAATACATTAAATTATAATGAAACCAGCTGCAATGGATCATGGATCCACCAGGGGGAGCCGTGATTAAAAAGCTGCCACACTGGAACTCATGTGAAATAAACAGCTGATCTACAGGTATCTGATATAGCGGAAATTTGTTAAAATCCATATGTCACGGATAGGATCATATTCTGTGCTAAATAAGAGACATGTAATCATTTACTAAACATCACCATGTTTTTATTTAACAAAATATTGTTTAATTCACGTTGGCGTAAGTACAAAATCATCGCTATGTTTTTAGATCAAGAAATGTAGCCCGGCTCAAACAAACGATTTTCAATCATCATCCTCACGATCATTAATGTATCATATGTTCGCGAGTTGAAGTTAATGCACTAAATTTAATCCACGTGAGTTTACAACAACAAAAATAATCGCTTTGTTTTTATATCACATCCGACCGGAGGAAAATTAAACACGGCTCTCACTACCGCTCATCCTAATCCCACGGGCAAACAATAATATGTACAGTGTTTGTCACAAGTTAGACACCTATATTATTGTTTGTTTTATGCCTCATCTAAACTCTTCTGTCATTTCAGATCCCGCTTTCCCCCAGGCCCTTGTAATCAGCTCATTTCCCTCACCTGGTCTCCTCAGCCCTTCCCCTCACCTGTTACTCATTCCCTCATCACTCCCCAGTATTTATACCACCTCATTTTCAGTTGTCAGTTGCCAGATTGTCTCGTCGTTTCCGCCAAGCTCTCCAGTGAGTGTTGGGCTCTAGTCCTGAGTGTTGTCCTGCCCAGCTTTCGATTCCTGCCTGCCTAACGGAGTTACTGGTTTTGACTCTGCCTGTCCTTGACCCGGAATAAACGGAACATTGCTACACTGGTTGTATCTGAGTCGTGCTATTGGATTCTTATCTGTACCTGTGATCGTGACAGTACAATCTGGCCAAACATGAATCCAGCCGACTCAGCGACAGAACCGCCTTCGCACGATATCGTGTTACAACGCCACGAGCAGCAGCTTACCTTCATGGCTGAAGCGATGCAGGAGATGGCCGCTCGTTTCGAACGGACCTTTGTGAATCTCCGTGATCATCTTCAGACCCGTCCTGCAACGGTCCATGGCCCGGAACTAACTCCAGCTTCCGTTGTTCGAATCCAGAGTCCTCTGGCATCGGATGCACGCCTGCCTCCTCCAGAACGCTACTCGGGAGCCCCAGGTTCGTGCAGACCATTCCTGGTCCAATGTTCCCTCGCCTTCGAGCTTCAGCCTTCCGCCTTCCCAACAGAAAGATCCCGGGTGGCGTATATTGTCTCTCTTCTCACGGGCAAAGCTAAAGACTGGGGTACCGCCGAATGGGAAAGACAATCCGCTGCCTGCTCATCTGTAAGCGTATTCTCCGATGAACTGCGGAAAGTTTTTGATCACGCTACACCCGGAAGAGAGGTAGCTCGTGGACTGTTTAACCTGGTGCAAGGAGGGAGATCTGTGTCGGATTACTCCATCGAGTTTCGTACCATAGCCGCCGAGAGTAACTGGAATGCTTCTTCACTCCTCGATGCCTTCTACAACGGTCTGTCGGATCGCCTTAAAGACGAGCTGGCAGCTAGGGACCTTCCTGCTGATTTAGATGAGCTGGTGGCTCTCTCCATCCGCATTGACTGCCGTCTGCGGGAGCGGAGGAGAGAGAGGGTTTTTTCCGTCGCCCCTCAGGCTTCGCCTTTCCCGTCAGCGCATGCTACTGAACAGGTGAGAGGAGGATTTTCTAACTCATCTGAACCAATGCAGCTGGGGCGGACCCGGCTTTCCGAGGCAGAACGACAGCGCCGCCTGCGGGACAACTGCTGTCTTTACTGCGGCCAGCAGGGTCATCTTGCCTTCTCTTGTCCTGTAAAAGACAGGGCTCACCAGTCATCCAGAGGGCGCTGGTGAGCCGTATGATGAATTTAGAAATGCCCTCTCGACCCCTAACCCATGCTCAGCTGAGCTGCTTGGGGAAAATGCACACTGTGGCAGTTCTTATTGACTCTGGTGCTGATGCCAGTCTTTTGGACATAACACTGGCCTTTCAAATGGGACTTGGTCAGGAGGCTTTGGAGAAGCCCATCAATGCTACAGCTCTAGATGGTCGTCTTCTCTGCAGAGTGACACACCGTTCAACTCCAGTTCAAATGAGCATGTCAGGTAATCACAGCGAAACACTCTCTTTTCACCTTATCCATGCACCACATCAGCCTGTCATTTTGGGGTTTCCTTGGTTAAGGAGGCATAATCCTCATATAGATTGGGCTTCAGGGACTATTAGAGAGTGGAGTGCTCATTGTCATGCTGTCTGCTTAAGATCTCGTTCCTCAATTGATTCCAGTCAGCCGAGGATCTCTGAGTGTGAAGACCTTTCCGGTGTTCCCAATGATTACTGGGACCTTAAAGAGGCCTTTAACAAAGTTCGGGCCACCTCACTCCCGCCTCATCGTGCTAATGACTGTCCTATTGACCTGTTACCTGGTACTTCTCCTCCTAGAGGTCGACTTTTTTCTTTATCGGCTCCTGAAACTAAGTCAATGGAGAAGTATATCAATGACTCTTTGGATGCAGGGCTTATCCGGCCTTCATCATCTCCTGCTGGTGCAGGTTTCTTCTTCGTGGGTAAGAAGGATAAGACTCTGCGCCCATGCATTGACTACAGAGGACTCAATAACATCACTGTCAAAAACAGGTACCCTCTTCCACTTGTTTCCTCTGCATTTGAACTGTTACAAGGCGCTACTATTTTTACCAAGCTGGACCTACGTAATGCGTACCATTTGGTGAGAATCAGGGAGGGGGACGAGTGGAAGACGGGATTTAACACTCCTAGTGGACATTATGAGTATTTAGTCATGCCTTTTGGACTCACCAATGCACCTGCAGTCTTCCAGGGGTTGGTGAATGATGTTCTGCGGGATCTTCTCAATATCTGTGTTTTTGTATACCTGGATGACATTTTGATTTTTTCCAAGTCTAAACTGGAGCATGTGGTCCATGTTCGCCTAGTCCTCCAGAGGCTCTTGGAGAACCACCTCTTTGTCAAGGCCGAGAAGTGTGTGTTCCACACCACAGAAGTCCCTTTCCTGGGATTTGTGGTCTCCACCGGAAACATCAAGATGGATCCTGAAAAGACCAAGGCGGTCACTGACTGGCCACACCCTTCAACCCGCAAGGAGCTCCAACGCTTTCTGGGTTTTGCCAACTTCTACCGGAGGTTTATTCGAAACTACAGTTTGTTGGCAACCCCTCTCACAGCTCTCACCTCTCAGAACATTCCCTTCCGGTGGTCCTCGGTGGCCGAAGGGGCTTTTGGTGAGTTAAAGTCACGCTTCACCTCTGCTCCCATTTTGATTTTTCCAGACTCTACTCGGCAGTTTACTGTAGAGGTAGATGCGTCGGACACTGGAGTTGGGGCAGTTCTTTCTCAACGGTCGGCCGAGGATCAGAAGATGCACCCGTGTGCCTTCTTCTCCCGGAAGCTGTCTCCAGCAGAAAGAAATTACGACATTGGAAATCGAGAACTGTTGGCAGTGAAACTTGCCCTGGAGGAATGGAGACACTGGTTGGAGGGAGCAGAGCAGCCTTTTGTGGTCTGGACTGATCACAAAAATTTGGAGTACATCCGTTCAGCTAAGCGGCTGAACTCTCGTCAAGCCAGGTGGGCTCTGTTTTTCACACGCTTTGATTTTTCTCTTTCTTACAGACCTGGTTCTAAGAACATCAAACCTGACGCCCTGTCTCGCCAGTTCCAGCCAGAGAGCTCTCCATCTCATTCTGAGAATATCATCGCTTCTACATGTGTCATTGGTCTGGTGACCTGGGAGGTGGAGGATAAGGTCAAGCGCTCTCATGCTGAACACCCAGCCCCAAGTGCCTGTCCTGTTAACCGTCTGTTTGTTCCTGCCACTCTCCGTACCCAGGTTCTCCAGTGGGGTCATAACTCTCGCCTGGCTTGTCACTCAGGAGTGAGACGGTCCCTAGCCCTGATTCGACAGCGATTTTGGTGGTCTTCCATGGAGAAGGATGCCAAGGAATTCATTGCTGCTTGCCTAGTCTGCTCCCAAAATAAGACCTCACGCCAAGCCCCCTCCAGTCTTCTTCATCCCTTGCCTATCCCTCATCGTCCCTGGTCCCACATCGCCTTGGATTTTGTCACCGGACTACCACCCTCAGACGGTAACACAGTCATACTCACAGTCATAGACCGGTTTTCCAAGTCTGCCCGACTTATTCCATTAACCAAATTACCTACTGCCAAGGAA
This sequence comes from Harpagifer antarcticus, assembly GCA_902827135.1. Lineage (NCBI taxonomy): Eukaryota > Metazoa > Chordata > Actinopteri > Perciformes > Harpagiferidae > Harpagifer > Harpagifer antarcticus. The sequence continues at coordinate 3,173,415 of CADEHL010001212.1, forward strand.
ACGGCTGAAATCATGCTACAACATGTGTTCAGGCTGCATGGTCTTCCCAGTGATGTTGTGTCTGATCGGGGACCACAATTTACTTCTCGTTTTTGGTCCGAGTTTTGCAGACTGCTGGGAGCCAGTGTCAGTCTCTCGTCCGGATTTCATCCCCAGTCCAATGGTCAAGCAGAGCGTATGAACCAGGAGATGGAGACTGCCTTACGCTGTCTAGCTTCCTCCACTCCCTCCTCCTGGTCGAGGCAGCTTCTATGGGTTGAGTATGCCCACAACACCCTTCCTAGTTCTGCTACTGGTCTTTCTCCATTCCAATGCTCCCGCGGATACCAGCCGCCCCTTTTCCCGGCACAGGAACGGGAGGCCAGCGTCCCATCTGCACATGCGTTTGTAAGCCGATGTCGACGCATGTGGTTAAAGGCCCGCTCCGCGCTCCTGCGCTCTTCCGACCGTTATCAACGGACCGCCAATCGCCGTCGCAAGCCAGCTCCACAGTACTCCCCAGGGCAACGTGTCTGGCTCTCCACACGGGATCTCCCTCTCAGAGTTGAGTCAAAGAAGTTGTCTCCCCGTTTTGTAGGCCCATTTCCCATAGCTAGGATTATCAATCCTGCAGCTGTCCGCCTGCGTCTGCCCCCTTCTATGAAGATTCATCCTACCTTCCACGTGTCCAAGATCAGACCAGTTAATGTGAGCCCTCTTCAGCCCCCCTCTACACCCCCACCACCACCCCGGACTATCGACGGGGAGACTGTTTACACTGTCCGTCGCCTCATCAAGTCCCGGCGACGTGGTAGAGGGTTGCAGTACCTGGTACACTGGGAGGGTTATGGTCCTGAAGAGCGGTCATGGGTGCCCGCTCGCAGTATCTATGACCCATCTCTCATTACTGACTTTCACCAGGCCCATCCCGATCAACCTCGTGGGACGTCAGGAGCCGTCCATAGAGGGGGGGGTTCTGTCACAAGTTAGACACCTATATTATTGTTTGTTTTATGCCTCATCTAAACTCTTCTGTCATTTCAGATCCCGCTTTCCCCCAGGCCCTTGTAATCAGCTCATTTCCCTCACCTGGTCTCCTCAGCCCTTCCCCTCACCTGTTACTCATTCCCTCATCACTCCCCAGTATTTATACCACCTCATTTTCAGTTGTCAGTTGCCAGATTGTCTCGTCGTTTCCGCCAAGCTCTCCAGTGAGTGTTGGGCTCTAGTCCTGAGTGTTGTCCTGCCCAGCTTTCGATTCCTGCCTGCCTAACGGAGTTACTGGTTTTGACTCTGCCTGTCCTTGACCCGGAATAAACGGAACATTGCGACACTGGTTGTATCTGAGTCGTGCTATTGGATTCTTATCTGTACCTGTGATCGTGACAGTGTTAATAGTTTACTGTATTATTAGTGTCTGACAGGTGACACGCCCCCAATTATGCAAATGAGCTAAGTCCCGCCTCCCATTGGTCGAGATCCTTTGATCTGAGCTAAGTCCCGCCTCCCATTGTTCGAGACCCTTTGATGTGAGGGGGTGAGGTGTTATAACGGGTAGGTGTGAAAAGCCCCCCTGTGGAGTGCTTTTGTTGTCTAATTCTTTGATGTATTGATTAAGGCAGTCTCTTTGAAGTTATGTTGTCTGGCCCCTGTCCCCTCACCCCTTTGTTGTCTAAGCCTTTGATGTGTTGATTAGGTAGTCTCTTTGAAGTTATGCTGTCTGGTCCCTGTCCTCTCAGGGTTATCTAATCTAATTAGCCTTTGATGTTTTGCCCTTTGATGTGGTGTATTATAAGCCTTTGATGTTAATCTAGGTGTCTCTATGAGTGAGACGGTCTAGCCCCCCGCCCCCTCCCAGCCCAGGCCTCTCCCCCCTTCCTCTGGCTATGAGGCTGGCAGATTGTGGGGGGTGGAATTAGATGAAAATAGAAATATGCTCAAAACTAAATAAAAAACAGTAATTTCCACTTACCAAGTCACCTTTCAAAAAGAAAAAATGACCAAGAGATGCCTGTGACAACTTACCGCCATCCGTTCGGAGAGCCAGTCAAGAAACGAATGCCTCAGCTGCGCGGGGTTCAGACGCCTACAGCCAGAGATCTGTGCACAAACTTATCTCGTGCCCTCTTTTGGTCATGCGCGTTCATGTGTACTGGAGGAGGGGCTCTGTGAGGAAGTGGCAGATTTTTCCCGGTTGTGTATTTTCTAATTCTACCTCACTCGAGCTGGTTTCTCCAAAATGACCTCTCCCTACCTTTAAGAACAATTAACACACACACACACACACACACACGTTGGAGTTGGCCTTTGATGTGAGGGTTTGAGATAAGCCTGGGATGTTAATCTATATGTTGATTAAGACACTCTCTGTGAGGTGAGAAGCGAGGGGATGGAGTTAGTTTTAAAAAAAGACGCTCAAACTAAATAAAACAGCCATTAATTCTCACTCACTAAGACACCTAAAAACGTTATTGTCCTCTCTAGATTTGATTCAGGGTTTGTTTTAAATGATTTGTGCTTGCTAAGGATGTTTCTTTTCAAGTTTTTGTGAAACTGTTAACTACAAGGAAGTATCTGCTTTGCTAAGAGGTTATTGATACTCATTTAAAAAGATCTTATTTAGGTTTTTAATAGTGATACCTAAGGATATTCTCTTTAGTTTGTATGGATTGTGAACTAATGTGTAATTACTTTATTAACTATAAGAAAGTCTCTCTGAAGAGGGAAATAATAAATATCCTATTCCTCCCATGATCTTTGTCTTTTTATAATTACTTCACACAACTATAAGGAAGCCCAATATGAAGTTATATGAGGGTGTAATATTAGAATGTTGCTGTATGCAACAAAAAAGGTTTGACTGGTGAAGACTCTCACTTTTACAGAGAGCTCCTCATGTTTCTTTTTAAGTTTTTGTGAAACTGTTAACTACAAGGAAGTATATGTTTGCAAAGAGGGTATTCATATTCATTTAAAAATATCTTATTTAGGTTGTTAATAGTGATACCTAAGGATATTCTCTTTAGTTGTATGTATTGTAGGGGTGTAACGGTTCAGACGTCACGGTTCGGCACATGCAGTCACACGACGAATACGCCTTTTTTTTACGAGTGGGAAAAAAGTCTGTCATTCAGGGCTGTATCCACTACACTATTTATAATCCAGGGGGGTGGTATTGCGCCTAAAAGCTGTTTGCCAGCCGCCCTTAAACGACAAATGAAGAACAAGAATAAACACAACAACAAAACGAACAAAATACAAGAAGAAGAAAAGTTAGTATGGCGATTTCAGATAACACACAGGAGCAAGAACCCACCTGCTTCTTTTAAATCAGCTGTGTGGGAACATTTCGGGTTCCCTGTGGACTACAATAACGATGAAGTGCGAGTGGTGGATCGGACGAGGACGGTGTGTCGGCTTTGTTCTACAGTGGTGCGGTATGCTAATGGGAAAAAAAATGCTAAATCATATCAGAAGGCATCACCCAGATTTGCCGGAGCCCGGCAAAAAGACAACAGCAGTTCAACAGCTGATCCCCGCTGTTTTTAAGAAGCCAATAGACATGAGAGCCGAGAGACCAAAATAAATAACGGAAGCTTTTGGCATACGTTTTTCAACGACTATGCGCTCTTGAAACAATTTCTTATTATTTTTGATGTCATATTTTCAAGACATTCTTTTTAGTTTTACAGCTTGATGAAACCTTTTTGTTTGACATCAGCCATTATAGATAATCTGGCCATCTGAGTGTGTGTGGTACTGTTTGTGGTTTGTTTTTATCTGTTTAATACAGTTAATTATTCAATATGTCAGAGTTCTTTATTTTTAAACTGAAATGTGCACTACTGTTCAAACATAAATAACAACAAATCTGGAATTATGCATTTGGGACTTTTTTTTGCTTTTTCTTGTTGTACCGAACCGTGACCTCCAAACCGAGGTACGAACCGAACCGTGACTTCTGTGAACCGTTACACCCCTAATGTATTGTGAACTAATGTGTAATTACTTTATTAACTATAAGAAAGTCTCTCTGAAGAGGGAAATATTAATTTAAAATATCCTATTGCCCCCCATGATCTTGTCTTTTTTATAATTACTTCACACAACTATAAGGAAGCCCAATATGAAGTTATGTGAGGGTGTAATATTATAATTTTTGCTATATGCAACAAAAAAAGGTTTGACTGGTAAAGACTCTCACTTTTACAGAGAGCTCCGCCGCCCCCTCAACATAACAAGTCCCGCCCTCCTCACCAGATCATTTAAAAGTAAGGGGGTGGAAGTAGATGAAAAAAGAAATATGCTCAAACTAAATAACAAGCCAGTCATTTACACTCACCAAGTCACCTTTCAAAAAATAAAAAATGGCCAAGAGACGCCTAGATATGGGTTTAATCAGCGTTTGGGGTTATGTATTCAACTATATGACGAATGAACTGCATTTCTACAATCTGAAGAATGGAGAAAAAATTAAAAATGTAAATAGGACATTTTAAAAAAATAAAAAAAGTGTTTTTTTACATTTAAAAACTGTTGTCTTCATTATAGCAAGGGGAGCGTGTCTGATACATGTGTATTACAGTCCTTCACATGCACTGTTGTCTTCATTATAACAAGGGGAGGATAACAGGGAAGATGTAGGATAAATGTGTATTGAAACGTGCGCATTATACACCCACAGAAACACAGAAACACAGAAACACACAGAAACACAGACACACAGAAAACACTAGTATGGTTTTTGTGTTTTCAGTGTTTTCTGTGTGTCTGTACACACAAAGCACAAATCATTTAAAAACAAACCCTGAATCAAATCTAGAGAGGACCATTAAGAGTCAGATGCTTGACGAACTCTACTAAAACAAAGTAGTTCGTTATCTACTTTTTCAGCTTTTATACACAAAAGTGTATCTTTCAGTAACTTTCTCAGAGAATGTAAGCATAAATCTGTCAAATGTTCAAAACAGCCTTGTTTCTGAAATAGCCTCAAAATGACAAAACTGCCATTAAGAGTCAGAATCCTAACGAAATCTACTCAAACAGAGTACTTCATGGTAGTGGTCAGCTTTTAAATACAAAAGTGTATCTTTCAGTAACTTTCTGAGAGAATTTAATCATAAATCTGTCAAATGTTCAAAACAGCCTTGTTTCACTGAAATAGCGTCAAAATCACAAACTGGCTGAAACTGTACAGTGAATTGGAGAAATTACAGCACAGAGTTTTCTACTACGACACAGATAGTATAATCTATGTGACAAGACAGGGGGAGACTCCACTGCGGCATGGTTATAACTACTCACATATTGGTGAAAGGTATCTGTGAACACCTGGAGACACTGAATCACTTATCTAACTCTAATGGCTCTGTGGCCGAGAGTTGACCGGTCATAAAACTATTAATGTCAACAATAGCTGAAACTTCCCACTCCTTAAGACAGATAACAGACTTAGTGTTGGTCGTAAAACGTAAACAGGCCGAAAGGTCAAATATCTTAAGTAAAGGCAAAATTAATCTCTAACAGTTATGTTTATGTATTTTGTTTGGCATTTCCTGTATTTTGTATTTACCTCTTGTCTTTCATTTCAGGCCCTGTTTCTTCCTCCCCTTGTTTGTTTTTCCCGCCTTCATCAGTGTCTGCCCCGCCCCTGATTGTTTCCACCTGTTCCCACTCACCTCATGTTTAAATAGTCCTGTCTCTCCCCTGTCCTGTGTCAGTTCGTCTTGTTTGTTTTCTCGAATGGTCGTGCCAAGCCTCAGTCAAGGTTTTGTTATGTTTGTTTATTTTTGTTGGCTTAACCTGTTAAGCATTGAGCCTGTTGTTCAGGTCTCAGGCTCGAAAATGACATTCCCAGAACAAATTAAATTAAATGAATAATCTTTTTTCTCAAAGTAATGAAAAACATGTGAGTTGGATGTAAAAAAGTCAGAATCAATATAGATGTTTTTTATTTTAAAGAAAATTCAGATTGAACATAGTAAAAAAAACTGTAAATTATAGTGTCCGTCCAAAAAATATGTTTTACTTATAGTGAAAACTACCTTTTTCCTCTCAAGGGCCATTTCAATTTTTTCAACATCCTCCGAGGGCCGTAGAAATTATTGACCTCTGCTTAAAAATACTAAAATCACAGCCCATTAATTTCGCCTTTCAACCTCTTAATCCAGAGATTGTACCATGCATGCACGTGCACGGTTGTGGCATGACCACCAAAACAGAAAGATATGGACACAAGATGTGCAATTTAGTTTCCTATCCATGTGAATATGATTTAAGTGGGGGGGGGGACCTAACCTGCTCTAGGGGGGTCCGGGGGCATTTTCCCCGGCTCGCAGATATGGCCTTTTTTGGGCCGTTTTCTCATTGGGATACCCAGGCGGTGGGACACCATATTAGGTTATGGGATGACCAGGGCAGTTTGGTGTCCGTGTATCGGACCCTAGGTGGCGCTATAGTCATGGGGGGGGGGGGGGGGCAAGGGGGTGTCCACAGATCAATATGGGATCCCACTCCCCATGTAGGGGTGTCCATACATCAATATGGTGTCCCACTTCCCGTGGGGGGGGTGTCCATACATCAATATGGGGTCCCACTTCCCATGAGGTTGAGATCTGTTTAAAGGTCTTTGGAAAGGGCTAAAGAGATGATTTTTCACAGGAGGCCTCTAAATAGGGCCCAGATCAGGAATCTGAAGTATGGAAACTTAAATCCACCCCGAATTTTTTTTTCTATAAAATGTCAAATTACTCACATAATCCTGACTGGAGCAAAGAGTGTGAGAGGCTCGTGCTGAAGAAGAGAGGTCAAATTGAAAAAAATTCAAAAAATGTGCTTGGCGCTCCGAGCCTTTGAGAGTGTGTTGTTGCACTTGTGTGGAACCCGCTTGCAAAATGTGGGGACCCTGCGACCTTCGAGAAGGTCAAAACCGAGGTCAGAGGTCACGTTTTCATGCCGTACGGTGCCCTTTACGGCACAAAGGAAGGTCCGACCGCTTTGAGCTTGCTCTCATTAGAACCGGCTCGGAGAGAAGATGCAGATTGATGCTTCTGCTGCTCCTAATGTTAAAGGTTACGGCTTGAAATGTAACAAAGCTCCAAAGGTCAAAGGTCACCTGTGGATGGTATACGCTACTGTTTTTGCCACTTAGGAAGGTCCGACCGCTTTGAGCTTGCTCTCATTAGAACCGGCTCGGAGAGAAGATGCAGATGTATGCCTCTGGTGCAACTAAATGTCAAAGGTTACGCCTTAAAAAATGTTGAGAAGCTGCAGTGCTGCATGAGTGTTTAAAGCACTTTGAAAAAGGCTAAAGAGATATTTCTTTCACAGGGAGACTCTAAATAGGGCCCAGATCAGGAATCTGAAGTATGGAAGCTCTCACCCACCCAGAATATTTTTCAATGAAATCTCAAATTCATTAATGAAAATGCGAAAATTATATGCATATTAGTTGAATTGAGAGAGTGAGAAAGGATCTTTACTTTTAGGTTAATTATTATAGGTTTATTTATTATGGAATTATTAAATATAAAACAATTGTGTTGAATTAAGAGAGGGATAATGGGTTACATTATCATTTATGTCAGGGTGAACAGTGAATGTGTGAAATGCTAATATTATGCTAACCGCTAGTTGCTAAGCTAACGGGAGCTATTTCAATGTATATTTCCATTGAAAATGCTAACCGCTAGCAGCAAAGCTAGCATCACAGCCATTGATCCGTTTTTTGAGACTTTGCACACGCTTTTCCCAAACCTTTTCACACGCTACTCTGGCAGTACTTTCATTCGCTTCGTATTGATCTTTAGATGTTATTTAATGCATCGTTTTTTCCATTTTTATGGTTGAAAACACAGGTACATGTCACGTTCGGAATCCTTATAATAAAGCCATGAGCCCGTTGGTGGGGGAGTTCCGGGTTCGAAACTCTTCTCAAACTCTCCATATTTTAAGTTGATTATTGTAGTTAGTATAATAGGTTTATTCATTTTGTAACTATTAAATGTAAAACACATAATTTGGGTGATTATATTAAAAAGTAGTACATTTACAAGTGTGAATTCAGGGTGTCTGTTTTCAGAGACTTTGCACACGTTTTTCACACGCTAGTCTGGGAGTACTTCCATTCGCTTCGTCTTGATCTGTAGATGTCATTTGATGTCTCATTTGTTCATTTTGATGGAGAAAAAGTAGTACATTGAATTAAAATGATGAGCTTCACAGCTTCACGTTTTTCGACAAAATGTTCACACGCTAGGCGTCCGAGATAAGTTGCATTCGCTTCGTCTTGATCTGTAGATGTGATTTCATGTCTCATTTGTTAATTTTGATGGAGACAAAGTAGTACATGACGTGTGAATTCAGAGTGTCTGACCTGCATCATTAGCCTAATATCATTTATGTTCAAATACTGACATCGGGTCCAATGGCTCACTGCGTTAACACTCACCCCTACATGCGGGGCAAGACGTGCTTAGGTGGCATAGAGTGACAGCCAATACAATCGCAGCATTACTGATGCTGTCCATGGTGCTGAACCACTGTCTTAGCCAGCTGATATTTCTTCTGTTCGCAGGTTCGACACCCGGTTGGGGCAAAGTCTGTGATACATAATCAAAGATAAAGAGCTATCTATGAATCAAGAAATGTGAATCCTAATTTGTTATAGTAACTGTTATTGTGTTTATATTTATTTATTACCTTCAAAAGAAAAACTCCGAAGGTATTATTTATATTTAAGATATGGACCATGTAGTATAAATAATTTACTTATGAATGAGACATGTAGATATTAATCAAAAAAACATCTTTATTGTAAACAACAGAAACACAGCAGATTATGTACAAAACATATAATATATAAGTAACAAAATAAGGTAGAAGTAAATAAAGTAAATAATATTTTGTTAAATAAAGTAAATATAAAAAAGTAAATAAAGCAGTAGCAAATAGAGAATGAAATAATGTAAATGTTTTAAAACACAGGATGACAATTTGGCATTAACAGACACACAGGAGGAAAACAACAGAAGTGATTTCCCTATTCATGAAAGTCATTTTCCCTTGTCAGCCTCCCATCTTTTTTTTTCTGCCTCATAAAAATCAGACTCCTTGAAGTCTTCCAGGTCATCTGCTTCTCCATGCCCCGATCCCTGTAGAGGGATAACACTTTAGCAGGACAGTACACATACTTCCCTGCTACGCCTGGGAATCCTGTGTGTATGTGAGGACTGTTTGGGCCCTGCTTGAGTTCCTTTCTACAAAATCCGCATTTTCGACCTTTGTGCTCTGGCTCAGTGTTCTTTCTTTTTAGCTGGACTCTTGCCTCCACCCTTTGCTTCATAGCTTCCAGTTCCCGCGGAAAGAAAGCTGTCTCGGCAAAGTCTCCAAATGGCATTTTAGGGTCTGTCAGACCTTCAGCACCATACGTTTTAAAAACTTTGGTGGAGCAGTAAAAGTATCTGACAGTGCCCTGCATATAGAGGTGGTGGATGGAAGAGCCATCATTTTCAAAGCGGGCCTTTGGCTGGCCGCAGGAAAGACACCTTTTTGTCTGTTTCTTCTTTTGTTGTTGTTGTTGTTGCTGGTTGGCCATAATGTTTCTGACCAAATTCTCAACATGTTCTAGTGTCAGAGGTGTGGCTGGGGTCTGAACAGGAAGTGTGGGGTTGAAAACAGCAACAGGCATGGTAACAACTGGCACCCTGGTGGTCTCACTACCCTCTGTGAGAGAGTGCCAGAGGACCTGCCTCTCTTGTAGTTTCTCCGGGCTGATGTTTATGGAGGAGCTGGAGTTCAGAAGCTTGCTGAGATGCTTCACAAACTGACAAATGTGGTGTTTTGTAGTTGGGTGAAGCATACTAATTGGGTCTGTGCAGGAGTCAAGCACAAGAGCAGCATAGTCCTTGTCCACAAGCTTCAGCATGTCCTTCTGACCATGGTGTTTGTTGAGCAGGTTGTCAACAGCCTGCCTCATAGGGCCTGTCCAGCGCTTGTGGTCCAACACAAACACCCTCCCACCAGTCTTCACAGGTCCAGTGCGAGCCGCAGTTGGCGAGGACAGCAGAGGCAGAGACTTCAGACATGTGGTTTCTATAACAACAAAAGAGAGATATTCATTAATGTCTAAGAAAACAAAGGTTCTTTATAGAAATAAATGATTGGAATCCAGTCAATGACGCTGAAAGATTATTCACTACTTTGTCTGTGCGTCTAAAGTTTACCTGGCTCTGTGTGAGGCTCCGGAGCCGTTCCTGCAGTCACCTCTTGTTTCACTGAAGGAGGGTTTGCAGGAAACTGAAACAGCTTGGTTGTGGGGATGGAGGGTGGCTGAAGAAGCTCAGACTGGGCAGTGGGGTTGCTGCTTTGAGGAGGTGTATCCAGGGCCTGGGTAGAGTCTGCCTTGCTCCTGTGCTTATCCCAGTCTAGAGGAACTGTGCGGCAATCAGGCTCCACATATTCCAGGCCAAACTTCTCTCCAGTGTCTCTGTTAGGGAGATGAAAAGCAGGATACTTAACATGCCCAAACACCTGTTGAGAGACTGCATTGATCTCGCCCATCAATGCAGGATCAAAGACGGCTGGAAGTTTGACATCTGGCTGTTTCAGGTCCACCAGTCGCTGGTAATTCCACCACGCCACCCCTGTCATCGCCTGAGCTTGAAACAGCTCTGTGGAAACACGTGTGCCAGTGACCCACTGAGCCTGGTGGAAGTGATAGCCTTCCTGCTGGGATGTGCCTCTGATGGGGATCCACACAGGAACTTTGGCTCCTTCACCTGGCACATGGTTCAGCTGCAGTGTTCCTCCATGCCTGTACATGATCCCTCCTTCTACCTCTGGATCGCTCAGGCAACCTCGCAGGATGTGTATCCGCTGAATACTAGGGCTGTGCATCTTCACTGGTCTCACGATTCGATTACGATTATCCTGTCAACGATTCGATTCAATTCGATATCCCGATGCATCACGATTCATACCAATGCGTTGCATCCTCAATTTTCTATATTACTGCACATGGCTTATTTTTCATCAATGCATACATGCAGTAAATACATATGAACTCTCTTTTTATTATTTAGAAAGTGCTTCAGAAATCAATAACATAAATGTCTTGACATTAATTTATAAACCAAAATAAATAAATTGTATAGGTCTAGCCTCCCTATGTCTGTGTGTGAAGTTGTTCCGTTGCTTCCTGTGGCATCACACACAGGACTTGAGTCTGAACCATAGACTGTATATAGGTCTGAACATGGAGAAGCAGCGTTTAGTTATTATGCTCCAAATATCTGGAACAAACTCCCAGAAACCTGCAGGTCCGCTGCAACTCTGACTACTTTTAAATCCAGGCTGAAGACTTTTCTTTTTGTCGCTGCTTTTAATTGAATTATTAATATCTTAGACTGCACTGTAACTTTTATCACTGTAACTTTTATCCTTGTATTTTTTTTTTTTTAATGTTTATTTTACTAGCTTTTCTTTTTAATGACTGATTTTAAATGCCATTTTCTTAATGTCTTTTTTTTTTTTTTTGTAAAGCACTTTGAATTGCCTTTTGTTGAAAAGTGCTATATAAATAAACTTGCCTTGCCTTGCAGACAACAGGAGTATTTACAAACTAAAATACTGCATGTGGGTGCACACTTACATTCTCTGTTTTACTGTTACATAAATCCCATGAATGTATGAGATTAAATTAGCTTCATTATATCTCAGTGATTAAGTGAATAATAAAGTTTCTATCTGGTCACTATCAGCCTGTCACTCATTATTTTCAGGGAGGGGGCGGGGTTTGGAGGAACGGAGAGGAGACGGTGATCGCGGAAGCTTTTTTCCTCCTACCTTCACAAACTTTACACACGTATATATCGTCTGAAAATTGTTAGAGGACATTCATACTTTGCAATCCAACACTTAATTAAATCCACCAAAAACCTGACATGATTGTAACGCGATTATTTTTGAAAAACATAAATCCCTGTGCCTCAGCGACACGGAGTGATTCAGAGCGGGTCCTTCTGCTGTTGGTTCTGGACTGGTGGTGTTGTGTTGGTGGATAAAGCAGACGGCTCCGTGTTTGGTGTTGCTGTGCCGCTGTCACGTCTGTTCCCTGATCTCTGCGTCACCGACCGATTTGATATTAAAGTGACAGAAAAACGACGTTATAGTAAAGCCGCGGCCGGAAAATCAGGAAGCAACGTTACTACGCTATAACCGATTATCTTCCGTCACTGCATCGATACCGAATCGTCCACGTCCGCATCGCAATGCATCGTAGAAACGATTATTTTCAACACCCCTACTGAATACGCCAGCATTTCAGCATAGAGGCTTTGAAGAGAGGGCGCCCATTAGGGTCTGTTGCAAGGTGGAAGTGCTGGAAAACCCCCTCCACTCTCTTAATGAGCTCCTCGGGATGTGGGATCCTGATCCTGCAGTGCTCACGTGTGTGAGGCTTTGTTGGGTTGGCAGGCTGGATTCCACAAAAGGCATAGGCATCTTTAAGCCTCTGCAGGTCTTCCTGATCCACCACAGAAAAGGCTGCAGACAGGAACTGAGCAAAAGAGCTGTAGAGGGGATGATGCTCGGACACACACTCACGCATCAATCGCCTCAAACAATGGAACAGGTCAAGCTTGATGAGCATGTTCGCATTGAAGTTGGACCTTGATGCACATGTATTGAGCACGTTACCGGAGGTAGCCTGAGCAGCAATGGCATCAGATGTCATCCAAGCATCCCAGTTCAGATGCTCCCCTTCACATGACTCTGACACCCTAAAAGCTGCACAGCAATCCCTGAAAAAAGAAATAAATACAGTAGAGTAAAGCCTTAAATGTTATAACAATCATAACAATCACTGTACAATCACATGTATGCATAGAAATATACTTATTTGTATGTGATATATTTATTTTTAGTAATTATTATCAATTGATACATGCAGTCATGTGTATTCAGTCATGACAGTATCATTATCTGTATGAGCTAAATGAATGCAGAGAGCTGTTATTTCATCAAATATTAAACGTATGTATTAAATAATATTGATCCAAACATACCTGTCTACCCAGTGGTACTGTGCTTTTTCCACGCCTGCAGTTCTGTAGCGCTGTTCCAGCCCCTGGTACAAGGGCTTCAAGGACTTCTCAGTCTCAGACTGCACCATCACCCATGAGAGGATCATCCAGTTTTCATTCATCACTGCATATGATGACATGGTCCCGGATGAGAAGGTGACCTTCCTCGCAACTTTGCGAGTGTGGTCTGATCGGAAGGTCTGTCCAAAGGTGCCCTGCAGTAATTTGGTGATGGCGCCCTGCTGGTATTGGTACTCATGCAGGAGGCAGTCTGTCAGGTAGTGTGCAGACACAGAGATCCCGTTCCAGCCATCAGAGTCCCCATACTCTCCAAAGGGAGCCGGCTTGGTTTGAGCCTGGCCAGAGCCCCATGGATTGCAGCTCCATCTTCATCCAGATCCTCTGCTGCGGCGAACAGTTCCAATGACTGACATCCTGGTTGTAGGCAGGAAGAGGAAGAGGAGGAGGAAGAGGAGGAGGAGGAGGAGGAGGAGGAGGAGGAGGAGGAGGAGGAGGAGGAGGAGGAGGAGGAGGAGGACAGCAGCTGGGGACCGTTGATGGCCTGGGTAATGGCTGACCTAGGCAGACAATAAATAAAAACACATGGCAAATAATTACGATTGTGTGTGTGATTTTTTGAAAAATGATTTTTAGCAAGTACACATCCAAATGAGAAACATTCAAACACTTGAAGGTGCCTTAAACATTTATGTATTATTATTGTTAGTATTACTCACTTTGCGTTGGTGCAGCTGGTGGGTGCAGTGTCGGTAGAGAGGGCTCTGCAGAAATCTCACGAGCCACTATAGAAAATATTCAAACATGTCGTTATTATCAACAGTAACATAAAGAAATAATGTTGACACTTAGCATCTTCACTGTAGTCAGCAAACTGTACAAGGGGCAAAGAGTCAAACACACCTGGAACAGTAATGTGGGTCTCTGTTGGTGTCGGGGCGGATGGTTCCGGCATCAGAAACATCAGCTCCTTTGGAAGGGGCACGAGGGTCTTCACAGGCAGAGCAGGGGCTGCATGGAGGCAACAGACTCATCAACATGTTGCACAGATGCAGGTGATTCAGGGTTTAAATGTATAAACAGTAATATAATGCATTACCTTCTACTAGTGAAGCCTTCAGCTCAGTAGAGAGGGTAGCAGAAGACACTAACATAGAAACGTGTGTCAGTTTATTCATGTTATGGCAATATAGAAATAACTAATGATGTTAGTAAGACCAAACATCACCTGCACACTGCAAACACATGCCTTCAGGTGTTAGTGACCACAGCAGTTTAAATGTGTACTTTTCATTCAATCCAAATAAGAACAAAAGCAGTAACTTACCCTCAACATGACTGGTTTCAATTCATAGTCACTAGGACAACACGTAGAAGAGCAAAGACAAACAGACCAGAACATGGTCAGACCAGAACATGGCCAACATGTGACGGAAAGTCATTTTGGGAAAATAATTCATGGTCCCAGAGTTCATCAGTAACTTTCAGAAAGATCAACCTCTTTTTCTTCTTGGAGCTTGTTGTGGGCTTGCTGATGATGATGGTGCAGACACCGCTGCAAAAAACAAATGGAAAGAGTGATCCATAAACATATATTGAGCTGTACAAAAAAACGAGGAACAGCGAACTGAACTGAACTGAACTATACATGATTTTAAATCTTCAGGCAAAACAAGCAGAGACAAGATGTTCACTCACAGCTCTGCACATGTTCAGAAGGAGAGATACTCAGCATCGCTTGCTCCAGCTCTTCATCTTGATCCATCCCTATATGCAATCAGACAAGACTTAGAACATCCTTCAAAACGTCTTTACTGTAATTAATGTGGACACAATCACGACTGACATAATGGAAGTGTATTCCTTATGTTTTAATAAACAATACTTACCCAACAGCATATTTCTGACAACGCTAACAAACCAGACTCACCCATGGCCTCAGCAGGAGCAAGTGAGGGATGTGTCGTGGTGGAGCCAGAGGGGGGGTGCAGCTTCTTCTGCAGGTACTGTTGCAGCCTATGCATCCTTGTACCTGCAGCACATTTCTTCTTCACTATGAAGGCGGCATAGCCATCATCCCTGCTGTCCCAAATGTCTCTCCAGGTGTTTTTGGCACGATTGCCAAAGCCGACCAGCTGCTCATCCTCTGACGCTGCTGCTGCAGCAACAACTGTCTTCTTCGCCTCATAGTCCTGAAGTGAATGGATCTCCCCAAAGCTGAGGGCATAGCTCAGAAAAGTCAGAAGGCTGTCCTTGCTGTGCCCCTCTGCCATGAACAATCCTGCAGCCTCCTCCTTCTGCTGGTTCGTGATCAGGTACATGGTATACCCAATGTCATTTTCAAGGAGCCAGCGGAAGGACTTGCCCTTATATTTCCCAAACTGCAGGATGTATTCTCCAGCCACCTCCGTTCTATCAGAAGCATCCCCTCCTCTCATACGGATTACGGTGAGCGCGTTTAGCTTGACCACTGCCTCCTTCACGGGTGCATGCTGGTCCTGTAGAGACGGGTTGTTTTTGAGAAGTCTGGCTGCATCTGTGGGATCCTGCCGCAGATATCCCAGCGGACCCTTTCAGAATGTGACAGTCATCCTCCCGGGGAAAAAACGAGCAGCGTTTTTGCATTTTATCTGTCGAGAAGAATATATATATATATATCAGTGAGTTAATGATGTTCACAGGTGGGGTCTAATAGAGAGCAGACATTATGGTGTTAACATCTCAGCCCTAGCTTTAACTGTCTGCACATTCACATTGTGCTATGATATATGTAGTGCTATTTTACTTTGGATCAGGTTGATCTTTGTTCCTGTATGTATGGAGCTGTGTGTTTGTTGAAACAAACTATTTACACTTCAGTTACCCCCCATGGGTCAAACCCTTTCAACTATCAAAGGGAGCTCAGCCAAGGCTGAATTCACACCTCAACTGCCTTTGTTACAGGGTCTCAGCTGCCTCCCCCCAGTCATGTGACCCAGGTAACACTTTAGTGTGAAGTGTCCTATCTAAAAAGAAAAAGATGTATGCTGTCCAGTCTGTCCCTGAGTAGTTATGTTGCACTCCAACAGTGCAACACAATGATACAGAAAAACAGACAAATATAGTACAAGTAAATATTAAAAAGTAAATACATGGTACACTTACATGCTAGTTAGCGTTAATTTATATATTTAAATATACATTAATGTAAACGCACACACACGGAGGATTTCGCCACAAGTAACTCGCGGCCTGACCAAGTCAACAAAAACACAATAAACTCATACAGAAATCCTACCACATGAACTTTAAGCGGCTTAAGTTGAATTAACTTTACATTAACATGTAATTCATCCCAAAGTGCCGTGTGTGCATGCAGCCGTTAGACACGATACACGTAGGAAACACGGACCACTTTATAGCGTTCATCGAAACTAAAACACGTCAGACAAAGCCCAGATAACATAACATTACATGTCGCTTCTCTGTTAATTCATGTTACTATAACTTACCTTATAGTTTGGTCGTAATGTCAGGAGTAGAAAAAGTCGCTGTCCAGTCTCTCAATCACTCACTCACTCACTGAAGGAGAGCGGGGGGCGGGGAGGAGCAGACAGGTCTCACTGGCAAAAGTGTGCCCGCGGGGTGGTCCCGAGTTCGAATCCATGCTGTGGAGGTCTGCCTGTGGAGGTCTGCCTGCACCTCAACTGGTGCCTGCAGACCTCCACTCTCAGGACAGTTCCGGTGCAGACCTCCACTCTCAGGACAGGAAGTGCACGCTAAGAATTCCAAAATAAAAATCACCACTATCAGTACAGTGCCACTTTCCAAACAGGTAATGCACGCAAATACAAAATAAAATCGGATCGTGACGCATCGTGACACTTATTATACACATATGTATATATGTATATATGTATATATCTATATATATAGTGCAGTAGAATATTTGAATGTATTCATGTTAGCTCCAAATGAATAAGCTTAAAAATGAGAATGATTTGGGTTAAAACTGTGACCTGGACTTTGGGCAAGCACATGTGAGTTTTGAGAGACCATATGGACTTTTAAGGACAAAGGATCTGCGGGGGAAGGTGGCCGCATGTCTTGACTTGCACTGTATGCAAATGCTCTCGCCACCTGTGAGTGGGGGAACTTAAGATTTGGGGTGTTGGGGATATTTGGGCTGCCAATCAAAGTGGGGGGATCAGAGACCCCTCCCATTGCTAGAGAGTACAAATGAAGAGACGCAGCTGTGTTCAGTCTCTTTCTGCTGGCTGGCTGACGTGATCACAAGGTAATTTGGGTTCCCAAGTATATTGTATTCCAAGTATATTGTATTCCAAGTATATTGTATTGCAAGTATATTGTATTGAATGTAATGATTTCTGGTGCATTGTAATATTGCCATTAAAGTAGAGTACGGTTGACTTGCTGGCACTGAATTCCTTCCATATAACACAGCTCTAGACGGACGCGGAGATATTTGAAACGTGGAGCATAAATCCCTTTCAATATCTAACAAAATGGTGCCCCCGACGTGCAAGATAACGAGCTGAGGAGGAATTCAGACGACCGGATTGGGTCGAGAATAAGCGCTTTTAAACACCTCAGACAATCACGCAGGGCCCTGCATCGTTCTACAAAAGGTACAGACACCTGTTATATAAATCGATTGTCTGTGATTGAATACACTAAAATTTTAGGATTGTCTGAAGGCGTTTCACAGTGTTTTTAAAGTTTAAATGGAATATACAATGCATATTTTAAACATAGTCGTTGATCGCAGGTAGATATAGTCCGGCGTGGCGTACATAGACAGTTACATATTGATTACAGTTTGGCGCGGATCTACAGGTAGATAAAGTCCTGAGTGGCGTACATAAGAGCAGTTTAGCGCGGATCTGTAGGTATCTTAGTCCACAGTGGCGTAAAGCCGGTGCAGTCTGTGGGTTGCGTGTTTTGAGTACCGCACGACAGAACCTGGAAACCCGATATTTAGATCGGGTCGCCGGCTAGAACTGAGGAGTTTTACAGGACAGACGAACGCTCAAAAGCTAAGAGCCGGAGGTCTGTGTTATGGTAATTACTCAATATTTGTGAATCTCAAAGAAGCACTCGGATGAGTGAGGCTCATTTGTGGTCTGCTGCTGCCATCTAGTGGCTGAAAGGGGGTAGCACACCTTTGACATTGTTATATGAATTTAGCTTCAAGCGCTGAGTTTAAACATTACATTGCTGACCGGTATTGAAGACGGGAAGCGCGTTAATAGTAACTACGACAATAGCCCAGTATATTAATACATGTGAGCACATATTAATTGAGTCAGATAAATAAAAGCGAAGTGAATATGGAACGACAGAATGCTAAAAACGATTCTGAAATTCCAGGTAGTTACCGGGAGCAATGGGAACAGATTAAGAGATTGATTTTAAGCGGTGTCAAACAGGGGGCTAAAGAAAAGGCTTGTACTGATCTCCGATTCCTACACGATAAAATGATAACAGAGAATAGAGTGGGAGATGACGACACTATAGGTAATTTGGGCACAGCATTGAATGTATATGAAAGACAGATTGTAACGCAACTTGCACACCTAAACGAACAGAAACCCAGATGGTTTGCTCGTAGCAAATGGAACAAACAGACGCAGGCACTAGATAGATTGAGGAGGGTTTGTCACAATGCTGCCCTCGCAATGAGTGGAATTACAATTCCTCCCGTCACAGACCAAAATCTCCCGGGTGCAATGGCAATCCACAGCCCGATAAAAACAGATGAATTTAACACTCTTCTGTTCCCTCATGGTGTTAAAGACACAGAGGTGCCTACAGATGGCGACATTCTGGACTATGTCGCAGAACGAGTCGAATATTTTAGAACAATGCAAAATAATGTTGTCTCTAACTCAGAGCACAAATCTCAAACGGAGCCCAAACTAAATCCTGCTATTCTCACACGCTCCTCTCTCCTTTACCCGGATTTAGGTAGTTTAATTACACAAACCCCTCCCCCTTATTCTCTGCCCGATGAAAGCGCAAATAAATTACAAATGATATTGACAGATGCATCGGAAACAGAAGGAGAGGAGACGGCCATGAGCTCAGGGAACTATAGAATGATGGGAATAGTAGCATTGACGCCGCTGAGGGGCGTCCCTACTCCAGAGACAAGACTAAAAGTTAAAAAAACACAAGTTTCCTCCTCGTTAGACAGAATACACAGCGCACACACCACGTGGAGGCCTACTTGTAACTCAGACCAGGGGGGGGTTTCCCCGAGCAGGGACAGTCGACCACTTAATAGGGACCTCAACTCAGAACAATTGGCTTCCCTTCTGACAGATCTTACAGAGAGACACACAGGCGCTACACAAACAGAGATAACATACACAACTGACCTCCTAGACGAGAGGGAAATACGAGAAAGGCGGTGCTACGAACAACAGATTCAAGATAGACGCAAGGAGGAAGTCGGGAGACAGGAACAGAGCGGATATGAGAGCTTGGTAGAAGATATAGAGGAAATTAGGGAGAGGAGAGGCCAGCACACAGATGTACACAGGTGCGCTGAGGAGGGGGAGAGAGGTGAGCCTTTTCAGAACAGATCGCGCCAGACGTCTACGTCTTATTACCCATGTCCAAGGGGGACAGTGGTGGAGGGATAGCGGGCCATAAAAGGGAGAGAGACACAGCAAGCCATGAAACTGAGGAGTTTTACGATGAAGCAGGAGGCCAGTGTCGTAAAACACAGCTATGAGGACACTTTGAAGCAGGACGCCAGGGTCGTAAAGTTCCCAGGTCACAGCATTTGCCTCTGCATTCTATGCATTACCATTCTTTCTTGATGTTTCTGAAAATGAAAACACAGTAAATGGGATTCTTTTTCAGAAAAGGGGGAGTTGTTAGACAATAGGAATTTCATATTTACATTTTTATAGTCTAAAATCTATTGTAGTATTTTTTTAGGTATCATAAAACAGCACTGTTTTAGCTTTTTAGGTCAAGTTAATTGAAGATTGGAGAATGTTAATTAGGCGTCCCTAAAAATGATGGGATGTACTACACAAATTATCTGTTAAATTCTGATTTTAGATTAATCAGATGACATGTCTTATTTTATACAGTCCTTTAATGACAGAGGTTAAAAACCTGGACACTTATTTTTATGTATATACTGCCATCAGGCATATATTTAAATCCAGAGACAGATGCAGTCTCTGTTTTGAACAAATATCACAATGAAAAATAGTGGTAGCGAATCATCTTTATGTCAAATCATGTCGGGAAGAGATGAGGAGTTTTGTTTTGAAACAAAAGTTTGAACTGAGCCATGTTGGTTTTCAAAAAGCTGACTTTTCAAAATGAAACAGATCACTTTTGAGTGTACAGTAGCAGTTTGCATGGAGATTTATTTGTGAACACTACAGTAGCAGGATGTATTTACCTGTCCTAGGAAAGGGACAGATTATAAGTAAAAGACTGGTTAGAAATGGAAATAAGAAAAGGTTGTTGAAGGCTGAAGAGAAAAGAGAACAGATGGATAGAAGAAGACTGAAATAGATGGACAGGGCAAGATATTAAATGTGTTGAAGTGATATCTTGCTCAGAAGGATAAAAGGTGGTTAAAATACCACGAGTGAAGTTGGAAAAAGTATGTAGGAGAGAGAGAGAGAGAGACAAGACAATTAAGATGTTTGAAAAGATTAGAAAGAGTAAAGGTTATATAAAGTTAACTACTATTCTGGACAATGTCATATTGTTTTATGAGTAAAAAACATGAAATAAAATATATTACTAGATATAATAAAACATGTGAAGAGACAGGCATGAAATGGTTAGACGCATTGCCCCTAGTTCTTATGTCAATCAGGAGCTCAATTAACAAAGGGACAGGTTTCTCTCCATTTGAGCTCACTCATGGTCACCAGTTCCCAGGAGCCCTGAGCGTAGGATTGAGGGATTTGTATCAGATTTCTCCACACAGGTTACAGAGGCAAAAGGGGGACATCAAACCCAAGTGGCTGAGACCCAGGTTCTCTGGACCCCATCGGGCGATGCAGAGGACATCTCACGCTGTCCGCTTGGAAGGGAAAGGAGACATCTGGTACCACTGGAATCAGTGCGCAGTGGGGAAACCTCCAGGAAGGATGTGTGAAAGCTGTCATCTTCCGCGTGCTGGGCCTGCTGTACCTGACCAAGCAAGGGTGGCGACTCCACGGTGTGGGAAGCGTATCCAAGGACGCAGTATCAGGAGTTCCGGGTCTCGCCACGGATGGAAGTACCTGACACTACGCAGACAGTGAAACCAGGAAAGTGAGTGTTCACCAGAGCGATAAAGAGGAAGAGCAGGCACTCGCCAAAGGGGGAGGGTCCCTACCAAACACTCCTGTCTACATCGACTGCAGTTAGACTGGCGGAGAGACCATCCTGGATACATCTGACTGTGAAGCTGTTTAAACCTAAAAGACAGAAACTCGCCTCTACTGTGGTGAAGTCTGGCTACAAAGGGAGGTGATTTCCAATAAGGGCACCTGTCTCAAACCAGTGAAGAAACCAACAGAACCCAGTAGAATTTAAAGAGTGGACGTTAGCAGGGAAACAGTAACGGGTCTGAGGGAGAGAAACTGACGATGTACAGAGAAAGAATTAGACCATGGGGATTACATTAAAACATGTGCCTATACAATCTACCTACCTCAGCCGTTTGGGTACTTTTGTATATGAATTTGACCTTGCAGCTGCCTCTCCTTATGATAGGAGGCAGGGCATTTCAGGTTGTTCATATTTATGAGAAGACAGACTTGCTGTCTCCTAAATATCTCATTTTGACTAAAGCGGAATGAAGTATACATGAAGTAATGTTAAAGCTTGAAGACACTGCAATCTTGCAGATTACAGATTAATTGAATCACCACTGTGAAGGTTATACCTTATGACGATTGACTATACTCAATCAGAATGATTGAAGGGTTTTAACTTTGTTGTTACTAAGTGATGTAATTGATGTATGGAGTTATTTACATATTTTGGTATTTCTAACACGGTCGTATGAAGTTGATATGTGGAGCCATTTCTGAACGTTTAAATAGTCTGAATCCCAGAACGAATGTGAATGTTCTTGAAAGTAGTTGATTTATTAAATTTAAATCAAAAGGGGGATTGCAGTAGAATATTTGAATGTATTCATGTTAGCTCCAAATGAATAAGCCTTAAAAATGAGAATGATTTGGGTTAAAACTGTGAGCTGGACTTTGGGCAAGCACATGTGAGTTTTGAGAGACCATATGGACTTTAAGGACAAAGGATCTGCGGGGGAAGGTGGCCGCATGTCTTGACTTGCACTGTATGCAAATGCTCTCGCCACCTGTGAGTGGGGGAACTTAAGATTTGGGGTGTTGGGGATATTTGGGCTGCCAATCAAAGTGGGGGGATCAGAGACCCCTCCCATTGCTAGAGAGTACAAATGAAGAGACGCAGCTGTGTTCAGTCTCTTTCTGCTGGCTGGCTGACGTGATCACAAGGTAATTTGGGTTCCCAAGTATATTGTATTCCAAGTATATTGTATTCCAAGTATATTGTATTGCAAGTATATTGTATTGAATGTAATGATTTCTGGTGCATTGTAATATTGCCATTAAAGTAGAGTACGGTTGACTTGCTGGCACTGAATTCCTTCCATATAACACAGCTCTAGACGGACGCGGAGATATTTGAAACGTGGAGCATAAATCCCTTCAATATCTAACAATAGATATATACGGACACCTTGTTTTGTTGTTACTATCAGTACAGCCGCAGCGCATCGAGACGCATCGTGACACTTATTATATACATATGTATATATATATAGATATATACGGACACCTTGTATTGTTGTTACTATCAGTACAGCCGCAGCGCCACTTTCCGAACAGGAAATGAACGCAAATAGAAAATAAAATCGTACTGACACTTATTATCTATATATAGATATATATGTATTTATATATATAAATACGACATCTTGTATTTTAGTTACACCCGCTAGACAACAGTGGAAGGTTCGAGAAACAACCGTGTTTGCCGGGTGCACCGCCACGGAGGTGGGGAGGTTCCAGCTGGGAACCTCCACCCCACTGCGAGACCCGTGGGACCCTGGGACCCCTGGACGGTGCGTCTTGGTCACGCGCATATTGGCCGGCCCGGGAAGGAAAAGACACGCAGAGTGGGGGAAGTCCCCCACCCCAACGCAGCACACTCTCCCGGCCATCAGAGTCGAACCCGCAGTTCGGAGGAACCGACCGCCAGAGCACCGGTGTTGCAGTATAACTTGAGTCATGACAACTGCGACATTCTATTATTTTCGTCATAGGAATCCGGGGCGTGTACATTGAGGACCCATTGTTGACTTACCATGTTGATCGCCTCGTTTGTCATTTACGTTCATCTTTTGCTATATCTGTCTTCCTAAGATCACTGTGATGCACATTCAGTACTCTTATGTGAGGTTGTGGGTGAGAGGTCGATATCGTGACGCTTACAGGGAGGTATCGAACATTACAAAGTAGGTGACTGTGTGGATGCCTATTCAAAATATTGCAAACTTGAATAAATCATTTAAATTATATATTTGTGTCCGACTTTCATTTGAACATCGTTCTTAATGTGATGTATAGTAGCTTTGATAGCTGTCCATACCTTCAGACAGCCTAAAAGTAAAAACACAAGTTGTTTATTCACAGCCCGAACGCTCATCGAGATGACTGGATCACTCATGACAATGTGATCAGCTCCGATTAAATTGTGATATATAAATGCTGTAGCTATTCTCCAGGGAGCACGTTTTTTTTAATGAAATACCTGTATCCCTCTCATAACAAGACTACACTGTGCAGGAAAAACAATATACATGAAAATAACCTTGATGCATGGGAATGAAACACAAACTATCTTCCGTGGCTATACTGATATGTCACAGTAACGGTAAACTTTGAACCCGAATTAAATGGTGTTTTGTTTTGAACCATTTACCAACATCGCAAGACATTCTGACACCAGAGAAAAATTGTGCGGGTAGATTAGTAAACCTGGTGTTTACCCTTCAGGCTCATCAAGATCCAGGCTGTCGGGTGTTTCTTTTCCCCATGACCGCCTCACTGCAACAAATATCCCGCTTATTACTCACGGCCATACTAAACAAACAGATCCCATTCCGTGTTGCTGTTATTGTTACTTCCCTCTCTGCCTTCATTCTGGTGATTTATCTGATAGTTCAGGGGCGTTCAGCGCTCCGTCTATTAACCTCTTTTGCTTTCTCTTTCTTGATCCTCCTTAGCAACCTTCATTGTAGTCATCGACAGTGGTCTGTACTACTGTATTAACAACGTGTCACATGTTCAATGAATCAGAAATCGAGTATTCAACTAAGCCGTGTAATAAAGTTGTGAGTAGCCTTAATGGCCTACACAGTTGTTATGCTATACCACATTGTCCTCACTGGATGTATAATAACCTAGCCGTTCTTTTAAGGTTATTTTGGTAACTCAGAAGTCGGCTAATATAAAGTAGTGTAGTCATTACATTTCAGAGACAGTAATATTGTAATGTGACGTAGCCTATTACTTAAAAAAGACAGTACTAAGTAATGTACTGTATTACATTTTGGAAGTAACTTGCCCAACACTGCAGATGATCTTACTTTTAGGGTGTCTGAAGAACATTAAAAACGATATACAAATGTTTTATGTATTCAACTTGTGCCCCGCTGGACTTACGTTTCTGTGGTTGACTACTGTGACATATCAGTATAGCCACGGAAGATAGTTTGTGGTTTCATTCCCATGCTTCAAGGTTATTTTCATGTAGCCTATGTAATTGTTTTTCCTGCTCAGTGTAGAGTCTTGTTGTGATGAGAGGGATACAGGTATTTCATAAAAAAACGTGCTCCCTGGAGAATAGCTACAGCATTTATATCACAATTTAATCGGAGCTGATCACAACTTGTCATGAGTGACTCTCCCCTGTCCTGTGTCAGTTCGTCTTGTTTGTTTTCTCGAATGGTCGTGCCAAGCCTCAGTCAAGGTTTTGTTATGTTGTTTATTTTGTGTGCTTAACCTGTTAAGCATTGAGCCTGTTGTTCAGGTCTCAGGCTCGAAAATGACATTCCCAGAACAAATTAAATTAAATGAATAATCTTTTTCTCAAAGTAATGAAAAACATGTGAGTTGGATGTAAAAAAGTCAGAATCAATATAGATGTTTTTTATTTTAAAGAAAATTCAGATTGAACATAGTAAAAAAAACTGTAAATTATAGTGTCCGTCCAAAAAATATGTTTACTTATAGTGAAAACTACCTTTTTCCTCTCAAGGGCCATTTCAATTTTTTCAACATCCTCCGAGGGCCGTAGAAATTATTGACCTCTGCTTAAAAATACTAAAATCACAGCCCATTAATTTCGCCTTTCAACCTCTTAATCCAGAGATTGTACCATGCATGCACGTGCACGGTTGTGGCATGACCACCAAAACAGAAAGATATGGACACAAGATGTGCAATTTAGTTTCCTATCCATGTGAATATGATTTAAGTGGGGGGGGGGACCTAACCTGCTCTAGGGGGGTCCGGGGGCATTTTCCCCGGCTCGCAGATATGGCCTTTTTTGGGCCGTTTTCTCATTGGGATACCCAGGCGGTGGGACACCATATTAGGTTATGGGATGACCAGGGCAGTTTGGTGTCCGTGTATCGGACCCTAGGTGGCGCTATAGTCATGGGGGGGGGGGGGGCAAGGGGGTGTCCACAGATCAATATGGGATCCCACTCCCCATGTAGGGGTGTCCATACATCAATATGGTGTCCCACTTCCCGTGGGGGGGGTGTCCATACATCAATATGGGGTCCCACTTCCCATGAGGTTGAGATCTGTTTAAAGGTCTTTGGAAAGGGCTAAAGAGATGATTTTTCACAGGAGGCCTCTAAATAGGGCCCAGATCAGGAATCTGAAGTATGGAAACTTAAATCCACCCCGAATTTTTTTTTCTATAAAATGTCAAATTACTCACATAATCCTGACTGGAGCAAAGAGTGTGAGAGGCTGTGCTGAAGAAGAGAGGTCAAATGAAAAAAATTCAAAAAATGTGCTTGGCGCTCCGAGTCTTTGAGAGTGTGTTGTTGCACTTGTGTGGAACCCGCTTGCAAAATGTGGGGACCCTGCGACCTTCGAGAAGGTCAAAACCGAGGTCAGAGGTCACGTTTTCATGCCGTACGGTGCCCTTTACGGCACAAAGGAAGGTCCGACAGCTTTGAGCTTGCTCTCATTAGAACCGGCTCGGAGAGAGCAGATTGATGCTTTTGCTGCTCCTAATGTTAAAGGTTACGGCTTGAAATGTAACAAAGCTCCAAAGGTCAAAGGTCACCTGTGGATGGTATACGCTACTGTTTTTGCCACTTAGGAAGGTCCGACCGCTTTGAGCTTGCTCTCATTAGAACCGGCTCGGAGAGAAGATGCAGATGTATGCCTCTGGTGCAACTAAATGTCAAAGGTTACGCCTTAAAAAATGTTGAGAAGCTGCAGTGCTGCATGAGTGTTTAAAGCACTTTGAAAAAGGCTAAAGAGATATTTCTTTCACAGGGGACTCTAAATAGGGCCCAGATCAGGAATCTGAAGTATGGAAGCTCTCACCCACCCAGAATATTTTTCAATGAAATCTCAAATTCATTAATGAAAATGCGAAAATTATATGCATATTAGTTGAATTGAGAGAGTGAGAAAGGATCTTTACTTTTAGGTTAATTATTATAGGTTTATTTATTATGGAATTATTAAATATAAAACAATTGTGTTGAATTAAGAGAGGGATAATGGGTTACATTATCATTTATGTCAGGGTGAACAGTGAATGTGTGAAATGCTAATATTATGCTAACCGCTAGTTGCTAAGCTAACGGGAGCTATTTCAATGTATATTTCCATTGAAAATGCTAACCGCTAGCAGCAAAGCTAGCATCACAGCCATTGATCCGTTTTTTGAGACTTTGCACACGCTTTTCCCAAACCTTTTCACACGCTACTCTGGCAGTACTTTCATTCGCTTCGTATTGATCTTTAGATGTTATTTAATGCATCGTTTTTCCATTTTTATGGTTGAAAACACAGGTACATGTCACGTTCGGAATCCTTATAATAAAGCCATGAGCCCGTTGGTGGGGGAGTTCCGGGTTCGAAACTCTTCTCAAACTCTCCATATTTTAAGTTGATTATTGTAGTTAGTATAATAGGTTTATTCATTTTGTAACTATTAAATGTAAAACACATAATTTGGGTGATTATTAAAAAGTAGTACATTTACAAGTGTGAATTCAGGGTGTCTGTTTTCAGAGACTTTGCACACGTTTTTCACACGCTAGTCTGGGAGTACTTCCATTCGCTTCGTCTTGATCTGTAGATGTCATTTGATGTCTCATTTGTTCATTTTGATGGAGAAAAAGTAGTACATTGAATTAAAATGATGAGCTTCACAGCTTCACGTTTTTCGACAAAATGTTCACACGCTAGGCGTCCGAGATAAGTTGCATTCGCTTCGTCTTGATCTGTAGATGTGATTTCATGTCTCATTTGTTAATTTTGATGGAGACAAAGTAGTACATGACGTGTGAATTCAGAGTGTCTGACCTGCATCATTAGCCTAATATCATTTATGTTCAAATACTGACATCGGGTCCAATGGCTCACTGCGTTAACACTCACCCCTACATGCGGGGCAAGACGTGCTTAGGTGGCATAGAGTGACAGCCAATACAATCGCAGCATTACTGATGCTGTCCATGGTGCTGAACCACTGTCTTAGCCAGCTGATATTTCTTCTGTTCGCAGGTTCGACACCCGGTTGGGGCAAAGTCTGTGATACATAATCAAAGATAAAGAGCTATCTATGAATCAAGAAATGTGAATCCTAATTGTTATAGTAACTGTTATTGTGTTTATATTTATTTATTACCTTCAAAAGAAAAACTCCGAAGGTATTATTTATATTTAAGATATGGACCATGTAGTATAAATAATTTACTTATGAATGAGACATGTAGATATTAATCAAAAAACATCTTTATTGTAAACAACAGAAACACAGCAGATTATGTACAAAACTATAATATATAAGTAACAAAATAAGGTAGAAGTAAATAAAGTAAATAATATTTTGTTAAATAAAGTAAATATAAAAAAGTAAATAAAGCAGTAGCAAATAGAGAATGAAATAATGTAAATGTTTTAAAACACAGGATGACAATTTGGCATTAACAGACACAGGAGGAAAACAACAGAAGTGATTTCCCTATTCATGAAAGTCATTTTCCCTTGTCAGCCTCCCATCTTTTTTTTTCTGCCTCATAAAAATCAGACTCCTTGAAGTCTTCCAGGTCATCTGCTTCTCCATGCCCCGATCCCTGTAGAGGGATAACACTTTAGCAGGACAGTACACATACTTCCCTGCTACGCCTGGGAATCCTGTGTGTATGTGAGGACTGTTTGGGCCCTGCTTGAGTTCCTTTCTACAAAATCCGCATTTTCGACCTTTGTGCTCTGGCTCAGTGTTCTTTCTTTTTAGCTGGACTCTTGCCTCCACCCTTTGCTTCATAGCTTCCAGTTCCCGCGGAAAGAAAGCTGTCTCGGCAAAGTCTCCAAATGGCATTTTAGGGTCTGTCAGACCTTCAGCACCATACGTTTTAAAAACTTTGGTGGAGCAGTAAAAGTATCTGACAGTGCCCTGCATATAGAGGTGGTGGATGGAAGAGCCATCATTTTCAAAGCGGGCCTTTGGCTGGCCGCAGGAAAGACACCTTTTTGTCTGTTTCTTCTTTTGTTGTTGTTGTTGTTGCTGGTTGGCCATAATGTTTCTGACCAAATTCTCAACATGTTCTAGTGTCAGAGGTGTGGCTGGGGTCTGAACAGGAAGTGTGGGGTTGAAAACAGCAACAGGCATGGTAACAACTGGCACCCTGGTGGTCTCACTACCCTCTGTGAGAGAGTGCCAGAGGACCTGCCTCTCTTGTAGTTTCTCCGGCTGATGTTTATGGAGGAGCTGGAGTTCAGAAGCTTGCTGAGATGCTTCAACAAACTGACAAATGTGGTGTTTTGTAGTTGGGTGAAGCATACTAATTGGGTCTGTGCAGGAGTCAAGCACAAGAGCAGCATAGTCCTTGTCCACAAGCTTCAGCATGTCCTTCTGACCATGGTGTTTGTTGAGCAGGTTGTCAACAGCCTGCCTCATAGGGCCTGTCCAGCGCTTGTGGTCCAACACAAACACCCTCCCACCAGTCTTCACAGGTCCAGTGCGAGCCGCAGTTGGCGAGGACAGCAGAGGCAGAGACTTCAGACATGTGGTTCTATAACAACAAAAGAGAGATAGTCATTAATGTCGAAGAAAACAAAGGTTCTTTATAGAAATAAATGATTGGAATCCAGTCAATGACGCTGAAAGATTATTCACTACTTTGTCTGTGCGTCTAAAGTTTACCTGGCTCTGTGTGAGGCTCCGGAGCCGTTCCTGCAGTCACCTCTTGTTTCACTGAAGGAGGGTTTGCAGGAAACTGAAACAGCTTGGTTGTGGGGATGGAGGGTGGCTGAAGAAGCTCAGACTGGGCAGTGGGGTTGCTGCTTTGAGGAGGTGTATCCAGGGCCTGGGTAGAGTCTGCCTTGCTCCTGTGCTTATCCCAGTCTAGAGGAACTGTGCGGCAATCAGGCTCCACATATTCCAGGCCAAACTTCTCTCCAGTGTCTCTGTTAGGGAGATGAAAAGCAGGATACTTAACATGCCCAAACACCTGTTGAGAGACTGCATTGATCTCGCCCATCAATGCAGGATCAAAGACGGCTGGAAGTTTGACATCTGGCTGTTTCAGGTCCACCAGTCGCTGGTAATTTCCACCACGCCACCCCTGTCATCGCCTGAGCTTGAAACAGCTCTGTGGAAACACGTGTGCCAGTGACCCACTGAGCCTGGTGGAAGTGATAGCCTTTCCTGCTGGGATGTGCCTCTGATGGGATCCACACAGGAACTTTGGCTCCTTCACCTGGCACATGGTTCAGCTGCAGTGTTCCTCCATGCCTGTACATGATCCCTCCTTCTACCTCTGGATCGCTCAGGCAACCTCGCAGGATGTGTATCCGCTGAATACTAGGGCTGTGCATCTTCACTGGTCTCACGATTCGATTACGATTATCCTGTCAACGATTCGATTCAATTCGATATCCCGATGCATCACGATTCATACCAATGCGTTGCATCCTCAATTTTCTATATTACTGCACATGGCTTATTTTTCATCAATGCATACATGCAGTAAATACATATGAACTCTCTTTTTATTATTTAGAAAGTGCTTCAGAAATCAATAACATAAATGTCTTGACATAATTTATAAACCAAAATAAATAATTGTATAGGTCTAGCCTCCCTATGTCTGTGTGTGAAGTTGTTCCGTTGCTTCCTGTGGCATCACACACAGGACTTGAGTCTGAACCATAGACTGTATATAGGTCTGAACATGGAGAAGCAGCGTTTAGTTATTATGCTCCAAATATCTGGAACAAACTCCCAGAAACCTGCAGGTCCGCTGCAACTCTGACTACTTTTAAATCCAGGCTGAAGACTTTTCTTTTGTCGCTGCTTTTAATTGAATTATTAATATCTTAGACTGCACTGTAACTTTATCACTGTAACTTTTATCCTTGTATTTTTTTTTTTTAATGTTTATTTTACTAGCTTTTCTTTTTAATGACTGATTTTAAATGCCATTTTCTTAATGTCTTTTTTTTTTTTTTGTAAAGCACTTTTAATTGCCTTTTGTTGAAAAGTGCTATATAAATAAACTTGCCTTGCCTTGCAGACAACAGGAGTATTACAAACTAAAATACTGCATGTGGGTGCACACTTACATTCTCTGTTTTACTGTTACATAAATCCCATGAATGTATGAGATTAAATTAGCTTCATTATATCTCAGTGATTAAGTGAATAATAAAGTTTCTATCTGGTCACTATCAGCCTGTCACTCATTATTTTCAGGGAGGGGGCGGGGTTTGGAGGAACGGAGAGGAGACGGTGATCGCGGAAGCTTTTTTCCTCCTACCTTCACAAACTTTACACACGTATATATCGTCTGAAAATTGTTAGAGGACATTCATACTTTGCAATCCAACACTTAATTAAATCCACCAAAAACCTGACATGATTGTAACGCGATTATTTTTGAAAAACATAAATCCCTGTGCCTCAGCGACACGGAGTGATTCAGAGCGGGTCCTTCTGCTGTTGGTTCTGGACTGGTGGTGTTGTGTTGGTGGATAAAGCAGACGGCTCCGTGTTTGGTGTTGCTTGTGCCGCTGTCACGTCTGTTCCCTGATCTCTGCGTCACCGACCGATTTGATATTAAAGTGACAGAAAAAACGACGTTATAGTAAAGCCGCGGCCGGAAAATCAGGAAGCAACGTACTACGCTATACCGATTATCTTCCGTCACTGCATCGATACCGAATCGTCCACGTCCGCATCGCAATGCATCGTAGAAACGATTATTTTCAACACCCCTACTGAATACGCCAGCATTTCAGCATAGAGGCTTTGAAGAGAGGGGCGCCCATTAGGGTCTGTTGCAAGGTGGAAGTGCTGGAAAACCCCCTCCACTCTCTTAATGAGCTCCTCGGGATGTGGGATCCTGATCCTGCAGTGCTCACGTGTGTGAGGCTTTGTTGGGTTGGCAGGCTGGATTCCACAAAAGGCATAGGCATCTTTAAGCCTCTGCAGGTCTTCCTGATCCACCACAGAAAAGGCTGCAGACAGGAACTGAGCAAAAGAGCTGTAGAGGGGATGATGCTCGGACACACACCTCACGCATCAATCGCCTCAAACAATGGAACAGGTCAAGCTTGATGAGCATGTTCGCATTGAAGTTGGACCTTGATGCACATGTATTGAGCACGTTACCGGAGGTAGCCTGAGCAGCAATGGCATCAGATGTCATCCAAGCATCCCAGTTCAGATGCTCCCCTTCACATGACTCTGGACACCCTAAAAGCTGCACAGCAATCCCTGAAAAAAGAAATAAATACAGTAGAGTAAAGCCTTAAATGTTATAACAATCATAACAATCACTGTACAATCACATGTATGCATAGAAATATACTTATTTGTATGTGATATATTTATTTTTAGTAATTATTATCAATTGATACATGCAGTCATGTGTATTCAGTCATGACAGTATCATTATCTGTATGAGCTAAATGAATGCAGAGAGCTGTTATTTCATCAAATATTAAACGTATGTATTAAATAATATTGATCCAAACATACCTGTCTACCCAGTGGTACTGTGCTTTTCCACGCCTGCAGTTCTGTAGCGCTGTTCCAGCCCCTGGTACAAGGGCTTCAAGGACTTCTCAGTCTCAGACTGCACCATCACCCATGAGAGGATCATCCAGTTTTCATTCATCACTGCATATGATGACATGGTCCCGGATGAGAAGGTGACCTTCCTCGCAACTTTGCGAGTGTGGTCTGATCGGAAGGTCTGTCCAAAGGTGCCCTGCAGTAATTTGGTGATGGCGCCCTGCTGGTATTGGTACTCATGCAGGAGGCAGTCTGTCAGGTAGTGTGCAGACACAGAAGATCCTAGTTCCAGCCATCAGAGTCCCCATATTCCAAAGGGAGCCGGCTTGGTTTGAGCCTGGCCAGAGCCCAATGGATTGCAGCTCCATCTTCATCCAGATCCTCTGCTGCGGCGAACAGTTTCCAATGACTGACATCCTGGTTGTAGGCAGGAAGAGGAAGAGGAGGAGGAAGAGGAGGATGAGGAGGCGGAGGAGGAGGAGGAGGAGGAGGAGGAGGTGGATGAGGAGGAGGATGGAGAGCAGCAGCTGGGGGACCGTTGATGGCCTGGTAGGTAATGGCTGACCTAGGCAGACAATAAATAAAACACATGGCAAATAATTACGATTTGTGTGTGATTTTTTTGAAAATGATTTTTAGCAAGTACACATCCAAATGAGAAACATTCAAACACTTGAAGTGCCTTAAACATTTATGTATTATTCTTGTAGTATTACTCACTTTGCGTTGGTGCAGCTGGTGGGTGCAGTGTCGGTAGAGAGGGCTCTGCAGAAATCTCACGAGCCACTATAGAAATATTCAAACATGTCCGTTATTATCAACAGTAACATAAAGAAATAATGTTGACACTTAGGCATCTTCACTGTAGTCAGCAAACTGTACAAGGGGCAAAGAGTCAAACACAACCTGGAACAGTAATGTGGGTCTCTGTTGGTGTCGGGGCGGATGGTTCCGGCATCAGAAACATCAGCTCCTTTGGAAGGGGCACGAGGGTCTTCACAGGCAGAGCAGGGGCTGCATGGAGGCAACAGGACTCATCAACATGTTGCACAGATGCAGGTGATTCAGGGTTTAAATGTATAAACAGTAATATAATGCATTACCTTCTACTAGTGAAGCCTTCAGCTCAGTAGAGAGGGTAGCAGAAGACACTAACATAGAAACGTGTGTCAGTTTATTCATGTTATGGCAATATAGAAATAACTAATGATGTTAGTAAGACCAAACATCACCTGCACACTGCAAACACATGCCTTCAGGTGTTAGTGACCACAGCAGTTTAAATGTGTACTTTCATTCAATCCAAATAAGAACAAAAGCAGTACTTACCCTCAACATGACTGGTTTCAATTCATAGTCACTAGACAGACACGTAGAAGAGCAAAGACAAACCAGACCAGAACATGGTCAGACCAAACATGCCAACATGTGACGGAAAGTCATTTTGGGAAAATAATTCATGGTCCCAGAGTTCATCAGTAACTTTCAGAAAGATCAACCATCTTTTTCTTCTTGGAGCTTGTTGTGGGCTTGCTGATGATGATGGTGCAGACACCGCTGCAAAAAACAAATGGAAAGAGTGATCCATAAACATATATTGAGCTGTACAAAAAAACGAGGAACAGCGAAACTGAACTGAACTGAACTATACATGATTTTAAAGCTTCAGGCAAAACAAGCAGAGACAAGATGTTCACTCACAGCTCTGCACATGTTCAGAAGGAGAGATACTCCGCATCGCTTGCTCCAGCTCTTCATCTTGATCCATCCCTATATGCAATCAGACAAGACTTAGAACATCCTTCAAAACGTCTTTACTGTAATTAATGTGGACACAATCACGACTGACATAATGAAGTGTATTCCTTATGTTTTAATAAACAATACTTACCCAACAGCATATTTCTGACAACGCTAACAAACCAGACTCACCCATGGCCTCAGCAGGAGCAAGTGAGGGATGTGTCGTGGTGGAGCCAGAGGGGGGGTGCAGCTTCTTCTGCAGGTACTGTTGCAGCCTATGCATCCTTGTACCTGCAGCACATTTCTTCTTCACTATGAAGGCGGCATAGCCATCATCCCTGCTGTCCCAAATGTCTCTCCAGGTGTTTTTGGCACGATTGCCAAAGCCGACCAGCTGCTCATCCTCTGACGCTGCTGCTGCAGCAACAACTGTCTTCTTTCGCCTCATAGTCCTGAAGTGAATGGATCTCCCCAAAGCTGAGGGCATAGCTCAGAAAAGTCAGAAGGCTGTCCTTGCTGTGCCCCTCTGCCATGAACAATCCTGCAGCCTCCTCCTTCTGCTGGTTCGTGATCAGGTACATGGTATACCCAATGTCATTTTCAAGGAGCCAGCGGAAGGACTTGCCCTTATATTTCCCAAACTGCAGGATGTATTCTCCAGCCACCTCCGTTCTATCAGAAGCATCCCCTCCTCTCATACGGATTACGGTGGAGCGCGTTTAGCTTGACCACTGCCTCCTTCACGGGTGCATGCTGGTCCTGTAGAGACGGGTTGTTTTTGAGAAGTCTGGCTGCATCTGTGGGATCCTGCCGCAGATATCCCAGCGGACCCTTTCAGAATGTGACAGTCATCCTCCCGGGAAAAAACGAGCAGCGTTTTTGCATTTTATCTGTCGAGAAGAATATATATATATATATCAGTGAGTTAATGATGTTCACAGGTGGGGTCTAATAGAGAGCAGACATTATGGTGTTAACATCTCAGCCCTAGCTTTAACTGTCTGCACATTCACATTGTGCTATGATATATGTAGTGCTATTTACTTTGGATCAGGTTGATCTTTGTTCCTGTATGTATGGAGCTGTGTGTTTGTTGAAACAAACTATTTACACTTCAGTTACCCCCCATGGGTCAAACCCTTTCAACTATCAAAGGGAGCTCAGCCAAGGCTGAATTCACACCTCAACTTGCCTTTGTTACAGGGTCTCAGCTGCCTCCCCCCAGTCATGTGACCCAGGTAACACTTTAGTGTGAAGTGTCCTATCTAAAAAGAAAAAGATGTATGCTGTCCAGTCTGTCCCTGAGTAGTTATGTTGCACTCCAACAGTGCAACACAATGATACAGAAAAACAGACAAATATAGTACAAGTAAATATTAAAAAGTAAATACATGGTACACTTACATGCTAGTTAGCGTTAATTTATATATTTAAATATACATTAATGTAAACGCACACACACGGAGGATTTCGCCACAAGTAACTCGCGGCCTGACCAAGTCAACAAAAACACAATAAACTCATACAGAAATCCTACCACATGAACTTTAAGCGGCTTAAGTTGAATTAACTTTACATTAACATGTAATTCATCCCAAAGTGCCGTGTGTGCATGCAGCCGTTAGACACGATACACGTAGGAAACACGGACCACTTTATAGCGTTCATCGAAACTAAAACACGTCAGACAAAGCCCAGATAACATAACATTACATGTCGCTTCTCTGTTAATTCATGTTACTATAACTTACCTTATAGTTTGGTCGTAATGTCAGGAGTAGAAAAGTCGCTGTCCAGTCTCTCAATCACTCACTCACTCACTGAAGGAGAGCGGGGGGGCGGGGAGGAGCAGACAGGTCTCACTGGCAAAAGTGTGCCCGCGGGGTGGTCCCGAGTTCGAATCCATGCTGTGGAGGTCTGCCTGTGGAGGTCTGCCTGCACCTCAACTGGTGCCTGCAGACCTCCACTCTCAGGACAGTTCCGGTGCAGACCTCCACTCTCAGGACAGGAAGTGCACGCTAAGAATTCCAAAATAAAAATCACCACTATCAGTACAGTGCCACTTTCCAAACAGGTAATGCACGCAAATACAAAATAAAATCGGATCGTGACGCATCGTGACACTTATTATACACATATGTATATATGTATATATGTATATATCTATATATAGTGCAGTAGAATATTTGAATGTATTCATGTTAGCTCCAAATGAATAAGCTTAAAAATGAGAATGATTTGGGTTAAAACTGTGAGCTGGACTTTGGGCAAGCACATGTGAGTTTGAGAGACCATATGGACTTTTAAGGACAAAGGATCTGCGGGGGAAGGTGGCCGCATGTCTTGACTTGCACTGTATGCAAATGCTCCTCGCCACCTGTGAGTGGGGGAACTTAAGATTTGGGGTGTTGGGGATATTTGGGCTGCCAATCAAAGTGGGGGGATCAGAGACCCCTCCCATTGCTAGAGAGTACAAATGAAGAGACGCAGCTGTGTTCAGTCTCTTTCTGCTGGCTGGCTGACGTGATCACAAGGTAATTTGGGTTCCCAAGTATATTGTATTCCAAGTATATTGTATTCCAAGTATATTGTATTGCAAGTATATTGTATTGAATGTAATGATTTCTGGTGCATTGTAATATTGCCATTAAAGTAGAGTACGGTTGACTTGCTGGCACTGAATTCCTTCCATATAACACAGCTCTAGACGGACGCGGAGATATTTGAAACGTGGAGCATAAATCCCTTTCAATATCTAACAAAATGGTGCCCCGACGTGCAAGATAACGAGCTGAGGAGGAATTCAGACGACCGGATTGGGTCGAGAATAAGCGCTTTTAAACACCTCAGACAATCACGCAGGGCCCTGCATCGTTCTACAAAAGGTACAGACACCTGTTATATAAATCGATTGTCTGTGATTGAATACACTAAAATTTTAGGATTGTCTGAAGGCGTTTCACAGTGTTTTTAAAGTTTAAATGGAATATACAATGCATATTTTAAACATAGTCGTTGATCGCAGGTAGATATAGTCCGGCGTGGCGTACATAGACAGTTACATATTGATTACAGTTTGGCGCGGATCTACAGGTAGATAAAGTCCTGAGTGGCGTACATAAGAGCAGTTTAGCGCGGATCTGTAGGTATCTTAGTCCACAGTGGCGTAAAGCCGGTGCAGTCTGTGGGTTGCGTGTTTTGAGTACCGCACGACAGAACCTGGAAACCCGATATTTAGATCGGGTCGCCGGCTAGAACTGAGGAGTTTTACAGGACAGACGAACGCTCAAAAGCTAAGAGCCGGAGGTCTGTGTTATGGTAATTACTCAATATTTGTGAATCTCAAAGAAGCACTCGGATGAGTGAGGCTCATTTGTGGTCTGCTGCTGCCATCTAGTGGCTGAAAGGGGGTAGTACACCTTTGACATTGTTATATGAATTTAGCTTCAAGCGCTGAGTTTAAACATTACATTGCTGACCGGTATTGAAGACGGGAAGCGCGTTAATAGTAACTACGACAATAGCCCAGTATATTAATACATGTGAGCACATATTAATTGAGTCAGATAAATAAAAGCGAAGTGAATATGGAACGACAGAATGCTAAAAACGATTCTGAAATTCCAGGTAGTTACCGGGAGCAATGGGAACAGATTAAGAGATTGATTTTAAGCGGGTGTCAAACAGGGGGCTAAAGAAAAGGCTTGTACTGATCTCCGATTCCTACACGATAAAATGATAACAGAGAATAGAGTGGGAGATGACGACACTATAGGTAATTTGGGCACAGCATTGAATGTATATGAAAGACAGATTGTAACGCAACTTGCACACCTAAACGAACAGAAACCCAGATGGTTTGCTCGTAGCAAATGGAACAAACAGACGCAGGCACTAGATAGATTGAGGAGGGTTTGTCACAATGCTGCCCTCGCAATGAGTGGAATTACAATTCCTCCCGTCACAGACCAAAATCTCCCGGGTGCAATGGCAATCCACAGCCCGATAAAACAGATGAATTTAACACTCTTCTGTTCCCTCATGGTGTTAAAGACACAGAGGTGCCTACAGATGGCGACATTCTGGACTATGTCGCAGAACGAGTCGAATATTTTAGAACAATGCAAAATAATGTTGTCTCTAACTCAGAGCACAAATCTCAAACGGAGCCCAAACTAAATCCTGCTATTCTCACACGCTCCTCTCTCCTTTACCCGGATTTAGGTAGTTTAATTACACAAACCCCTCCCCCTTATTCTCTGCCCGATGAAAGCGCAAATAAATTACAAATGATATTGACAGATGCATCGGAAACAGAAGGAGAGGAGACGGCCATGAGCTCAGGGAACTATAGAATGATGGGAACAGTAGCATTGACGCCGCTGAGGGGCGTCCCTACTCCAGAGACAAGACTAAAAGTTAAAAAAACACAAGTTTCCTCCTCGTTAGACAGAATACACAGCGCACACACCACGTGGAGGCCTACTTGTAACTCAGACCAGGGGGGGGTTTCCCCGAGCAGGGACAGTCGACCACTTAATAGGGACCTCAACTCAGAACAATTGGCTTCCCTTCTGACAGATCTTACAGAGAGACACACAGGCGCTACACAAACAGAGATAACATACACAACTGACCTCCTAGACGAGAGGGAAATACGAGAAAGGCGGTGCTACGAACAACAGATTCAAGATAGACGCAAGGAGGAAGTCGGGAGACAGGAACAGAGCGGATATGAGAGCTTGGTAGAAGATATAGAGGAAATTAGGGAGAGGAGAGGCCAGCACACAGATGTACACAGGCGCGCTGAGGAGGGGGAGAGAGGTGAGCCTTTTCAGAACAGATCGCGCCAGACGTCTACGTCTTATTACCCATGTCCAAGGGGGACAGTGGTGGAGGGATAGCGGGCCATAAAAGGGAGAGAGACACAGCAAGCCATGAAACTGAGGAGTTTTACGATGAAGCAGGAGGCCAGTGTCGTAAAACACAGCTATGAGGACACTTTGAAGCAGGACGCCAGGGTCGTAAAGTTCCCAGGTCACAGCATTTGCCTCTGCATTCTATGCATTACCATTCTTTCTTGATGTTTCTGAAAATGAAAACACAGTAAATGGGATTCTTTTTCAGAAAAGGGGGAGTTGTTAGACAATAGGAATTTCATATTTACATTTTTATAGTCTAAAATCTATTGTAGTATTTTTTTAGGTATCATAAAACAGCACTGTTTTAGCTTTTTAGGTCAAGTTAATTGAAGATTGGAGAATGTTAATTAGGCGTCCCTAAAAATGATGGGATGTACTACACAAATTATCTGTTAAATTCTGATTTTAGATTAATCAGATGACATGTCTTATTTTATACAGTCCTTTAATGACAGAGGTTAAAAACCTGGACACTTATTTTTATTTTTATGCATATACTGCCATCAGGCATATATTTAAATCCAGAGACAGATGCAGTCTCTGTTTTGAACAAATATCACAATGAAAAATAGTGGTAGCGAATCATCTTTATGTCAAATCATGTCGGGAAGAGATGAGGAGTTTTGTTTTGAAACAAAAGTTTGAACTGAGCCATGTTGGTTTTCAAAAAGCTGACTTTTCAAAATGAAACAGATCACTTTTGAGTGTACAGTAGCAGTTTGCATGGAGATTTATTTGTGAACACTACAGTAGCAGGATGTATTTACCTGTCCTAGGAAAGGGACAGATTATAAGTAAAAGACTGGTTAGAAATGGAAATAAGAAAAGGTTGTTGAAGGCTGAAGAGAAAAGAGAACAGATGGATAGAAGAAGACTGAAATAGATGGACAGGGCAAGATATTAAATGTGTTGAAGTGATATCTTGCTCAGAAGGATAAAAGGTGGTTAAAATACCACGAGTGAAGTTGGAAAAAGTATGTAGGAGAGAGAGAGAGAGAGACAAGACAATTAAGATGTTTGAAAAGATTAGAAAGAGTAAAGGTTATATAAAGTTAACTACTATTCTGGACAATGTCATATTGTTTTATGAGTAAAAAACATGAAATAAAATATATTACTAGATATAATAAAACATGTGAAGAGACAGGCATGAAATGGTTAGACGCATTGCCCCTAGTTCTTATGTCAATCAGGAGCTCAATTAACAAAGGGACAGGTTTCTCTCCATTTGAGCTCACTCATGGTCACCAGTTCCCAGGAGCCCTGGGCGTAGGATTGAGGGATTTGTATCAGATTTCTCCACACAGG
Organism: Harpagifer antarcticus; assembly: GCA_902827135.1. NCBI lineage: Eukaryota > Metazoa > Chordata > Actinopteri > Perciformes > Harpagiferidae > Harpagifer > Harpagifer antarcticus. The sequence goes on from CADEHL010001212.1 coordinate 3,213,817, forward strand.
TTACAGAGGCAAAAGGGGGACATCAAACCCAAGTGGCTGAGACCCAGGTTCTCTGGACCCCATCGGGCGATGCAGAGGACATCTCACGCTGTCCGCTTGGAAGGGAAAGGAGACATCTGGTACCACTGGAATCAGTGCGCAGTGGGGAAACCTCCAGGAAGGATGTGTGAAAGCTGTTATCTTCCGCGTGCTGGGCCTGCTGTACCTGACCAAGCAAGGGTGGCGACTCCACGGTGTGGGAAGCGTATCCAAGGACGCAGTATCAGGAGTTCCGGGTCTCGCCACGGATGGAAGTACCTGACACTACGCAGACAGTGAAACCAGGAAAGTGAGTGTTCACCAGAGCGATAAAGAGGAAGAGCAGGCACTCGCCAAAGGGGGAGGGTCCCTACCAAACACTCCTGTCTACATCGACTGCAGTTAGACTGGCGGAGAGACCATCCTGGATACATCTGACTGTGAAGCTGTTTAAACCTAAAAGACAGAAACTCGCCTCTACTGTGGTGAAGTCTGGCTACAAAGGGAGGTGATTTCCAATAAGGGCACCTGTCTCAAACCAGTGAAGAAACCAACAGAACCCAGTAGAATTTAAAGAGTGGACGTTAGCAGGGAAACAGTAACGGGTCTGAGGGAGAGAAACTGACAATGTACAGAGAAAGAATTAGACCATGGGGATTACATTAAAACATGTGCCTATACAATCTACCTACCTCAGCCGTTTGGGTACTTTTGTATATGAATTTGACCTTGCAGCTGCCTCTCCTTATGATAGGAGGCAGGGCATTTCAGGTTGTTCATATTTATGAGAAGACAGACTTGCTGTCTCCTAAATATCTCATTTTGACTAAAGCGGAATGAAGTATACATGAAGTAATGTTAAAGCTTGAAGACACTGCAATCTTGCAGATTACAGATTAATTGAATCACCACTGTGAAGGTTATACCTTATGACGATTGACTATACTCAATCAGAATGATTGAAGGGTTTTAACTTTGTTGTTACTAAGTGATGTAATTGATGTATGGAGTTATTTACATATTTTGGTATTTCTAACACGGTCGTATGAAGTTGATATGTGGAGCCATTTCTGAACGTTTAAATAGTCTGAATCCCAGAACGAATGTGAATGTCTTGAAAGTAGTTGATTTATTAAATTTAAATCAAAAGGGGGATTGCAGTAGAATATTTGAATGTATTCATGTTAGCTCCAAATGAATAAGCTTAAAAATGAGAATGATTTGGGTTAAAACTGTGAGCTGGACTTTGGGCAAGCACATGTGAGTTTTGAGAGACCATATGGACTTTTAAGGACAAAGGATCTGCGGGGGAAGGTGGCCGCATGTCTTGACTTACACTGTATGCAAATGCTCTCGCCACCTGTGAGTGGGGGAACTTAAGATTTGGGGTGTTGGGGATATTTGGGCTGCCAATCAAAGTGGGGGGATCAGAGACCCCTCCCATTGCTAGAGAGTACAAATGAAGAGACGCAGCTGTGTTCAGTCTCTTTCTGCTGGCTGGCTGACGTGATCACAAGGTAATTTGGGTTCCCAAGTATATTGTATTCCAAGTATATTGTATTCCAAGTATATTGTATTGCAAGTATATTGTATTGAATGTAATGATTTCTGGTGCATTGTAATATTGCCATTAAAGTAGAGTACGGTTTACTTGCTGGCACTGAATTCCTTCCATATAACACAGCTCTAGACGGACGCGGAGATATTTGAAACGTGGAGCATAAATCCCTTTCAATATCTAACAATAGATATATACGGACACCTTGTTTTGTTGTTACTATCAGTACAGCCGCAGCGCATCGAGACGCATCGTGACACTTATTATATACATATGTATATATATATAGATATATACGGACACCTTGTATTGTTGTTACTATCAGTACAGCCGCAGCGCCACTTTCCGAACAGGAAATGAACGCAAATAGAAAATAAAATCGTACTGACACTTATTATCTATATATAGATATATATGTATTTATATATATAAATACGACATCTTGTATTTTAGTTACACCCGCTAGACAACAGTGGAAGGTTCGAGAAACAACCGTGTTTGCCGGGTGCACCGCCACGGAGGTGGGGAGGTTCCAGCTGGGAACCTCCACCCCACTGCGAGACCCGTGGGACCCTGGGACCCCTGGACGGTGCGTCTTGGTCACGCGCATATTGGCCGGCCCGGGAAGGAAAAGACACGCAGAGTGGGGGAAGTCCCCCACCCCAACGCAGCACACTCTCCCGGCCATCAGAGTCGAACCCGCAGTTCGGAGGAACCGACCGCCAGAGCACCGGTGTTGCAGTATAACTTGAGTCATGACAACTGGCGACATTCTATTATTTTCGTCATAGGAATCCGGGGCGTGTACATTGAGGACCCATTGTTGACTTACCATGTTGATCGCCTCGTTTGTCATTTACGTTCATCTTTTGCTATATCTGTCTTCCTAAGATCACTGTGATGCACATTCAGTACTCTTATGTGAGGTTGTGGGTGAGAGGTCGATATCGTGACGCTTACAGGGAGGTATCGAACATTACAAAGTAGGTGACTGTGTGGATGCCTATTCAAAATATTGCAAACTTGAATAAATCATTTAAATTATATATTTGTGTCCGACTTTCATTTGAACATCGTTCTTAATGTGATGTATAGTAGCTTTGATAGCTGTCCATACCTTCAGACAGCCTAAAAGTAAAACACAAGTTGTTTATTCACAGCCCGAACGCTCATCGAGATGACTGGATCACTCATGACAATGTGATCAGCTCCGATTAAATTGTGATATATAAATGCTGTAGCTATTCTCCAGGGAGCACGTTTTTTTTAATGAAATACCTGTATCCCTCTCATAACAAGACTACACTGTGCAGGAAAAACAATATACATGAAAATAACCTTGATGCATGGGAATGAAACACAAACTATCTTCCGTGGCTATACTGATATGTCACAGTAACGGTAAACTTTGAACCCGAAATTAAATGGTGTTTTGTTTTTGAACCATTTACCAACATCGCAAGACATTCTGACACCAGAGAAAAATTGTGCGGGTAGATTAGTAAACCTGGTGTTTACCCTTCAGGCTCATCAAGATCCAGGCTGTCGGGTGTTCTTTTCCCCATGACCGCCTCACTGCACAAATATCCCGCTTATTACACGGCCATACTAAACAAACAGATCCCATTCCGTGTTGCTGTTATTGTTTACTTCCTCTCTGCCTTCTTCTGGTGATTTATCTGATGTTCAGGCGTTCAGCGCTCCGTCTATTAACCTCTTTTGCTTTCTCTTTCTTGATCCTCCTTAGCAACCTTCATTGTAGTCATCGACAGTGGTCTGTACTACTGTATTAACAACGTGTCACATGTTCAATGAATCAGAATCGAGTATTCAACTAAGCCGTGTAATAAAAGTTGTGAGTAGCCTTAATGGCCTACACAGTTGTTATGCTATACCACATTGTCCTTCACTGGATGTATAATAACCTAGCCGTTCTTTTAAGGTTATTTTGGTAAACTCAGAAGTCGGCTAATATAAAAGTAGTGTAAGTCATTACATTTCAGAGACAGTAATATTGTAATGTGACGTAGCCTATTACTTAAAAAAGACAGTACTAAGTAATGTACTGTATTACATTTTGGAAGTAACTTGCCCAACACTGCAGATGATCTTACTTTTAGGGTGTCTGAAGAACATTAAAAACGATATACAAATGTTTTATATGTATTCAACTTGTGCCCCGCTGGACTTACGTTTCTGTGGTTGACTACTGTGACATATCAGTATAGCCACGGAAGATAGTTTGTGTGTTTCATTCCCATGCTTCAAGGTTATTTTCATGTAGCCTATGTAATTGTTTTTCCTGCTCAGTGTAGAGTCTTGTTGTGATGAGAGGGATACAGGTATTTCATAAAAAAACGTGCTCCCTGGAGAATAGCTACAGCATTTATATCACAATTTAATCGGAGCTGATCACAACTTGTCATGAGTGATCCAGTCATGTCGATGAGCGTTCGGGCTGTGAATAAACGACTTGTGTTTTACTTTTAGGCTGTCTGAAGGTATGGACAGCTATCAAAGCTACTATACATCACATTAAGAACGATGTACAAATGAAAGTCGGACACAAATATATAATTTAAATGATTTATTCAAGTTTGCAATATTTTGAACAAGCATCCACACAGTCACTTTGTAATGTTCGATACCTTTGTAATGTTCGATACCTCCCTGTAAGCGTCACGATATCCACCTCTCACCCACAACCTCACATACGAGTACTGAATGTGCATCAAAGTGATCTTAGGAAGGCAGATATAGCAAAAGATGAACGTAAATGACAAACGAGGCGATCGACATGGTAAGTCAACAATGGGTCCTCAATGTACACGCCCCGGATTCCTATGACGAAAATAATAGAATGTCGCCAGTTGTCATGACTCAAGTTATACTGCAACACCGGCACTAGGCCGGGCCGGTGTTCCGGATTAACTTGTTTCCCGATCAACTTGTTTCCCAATCAAGTCGTTTCCGTGGGGTACGTGGCTTTCGACTGAAATACACATTTCGATCGCTTTCTTCTGTCGTTTACATACATCTTTTGGTATATTTGGCTTCTTAGAAACACGTTGATGCACATCCAGTACCAGTGTGTGAGGTTGTGATTACGATGGCGATATCCGGACGCGAACAGCGAGGACTACAACAAGACAAACGAGTTGCTCGAATAAATCATTTAAACCAGCTATTGTTTCCAAAGTTATTACGGAATATCGTTGTTAATGTCCAAGTCCATCTGTGTATATCTTCAGACAGCCTCCAAGTGAAGCACATGGTGTTTACTCACAGTTTGAAAGCAGCGTGGAGAAGTCTTCATCTGTGTTAAACTGTGATACTCACAGGGAACTGGGACCCGCCCACGTTAAAATGTGACCCGTCCAGGTTAAATTGTGTTACGATTTCTGTGGCTATCTACCAGCGATCATGTTTAATATGAAAGACTACCCACACATGATGTATCCCTTATAAAAACGGTATTGTGCAGCACTCATCCAGATAAGATGTGACTGTTACCTCGTTTTGCAAAGATAGCAGCAGAAATGTCATTGGGGATATTTAGACTTTAAAATGCTGCTTGGTCGTGAATGTTGGTGTCGGCAAACAATAATATGAATCCTCTATTCAAACATAATACTCAATGTGCATCGACATGAAAATAACAAAAAAGTTCATGCTGGATTCAAACCCGAGTCCCAACAGCAAAAATCAATCATGCCCTGCGCGTTATGAGTGCGCCACGAATCATCACGTCCTAACAGATCACCACAGCTAATTTTGTTACATTCACATTGTCAACAACTTCGAGAAACATGCAACCCTGTTGGGATTCGGGTTTGAGTCCAGCATGAACTTTTTTGTTATTTTCATGTCGATGCACATTGAATATTATGTTTGAATAGAGAATTCGTATTATTGTTTGCCGACACCAACATTCACGACCAAGCAGCATTTTAAAGTCTAAATATCCCCAATGACATTCCTGCTGCTATCTTTGCAAAACGAGGTAACAGTCACATCTTATCTGGATGAGTGCTGCACAATACCGTTTTTATAAGGGATACATCATGTGTGGGTAGTCTTTCATATTAAACATGATCGCTGGTAGATAGCCACAGAAATCGTAACACAATTTAACCTGGACGGGTCACATTTTAACGTGGGCGGGTCCCAGTTCCCTGTGAGTATCACAGTTTAACACAGATGAAGACTTCTCCACGCTGCTTTCAAACTGTGAGTAAACACCGTGTGCTTCACTTGGAGGCTGTCTGAAGGTATACACAGATGGACTTGGACATTAACAACGATATTCCGTAATAACTTTGGAAACAATAGCTGGTTTAAATGATTTATTCGAGCAACTCGTTTGTCTTGTTGTAGTCCTCGCTGTTCGCATCCGGATATCGGCATCGTAATCACAACCTCACACACTGGTACTGGATGTGCATCAACGTGTTTCTAAGAAGCCAAATATACCAAAAGATGTATGTAAACGACAGAAGAAAGCGATCGAAATATGTATTTCAGTCGAAAGCCATGTACCCCACGGAAACGAGTTGATTGGGAAACAAGTTGATCGGGAAACAAGTTAATCCGGAACACCGGCGTGGAGGCCCTCCGACAGTGAGTCGCGTTTGCCATTCGATCAGTGAGAGGAGAGGAGAAAAATGCAACAAAAATTGTCAAAATCCGTTAATATATGGATGAGTGGGGGAGGCCGTGGGGGGACACGCGAGACCGGGCGAAATAGCCTAAAAAATAATAAAACCGGGGAAAAGTGGCACTCGTGAGGCGGGCAGAGTCCCCTGTCAACTCCCGTTACATTCCTCCATGGTGTCATTTGAGCGAAAAACCTTTACAAGAACCAGGCTTGGGGGGTCAAAAGGGCTTGACCAAGGCCGACCCAAAGTGCACGGTGGGCGGACTCATCACCTTCGTGATGAGTCTCCATTGTGATTTGAAAACTTCCATCAAACGAGTCCTTCGGTGGGCGGGGGAAAAAAAACGCGTCAGAATCGCCACTTCCTGTACTGACAGTGTCCTGAGAGTGGAGGTCTGCACCGGAACTGTCCTGAGAGTGGAGGTCTGCAGGCAGACTCCCATGACATTTTTTATATTTAGTGAAGAGAGAATGATATGTGGAAAATTGTCTTCTCAGACTCTCCATATTTGAAGTTGATTATTGTATAGTTAGTGTTATAGTATTTTAGGGTAGTTAGTATAATAGATTTATTCATTAAATGTAAAACACATAATATGTGTGATTATATTAAAAAGTAGTACATTTTCAAGACATAAGGGGCAGGAATTAGCTGTCCGGGAGTACTTCCATTCGCTTCGTCTTGATTTGTAGATGTCATTTGATGCATCGTTTGTCAATTTTGATCGTGTAAAAGACTACTGTTTGCACGAAATCGGAAACCAGAAATCGGTTTTTAAAAGGACTCAGAAAAAAAACGGCTGTCTCACTTCATGGAGGAATGTATCCACTCCATGTGCACTATGGCCCGGGTACATTTGTTGCCTGGAGACCCTCCAGTATGGTTCTTAAAAAACTTCAAGTTTTTTAAGAACGTGCCTCTGGAGGAATTCAAGGGGAGTTGTCACGGAATAATGAGACACTATTTTCGGATACATTTTATCCATTTTCACCCCTTCCTCTGGTTCTTCCAAAAGTTAACTTTGACTTTTTCTGCCTCTGGAGGAATTGAAGGGCAGTTGTCACGGAATTATGAGACACGATTTTGGGATACAATTTCTCCATTTTCACCCCTTTCCTCTGGTTCTCCCAAAAGATAACTTGGACTTTTTCTGCCTCTGGAGGAATTGAAGGGGAGTTGTCACGGAATTATGAGACACTATTTTGGGATACATTTTTTCCATTTTCACCCTTTTCTATGGTTCTTCCAAAAGTTAACTGACTTTTTCTGCCTCTGGAGGAATGTAAGCGGAGTTGTCAGGGAGCTTTACCCGCATATGAGGCACTATTTTGGGATACATTTTTTCCATTTTCACCCCTTTTTTTATGGATCTTCCAAAAGTTTACTTAAACTTTTTCTGCCTCTGGAGGAATGTAAGGGGAGTTGTCAGGGAACTTTACCCGCATATGAGGCATTATTTTCGGATACTTTTTTTCCATTTTCACCCCTTTTCTCTGGTTCTCCAAAAAGTTTACTTAGACTTTATTATATTATTTATTTATATATGACTTATTTTTTAAATATGTATTAGCTAGTACCCAGTACTGGGAGGGAACCAGGCTACAGCACCTGACTTTTAAACGTCGGAAAAAGTGAAAACGGTGCATTTCTCCATCTGAATGTGGAGCACTTTTTTTTATTCAAATATTGCTATATCTGCAATCTAGCATATCCTGAACATGAAAGTGTGTGTGTGTGTGTGTGTGTGTGTGTGTGTGTGTGTGTGTGTGTGTGTGTGTGTGTGTGTGTGTGTGTGTGTGTGTGTGTGTGTGTGTGTGTTTCACTGAAGTGTTTACTGTGGGAAATGATGGATGTACATTTGTGAATAATGTATTTTTTATAATCCATTATTACCTGAAGGTTTTCTTGACCTGCTCCATATCTGGGGATAAGATACTGTTTGATGAATGTTGACATGTTTCTAATATTGATTGAGTTATAGCAGATAACACAGATGCAGAATCAGTGGCCAAGGTGCTACTGTGAGAGATGTAATTCCAGAATGGAGTACTGAGGAAGTTGACCGACGTCTGTTGTTTTAAGACACCCCACCAACAGGCTCCAAGCGGCTTACGCAGTGGTGGGTCAAACAGCGGAGGGCCCCGGAGCCCTGAGCGTAGGCTTAAGGGATTTGTATCAGATTTCTCCACACAGGTTGGTGATGCCAAAGGGGGACCCAGGAGGCGGACACAGCGGAGTTCGTCTGGCTGAAGGTCATCAGGACAAAGTGGCTCAACCCCAGGCTCTCCGGCCCCGACCGAGTGACCCAGCGGATCTCTCATACCGTCCGCATAGGAGGAAAGGGGGACAGCTCGTACCACGGGAGCCAGTGTGCGGCGGGGAAACCACCTGCTAGGACCGTGGACGACATCAGGGCGGACGTGGCCCTCGCAGAGGAGGTCGACTCGGAAGCAGCCGTCAGTGGACTGGAGGAGCAGGATCCTGAGGACATCCCTACAGCAGACGACTCGGAAGCGGTTGTCAGCGGGCTGGGGGACTTGTCGAGGCAGCAGAGGAGTCTACTTCTCTCTGATCAGTTCCACCAGTGAAGGGAAAGCCGCATCTCCCCCTCCCTATCAGCTGCCCTTGTTGGCGTATTCCTCTGAGGGGGGGGGGGGGGCTGATGATTCACCACACGAGGAAACTGCTTCCTGGCACTCAGGTTTCACCTCTGATGGTTCCTTCACTACCATGGACAGTTGTGTTCTGTTCTCGAAGGTTTCAAGTACTCTAAATCCCAGCTTCGGATGGATTTATACAATGATTGGGGGACGGACACAGTGGAAAAGAATGACAGTAGTTATGTTTCAAGTGCCTTGTGTAAGTTGCTCTCTTTATAGAGAGACCAAAAGGGGGATTGTGGGATTGATGTAAAGTATTATACAGAAAGTTTAATACAGCGTATTTCTGGTATATTCATTTTTAATGTCAACTAATATTTGTGTATTAAAACTTGGATGGACAAGTCAAGTTTTTCCTCTTAATCATAGAGAGGTTTTTTATATTGATGTTCCTATAATCAATAGGAACATCTGTGTGCAACTCGATGTTGACAGGATAACAACTGGTGACTTCTAGAATTGTGTGAGTAACATTCTGTTTTTAGACTTCTCTGTTTCAGTGTGTGTACTCTGTATAAATGCTCTGTAGTTGATCTGACTGAAATTGTGATTTTAAATCTCAAAACCGCTACAGTATCTGTCAGGCAGAAACTTTGGACAAGTAGTTTGACTGAAACCTTAAAACTGAACTAACTGACTGCTAGGGTTAACTTTGATTTAAACATTTGTAGAATACTAAGAGCTTTATTGAGTAGGTGTAACTGTATTAAGGGTTAAACTCATAACTTTATAACTTAGGGTTTAATGTAATTGGGCCACTGAAAAGATACAATAGCAACTCAGGAGGGAGCCAGTCTAGATTTCCTTTTGAGGGCCACCAGCTGCAGAGAGTTAACTATTTATTTAAAGGGGCGTGGCCCCACATCTGTGAGAACTCAGCAATCAGGTGTCCAGTTTAGGTAGCACTTTCCTGGAGCGTCAGACAGACGAAGACTAACAAAGACAATAGAGTCCTGCTGGAGTAAGACTGACAAAGACAATACAGTCCTACTGGAGTCACGAGGGTGGCAAAGAGGAGGCAAATTCTACTTTGATTGAGCTAAGTATAGCTGGTGTTTTATTTCATTTAGTTGTTTAGCCCCTCATGCTATAATCATGTGTATTTTCTCCATTCCTGTTCATGTGACCTCTCGCAATTATCACTGGCCCCGTGTATCTCGTAATCGATATAACCGGCCTGCTCTTGTCTATCCCACATGCTCCACTGACATCCAACATCTAGTTTCAGTCGGCCTGTGGAACTGCCAGTCAGCTGTTCCTAAGGCTGACTTCATCTCTGGCTACGCTTCCCTGCAGTCTCTGAATTTCCTTGCTCTTACTGAGACGTGGATTACTCCATCCAACACATCCACCCCAGCAGCTCTCTCCACAGCATATTCCTTCTCCCATACACCCAGACCCACTGGCAGAGGAGGTGGCACTGGTCTCCTGCTCTCTCCCAAATGGAGCTTTTCCCTCTTCAAGCTGCCTAACTTCACTCCTTCCACCTTTGAATTCCATGCCGTCACAGTAACCCATCCTATACAATTAACCATTGTTGTTCTCTACCGTCCACCAGGCGCCTTGGGGGACTTCTTGGAGGAATTAGATAATCTCCTCTCACACATCCCTGAAACTGGCCCTCCCGCTATACTTCTCGGAGACTTCAACCTCCAGACGGGGAAGATAGACGAACTAACATCTCTGTTAACCGCCTTTGCTTTCTCACTGTCTCCATCCCCACCAACTCATAAAGCTGGCAATGTCCTTGATCTCATATTCTCAAGGAACTGCACTACTTCTAACCTCTCTGTAAACCCGCTCCACACATCCGATCACTTCTTCATTTCATTCTCTCTACCCCTTTCCAAACATAACGAACTAATCTCTTCTCATCCTGCACCTGTCCGCCGTAACCTTCGTTCCCTCTCCCCCTCTACCTTTGCCTCATTGGTGCTCTCAGCCCTCCCTTCCTCTGACTCGTTCCAACTCCTACTTCCAAACTCTGCTGCAGAAACTCTCCTCTCTACTCTCTCATCCTCTCTGGACTCTCTCTGTCCTCTCACATCTCGGCAGGCTCGTCAGTCCCCTCCTGCTCCCTGGCTAAATGACGCACTGCGTGCTAATAGAACCGTCCTTAGGGCAGCAGAGCGGAAACGGTGGAAATCCAAACACCGTGACGACCTCCTAACCTATCAGGCTCTCCTCTCCTCTTTCTGTGACGAGGAGGCGACTGTGGCTGCGAGGGAGTGCGGTCGTCTTTCAACCAGAAGGTTGTGGGTTCGATCCCAGCCCATGTAGTCAACATGTCGATGTATCCTTGGGCAAGATACTTAACCCTGAGTTGCTCCCGATGGCATGGCCAACGGTGTGTGAATGTGTTTGCATGTTAGTTCCTAGAGTTAGGTACACTGCTCTGTATGAATGAGTTTGAATGGGTGAACGACATGTAGTATGTAAAGCGCTTTGAGGGGTCTTAAAGACTGGATAAAGCGCTATATAAGTACAGTCCATTTACCATTTCTCTGCTTCCATCTCTCAGGCAAAAAGCACTTTCTTTCAAGATAAGATCCAATCTTCCTATTCCAATCCCAAACAACTATTTTCCATCTTCTCCTCCCTCCTGGACCCCCCCCCAAAGCCCCTTACCCCTCCTCCCTTCTGTCAAGCGACTTCGTTAACCACTTTGAAAAAAAGGTTGATGATATTCGCTCTTCTTTTTCTGACTCACCTTTACTCACTACTGGGTCACTAGACCCTCCTTTCACCCACACACTGACCTCCTTTTCCCCTCTCTCTCCAAGTGAGGTTCTTACCCTCATTACCTCTGCCCGCCCTACCACCTGTCCTCTGGACCTTATCACTTCAAACCTCCTTCAGACTATTGCTCCTGATATTCTACCGTTTCTCACCCATTTCATCAACACTTCTCTAACTTCTGGTCACTTTCCAAACAGTCTCAAGGAGGCAAGAGTAAACCCTCTCCAAAAGAAACCCACTCTCAACCCGTCTGATGTTATAAACTACAGGCCTGTCTCTCTCCTTCCGTTCCTGTCTAAAACACTTGAACGGGCTGTCTTTAAACAACTCTCCTGTTGTCTCCATCAGAACAACCTTCTGGATCCGCACCAGTCTGGTTTCAAGGCAGGTCACTCCACAGAAACTGCCCTCCTTGCTGTCACTGAGGAACTGTAAACTGCTAAAGCAGCCTCCCTCTCCTCTGTCATCATCCTGTTGGACCTGTCTGCTGCATTCGACACGGTGAACCATCAGATCCTCCTTCGCACTCTCCAAGAACTTGGAGTTTCAGGCTCTGCACTTTCCCTCATTACCTCACACCTCAAAGACCGCACCTAAAGGGTTACTTGGAGAGGGTCAGAGTCCGACCCTTGTCAATTAACTACAGGGGTCCCTCAGGGCTCTGTTCTTGGTCCCCTCCTTTTCTCCTTGTACACAAACTCGCTCGGATCTGTCATTAGCCCGCATAGTTTTTCATACCACTGCTACGCTGACGACACCCAATTAATTCTGTCCTTTCCCCGCTCAGAGACCCAGGTCGTCGCACGCATCTCTGCTTGTCTAGCTGACATTTCTCAGTGGATGTCTGCTCATCACCTCAAGCTCAACCTTGACAAGACTGAACTGCTTTTCCTTCTGGGAAAAGATTGTCCCACTCTTGACCTAACAATTAACATCGGCACCTCTGTTGTTTCCCCGACTCAGACTGCAAGGAATCTGGGAGTGATCCTAGATAACAACCTGTCTTTCACTGCAAACATAGCTGCTACAACCCGCTGCTGCAGATACGCGCTTTACAACATCAGGAAGATTCGTCCCCAGCTGTCCCAGAAAGCGACGCAGGTTCTGGTCCAGGCTCTCGTTATCTCACGCCTAGACTACTGCAACTCCCTCCTGGCTGGTCTACCTGCATGTGCCATCCGACCTCTGCAGCTCATCCAGAATGCAGCGGCTTGTCTGGTCTTCAACCTTCCTAAATTCTCCCACACCACGCCGCTCCTCCGCTCCCTCCACTGGCTTCCGGTAACTGTTAGAATCCACTTCAAGACAATGGTACTTGCATACCATGCTGCGAATGGATCTGGCCCTTCCTACATCCAGGACATGGTTAAACCGTACACCCCAGCACGTGCACTCCGCTCTGCATCAACCAAACGGCTCGCTGCACCCTCGCTGCCCCTCGCTGCCAAGGGGACCCAAGTTCCCATCAGCAAAAACACGTGGGTTTGCTATCCTGGCTCCAAAATGGTGGAATGAGCTCCCCATTGACATCAGGACAGAAGATAGCTTACACACCTTCCGGCGCAGACTGAAAACTCATCTCTTTCGACTCCACTTCGAGCAATAGAACTATTAACAAAGCACTTATATACTAATAAAGGACTGGCTTACCTAAAGCCAGTTGAGTAGCACTTGAAATGTTTTTGCTCTATGAAACCTGATGTACTTATATGATTCTGTTTTCTTCAAGTTTGTATTTTGTTGGTCGAACGCACTTATTGTAAGTCGCTTTGGATAAAAGCGTCAGCTAAATGCAATGTAATGTAATAATGAAGTCCCATTTGTAGTAGAAGTACATTGAGCGCAAATGGTCTTTTCTTCCACTTGACTTGTTAATAATCAGAAGGTGTTTTTTTTTTTGTTTTTTTTGTTTTAAACGTAACATCAATTCAAACACCATGACACAATTCAATCAGATTAATGATAAAAACCTAGAGGATATTATTCAACTTCTGAAATCCTCCTCCTGCTGCCTTGATATTATTCCAACAGGATTTTTCAAAGATGTTTAGCCTTGCATGGCCTCAGATCTACTTCATATAGTAAACAAATCTCTTCACTCAGGTATTTTTCCACAGGCCCTGAAAACTGCAGTCATTAAACCGCTCTTAAAAAAGAATAATCTAGATGCTTCAGTAATGAACAATTACAGGCACATATCAAACCTCCCATTTCTAGGTAAAATCATTGAAAAAGTTGTTTTTCAACAGTTGAGTAAATTCTTGCATTTAAATAACTGTTTGGATGTGTTCCAGTCAGGCTTTCGTCCAAACCACAGCACTAAGACTGCTCTTGTAAAGGTCTTTAATGACATCCACTTAAACACAGACAGTGGCAGAACTTCAGTGTTAGTATTATTAGATCTCAGTGCTGCGTTTGACACTGTTGACCACAGCATATTACTAGACCGGCTGGAAAACTCGGTGGGACTTTCGGAAACAGTTCTAAATTGGTTTGAATCCTACTTAAAGGACAGAAACAACTTTGTTTCTATAGGTAAATACACATCTGAGTTGACAAATATGACATGTGGGGTACCTCAAGGCTGCATCTTGGGGCCCCTTCTCTTTAACGTCTACATGCTACCACTGGCTCAGATAATGAAGAACAACAAAATAAGTTACCATAGCTATGCGGATGACACACAAATGTACGTAACAATTTCACCAGGAGACTATGCTCCAATTCAAACACTGAGTAAGTGCATTGAACAAATCAATGACTGGATGTGTCAGAACTTTCTCCAATTAAACAAAGATAAAACTGAGGTAATGGTTTTTGGAGCCAAGGCAGAACGTATAAAAGTTAGCGCTGAGCTTCAGTCTGCAATGTTCAAAACAACAGATAAAGCCAGAAATCTAGGTGTAGTCATGGACTCTGACCTGAGTTTCAACAGTCACATTACAACAGTTACTAAATCAGCCTACTATCACCTAAAGAATATATCTAGGATTAAAAGACTAATGTCACAGCAAGATTTGGAAAAACTTGTCCATGCTTTTATCTTCAGTAGACTGGACTACTGCAATGGTGTCTTCACAGGTCTCACTAAAAAATCTATTAGAAAGCTGCAGCTGATTCAGAACGCCGCTGCTCGAGTCCTCACTAACACTAAGAAAGTGGATCACATCACTCCTGTTCTGAAGTCTTTACACTGGCTTCCTGTGTGTCAAAGAATAGATTTCAAAATACTGCTGCTGGTTTATAAAGCACTGAATGGTTTAGGCCCAAAATACATTTCTGACCTCCTGCTAAATTATGAACCATCCAGATCTCTCAGGTCTTCAGGGACTGGTCAGCTTTCTGTCCCCAGAGTCAGAACTAAACATGGTAAAGCAGCGTTCAGTTATTATGCTCCAAATATCTGGAACAAACTCCCTGAAACCTGCAGGTCCGCTGCAACTCTGACTACTTTTAAATCCAGGCTGAAGACTTTTCTTTTTGTCGCTGCTTTTAATTGAACTATTCATATCTTAGACTGCACTGTAACTTTTATCCATGTATTTTTTCTTTTAATGTTTATTTTATTCGCTTTTCTTTTTAATGATTTTAAATGCCATCTTCTTAATGTCTTTCATTTTTTGTAAAGCACTTTGAATTGCCTTGTGCTATATAAATAAACTTGCCTTGCCTTGCCTTAAATATATACATTTTAAAATTCAATCACCGGTGTGACCCTTTATACATTTGAGCCCTTTCCCTTCTAAAATCCTCTGCACGTGCCCATTTACAGGTGTTATTATAGGAAGGTGTGTTATTATTGCTGACATAATTTAAGAATTGTAAAGGTTCATGAAGTTTAATGTCGGTGTCATTTTCTCTGTTTTTAAATAGCCGCCGGCGGTACAGGTGACCGCCATAGAGTGCAGAAATGGCCAATTTCGTCCCTGACCGGACGACAACACAAATTGGTCGTACCAGCCGAGTCTCCAGACAAGGAAGTATGAATTGTTTTCAGATTTTGTTAACAGAGTCTGGGTAATCATTAGTGATTTTCATTTGAAATAATGTCTTCTGTTGTTACAGTTTGTCCTCCTTGTTGGAGCTTCACATCTCCGTTCCATCGTCGATGGAATTGTGAAGATGCCAGAGGGAAGGTTTTCCTTTGGTGCCATGTCCACACCGGGGGCATGCGCAACCCAGTTGCGAACCGAGGCAGCCAATGCTGTGCTGCCTAGGACACCAGATGCAGTCTGTGTGATGGCTCCCAGCAACAACCTGACATCCAGCAGGACCATCACTGAAGCAGGAGAGGATTTTGCAAAGCTCCTTGCGACTGCCTGCAGTCACTAGCCTAACGTAAGCTTATTTTTTATTGTATTTATTATAGTTCTTATAATATTACATTTTGTATTCTTATCCATGTGGTTGTATGTTTATGTATTTCTGAAAAATTTACATTTTTATCAACAAATTGTGAAAAATAGCGTACCTTTGTAGTTGACAACTGTAACTTTGATTAGGTTTTTGACTTGGACTTCCCCCCCGCGCCTTACCGTTGACCCTGACTACCAAGACATGATGCGTCAGGAATTTCGTCGTGTTGCGGCACGTATGGGTATGTTTAACAAATATTTAGGTTCAAGTACCGTAAATCATTTTTATAATTTTCCTGTTTTTCATTATTTATTTTTTATAAGAGCAAACTATAATATCTGTGTGGATATGTTAGTAATTGATCTTGTTGTTTTTTTAGGCGTGAAGTACACACCAATTGCAGAGTACTTCCCTTCGAAAGAACTTGACCTGTGGAGCAGAGATGGCGTGAGTGACATGGCAAATGGAAACGTTTTCTCTGTATACTTCTTTGTAGTTGAAATTCCAAGTTCCTTTCTTGAAAAAACATATTGAATGTTATGTGCTATTTGTAAATGTATTTTTATTTGCTGGTTTTTGCAGGTGCACTTGAGTGACAGTGCAGGAATGCCAATCCTGGTCGGTTCGACCTGGAACGCAGCATACATGCAACTTGTTCCAGCCGAGCCGACGCCATCTCCTGTTGTTCACAGAAGATCACCGCCTGCGAGGAGAGTCACTCCAAGGGTGATTGTCAAAGGAGAGGTTGCCAAATCACCGCAACTGGATCCTTCCAAGTGGACCGTGGATCAATTGTGTGGTTGACATCTTTCAATAAGAGTGATATTCCCTGAGCAGTTTGCCTGGATAATGGTGACACATTATTATTATAATTTGAACTTTTGGAACGCACTTTTGACCCCCGCAACATATGTGAAAACTCACCAAATTTTGCACACGTTGTCAGAAGTGTGGCAACTTGAGAATTAATGTGTCTGTGTTTGAGAGTGTGTGTGTGTCTGTGTTTGAGAGAGAGAGTGTGTGTCTTTAAGTATAATACAATGTAAAGTCCTTTTCCTGCACCATTTTAAGGCTTCAAAACAGGCATTTATACTGTATATGTTTGGAGAAATGACACAATCAATGGCCCAGCATTGTACTTTATAAACTCTGAATCTTGTGGTGCTTGAAGAATTACACACTGGTTAAGCCGGCCAGGTTATATATATATATGCCTTTTTTTGCAATATTTATTAAAATGTCAGTAGTTATTTAAACAAACCACTATCTGAGGATACTACAAGCAACCATAAAACACCCTTTCCTAGAGCCATTGAAGCCCATGAAGAATTTATCCTTTCACAAATCTTTTCAACTGCTGTAAGTTAGGGCACTCTCTGTGCAGAACATTTTAAATATTCTTCATTTGCAGTATTCTTTTTAAAAAGTGTTCGGAAAGACTGCATCAATTATATATATATATATATATATATATATTAGGGATGCAGGATATTGGTTTTTTGAAACCGATACCGATAACTTCCTGCTTCTCAAGACCGATAACCGATAATAATATAATATATATATATATTAAATGTACCTGTAGTTTTTGCACACCTGGTGGTAAAAAAAAGACTAGTAGTGAGCAAATGACATGAGCATTACTAATATGAACAAAACAAAGCCAAGAACAGTTTTGACTCTTCAAAGTGACCATATTTATTTTCCCAAATAAAGTTCTTGCCTTTTTCAAAAGCCTCGTCGATAGGTAAAAGCCCCGGTGCCTTTGCAGCTGGTTTTGGATTTGCTGCTAGTTTAGCAGCGCAGGCGTCTTCGTGCGCTTTGAACACACCATCGTAGCGATGGCGATGTTTCAGGTAATCAGGTTGGAAGTATTATAGCTCGTTGCCTTTTTCCCTCCTCGTGGAACTTCTGCATTTGTTAATACAAATAGCAAGCGAACTATCTAACTCTGAAACCTTGAAATAGTCCCATACTACCAACGACATGTTTGTTTACTGTCCTGGCGTCACGGCCGCACACCATTTACGTCTCAGCCAGGCATGAGTTAGGGAGCGCTGGATTTTGAGAAAAACTCCCCTCTTCCTAAACCACTAATACCACAGTACTGGCAAAACGGGAGGAGCGGAGTGAAAAACAAGCGCCCCTCATCCCAATCCACCCACACCGCAGTATTTTTTTCTTTTTTATTACCCAAAAAATATATTGTATATTATCGGGGCTATTAATACTTTTATCGGGATGACGTCATAATTCCTAATTATTGGGCCGATAATTATCGTGCACCACTAATATATATATATATATATATATATATATATATATATATATACTAATATATATATATATATATATAATATCAATATTTGTATTAACTAACCAAAGTCAATTTAAATAGCGGGCCAACATGGGTTAATTGCCATGCACGTGTTGTTTGATATAGTTTACGTTTCATTTCAAAATTTTAGGCAGAAAAGCGTATATTGACCAAACCTTTTTTAATAGTTTACTATAATTTAGAAATGTTTTTGTGAGAAATCATTTCAAAAGTAAACTTATTTTTCATTTTATATTTAAATTTGAAATGTTTGCACACAACATTATTAATTTATACATTTGTATCAATTTTTTAAAATTATGAATCCATTTATTTTATTGTATTTCCTTGAGGCTGGGGAAGATATCATGTAGTTCAACATGCAAATGTTCTAATGCAAGTAAGTATAAGTATAACATGGAAAAGGAAATAAAATACGTTTCATAGGAGGATGTGGATTTATTTTCTCTCACCTTGTAATTACACAATCAAACAATCTATAATTTAGCTCTGGTCTTCACTCACAAAAACACATTTTGTTGAATTGGACACATTGGGACTGATGGAAGAATCTGCGAGGAATTAACTAGGAGCAGAGAAATAATCATATTTTAAAAGACTCGTCTGGTCTTCAACCTTCCTAAATTCTCCCACACCACGCCGCTCCTCCGCTCCCTTCACTGGCTTCCGGTAACTGCTAGAATCCACTTCAAGACAATGGTACTTGCGTACCATGCTGTGAATGGATCTGGCCCTTCCTACATCCAGGACAGGACGCGTGCACTACGCTCTGCATCAGCCAAACGACTCACTGCACCCTCGCTGCGAGGTGGACCCAAGTTCCCATCAGCAAAAACATGTGGGTTTGCTATCCTGGCTCCAAAATGGTGGAATGAGCTCCCCATTGACATCAGGACAGCAGAAAGCCTGCACATCTTCCGGCGCAGACTGAAAACTCATCTCTTTCGACTCCACTTCGAGCGATATAATTGCTAACAAAGCACTTATATACTAACAAAGGACTGGCTTATCTAAAGCCAGTTGAGTAGCACTTGAAATGTTTTAGCTCTATGAAACCTGATGTACTTATATGATTCTGTTTTCTTCAAGTTTGTATCTTGTTGGTCGAACGCACTTATTGTAAGTCGCTTTGGATAAAAACGTCAGCTAAATGCAATGTAATGTAATAAAAAAAAGACAGCAGCTTCATAAGAGGCCAACAAGAGTGACAGAGTGTGTCAGTGTGCTATCCAGGCCAGTCTCTATAGACTTTCCAAGGGGTAAAAATGCTGCTGCCGGAGTACTGACTGTAAGTATTGCTGATATCATGTCTACCATATCCTCTTAAAATACTCTGTCCAACAATATCAGTCTCATGAAGAAAGGTTTTTTTTTAACGCTTATTCAAAATAGCAGAGATGCATGCATTCTTGTTCTCAGGAGGGGACATTGACAGAGTACTGGAAAAGTACACAGTAAGTATTTCATAGTACTTGTGGGAGTAGTTTCACTAGTACTGAGTCCAACAGGATCAATCTCACGAAGAATGTTAGATATTGAAAGGGATTTACGCTCCACGTTTCAAATCTCTCCGCGTCCGTCTAGAGCTGTTTTATATGGAAGGAATTCAGTGCCACCAAGTCAACAATACTCTACTTTAATGGCAATATTACAATGCACCACAAATCATTACATTCAATACAATAATACATACAATACAATATACATTCAATACAATATACTTGGGAACCCAAATTACCTGGTGATCACGTCAGCCAGCCAGCAGAAAGAGACTGAATCCAGTTGTGTCTTCTGCATTTATGCTTAAGCAATGGGAGGGGTCATCCGATCCCCCCAATTTGATTGGCAGCCCAAATATCCCCAACACCTCAAATCTTAAGTTCCCCCAATCACAGGTGGCGAGAGCATTTGCATACAGTGCAAGTCAAGACATGCTCTCACCTTCCCCCATCTCCCTTTGTCCTCAAAAGCACATATGGTCTCTCAAAAGTCACATGTGGGGTAGGCCTCAAAAACCCAGCTCACAGTTTTACCCAAATAATTCCCATTTTTAAGCTTATCCATTGGAGCTAACATGAATACATTCAAATATTCCACTACAAGAACTAATGGCAACAAAAAAGAATTCCCTCATCAAACTTAGCAGAAGTGGCTTGATTTTGTTCTCAGCAGGAGACTTTGACAGAGGATTTCTCAAAAAATACACAGTAAAAGTACTTCAATGTATTGTAAGTAGTAGGCTAACTAATACAAAGTCAAACAGTATCAATTTCATTAAGAACTAATGGTAACATTATATTTTTATCATTCATCAAAGATAGCAGAAAAACATGCATTTTGTAGGCCTACTATGGAGGGGACTCTGACAGACACAAAGTACAGAGCAAAAGTACTTCATTTTATTTCTGGTAGAAGTCAAACTAGAACCGAGTCCAACAGTGTCAGTTTTCTTAAGAACTTGTGGTAAAACATATTTGTATCACTCCTCAAATATAGCAGGAATAATGAAGAGCAGCTGATTTGAAAAAACAAACGCTAGAGACGGGAATTGAGCGCAGTGCAGAATCGCTGTATAGTTTAAATCTCCTAACAATGTTGTCCATTTTAGACAGAGACTTATTATATGTACAGCCCTTAATAACATCCATTTTCTGGGCTCAATATGTGTCTTGGCCGTTTTCGTTGTGATCACTAAATTCACCTTGTTTCCCTTTGTTTATAATATTATCACCGCTTTTGTTTTGAAATCACTTCCGTGAGTTTCGCCCCGTCCCTCGCTCCAATGACCAGTAGACCATTTAGTAAGGTAAAAAGCAAAAAGGCCTCTCAAACGCTCTTCCGTTCACGTGTTTAATAAAGAAAAACAATTGGACGGTAGATACACGGATTACGGACCGGGTCTCAATTTAGCTTGAGTAAATTGGTTACTTTACACCACAGGATAAAAGGATAATCTAAATGAAAAGTAATTTAATTTAATATTTATATTTTTTTCCATTACGGATTTTGGAGAACATAATTCCAGTCATTTCTGACTCGTCCAGAAACGGAGACATCCAGTGCATATCACGTTAGTCTTTGTGCGGCTTTTATTTTGAAAAGCCCAGTGTATTGTAAAGGGGAGGTCCCAGTCAGCTTCACAGAGCTGCTCCTCTGAAGCTGCAGAGCGGCGGTATCTGCTGGGCTCTTGTCCTCACAAAGGTCGTCTTCATTCAGTCCTGAGGGGTGTGAGGAGATGATGTGTCGGCGGGGGTGCCACCATCAGGGTGCCGCACAGCCTGGATACCGTTCACCCCACAGGATCGGGATGTTCTGAGCTCCAACTATGAACGAGCTGCAACAGGATCCGAGGAATACAGGCAAGTTTCCAAAAGCTGCGGAGAACTCCTGAGGTCTGTTAGAGTCTGAGAGAAACGTTACTGTGAGTCCTGTCAGTAAGGGTAAAACAGTGTGGAGGAATGCAGCAGACTGCTGCATTCCTCCACACTGTTTTACCCTCACAGTCTGTAGCCCCCATACAGCAGCAGTCCATCCTTAAGGTACATATATAATTATAACGCATTATTTCTGTCGATTGAACAAGCTCTGGGTTTTTCTCGCATTGATTGATCGGAGATGATGTCAGCCGGGGGGGCTGCCTTATCAATAAGAGCTTGTGTTGCATCGCAGATTTAGAGGCATTGTCTCCATACATTGTGTCTTTCTATTCATATCATGACGCACAACATGTGGCTCCCCAGGAGTGAACTGGCTCCAGATCAGCTTCCTCTGCTGGCTGCAAGCAGGATCTGAACAGAATGAGAATGAGCCAATGCAGTGGGTGCAAAAACACGGAGGGGAAACAAATACTCCACATAAGCAAAACCACTGCGATAATATATTTTACAGACTGGAGACACTCTTTTTCTCCAGTGTGTGTTCTCTCTGCTCCATCCATCCTGTGTGTGTCAGTCTGCGAGCAGCACACTGTTGTCCTGCTGCTTTCATCTGTGTTACTGCAGTCAGAATCCAGGAGGATAGGAGCATACAGATGGAATGCTACTGTTGTATTAATATGTCAGTGTTTCATCATCTTCTGCACTTATGCTACTGGTGTCCAAAAAGATAGTGTGATATGAGGTTAAGCTCACATTAAAGTAATTAAGACATACAAACGTCTCAACTGCATGACTAATGTCTTATTCAAAACAGCTGTACTACCTGTGCTGTGTTTCAGATATAGACAACCAATATATAGCTGACCTATGTGATGACACACAGTCAGTGCGAATGTTAAAATATTCACATTTGTTTTT
This sequence comes from Harpagifer antarcticus, assembly GCA_902827135.1. Classification (NCBI taxonomy): domain Eukaryota; kingdom Metazoa; phylum Chordata; class Actinopteri; order Perciformes; family Harpagiferidae; genus Harpagifer; species Harpagifer antarcticus. Next base: position 3,236,439 of record CADEHL010001212.1, read on the forward strand.
AAATTGTTAACACTCAGAGTATAGTTGTTCGGTTTGGCTGTATAAAATTATAACATTTTCATTTTATGTAATAATAAATATATTATGGTATTCTGTGTGGGTGCACAGGAAGAGAGACCAATGTTTAAAAGTCATTGAGAGAGACATATATATGCTGCTGTGTTGACAAAAATCTATATATACACGAGAGAAATAAACGTTATGTTTTTTAAATTGAAATATTTAAGGCAAAAATATCTTGACGTTTCAGAAGCTGGAACTGTGAAATGTTTCTTATGCAAAAACATACTTTTACTTACTATACTTTTTTATCTTATGACTTATTTTAATCTACATACATCACAGTTATGTGGTTATGTGTTGTGTGTATATACAAATCTGAATCTATAAGGAACAAGTTAATAAAGCTTCAAAGTAAATGAAGTGTAAGAAAACGTACAATATCTTTTATGAGTGGAGGAGAAATATAAAGTTGCACAGAAAGAAGAACTAGTTACATTCCACCACTGTTTATGTAAATATAACAACAAGGTAAATAATATTCAAATTTACCAAATCAAGCATTTAAAATTGCTCTGGGTTTGGGATGAACAGACTGTTAGGATGAATAGGAATACTCAGTCGAGACACAGTTTGACAGTTTTGTAAACTAAATCATTCAGAAGCTGAATAAGATGATGACACTTCCTGAGTCTGAGATATGTTTTGAACCTTTAAAGCTGGGGAGTAATTCTCTCTTACCCATTGTTTATATGGAAGGTGTAGATACACTGAATGTTGTGTGGACCTGAAGTAGCATGAGTATTATTAATGTGTTGACATAAATAAACAAAAGTGCACTAACAAGGCCATTTTGCTTAAATCTTTTGTATATTTCCCAAATAAATCATTTTGGCTTGCTTAATTGATAGTCTCTCGTATTGTAGGTGACAAAAGCGAATTCCGTTTTTTTTGCCTGGGTCTTAATATTTACAGGGGGAGACGGAGCAGTGACTCAGCGTTGATGTGTGATATTCAGCAGGGTGAGAACGTTTGACTCTGATTGCAACACTCAGGACCTCACAATGTTAGAAGCTGATTTTCCATTTCACCCTGCTTTGTTTATGACCATGTGGGAAGTGGAGAAGAATAGCACATGTGCGAGCGTTTCTTTACTTTAGTGTATACCTTGTTGAATTTACAAGCTCCACACGGACCAGGAAGGTTTGGAACAGTCTGAGGAATTTCACTCTAATTATTTTCACTGGTGATTAGCATTGGAGAAGGACTGTGCGTGATAAACAACCGCTGACTAATGGGGCTGAATACTGCTGGTTTCCAGGCATCCCTGTGTGATGATGACAGACACAAAGCGTAACCGAAGGAAAGTATTTGGTTGTATCTACAGCAGACTCTGAATCCAGATGTGTGCTTCATGTGAGAGGCTCTGGGGACTCCCCAGGGCTGATGTATGCTTCCTGAATAATTCAGCTGTACAGTGCTGGGGTCGCTGGTGAGATACAACACGTAGACCAGTGGCCTGTACTACGAAGCAGGATTTTCGGTTAGCGAGGTAACTTCAGGGTTAACTCTGGGTTTCCGGTCCTACGACGCTGGTTCACTTCTTACCGGGGTAGATCTCCATGGTAACTTATGCTGAACACCTAACCTGCTCCGGAGCAGGTTATGTTCCAAATAAGAGATCAACTCAGTGAAAGCACCGCCTGCTGACCAATCAGAGCTCAGTGTGCAGAGTTTAAAGCTATCAAGTCATATTACAGGATAAAGGAAATACAGTTTAAACTGCCATATGCAGGGAAGACGCCGACGTGTCACACTTATCATTCATATCACATCATCAATCACATCATCGATCATATAATATCCTAACATATCCTATTTCCTTATCTGAGTCAGCTTCTCGAGCCGTATCTGGCCGTGCAACACTTACATTGTCATGCAGAAGTATTATTTTAAGCAACACGTTAAGTTGAAGAAACACTCAAATGCAATTAAAGACAGATCCACTCATGTCTTAAATGGGGCAGTGATATCATAAACTGTTAATATACGCATTCAAACACTCTGTAGTTTTGAACTTTTTTTTTACAAGCTGTTCTGTATTCACCTTGCATGTGCAACTATTGCCCCTTTCACACCAACACAGTTCCCGTTCTAGCTCCGTGCTAGAGCTTTTCTGGTTCGGAACCGGTTCTTCTTTTCATCCCCCGTTTTGTTCACACCGTCCAGAGCCCGACTGGTGCTGCCGCTACTGCGTCATGACGTCACCGTTTACGTCGCTGATTTTCTCCCCAACGGCGGTAACTACAACAACAATGGGGCACTGCGTCGGGTCGAGGATAGTGTTGCTTTTAATCGTACGAAGCCAGATTAAATTAAATTAAATAACGACTTCTCCAACCTTGTACTTTTCTCCAGAGTGCCTTGGTTCATTGTTAATTAATATGTTACAGCGGCATTTACCGACTGATGCAGTGCTGGCTGCTCTTCCACAGGAGTTTATTCTCCCGTTAACTCACAGCAGCGGCCGCTGTAAAGTATTCACTGTCCGACTGTCACACAAGCAGCTGATACATATCCCCAATTCCCCATAAGTGAATGTGTGTCAGTCTGAATTGACGCTGTTTGGCATCACAACGCTGTTATGAAAGTTTCTCTGGTATAAAATGGGTGATGTTAGCATAGCAACCGAAGCTAAACTGACTATAACTTGACTACTTGTTGCTATCCTATTGTGGCATAAGCCGGTTTCTACAAGCGTGACGTATGCGGTTCTTACTTCTAGGTCGACAATTTGTTGGTGCTTGAAACGAACCGGATTCCGGAGCTTAGAGGTGGCTCCGTTGCGGTGTGAACAGGAAAAACCGGTGCTTTTCAGGCTCTATCTCCAAACCGGCCCTGGAACCGCGTTGGTGTGAAAGGGGCATCTGTGGCTTTTATCCTAGTTTATCTTAAACAGATAAACTACACACTTAAAAATGTTGGGTTGTTTTGTCAACCCAACCACTAGGTTGAGCCTGTTGGTTAATGTAATTGGGTTATTTTTATGGAAATGGGTATTCTGAGAACCCAATTCGCTAGGTTATTTCTGTTGGGAATGGAGTTATTAGCTGTTGGGTTGCAATTTCTATGAAGTTGTGTTGGTTTGTTTTGGAATACCCAACACATTGGGTTGACGTTCGGGCATGCACATGCGCATTGCACAACCCGCGAAACCAAGCACCTCCCCCTACTCTCCCGCTTCAACACGACAGTGATGGTCGGAAGTGAAGTGAAGAGAGGATTCAGTACAAAGCAAGGTTTGTTAAATACATTACATATACATTGTTTTACCATGTATTTGACTTGATATTATTATATAAAGCGTCATATTGTTGTTAAGATGTAAGTTCGTGGAGCACTGTTGTGTACATTGCATCAAAGTAGCAAGCTAACACGTTAGCTGGCTAGCTATGTAGCAAACACACTATGTTGTTGTTACTCGAAATGACTCGAGAAATGTGTCATGTATTGTAGCTAGGAGAACAACGTTAGTTATCTCGTCAATGTGGCTTTTAATGAAATATCACACAAGTGAGTGTTATGGAGGGGAAAGCGCGGTGGTGAATCAGCTAGCCTCTGCATGCTAGCAGGCCTCAGCTAGCTAGCTCACCAGGGTTTCCACAGCACCCTTTAACCACAGACTAAAACTTTGGTAACGTTAACGTTAGGCCTAACCGTTATGTTAAAACAGTGAAAAGACGTTTGGACTACTGAATCTTATTTCATGTTATTGTATGTTTTTTTCTTAATGGTTTGTGTTGATGTTTCAGGTTGATACGAACAATCGATGGACGATTTTGTGACCTCAAAGTTGATTGAGTGGCAGCTTCCAGGGCTGATAGAAAGGTTCAGAGGTAAGCTAATGTATAAGTCATCTCCATGCCTTCATTTTATGGGTACTGTGTTATGGTTCAGCCCCTGTCATCATTATGTGCCTGCTATATGCTCTGTGCATAGGAAATGAATGGGACTAGTTAGCCACTGTAGCTTGCTGTCAATGCCTCAGTTTTTAACACTGGGTGATCCATCTTGTGATTCAAATATGTGACCTGCTCTATCGAAATCAGTCGCATTGACCCGAAGACACATTTTGAGTTGTATACACTATTGGAAAGAGGATATTCCTAGCTTTCTAATGATATCAGGATTGTTTTTGTACTCTTATATAATGACTGTCACCGAGACATCATTTTGAGAAAAAGGCCTTCAAAGTTTTCTCTTCTCTGGAATCCATCGATCTGATTGATTATTAGTGGAGCAAATGATCAAAATACTACGGAGGGAAGATATTTTCGTTTGGAGGGGAAGCTCGCGAGTGTGTGTGTATACGTGTGTGTGTGTTTGTGTAATTTTGCGTTTGTGTGTATTGTGTTTGTTTCCCGGGGAAAACACTCACGAGAAACACCGGCTGTTGTTATACCTGCAGTATACCTAAGTTACTCCGTTCTCCGCTTGTAATTATGCCGTTACAAGCTTCAAAGTTGTATTTATCATCTGAATTTCCCGAAACAAGTTTAATATTCTGAAAGCCAAGACTTTGTTTAATTGAAATCAGATGAAAGCAAACTGTAACGGACCCTGTCGTGTTATCTATGATTACTATACTCTTACATTCATAATTTCAGCCGGAGGGAGGGGGGGCGGCGCTGCGGAAGAGCAGATTGTGAGTGAGAGGTGCCTGTCTTCGTCCCTTTACAAGCTTCAAAAATGTATTTATCGTGTGATTTTGGAAATAAAAGTTTCATATTCTGAAAGCCAAGACTTTGTTTGTTTAAAATCAAACAAAACACCCGAACACCGAAAAAATAGTTTTTTACGTAAATCCACGTTTATTTTGAAATGAGCCGTTGCGACTTCCGACTGATTTCGATAGAGCGGGTCACATATCTTTACTGTAGTTCAACTGTAGTAGTTTACTGTAGTTTACTGTCTACTACAGGGGTGGACAACTTTGATGATGGAGAGGGACACACTCTAGAGAGCCACATTGCATATATATATACTGTAGCAAAAATAGCAGATCTACAAGCTCAAAAAGCGTCACAGTGCGACACGTTTTGAGCTTGTAGATCTGCTATTTTTGAATTGGAATTCTACATTTTTTGCTAATTTTGAATTTGAATCCTGAAAAGTAAGATTTTTACTTAATTTCAAATGCATTTAATACTAATTTCAAATGCATTTAATAATACTTATGCTAACTTTATGAACTTAAATACAAATACATTGGACATAAAAAAGACCATACCATTTGAATACAAGTCATTAAGCTACTAGTATAGACTGAAGTAATTAAAGCAGCTGAAATCAAATCAACCTGCGGGCCACATTAAATTAAGGTGCTGGCCGCATGTGACCCCCGGGCCGGCAGTTGCCCATGTCTGGTCTACTACTATTGGATTAATTGATTAACTGAACTGGGTGTTCCCACACAAATCAGGTGCATGGCTGGTGTGACACGGTGCAACATCAATAGAGGGGGACAGCAAAAGGGGAGGGGGGATCCGTCCCCCTCCATCAGAAAATGGCAGATATGTCGCATTAACCTCTGATCTTAGCTTTATGTACGGTCACGGTCGACCGATCCCATGACTCCCGCGTCCCCTAACCCCATGCCTCACGTTCTGTCGGCATACATGCTCACAGCATAAGTGTTTCGGCGGCTGAGGGTGGGGCAGAGGCGTGCAATTTTACTGAGGTGGAAAAATGTTTTGGTGATTTGATTGATGTGTAACTTTATTTTATTGTATTATACGGCTATTCGAGTCTATATTGACACCCATAATTGTCCTCCTACAGATGCCAGGGGAGAAGTAGCCCTGATGCTGCTGCCTGTCATGCTCCCTCCGCCTGTTTATAAACAGGGCAGAAAATTGGTCCGCGCCAGTGTGGAAGAATCAAAGAGATTCTTCATTGATGTTAAGCCTGTAAGTAATTTACCTTTGAACAGAAATTCAAATATAAATTCATCGTGAAATGACTCCAATTATTCTTTTACACTGTTGGAAAGCCTGATTCCTCTTTACAACGAGGTGCAACTTGTAAAGATTGTATTCGTGGAATGAGTGACACAGCTTAACGTTTGTCAGAATACTCATTTCATGCAGCACTATTCTTACAAGTTGTAACTCGGTGTAAGTTGTTACTCCATATCGACGTGGGATGTATAAACCACAGACCACACATAAGTAGACTGGCCACACACCCAGAATAAATTGTTTAAGACCACGCCATTGAATTTAGGGCTGTCACGCATCTTTCTTAAATCAGCTGATGGGGTGGGAGGAGGTTGAAAGAGCTTCAGTAGAGAGCTGATGACAATTTCTCTGCACCGGTATAAATACTTATCTTTTTTCTTTTCTTTCACATCATAGGTCGGAACTAACATGGTGGAGTATTTGGAGCAAGCCGAATCGTCCAGGTCGTGCCCGTTCGTGCTACTGCTTGAGGATGGGATGCTGTGCTCTCAAGCCTTTGTTGTGATCTCAGGCAAGGCTATTGAGACTGAGACGGCTCTCGCAGCTGTGGATACCTGTTTTTAAGAGTTTGTATGTCTTTGACATACAATATACAAGTCAGTGTTTGCCTACTTGGCAATTTTTCCAGGATGTGGTTTAGGAACTCGAGGGAACTGTTTCCCCAGCAGTGAAGTTCCTGGAAACTCAAATACATGCTTGCAACTAGACTGGTCTGCACCCCCCCCCCCACCCATCTCTTCCTTTCTCTCTCCTCTCCCTCTTGTTCCACATCTCTCCTAGTATCAATAACCCTTGTGTGAGGAACTGTCCCTACGCTGCCTACATGGAAATAAGAAACGTGGTTCCATTTGATTCATTGTTATCCTCTTTTACCTGGAGGTGAATAGTTTCCTGGTGTCTTCCCGATGAACCGAGACATAATGGGGGGGGGGGGGGGAGATAATTTTATGGGAATTGTAGTGTCATTACATCTTATGTCAGTGAAATGGAAAGCTAATGTTTTGGAGCTGTTACAGGAGAAATGTTGTGGAATTTTATGGACATTTTATATTTTGATGTTATTCTGTGATTTGAATTTTAATAAATCATTATTGTTACATTGGTGTGGGAATATATTTGATCAAGAAAACAACCGAAGGATCAGAGGTGAGTAAATTGTGATAATTTTGTTAAATTGATGACTATCAGTTGTGCCAATGAAATGTCAATTATAAAAGGTAACAACCCATTATAATTAGTAATAATTATACATTAACAACTAAATCCAGCAGTGTAGTCAATGTGAACCCTTCATTGGGTTATATAACCAACCCAATTTGTTGGGTTATATAACCAACCCAATTTGTTGGGTTAAATTAACCCAGCGTGTGTTCGGTCCAATATTTAACCAGCGCTGGGTTGGGAAACTACCCAGATTGGGTAGTTTTTAACCCTGCATTTATAAGAGTGTAGGATAAAAGCCACAGAAAGGGGCATCTGCCCCTTTCATGGATGTTTAAAGTTTAATTTCTTCATATTTGTCTAACGTGATGGTTTACTTATCATTCATGAAGTATGATGCTGCACTGTCAGTACGCTTGTCCCTGTTTGTGATTGGTCAAATGTTGCTAACCCCGGCCCTTTCACGTGAACGTGCTCTCAGCCGGACAGAGAAACCCATGCTTGATTTACCGAGTTGATAACCAACGTCGTAGGACCGCGTAGCGAGATCGCGTTTGGTAGGGTTAGTTAAGCCAGATAACTCAAACATATCCAGGGTCTGTGGGACTGGCTTCGTAGTACAGGGCACGGGAGACGTGTGACTGGTACAGAAAGCTGTTGTTGAAGTTAAGAAAGACGTATCGGCTGCTTATTTCAGCAACACTAGAAAATCGTGTTTTCTATCAAAACCATTTCAGTACAATCCCGCTCTTCATTGCACAACTGCACAACAAGTCTATAGTGTTGTTGTGTCAGTCGGTTAAATTCTGACTAAAGGTTTAACTATAATAAACATGAATTCAATTACAATAACTAGTTGCCTGCAAACATTTTTAATCATTAACCTAATCAAAAGTATCACAATATGAAAGTAATGTAACCTGATTACTTGCTTTTTGGAATACCTCAATATCAAATGCAATGAAAAAATAACAATAAGATGTTTTTTGCTTAAGTGTATTATGTAAGACAACAGAACAAGGTGACCTTAGAAAAGAAGAAAACCAAGATATTTAACATTAAGATGTGTCATATTAACGGGGCCACCTTAGTCTAATTTTCAGGTTCATATTTGTATTTAGTGTCTCTGCTGGGACATGTCTCCATTCTTATATGTCCGGCAGCTCAGTCAGTAGGGGCTTGGACTGGGAGCTAGGGCCGCCGGTTCACGTCCCCAAACAGAACATATGGAGTGAGGACTGCTACTTGGAGAGGTCCCAGTTCACCTCTTGGGCCCTGCCGTGGTGCCCTTGAGCAAGGCACCGGACAACTATTATTTATTATTTCAATTATTATATTATTATTTCAAAACGTATTGCAACATTTTAATCCTGCTAGTAATCCAGTTACCTAGAATCCAGTTACCTTATTTGTATCTGTTAAAAGTAATCTGTTACTCCCTAAGCCTGAATATAAAGAAGTTCCTACACTGGGAGTATGATTCCAGATCTACTGGAACATCTTTGTGAAGAATAATCTTCTGGGATTCACTGCAGAGCCAATGTTGAAGAATGGAGACGGAAAACTTTCATCAAACACGGAGATTTATTGAAGTATCGGCCGGAGAGGGCACACTCAGTTTCACACATGAACAGTCTTCCACCGAGTAGCCATCTGAAGGTTACACAATATAATCACACAATATATTGACCAAAGGCGGATCCCAAATGTACGCGCCCTTTCTCTGCTAATTATAAACAGATGCCACAAACTGGACAAAGACTAGCCAGGACAGGATGCCCCCCTTTTTCCACAGAGCCAGGCATCTGACCTCTGAGTTGACCCTAAAGATGGCATGATCGTATTTCACAGATTGAGGGAACAACACTTTAATTAGAAACAGAAGTTCGCAGATAAATTCCCAATTCGATACATGGGAACAGACAGGATTAAAATATTCTCTAACAGCCCCTCCTTTTTATCAATTTATGATAACCAATTAACACTAGTCTAAGAATATTTGAGTCAATACTCAAATCAATAAACGCCTTCAGAGTCTGGGATCACACACATTAATTACATCAAAAAGTAAGCAGAATTGAAACATTTCAATTACCTTGATTGAATGCAGTCAATCATAACAAAAAATCATCTCTCCTCCGTGTCTGATATCATTTGTCAAAAGCACAATAATAAACACACATGTAATACAAAAATATAACAGCAAAATATATGTTTCAAAAGATAAGATCTTTTATCATTTATCACTCAGTTAATCTCACTCCTCAAACACAAATTCAAAGTCAGCTTACATCTCAAAGATTTACTTCAAGGCAATTACTTATTAAAACACAATTAGAATTTAGGATTATAAGAAATCCAAATGAGGTATAAAATCTGAATCATGAGAGATCCAGGCTAAAATTCTCAGTGATGAATCGGTCAATCTGTAAAGTTTCAATGTCCTCAATCTTTAACATTATTTTACGTTTACTTTACTAAGCTTTATTCAAGAGTAAGGCACTTTAGTAGTACATACATTTCATTCAAATACATTTGTTCAAAATCCGAAAAGGAAAAATCAAAACATCTGTTCTTTATTCTGAAAGTCAACTGTAATCAATTTATTAATCACTGAACGGGGGTACCCATGGGGCAGAAACCGCGATGGGGACCCATGGATCTCGCAATTCCTTGTTGTACATCAACATTGTGTCATCTACAGTCGAATACCCCACTATCCTCTGTGGGGCCTGGAGGGCGGTTTTGGCAACCCTGCGTATGGCTAATTTAACTACAGTTATCAAACAGATCACTAGGATTAGCACAACCAAGATAAACACTGAAACAGTAACAACAAATTTAACCAACCCCGCTCCCCAGGATCCAATGGTTCCACTTAAATCCCCAAATGTAAACCCATGAGTTTCATGCAATTATTTTATTCCCCTAACAGTATCATGAGCCATATCCATAACTTCAGGTGTAGCATCAGAGATGAAAGAACAACACTCGGATCCAATCACCTTACATGTGCCTCCCTGAGCAGCGAGGAGAAGATCCAGCGCCATACGATTCTGTAGTGCTACTGTCCTAACTTCCTGCAATTCTTTGTGTTCAGCTAACATCGCTGTGTTAGATACATTTGATGGTGTTCTATTCAATTTCTTGCTGAGTAACATAAATACCGTACCAAGGCAAAAATAGGCTCGCTATCTGTTGTCCTTCTGTAATTGATCTGCTATTCCGATGTAAAGAGGGAAGTATCGCTGCAATCTCATTAGCCTCTACTTTACGGATTAAAGGGATTAGATAGGCTAGATAACAGGTGCCATAAAAAATGTCAAAGGGTACACAGCCATAAGCGCGGTCTCCACAAACTAAGTAAACTCTCTGTGGGAGGGGAATTCTGGCTAATTTTACACGCACTACGGTATTGCAGTCGCTGTGTCCCACATCTGGAGAAGTATGAGATCCTGCTTCATTCTGGAAACAGATAGACACATTCTTCCATTCATGTACAGTAATTGGTGGTACATAAACTGAGCAATCTCGTGTTAGGGGCTTGCCTAAGGGGATTGGCTGTGTACAGTCATGTATTTTAACCTCAACGGAGTCCACTGTTCTGGAGCCAAACCAGGGCACAACTGTTACCAAAGCTTCAACCAACAAAGATGGTGTGTGTGGTTGCATTGTGCATGTTGGACTTGTAAGGTTAACTGAACAATTAGTCTGGGCTAGAGCTAACTGGAATCTGTATTCAAAAGCTAAGTTAACATATTTCTTCACGTATATTAGTTTTAAAAACATCAACCGTTTGAAGCCGTGAGGCAGGTAATTTTCATTTACTCTATCAACAATGAGAGAGACTAAACCCTTGTACTGTACAGGTTGCTCCGAGTCTAAGGGGTAGGAGGGAGTAAAGCAATCCTCAGCTTCATCGCTAATTCTGGATGCAATGTCATTCCAGCTTATTAAATCATAATCAGCTTTCGTGAACGGAATTGGGCTAAACATTGGAGAATGCATGGATTCTGGCATATTTTGGCACAGCCAACAGTTGCTAACATTACGTTCATGTGCGTAGTCTATCATTAAACTTACTGCAGAATTAGTTTTAGCTCGTTTAAGTGGAGTGATTAAGGCCTTTTTTGAAGAATCTACATCACCTCCTGTTTGTTTAAGTGGAGTGGATAGAAAATCCATTTTGCTATCTGGTCCAGTAAATGTGCATGCAGTGACACCTGAATTGGGGGCTTTATAATCTGGTTTCCTCGCTGTGCATTGTACCTCATTCATTATCAGTTTCCTTAATTGTTCCATAGTGGTACACCACAATTCTGAGGGCATGTTGGCAATGGTGTTGAGAGCTATTCTTACCACCTCCAATGTTCTCTCGAACCACTGGTACTGGTCTTTTGGATACATTCCCCATGTCAAGTAATCATCATCCTTGATTGAAGACACAGCAAACACAATAATACAGTTAGATGGGTTACATATTGAAGTTGAACAGTTAAAAGAAATAGTCTCTAATTCACGAGTGATGTCGACGATCCTCTTTACTCTTCCTCCTTCTCTCTCTCTCTGTCTCTCTCGCACCATACTGAATGTCTGTGTGGTGTTTGGATACAACCTGTTCTTGTCGCTAGGCACTGATTTGCCCGTTGGTGTTGTTTTGCCCTCAGGGTCTGGACCCTGAGTAGTCAAGTCGTCTGCGCTCTTGGATAAGAGCACCTTATCTTCTCTCTCAGAGGGGCGAGAGCCCTCGCCACCTGTCGTTGAGATTTCCACAGCTTCATCTAGTAGGGCGTTCTTGGCCAGGTACAGCAAACCCAGGATGACGATGATGATGACGGCCTTCACACGCCAGCATCCGGTAGAGGGGAGAGACGACATCTGGAGGCGTGAATCCACTCCGCTCTGCCTTGGAGTCTTAGGGCAGTTCTGGTCACTATCAACACCTGGAAAGGACCTTTCCACCTGGGAGACGGGGCATCTTTTTCAAGAGATTTGATTAGTACATTATCACCAATCTTAAAAGGGTGGGTGGGCTCTTCTCCCGGCTTTGGGAGCCTGTCAGCCACCTGCCTGTGAAACTTTCTCAACATGTCAGTTAGATATTTGACATAGTTAGTCATGTAATCCTCTGTCCACAAAAGGGTGAGTGTGTGGGGTTCTACTGGGGGGCTAGACCCTGTGAACATTACCCTTCCCATCAATACTTCGTGTGGGCTAAGCCCTGTCGTTGCATTTGGTGCGCTTCTGATGGAGCACAGAACTAGCGGCAGCGCGTCTACCCATTTTAGTCCTGTGGTCAACATTGTTTTAGTGAGTTTCTCTTTTATAGTCAAGTTCATTCTCTCAACCTGGCCTGAGCTCTGTGGGTGATAGGGGACATGCAATTGCCATTTAAACCCTAACACTGTAGCTAGACTCTGGGTTATCTTAGAAATGAATGCTGGACCTCTGTCACTGTTAATCCCTGCTGGAACACCAAATCTAGGGATAACATCTTTGAGAAGACACTTTACAACTGTTCTAGCGTCTTCTTTTCTGGTAGGGTAGGCCTCTACCCATTTGGAGAACTGGCACACTATTACCAAAAGATATTTGAATCCTTGGCATGGTGGCATATGCGAAAAGTCAATTTGCATATTTACAAAGGGCCCTGAAGGGGGCGGTAGATGTTCATGCTGAACCAGACCACTTCTTCTTCTTGTCTGCTGGCATATCATGCATCTATCTACAAGGGTCTGTGTAGCTAGTGTGATGCCTGGAGAAAACCATTGTGACTTTATAATCCCATTCATCCCTCCTTTTCCTACATGTGATTTGCCATGTGCAACATGTGCCAGAACATGGAGGAACGAACGGGGACAAACCATCCGGCCGTCTGGGTGGAGCCACAAGCTGGACTCAGCGTCAAGTGTACAACCTCGTCTTAGCCATAAATCTTTCTCCCTAACATCAGCGCGGGCTTGCATTACCGCGACATCATTAAAGGAAGGCAAATAAATCGGTTCTGTGGGTTGTGTCAGGGGGCATTGGAGCACCATAGCAGAACATGAAACTGCTGCTTGTTTAGCCGCGGTGTCGGCTAACGAAGAACATGAAACTGCTGCTTGTTTAGCCGCGGTGTCGGCTAACGCATTTCCATGCGAAATAGGATCATCAGAATTTGTGTGAGCAGCACATTTCACTACTGCTAGCTGGGAGGGAGCAGGATAGCGTCTAATAACTGAGCTACCAACGCATGATGTTGAATAGGCTTACCAGCCGATGTTAAGAAACCGCGCATCTTCCACAAGACACCAACATCATGGCACACACCAAATGCATACCTGGAGTCTGTGAAAATGGTTGCAACTTTTCCTTTAGCCAAAATACACGCCCTCAGCAGAGCATGCAACTCTGCAGCCTGAGCCGACGTGCCATTTGGCAAGGCCCGGCTTTCTAAGACCTCCCAGTCGTTCACAACAGCATAGCCTGCTAAATGTACTGTGTCAGACGGCCTGCTCGCAGATCCGTCTGTGTAGAGAATCATATCTGAATTAGGGATAGGAGTTTGCAACATATCAGTTCTGGGGGAAGAAGACATGTCAATCGTTGTGACGCAGTCATGTGTTATTTCAAAATCTGGAATTGGCATCAGCATAGCTGGGTTTAGGGGGGGGGGGGAGCGTTTAAGAGTGATGTGTGGGCTTGAAAGAATTACTGCTTCATAACCAGATCGCCTTGCTGCTGTCATATGCTGAGTAGCAGAGGTGTTCAGAATATGCAAAACTGCATGTGGGACATGTACTACACAGTCACTGGCCAGTGCAATAGAAGAGGATTGTTTAATAACAATTGCAACTGCGGCTACTGCTCGCAGGCATGAAGGCATACCAAGTACCACAGGGGAAAGTCGAGACGAATAGTATGCAACAGGCCGGAAATTAGATCCATGCTTTTGTACCAAGATGCCGGTTGCAAAGCCCAACTTCTCATGGACGTGTAGATGAAAAGGTTGATGGTAATCAGGGAGACCCAGGGCCGGAGCCGATGTGAGGGCTCGCTTTAAGTCCTGAAAAGCTGTGTGCATGTCCTCAGACCAGTGAACAATGTTAGGTGCGGCCTGCAGAGTTGCAGCACGCAGGACGGAGTCCATAGCAGCGTACTCGTATATCCAATGTCTGCAGTAGTTTGCCATGCCCAAGAAGGAAAGCATCTCCTTCTTTGTACGTGGTGGTGGCACTTTGTTCAAAAGGCAGATTCTCGCAGGTGAGAGGAGGCGGTGTCCATCTCTCAGAATGTGACCCAAATACGTGACCTCAGTCTGGCAGTATTGCAACTTGGCCAGGGATGCTCTGTGTCCGCATTCAGAAAGTGTTTTCATGAGCAGAATGGAATCGATGCGACAGGCGTCTCTGTTAGGGGATGCAATCAACAGGTCATCTGCATACTGAAGTTGGGTGCTTCCTCCTGTCAGGATCAGAGTGTCCAGATCTCTTTTAACAGCTGCTGCGTACACAGTAGGCGACTCAACATAGCCCTGTGGGAGGCCGAAAGGGGGCCAAATTGTGTGGGTGGGAGTGGCTGTAAGTGAAGGAACGTGCTTTGGGGGAGGGAAATGTGGTCAGCGAGACGCAGCATGTAATGCTCTTCTCCAAGGCTAATCACATTAGGTGTGGTGTGGGGGTCAGAGACCATTGCTGCTTCCAACTGAGCATGGCAGTGGGCTGTCATCGCCCCCACCTCCTTAGGACTACTGCCTGGAGTGACAGCTAGTGTGACGTGAGGGATAATGTCTCCTGCAATAAACGCCTTTTGTGAAGGAGTCAGCCTAAGAGGCAACGCACATCCTTGTGGTCCCAAAAACAAAAACTGCTCGCATTCCAACTCATCTGAGCTGTTGCAAAAACCTCTTACTGATAGCGCATAATCATCTGATGGGTTAAAAGAAGCTGTGCAGTGACAATTCAACACAGGCCGCATAAGAGACATTAAGGAAGCACACACAGGGGAAATGCTAGCAATTTTCTGAATCCCTGTTGCGGAGAAAACAGAAATCATATTGAAATCTGGAAAGGACCAACAATAAAGGTTGTCCTGAGATGATTGAATGAATTGGACAGCTTGATAGACTTTACTGTCAGGAATTGTCAAAAACAATCCATCCGGACTACAATGTATTGTTGCCTGTAATTTACAAAGTAAATCTCTGCCCATCAAATCAATCGGGCTTCCATCTGAAATAATGAAAGAGTGTTGCACATTTGACCCCTCGATTGAAACATTAGTACTCTCTGAAATGGGCTCGGACATAGGAATGCCAGAAACGCCCATTGTTGTAACAAAATCATTAGTTGCTTCACACACTTTCTCTTTTGTGCGTACTGCTGACAATGTGGCGCCGCTGTCAATCAAAATATCTACAGCTGTTCCACTAAAATCAACGGGCATAATCGGATCTTCACGCGGGTTATTGGAAAGGCGAATTGTTGCTGCTTGAATGGGGAAATGTTGTGAGTCTGATCCTATTTTTCCATGGCTCCTCTAACTCCTATTAAATCCACTTTGCAGACCGTGTTGCTCATGTGGAGCCTGTCTATCATAGTGTTGAGGGGGCATTAATGCAGGATGCCTGGGTGGCTGGGGTAAAGCAGGCAAGGATTGTGTATTCTGCTGCGCTCCCCATCTCTTTTCGCACTGTCCCGCCCAGTGGTCCATTGAACCGCAAACGTGACACAGTTTTCTTGGATTTTTGTTCTGCTGTTGTCTATTCTTATCATGATAACCCTGTGATTTTCCATGATTTTGCGGCTGTGTGCGGTTCTGTCCCTGAAACTGCTGGGAGTTATCTGCACCCTGATAAGCCTGTGTATTTTGAGGCAATTGTTGCACCTTCTGAGCATTTCTAGGATGCAAAAATATCTGGCTCCTATGCAAGGCACGCATTGTGGCTATCGTGGCTTGCCAGGTTTTAATTTGCCAGTCAGGTGTTGCTATCATGTAGGCACGAGCTGCCTCTGGGGTTAAGCTTTGCACTAAGCTTTGTATGGCGAACAAATCATTGCCCTCCCTTTTAATGCCCGCATTATTATCCCACACTGTCATGAAACGCTGGATAAATTCTGGGACAGTTTCTGTTGGGCTCTGTACGCAAGCCAACACTTGGGAAAAATCTGTGTGAGTCTTAGTGCATGCTCTAACAGCCAAAGCAGCGACGTTCTGAATCCACATGTCGCGCGTCTGTGTCAAAGGCCAATCGCCTGCAGGCGTGCATGCAGGGAATTTAAACTCGTCTTTGCATGTGGACCAATCTGCCTTGTATGTTAGGATTATCAGCTGTTTAACATCATGAACCAAACAGTTATAAACTGAGCAGACATTAGTCAACCACGACAGATACTCATCTGGGCTTTTAGTGGGGCTAGGAGCGTGATTAGTGACATCCATGACCTCCGCGGGTGTCCAAGGCTTATAAACTGGAACCTCTCCTATCAGAATTTTCGGGGCGGTTACAGTTTCAGCAGAATTATTATTCTGAGATGTTTGAGTTTCCATGATCCTTTTACGCTGGACAGCCCTTGGAAAACTGCTAATTCTGGACATGTTCTCTGATTTAACATAAAAAGCAGCCTCAAGGCTGAGCAAATGACAACTCGCCGCACATTTGGAAATCCTATCAATCAAAGCCTTGAGCTCTGTGGAGCCTCGCTCGCTGCCAACTGATTTTTCATTCTTCCGTTCATTACAGGACTGTCTCAGAAAATTAGAATATTGTGATAAAGTTCTTTATTTTCTGTAATGCAATTTTAAAAAAAACAAAAATGTCATACATTCTGGATTCATTACAAATCAACTGAAATATTGCAAGCCTTTTATTATTTTAATATTGCTGATTATGGCATACAGCTTAAGAAAACTCAAAAATCCTATCTCAAAAAATTAGAATAGTTCCTCAGACCAAGTAAAAAAAAAAGATTTATAACAGCAAAACACAATCAAACATTTGAAAATGTCCATTAATGCACTCAGTACTTGGTTGGGAATCCTTTTGCACGGATTACTGCATCAATGCGGCGTGGCATGGAGGCAATCAGCCTGTGGCATTGCTGAGGTGTTATGGATGCCCAGGATGCTTCAATAGCGGCCTTTAGCTCATTAGCATTGTTGGGTCTGGTGTCTTTCAGCTTCTTCTTCACAATACCCCACATATTCTCTATGGGGTTCAAGTCAGGGGAATTTGCAGGCCAATCGAGGACAGTAATGCCATGGTCAGTACACCAGTTACTGGTGGTTTTGGCACTGTGGGCAGGTGCCAGATCATGCTGGAAAATGAATTCCTCATCTCCATAGAGCTTTTCAGCAGACGGAAGCATGTAGTGCTCTCTTGGTACACAGCTGCATTTACTCTGGGCTTGATGAAACACAGTGGACCAACACCAGCAGCTGACATGGCTCCCCAAACCATCGCTGACTGTGGGAACTTCACACTGGATTTCAAGCAACTTGGATTTTGCTCCTCTCCAGCCTTTCTCCAGACTCTGGCGCCTTGACTTCCAAATGAAATACAAAACTTGCTTTCGTCTGAAAAGAGGACTTTGGACCACTGTGCAACTGTCCAGTGCTTCTTTTCCTTAGCCCAAGTCAGACGCCTCTTCCGTTGTCTTGAGTTCAGAAGTGGCTTGACCATGGGAATACGGCTATTGTAGCCCATTTCCCGGACACGTCTGTGAACAGTGACTTTTGATACCTGGACTCCAGCTTCAGTCCACTGTCTTTGAAGCTCCCCCAAATTCTGGAAGCGACTCTTCTTCACAATGCTGTTAAGGCTGCGGTCATCTCTCTTGGTTGTGCAGCGTTTCCTGCCACATTTCCACCTTCCAACAGACTTTTTGTGGATGTGCTTTGAAACTGCACTCTGTGAACAGCTTGCTCTTTGAGAAATTTATTTTTGTGTCTTACCCTCCTGATGGAGGGTGTCAATGACGGTCCTCTGGACAGCAGTCAGATCAGCAGTCTTCCCCATACTTGTGATTTAGTTTACTGAACCAAGCTGAGTGTTTTTCAAGGCTCAGGAAACCCTTGCAGGTGTTTCGAGTTAATTAGACGATTCAAGTGATTCGTTGAACACCCTACTAGTATACTTTTTCATGATATTCTAATATTTAGAGATAGGATATTTGAGTTTTCTTAAGCTGTATGCCATAATCAGCAATATTAAAATAATAAAAGGCTTGCAATATTTCAGTTGATTTGTAATGAATCCAGAATGTATGACATTTTTGTTTTTTTAATTGCATTACAGAAAATAAAGAACTTTATCACAATATTCTAATTTTCTGAGACAGTCCTGTATATCCTCTTTTCTCTGCAATAGACATCCAAGCTTTGAGACAACTCAACATGTATTCTGCATCTCATGAGGGGTTCGGATCATTTTTCACAATTTTAAATGCTTGCCACAACACGGCCATGTCAAAACTTCCTATTAAAGGCCAATCAAATTGAATCTTCCCCTTCTGATTATTTTGTTGTGAGTGCTCACAAAGTAACGAGGTAAACGGCATAACTTTAGACCAATCCAAGCTTCTTCCGACAATCCCTGACGGCATGTTGGGCGAAAACATGTGAAAATAGTGGCTGTCTGTAATTGGATTTTTAGAAAATGTTTTATTGCGTTCATTCGTTTTCCTCTGACCAACTGACTCCTTTGTGGACTGATTATTACCCATGTTTAACGGTTAGTACAATCAACAAAACACTGCAGTTTAGACAAACAAACATAAAACCGCAACAAACCTCCGTGTGACAGAAAGTTTAATTTAATCCGAATAAAAAGACTTCAGCGGGGGTTGGGAAATATAATTTAATATGAGTGCCTTCTTACTCATATTAGCTTGTACAAATGCTAAAGACTGGATCTGTTGAAGAGCAATAACGAATTTATCCTCAAATCAACAACCACTATGCTAATTTAGTGGTGGATTCCCTCTGTCCAGAGAATGAAACCATCAGTTTATCCTCCGTATTTATCAACCCATAATTTTCTTACAACAATGAAAAAATTATCGTTTAATGCCACATTCTCGCATTCCGCCCATATATGACGATTTAGTTTAGTTCCTAAACGACTATGGTGCGAGGAAAAGAATGTTATACCACTAAACTTAATTTCTCCTGCCCTGCCGCTCTCTGCAGGGGGAAGAGGGAACATACAGACACGCTCCCCTTTCTGCAGCGGTACAGGGTCTGAAACAGCTGTTTTATTTTATTTTGACCGCTGAAGTCTCCAGAATTCGGCGATTTGTTTCAATACAAATCTATGACATTGCTCTAATGCAGAAATCCACTTTACTGATTCTCTATTTTAAGGTCTCTCCGAAATTGAAATAGAGACACCGAGAACATTTTTTGCAGCCTTTCAGCTTCACAGGTAATTTTATGATATCGTCAATCACAGATCCTGGTAAGGCAATGTTCAAATAGATTTGAAATTACACTTACCAGTATTCTGAAGATATATTTGATATTCTGTCGCGACGCCAATCTGTGAAGAATAATCTTCTGGGATTCACTGCAGAGCCAATGTTGAAGAATGGAGACGGAAAACTTTTATCAAACACGGAGATTTATTGAAGTATCGGCCGGAGAGGGCACACTCAGTTTCACACGTGAACAGTCTTCCACCGAGTAGCACTCTGAAGGTTACACAATATAATCACACAATATATTGACCAAAGGCGGATCCCAAATGTACGCGCCCTTTCTCTGCTAATTATAAACAGATGCCACAAACTAGACAAAGACTAGCCAGGACAGGATGCCCCCCTTTCTCCACAGAGCCAGGCATCTGACCTCTGAGTTGACCCTAAAGATGGCATGATCGTATTTCACAGATTGAGGGAACAACACTTTAATTAGAAACAGAAGTTCGCAGATAAGTTCCCAATTCGATACATGGGAACAGACAGGATTAAAATATTCTCTAACGATCTTGGCAGAGAAACATAAATCTTTTTTTTTTAGAATAATCGTGAAATCACAATAATAATAATAATAATAATAAATAATATTTTTATAGCGCCTTTCAGGAAACCCAAGGTCGCTTTACAATTTGGGTAGGGGGGGGGGGGGGGGAGTAGGGGAAAAGAGGCAGACAGGTTAAGGGGGGTGGGGGGGGGGTGATGTAGCGGAAAAATAAACCTATTAAACTATCTATACAGTGGGGAAAGCCTTAGTGAAAAGGTGCGTTTTGAGGGCTTTTTTGAATTTGTCCAGGGTTGGGGCACTGCGGATTTGGGGGGGGAGAGAGTTCCAGAGGGTGGGGGATGCCACACTGAAGGCTCTGTCACCGAAAGTCCGCAACCTGGTGCGGGGGGTGGAGAGGACATCCTGTCCAGATGATCTTAGGTTCCGGGATGGAGTGTGGTAGCGGAGAAGGTCAGACAGGTATTGGGGGGCGAGGGCATGGAGGGATTTGTAAGTCAGTAGTAGGAGTTTATAAGTGATACGGTGCTTGACTGGGAGCCAGTGGAGGTGGATCAGGGTGGGGGTGATGTGCTGCCAGGGCTTGGTGTGAGTGAGCACCCTGGCAGCTGAGTTCTGCACATACTGGAGCCTGTCCAGGGCTTTACTGGGAACCCCGAACAGGACTCCGTTGCAATAATCTAACCGGGAGGAGACAAATGCATGGATGAGGGTCTCGGCCACGGAATCAGAGAGTGATGGTCGTAGACGGGAGATGTTCCTGAGGTGATAGAAGGCAGATTTAGTGACGGATTTGATATGTGACTGAAATGAGAGAGTGGAGTCAAGGATGACACCCAGGTTACGGACTTCGGGAGACGGGGAGATGGAACAGCCGTCAATGTGGAGGAGGAGATCCCCAACCTTCCGGAGCAGTGCTTTGGGGGCCACAACCATGAGCTCAGTCTTCTTACTGTTGAGTTTGAGTAGATTTGCTGTCATCCAGGTTTTTATTGCATGCAGACAATTGACCAAAGACTGTGGAGGTAGCTGGGCGGATGGTGAGGTACTGAGATAGAGCTGAGTGTCGTCAGCGTAGCAGTGGAAATTGAGACCGAATTGACGTATGATCTGGCCAAGGGGGAGCATGTAAATGGTGAAAAGTAGGGGACCAAGCACGGAGCCTTGGGGGACACCATGGTTGACTGGGGCCGAGGGGGAGGATGAGCCGCTGATGCTAACAAACTGAGACCTGTTTGAGAGATAGGACTGAAACCATGACAGAGCTGTGCCAGTGATGCCAAGGTTGTCAGAGAGGCATTTCAGGAGGATTGTATGAGAAACAGTGTCAAAAGCAGCAGAGAGGTCGAGGAGGATGAGAATACTGATTTGTCCGGAGTCAGCAGCGAGAAGGAGGTCATTAGTGATCTTGAGGAGGGCGGTCTCTGTGCTGTGATGTGCTCTGTAGGCTGACTGTAGGGGTTCGTAGAGCTCATGGTTGGACAGATGTTGATGAAGCTGGGCGGCAACTGCTCTTTCCAAAGTTTTGCTAAGGAAAGGAAGGTTGGAGATCGGTCGGTAGTTGTTCAGCTCCTCAGGGTCCAAACCAGGCTTCTTGAGGATGGGAGTGATGGAGGCGGTTTTGAAGCAGGAGGGAACTATTCCAGATGACAGAGAGGAGTTGATGATGTCTGTTATGATGGGGCAGAGGGTGAGAAGGCAGGCCTTGACCAGCACCGTGGGCATGGGGTCAAGGGAGCAGGTGGAGGCCTTAGCATTGGTCACCAGCTTCGAGACCAGTGGAACATCCACTGGGGAGAAGGAGGAGAGAGAGCATTGGGGATTGAGGGGTTGAGCTGGGAGTGTGCATTTCTGTGTCAGGGGCCAGTGCAGAGAGGGGGGAGGGGGCGGGCACCAGGAGTTGTTGATGAATGGAGATCACCTTAGCCTGAAAAAAGTTGAGGAATTTGGAGCAGAGGTCAGGAGCTTCAGCAGTGTGCGTGGCAGGGAGGGGGCGGAGCAGTCGGTTGATGGTGGAGAACAAGGATCTGGGGTGATTTTGTTGTGAGGTGATGAGGGAGGAGTAGTAGGCGGTCTTGGTCTTGGAGAGAGCCTCCTTGTAGGACCTTACATGGTCCACCAAGGCCATATGGTGGACGGTGAGGCCAGTTCGTCTGGAAAGCCGCTCCAACCGACGACCAGTTTGCTTCATTGTGCGAAGATCAGAGGTGAACCATGGTGCCGGGCGGAGAAAAGACACCGTCCGGCTTCTGAGGGGAGCCAGAGAGTCCAGGCTGAGAGAGAGGGCAGTGTTGTAGCGGGCCACCAACACGTCCGGCGAGGTGTCGGAGAGAGCCGGGGCCATGTGGGTTATGAGGAGGTCTGATAGGGCTGATGCACTCACTGATTTGGTGTCTCTGAAGGTGATTGTGCGCCTGGTGCGCTGCTTGGGCAGGGGGATAGGGATGATGAAGATGATGGCATGGTGGTCTGATACTGCCAGATCTAGGCGCTGCAGATGAGAGGGGGGGGCACCAGTGGAGCAGACTAGATCCAGCGTGTGACCTTTGGAGTGAGTGGGGCCC
This sequence comes from Harpagifer antarcticus, assembly GCA_902827135.1. Lineage (NCBI taxonomy): Eukaryota > Metazoa > Chordata > Actinopteri > Perciformes > Harpagiferidae > Harpagifer > Harpagifer antarcticus. Next base: position 3,259,144 of record CADEHL010001212.1, read on the forward strand.
TGGACATGCTGTGTTATGTTGAGGCAGTCCAGAAGTGACAGAAATTCTGTGGCAAAGCTACAGCTGGTGGAGTCGACGTGGATGTTAAAATCTCCCAGCAGATAGGTGGAAGGTGATTTAGAGCAGAGAGAGGACAGAAGCTCACTCAGCTCAGACATGAAGGTGGTGGAAGCTTTGGGGGGGGCGGTAAATCAGGGCAACCTGGAGTAGAGGTGATCCGGAGAGCGAGAATGTAATACACTCAAATGATGTGATATTGGGAGAGGGAATCTCCCTGACCCGGATACCTGCTCGGTGGATAACAGCCAGCCCGCCGCCGCGGCCCGTGGAGCGAGGTTTATGGAGGTAAACATAGCCTGGGGGAGTAGCTTGGTTGAGAGCGAAGAAATCCTGCTGGTTCTGCCATGTCTCCGTTAAACATAAGAAATCAAGTTTCTTATCAATGATGATGTCATGGATGAGTAATGCTTTATTATTGAGGGAGCGGGTATTAAGCAGCATGAAGGTGGCTGCAGAGGAGACAGGAGGAGTGCTACTGTCAGAGCAGGCCAGGGGCTTCAAACAGCTGGTGCGCACGTGACGTGTGTTTAGATGACGTCGACAAGCAACACGGAAGTGCAGAGCCGATTGTACTACAGGAATACTAGAATTTGTGTGAATAAATTTGTAGCGGGATGATCTGTGTATGTAGCGGGGGCGCTGCAAGAGTCCTGATGATCTGATGGCATCCAGGCAGACTGGTGCAGCAGAGCTGAAAAAAACTCCGAAGTTGGAGAGCGGAGTATTGGAGCACCATATCCACAGCAGCTAACCGGCTAGCAGCTAACCGGCCAGCTACCGAGCCTCGGGCAACAGCACTCCGCGGTGCAATGATCGGAGCTAACTCACGGACAGTTTGGCCCTCGCGGCAACAGTCAATCCGGTTTAGGGATAATCCAGGTGGCGAGAGAGGTGGAAGTCCGGACCAAAAACCCAGGGGAAAACGGGATTCGGCGGCGGTCGATGCTAACAGCTGACAGGTAGCTAGCCCCAGACAGCTGATCCACAGAAATGGTGAGTAGCCGGATGAAAAACTGAACAATGCGATCATCACACAGTTATGACAGAACAGAAGGCTATATATAATCCAGCAGTCAAAACGAACACTTTTTACGAGGCAAGAGAAGTTAAAACGCAGACGGAGAAGCGGCGAACAAGCAACGCCAGCGTCCTCTCCTTCCAGCGTGCGTTTCAAGTAAAAAGAGCACACACAAGAGCTGTTTGAAGAACTCAGAATCAATGACTCATGTTAGGTTCAAAGAGATCTTCCCAGTACCCTTTATTTGGTTTTAACATTACATTACATTTTAACAACATAAACATATAACATGGGGTGTTCTCCATTTGAAATAAACAACAACAATACATTAAAAAAGAACTACAGTTATTTAAATAAAAGAAGGTTTCTGGGAAATGTTGACTCTCTACTTCCTTCAATAGTACATTACACTGCAATAAATGTAGCTGATGCTTTAATCCAAAGCGATTTACAATGAGTGCATTCAACCATTAAGATAAAAACTCCAAAAGGATGAATTATTTGAATAAATTAGCTTTCAGTGAGTCAAAGAGTTTTTGGGCTACTGCCTTGGCTTCAAATTAGCCAAACCTTTCTATTTTAGTAATTTCTAAATGATCATGGTTGAATTTATATATATATATATATATATATATATATATATATAGGGCCTTTCTACTCTTGCAGCCTCTCAAAGTGCTTCTGGACTACATGCCAACTTTTACATATTCACACACGCATGTATACACTGATGCCATTACTGCAATACAAACTGCTCATAGTTCATCTGCGTATCTGTGCTGCTGCAAAGAGAGGGCAGGTTTCACACCAATATGAAGAGCAACGGTTCGATCCCCGTTTAGTTTGATCCAAAGCTCAATAAGTATTACACACTGATACCTGTTCAGGAGTTATTTGGGGTCCACTAACTTGCCCAAGGACACTTCTTCATGCACACAAACGGAGATAGGGATCGAACCGTCAATCTTCCCATAATTACACACCCACCGCCTGAGCTTTGCTTTACAGTACTCTTACATATTTATATTTTGTGTAAATATTGTCTTCATTTGTTCTTTTTAGTCTTTAAAATTGTTTTTAAAATAACTTTTATATTTGTACAATGTTTGGCTCCTTTCTTTAAACAAACATATTCATCTTGCTGTGTCGTTGTTTGCCCAATTTACCAGAGGTGGAAAATAACTAAAAACATGTACTCAAGTACCATACTTGATTAAATATTTGAGGTACTTGTACTTTAGTATTTTCTTTTCATGCTACTTTATACTTCTACTCCACCTTATTTGGCAGCAAATAATTTTTTTTGACAACATTGGTTACGAGTGACTTTTGCAGGTTCATATTATTTAAACAAAAATGAAATCAACTAATTCATTATGATGTAATATTTTGAATGGCGAAACCTGGCAGTATAACAATTCATTCTCATAACTTACTGCTGCAAAATTAAAACAATAGACACATGAATGCATCACTAAATATAAAACAGTGTAATAATGTATATTATTTGGAAAATAGCCACTTCGTATAATGAGTACTTTTATATTTGTTTCTGTTACTTTTTACAGTTTTGAATACAGGACTTGGACTTACTTGCAGTAGAGTATTCCTACAACGTATTTGTAGGAGCCATTTCCTTAGATTATAGTATCTTATCTTTTTAGAGTATAACCTGAGATTCTGTGGTGTATATTATTTATTTATTATTTGAGTGCGTTACTCTGCAGGTCGAGATGCTGCAGCCTACAGGTGTGGCTGACTGAACCAAACAGTTTTTAGACCTTGCTGGTTGGGAGCGTCACAGCTTGGTTCTTCCGCCTTTAACATTGAAATATCAGTTTATATGACAAATAGTTTGTTTAAAAACGTTTATTTATTTTTGCCTTTTTTGGAATAAACTCTTACTTTTCAATCGCATCTGGACATTTATATATTTTCTCTCAAACTACAAGCGTCTATTCGTCGGTCATCCCCACGAGTGAGCCACAAACCAAGGACAAAAAACAAATGGATATCGTGGTCACTACAACAGTCTAAAAACTTGCTTTTGGATGAAAAACCGGAGGAAAACTTTGTGCGGCAGGAGCAGCGGCATCCAGACAAAGGAACAATGGAAACTGCGCGAACCAGGAAATGCCACAGGGGTGAATAAAGTTCAGAAGTCTCAAAAGTGTACAAATTGTGGAAAAAGCTGGATGGATTGGAACTATTCCGTTAAGGAAGACATATACAGTTGCAAGAAAAAGTATGTGAACCCTTTGGAATTACCTGGATTTCTGCATAAGTTGGTCATAAAATGAGTTCTGATCTTCATCTAAGTCACAAAAATAGACAAACACGGTCTGCTTAAACTAATACCACATAAACAATTATAGGTTGTCATGTTTTTATTGAACACACAATGTAAAAATTCACAGTGCATGGTGGAAAAAGTATGTGAACCCCTAGGCTAAAGACTTCTTCAAGAGCTAATTGGAGTCAGGAGTCAGCCAACCTGGAGTCCAATCAATGAGACGAGATTGGAGGTGTTGGTTAAAGCTGCCCTGCCCTATAAAAAATACACACCAGTTTTGAATTTTCTATTCTTAAGAAGCATTGCCAGATGTGAACCATGCCTCGCACAAAAGAGCTCTCGGAAGACCTACGATTAAGAATTGTTGACTTGCATAAAGCTGGAAAGGGTTACAAAATATCTCTAAAAGCCTTGATGTTCATCAGTCCACAATAAGACAAATTGTCTATAAATGGAGAAAGTTCAGCACTGTTGCTACTCTCCCTAGGAGTGGCCGTCCTGTAAAGATGACTGCAAGAGCACAGTGCAGAATGCTCAATGAGGTGAAGAAGAATCCTACAGTGTCAGCTAGAGACTTAAAGAAATCTCTGGCAAATGCTAACATCTCTGTTGACGAATCTACGATACGTAAAACACTGAACAAGAATGGAGTTCATGGGAGGACACCACGGAGGAAGCCACTGCTGTCCAGAAAAAACATTGCTGCACGTTTGAAGTTTGCAAATGAGCACCTGGATGTTCCACAGCACTACTGGCAACATATTCTGTGGACAGATGAAACCAAAGTTGAGTTGTTTGGAAGGAACACACAACGCTATGTGTGGAGAATCCAAAGGGTTCACATACTTTTTCTTGCAACTGTATCTTAATTAAGGAGCACTATTGGATTGACTTTGTTGGACATTGAAACGGAATTATTTAATTTGGATATCCGCTGTGTAATATAATTAATGAACGGCGCAAGCAGACACACTACGGCATTGAACTATTTGAAAATAACTTTCTAAAGTGTGCCGATTCATAAATGTTGATATAAAAGTGAAAAATAATCAGCAAAATGAATGAAAAGGAACTGATTGGATCAGCTGTGGACAATCTGAGTCAAACTGAAACCCAAGTGGAGGCGCATGATGTTTCAAGCATGCGTTTATCCAGACAAGCCAGATTGGGACATCTTACGCGCAGAAGCAACATTATTAAGGAGCTAACGGAGGACCGCATGAATGCAGAGGAAGTGCAGGAGAATATGGTCAAATATGATGCTTTGATGGAAAGTTTTAAAGACTCACACTTGTCATATCACATACTTTTAAACGAGGAAGAAGAAAAACGTGAGAGTGAAGCTTGGTTTCAATCAAAATTGACTAGCATTGAAGAGTTTATTATTTTTGTGACAAGATGGCTGTCTGAGTGTGCAACAGGAAAGGAGGATTCTCCTTTGGAAAGTGCGTCTGGAGTCTACAAAAGATCTCAAAGAAGTGAACAAAGAAGTGAACGTTCATCAAGTTCATCTGCTCGCATCTGTGCAGAAGCAGAGAAAGCTGCGCTAATGGCAAAATTAACTTCATTAAGGACCAGGCATGCTTTGGAGGAGGAGGAGCAGGAGCTAGATAGAAGAAAGGAGCAACTAAGGAAAAGAAAGGAAACTTTGGAGCTGCAATCCCAGTTAGAAGCTACTGATGCTAAAATCTCGGTATTCATCATTCTGGACACTCAAGACAAACTGCCAACAATGGATGGAATGAACGAATATTATGAACAAAGAAAACAAAAGGATGTAATCTCTGCAAAGGAAGAAAGAGTGGATCTACATGGTGTGCGGCCAAAGGAAGCACTCCAGTATGGATACTCACTGCACGATCCTGCTCGAGGGAAGTCAAAGGCATCACAAAACCCCACTTTGAAACCAACACAATCACATGGAAAAGGTGAGCCAACAACTCAAGAAAACTCCATAAAAGACACAACTCTGTACAGCATATTACAAAAACAGAATGACATTACTGCCTCTCTAGTTCTGCAACAACACCATTCCTTGTTACCCCAAAAGGACATCAAGGTCTTTGAAGGAGATCCAGTTGAATACTGATCCTTTCTAAGGGCCTTTGAGCATGCCATTAAAGCTAAGACTGTCTGTGGTAAAGACCGGTTGTACTATTTGGAACAGTACACCAGGGGGCAGTATCGTGAACTGGTCAGAACCTGCCTATGCATGGATCCAGAAAGGGGATACCAAAAGGCTAAAGAACTTCTTCAAGAACATTATGGCAATGAGTTTAAAATTGCTAACGCATACATTGAAAAAGCCCTATCATGGTCTCAAATTTAACCTGAGGACCCCAAGGCTTTACAGGCTTTTGCATTGTACTTAAGAGGATGCTGTAATGCAATGGAGGAAATCACCTACATGGAGGAATTGGATCTTTCTTCAAATCTTAAATCCTTGCTTACAAAGTTACCATACAAACTCAGAAAGAGGTGGCGATCAGAAGTCTACATGCTAATGGAAAGGCGGCACAGCAAGGTCAAATTCAGCGACCTTGTCAAGTTCATTGAGCATCATGTAAAGATATTAACAGACCCTGTCTTTGGCTGTATACAGGACCAAACTGTCAACACAGCAAAGCTGGGCTTCAAAGCAAGTATTAACAAGAGGCCAAAATCCACTAGCAGCAGCTTTGCCACCAGTATTACAAACATTGACTGCCAGTCCACATCTCCCCAGCCTCACAGCAGCACTTCCTGTTTGTACTGTTCAGGTGGACATACAATGGATGCATGTTTCTCACTCAAAGAAAAAATGCACAAATACAAGATAAGCTTCATAAAGGAAAGAGGAATCTGTTTTGGTTGTCTTGTACCTGGTCACATGAGCAAAAACTGCAATAACCGCTTAACATGTAAAGTGTGCAACCAATCTCACCCTACTGTGCTCCATATAGGGAAAGAAAATTGGAAAGAGGTGAAAGGTCTGAAACCTCAAGGACCGGAGAGAAGGCTATTCTAAAAGCATGTGGGCATATTGGGGAAGAGGAGTGTGTGTTATCTATTGTGCCTGTTAATGTAAAATCTAACAAAGGAAATCAAATTATTCAAACGTATGCATTCCTTGACCCTGGAAGTACAGCTACATTCTGCACAAGCAAGCTCATGAACCAGCTCAACATGTCAGGAAAGAAAACCATCATCCTTCTTCGCACCATGGGCCAAGAAAAGACTGTGAGCAGTCATATCATCACAGGACTGGAAGTGAGTGAGCTACATGGCAACAGGTTCATCCCTCTCCCAGAAATCTACACCCAGAAAATCATGCCTGTCAGCAAACATAACATTCCCAATCAAAAGGATCTATCAAAGTGGCCATACCTCAGTCAAATCAAAGTCCCCATACCTCAGTCAAATCAAAGTCCCTACCATTGATGCAGAAATCAGCATGTTGATTGGTACCAATGCACCCAAAGTTATGGAACCACTAGAAATTATTAATAGCCAAGGAGAAGGCCCATACGCATGCAGGACTTTACTGGGATGGGTGGTCAATGGCCCGTTGAGAGGAGGAATAGCAAAGGACAGCAATACCGTCTCCGTGAACAGAATTTACAGTCAATTTACAGGAGTTACTGATCACACAATACAACACAGACTTCAGTGAAGAGGCCTATCAGGACACAAAGGAAATGTCAGCAGAGGACAAGCAATTCATGCAAATAGCAAAAGACTCATCAAACATTGTGGATGGACACTACAGTCTAAGATTACCTTTCAGGAGGAATGATGTTTCAATGCCAGATAATCACCATGTTGCTGAGCAACGTCTCTCCAGCCTGCAAAGAAAGCTTCGTAGGAATGCATCATTTCATGAGGAATATACCAGATTTCTCAGTGATGTCATTAACAAAGGTTATGCTGAAGAAGTGCCATAGGGGCAGCTGAAGCAAAAGGAGGGTAAAGTATGGTATATACCTCATCATGGGGTCTACCACCCCAAGAAAAGGAAACTCAGAGTGGTCTTTGACTGTGGAGCATCATTCAAAGGCACATCCTTAAACTCAGAACTGCTGCAGGGTCCCGATCTCACTAACAGCCTTTTAGGAGTACTAACCAGATTCCGCCAGGAGCCAATAGGAATGATGGGGGACATCCAAGCGATGTTTCACCAAGTCAAGGTGCCCGAAAAAGATACAGACTTTTTAAGATTCTTGTGGTGGCCTGGTGGGGACACAAGCCTTCCCCCTTCTGAGTACCGCATGACTGTGTATCTCTTTGGCGCTGTGTCATCACCCAGCTGCGCTAGCTACGCATTAAAAAGAACAGCAATGGATAATAGGGAGTACTTCAGACCTGAAGTGATTGACACAATACTGAAAAACATCTATGTGGATGACTGCCTAAAGTCTGTTGCTACAGAGGAAGAAGCTATCCTGCTGGCCAAAGAGCTCACAGCTGCATGTCAGAGGGGAGGTTTCCACTTCTCTAAATGGATAAGCAAAAGTTGCAGGGTGCTGTCCTCTGTTCCCGAAGCTGACAGAGCTAAAGAAGTGAAGGAGCTGAACCTGGACAGAGATCGACTCCCAACTGAGAGAGCACTTGGAGTGCAATGGTGTGTGGAAGATGACAATTTTACATTCAATGTCAGCATCAAGCCACAACCACACACAAGGAGAGGGCTATTATCTATGGGGAGCTCCATCTATGATCCTCTTGGGTTCCTTGCACCCTTCACTCCTGCCAAGTTTATATTACAAGAGCTGTGTAGCACTAGCTACGGTTGGGATGAGAAAATACCTGAGAAGTTTTCTAAGCAGTGGGTTACATGGAAGCTAGATCTTCAAGAGGATGACTGACTTCAAGGTAAAAAGGTGCATCAACCCTATGACTTTGGCCAACAGATCCAAGCACAACTACACCATTTCTCGGATGCAAGTGAGCAGGGGTTCGGCACAGTGAGCTACTTGAGACTGGTGAACCACAATAACAACATTCACATGGCATTCATGATGGGAAAGGCAAGAGTAGCTCCTCTCAAGAAGATCACAATCCCCAGGATGGAGCTTGCTGCTGCAGTGCTGGCTACAAGAGTGGACACATTACTCAGAACAGAGTTGCAACTACAGTTGGAAAGCTCTATGTTTTGGACTGATAGCCAATCTGTGCTCAAATACAGTGCAAACCAAAACACAAGGTTTCACACATGTGTTGCAAACAGGATCTCCATCATCAGGGAGTCCACAGAGATAACCCAATGGCACTATGTGAACACAAAGATCAATCCTGCTGATGTCGCCTCTAGAGGACAAAAGGCTGACACATTTATGGAGAACCGAACATGGATCCGTGGCCCAGAAGTGCTCTGGAAATCAGAAAAGGACTGGCTGCTGTTTCCCCTGGAATCCATCTCTCTCTCCTGCGATGATGTAGAGGTCAAAAGAAATGCTATTGTCAGCACAATTATAGTCGCAGAAAATCCTACAGGCAAGCTACTCATGCATTTCTCCAGCTGGAGAAAACTGAAAGTTGCAGTAGCATGGATCCTGAAGTTCAAAGAAGTCTCAAAACTGCTCATTCAAAGGAGAAAAGAGCTTATTTACACTTTAAATGACTCCAACACCGATGCTCAAAACAAAAGCAATGTTGAGCACAAAATAGAAAACATGAAGGCCACACTGGGTGGACAGACCATTACTCTGGAAGATCTTGAGAAGGCAGAAAACTCCATCATATGCCAAACCCAAAGACAGTATTTTCCAGAGGAAATGACAGCACTGCAAACAACAAAACGTGGTGTCAAAAGGACAAGCCGCCTCTACAAGCTTGATCCAGTGTTAAAGGATGGAGTGCTAAGAGTGGGAGGACGCCTGAGGAGGGCAGCTATGCCAGAAGAAACTAAGTTCCCTGTCATACTGCCAAAAAACTGTCATGTGTCAACTCTCATATTAAGGCACATGCATGAAAGAACTGGACATGGAGGAAGAAACCACATCCTCTCTGAAGTTAGGAAGAGGTATTGGATAATCAAAGCCAACTCTGCTGTAAGAAAAATATTGGGAGATTGTGTTTTGTGCAGACGACAAAGAGCCAAAGTTGGAGAGCAGAATATGGCTGACTTGCCACAGGAAAGGCTTGAGCCAGACATGCCTCCATTTACCAATGTTGGTGTGGACTACTTTGGCCCTATTCAAGTCAAAAGAGGACGTGCCACATTAAAGAGGTACGGAGTGCTGTTCACGTGCATGACAAGCAGAGCTGTGCATATTGAGGTCGCCAGCTCACTTGATACAGACTCATGTATCGACGCTTTGAGAAGATTCATATGCAGAAGAGGTCAAGTGAAACTTATAAGATCTGACAATGGGACCAATTTTGTTGGAGCTCAGAGAGAGTTAAAGCAAGCCCTCTCCATTCTGAACTAGCACAGACTTCAGGAAACTCTGCTGCAAAAGGGCATAAAGTGGAGTTTCAACCCCCCAGGAGCATCCCACCATGGAGGAGTATGGGAGCGTCTGATTAAGTCTGTGAGGCAGGTTCTCTATTCTGTTTTGAAGCAGCAGACTTTGGATGAAGAAGGGCTACAAACCCTTTTATGTAAGGTAGAGGCCATTTTGAACAGTCGACCAATCACAACAGTCTCAAATGACCCTCAAGACCTGGAGCCTCTAACCCCAAATCACATCTTGCTCTTAAAAACCAAGCCAATTCTGCCCCCTGGAGTTTTGACAAGAAGGGCCTGTACGTAAGACGCCGATGGAAACGGGTGCAATACATGGCAGACTTATTCTGGAAACGCTGGTGCCGGGAATACTTACCCCTCATGCAAGAAAGACAGAAATGGTGCAAGGAGAAGAGAAGCTTTAAACCTGGAGATGTAGTCATGGTATTTGACCCTACTGCTCCCCGTAGCTCTTGGATCCTGGGAAGAGTGCTAGAAGCTATGGCAGACACTAAAGGACTGGTTCGAGCTGTCAAAGTTAAAACACAGGAGATTTGGAGAGGCCAAATCTGTCTGCTGTTAGAATGTGAAGAGTGACGGCAGCAAAGAGTCTTCTTCCGCTGATGGCACGATGATATCATGTAGACAGGATGAGTAACACCACACAACTAATATTGATAGATGACTGGATTCATGAAATTAATAGAAATCCTGACTGTATAGGCTCCTTTTTTTGTATATTTGATAATTGTTTTTGTGGTACTCCAAAATACAATTAGAGGCCGGTTATGTAGGAGCCATTTCCTTAGATTATAGTATTTTATCTTTTAGAGTATAACCTGAGATTCTGTGGTGTATATTATTTATTTATTATTTGAGTGCGTTACTCTGCAGGTCGAGATGCTGCAGCATAAAAGGAGAGGTGCTGTAGCCTAGTGGTGTGGCTGACTGAAGCAAACAGTTTTTAGACCTTGCTGGTTGGGAGCGTCACAGCTTGGTTCTTCCGCCTTTAACATTGAAATATCAGTTTATATGACAAATAGTTTGTTTAAAAACGTTTATTTATTTTTGCCTTTTTTTACAAAAATAAAATCTTACTTTTCAATCGCATCTGGACATTTATATTTTTTCTCTCAAACTACAAGCGTCTATTCGACGGTCAGCCCCACGAGTGAGCCACAAACAAAAAACAAATGGATATCGTGGTCACTACAATATTATTATTTTTACTTAAGTATAACATCTGAGTACTTCTCCCCCTTCTGCCATTTACACCAAGGCAAATTCCTCATATGTGTAAACATACTTGGAAATAAAACTGATTCTGATTCCGGTGTAGTCGGGTAATAATTCTACATATCACATTTATTTGATCCATTAGGCATTTAACAACTGATTGTGTATCCTTAGATGTCAGACCTGCATTAACCAATGACATGTCCTCTCTCCCTAGGCATCTGACCGGGGTGCAGCAGGATCTCTGGACTGACCCGATCATGAAGTCCCAGAAGGCCCAAGGTGTCCTACCAACTTCTCCCTGCCCACGCAAGCGCCACTTCACCCTACGCAGCAAAAAGAAGAAGTACGGGGTGATCCGAGGCAAGCTTCGCATCCGCTCCATTCCCGGAGCCTTCCTGGTGCTGGGGGTCATTGTGGTGGTTGTTGGCACGGCGCTGGCTGTGGCGGGGTACTGGCCCTACCGGATATCCAGGGCGCCGCTCCTGGGAGCCGCTGAGGTGGACGGTATCTCTGAGTCGCAGAGTTCCGGCTGGAGTATGGGAGCAAAGAGCCTCCTCTCCACAGCCAGCTTCATCCACAGTGAACGGATGAAGCTGCTGGGGCCCGTCATCATGGGAGTGGGCCTCTTCATCCTCATATGTGCCAACACTGTCCTGTACGAGAACCGGGACAGGGAGACGCAGATGTTGCTGGCTCAGCTGCACAGCGTGATCTGCTCCGTGTCCGCAGTTGTCCCCTCGGCGGTTGTCCCCTCGGCGGACCTCAAAGACATTGCTGAAGCCAACTCCATGTCGAGACACTACGAGTGGCTGAGCAGTTTACCCGCCGCCCACCTCAACATCCTCTGTGTGCAGCAGCTCACCAGCTCCGAGCCCCTGCTGCGCACAAGACCCCCCGCAGAGCAGGAGGACCAGGCAGAGGGCATCTACCAGCAGCAGGCCATGCTCCAGACAGAAGCCCTCCACCACCAGGAGTCAGAGTCTCCGTCTTCCCTCCACTCCTCCCACTCTAACTCCTGTAACTCCAGTCATACTGATTTGAACACGCAGTTCGGAGCTGATGACGGTGCCAGCTTCACTCGCCCGCTCGTCAACAACTTCCTGCAGTCTGCCAGCTCCATGTCCACCCTGGACGAGATGGAACACCACGCCGCGCTGCCACAGTATGAGCTACAGGACTAACCCGTACACAGCTCCACCTGTGCGTCTAGAGAGTGGAGAGGAGGGGGAGATAAATCAGCAGGTGGTCTCAGGTAGAGAGGCTTCCTCAGATGTTTGCTTGAACATCCCTTGGGCGGTTGTGGATGCCGCAGAGGAGCAAACTCGCCGGAGCTGGCCTCAGCTGGACCTGGGTGGCGGGAGGCGGTACCTGAAGCTGGGGAACAAGGAGGACTCTGTGGACCGGCTGCTGGGGCAGCTGGGGCAGCTGGAGCAGCAGTGTGTGCAGTGGGATAAGAGTTTTGGATCTGGGCCTTTCCAATGATCGGCAGCTTTTTATGGTGAACTCTGGATACAAACACCCTTGCAACCATCATGACATCTTCCTGTGGATTCTATATTTTGATTGAGGCAGAGACACTGAGCCCTGGATCATATATAGTACAGTATTTCTCACAGGATCTTCCAAAACTAGAGCACTTTCGCAATCTTCAGTGGAATAATAATATGCAGAGGTTACAGTCTGTGCTTGTCTTCCAATCTGATCTGCCAGATGTTTTATATAATTAAAGGAACAATGCAGGCTCTGCACTGTCACAGATGAGCAAAAAGGTTTGACACACCGTTTAGTTCTGCAATATGGGGTTGGCAGCAGTGCCAGAAATTAACTTGTTTCTCAAAACAGAGCTGTGTTTGACAGTTTCTGGGACACAGTATGCAGCAGAGATAGAAGGGCGATGGGTTTCACTGTGCAAACAACTCTGAACCAAACTACCTGGACCTGAGTCCATAAAGTGCTGACAGCTCTTGACAAATACAACTGGTATATTACAATGGGATTTGTTTTCCTCAGACGAGGTCCCATACTCCAAATGCAATGCATGGCAGTGATGTACAGTATGTTACATCTTAATACTTTTGCAGATGAATGTCATTGTGGGGTTTATGTGTATAAGAAGTGATAATAAAAGGATCATTCAGTTTATTATAGCTTGGGCCTTGTTTTCTTAGGCTTGGCCATTGTTTCTGTGGTAACCTTGGGAACAACCTTCACGTGTATGCAGTTATGTTTATTAATTTGCTATATTGCTTCATTAACTACGTTTTAGTTCTGTGGTACTCTTTGTATACCCCCATGATCGACTCATCTTAAATGGTCAAAACTAAAACATATGTGAATAAAGAGAGATTAAATAAAACTTTTGTCTACTGCAAACTGTGAAAAAATTCTGAAAATGAGAGTAATGCAGTGCAGATACAGCTTCAACCAAACAACACATCCAGCACTAGGCAACACTATTTAAACATTTAATGGAGGGTTTATAACAAACTATATTGTTTAAGTTAGCAGATTTAGTGTTTATTATGCATTTACTGCCCCTGTGGGCCCCTATAAGCTGAAGCCGCTGAACAAACCTAATGAATGGCAATATAGCTGTGCACGGTTGTAAAAAGTTTCATACTTGACATGACTGACATTTGTTTGCAATAATAATAATAACTTTATACTTAATAACTTTTTAATAATTTATATAGCGCCTTTCATAACCTCAAGGTCGCTTTCCAAAGAAACATACAAGGACAAGACATAAAACATAATAAAAACAAACATAAAACAGGGGGCAGAAATGGAAGTGTAAGTGGGGGGGGGGGAGAAAGAGTGAGTTATTGTTGGAAGGCGATGTTGAACATATGAGTTTTAAGGGTTGATTTGCAAGTATCATATTGTGTTATATTTCCCATTTAATGCAATGAGGATCTTTTTATTATGCATTCCCTGTTGCATTATAATGTGCCTGAAAACCCTGATTTTAATGTATTACAAATATGGGAATTATTATACACTATGACCCTTCAGCAAAAAATGTCAATGAATGAACAAAACAAGCTTTATAAACATGGGCGTCATAAAAAGTGATACCAAAATCAAAACTTGTGAACAATACTGTACATCAGTCACCATTTATTGCTGTGTACAAATACATTATAGTTATAAATCAATCAATCCTGGTCTCATGGGGCCCCCCTGCTTCCGCATCCTCCCCCTTAGCAACACCTTTCAGAGGCGACCCCTCCATGTTTGAAACATCTTTATCTGGTTATCTGTTGTAACGGTTCACAGAATTCACGGTTCGGTATGTACCTCGGTTTGGGAGTCACGGTTCAGGTTCGGTACAACAAAAAAAAGCAAAAAAAAGTCCCAAATGCATAATTCCAGGTTTGTTGTTATTTATTTTTGGAAAGCAGTGCAAGTTTCAGTATACAAATAAGCAGTGGCGTTTTCTCCCGGAGGCCAAGGGAAGCCAGACTTCCCCTGTTTTTTCGGATTGTAGTTATAATTTAAATAAATAAATAAAAACACTTTGTTTTGTTTCGATAATTCTCCTTTGCTGTGTGTTGCTGCCGGCCTGTCTCTCCCCCATTCTCATTGAGTATTTTACAAAGAGTGAAACAGCGCCCCTCTAGATGTTATGGTGAAACAGTAGATTGCACTCACTGCTGCGAGAGGAGGCCAGCCGAATCTGGCTTCCCTTGGTGAAAAAAAATGGAGGGATTGACCAATCAGATGAGGCCCATGTGATGCCCCTGCCAACCTGTGATTGGTCAGGGCCATGCCAAGGGAAGCCAGCCGCCTCTTGCTTCCCTTCAGAGGCGGCTGGCGATTTGATTGGACACTGCCATCCAATCAAATCACATCAACATCAGTTTTAATACTGTAACTGTCATCACCGCCGTTAGAAATTATCAAGCAAATGAAGCATTATGGAGGGTGGAGATTTGGCGTACTTAATCAAACATAACTTTACTAAACTTCCGCTACAGCAGCAACTAAAAATTAAATCAGATGACAGGCCAATGCCCACACTCGAGCTGTGTGTACACAGAGGAAAAAGGGAGAGAATCGGATGTTCAAAGAGGACAATCATGTCAGCACGGAGTGGCTTACTGGAAGCGCTAAACTTCAGCGTCTATTTTGCTGGCCATGTCTTCTTTTTGACAAGGATTCGTGCTCCCTGAACAATCCTTGGGCAACTTCAGGATTCATCGACCTTGTCAACCTGTCACGGGCAATTGAGAGGCACGGTAAATCCAAAAATCACAAAATGTGTGATTGTCTGCATACATTAATAAGTAAAATGCTTAAATTAATAAGGAGAGAGTTTCAGCTGGAGAGTGCGTGCGGACCTTTCGGTTAGATAACAGGCGTGTGCAAGTCCTGCATCTGTGTGATACAAATGTGTGTAAAATGATACCGGGCGCTGTAATCACTCATCTGATTACGTTATTGACCACCCCCCCGACCCAAAAAATGGGCTTCCCCTACATTTTTCCCTACGCCACGCTACTGCAAATAAGGAACTCTAACATTTTGAATAATTGACTGTATTACACAGTTAAAAACAAACCACAAACAGCACACACACTCAGATGGCCATATAATCCATAGCCTAATGGCTGATGTCAAACGTATTGACTTCTTAAAAACAGCGGGGATCAGCTGTTGAACTGCTGCTGTCTTTTGCCGGGCTCCGGTGATTGGCAAATCTGGGTGATGCCTTCTGATGTGATTTAGCATGTTTGGCGTGTGTTTCCATTAGCATACCGCACCGCTGTCTAACAACGCCAACACACCGTCCTCGTCCGATCCACCACTCGCACTCCATCGCTGTTGTAGTCCACAGGGAACCCGACATTTTCCCACACAGCTGAAGCACTCGCAGGTGGTTCTTCTAGCTCCTGTGTGTTATCTGAAATCACCATACTAACTTTTCTTCTTCTTGTATTTTGTTCGTTGTGTTGTGTTTTCTTCTTGTTCTTCATTTGTTGTTTAAGGGCGGCTGGCAAACAGCTTTTAGGCGCAATACCACCCCCTGGATTATATAGTGTAGTGGATACTGCCCTAAGTGACAGACTTTTTTCCCATTCATAAAAAAAGGCGTATTCGTTGTGTGACTGAATGAACCGAGCCATGACGGTTCGGGACGAATACGGATACCGTTACACCCCTATTATCTGTGTGTGCTGCCTGTTCTGTATGCCATGTATGTTCTAAATGTTTACCAAGCAATATGAGTGGTTCAGCAGAACAATCAGTGGCTGTGTCCACCACAGAATAAACAACATTGCCATGCCTGCAAAAGCAGCTGCTGTCTGTTGATGTCTCATTTATTTAAACTGTCAAAGTACTGGCTCCTGGTTGTATATGTATGCAGCATGTAATCATGTCTCCAGGCTAGCTGCTGATGAGCCCATTCCTCAGTCCAAAGCAGAAAACATGTGAGACCCAGGGTTACTTTATCACCAGATGAATGAAATCTATTTCCTCTCCTTCTCCTCGTTCCCGGGCTTGGTATGAGCAGGGGGTGAGTGATGGAGTGGCATGGGGAATTCCCCACCTGCAATTATCCTCAGCCTCCTGAAAATGTTCCCTTCTTATTACAGTTTATGGTTCCTTCCAGGCAGGAATGCAGTCCCTTGCGATCTCTTTTAATTGAACTGATTATTTACAAGTTGGCTTCTGGGTTTCAGACAGCTCATAAAGCTAGCTAGCAGGACCTCCTGCCCTCTGCAGCAGACGCACAGGAAGGTACATTATTCCAAACTGGCCCCTATACCCCCCCCTCCACCCCACTTCAACTCCCTTTGCACGTATACATGGAGGCTCTGTCACATTAAGGCTGTTCCAAATCAACTAGTGGGGAGTGGGACTTATTGAATCCTCCATCAGGAAGTTCTCAAACCCCCCAACAGTAAGTTATGAAACCCCCCAACAGGAAGTTATTAAACCTTCCAACAGGAAGTTATTAAACCTTTTAACAGGGAGTTTATAAACCCCCCAACAGGAAATCATCAAACACTCCAACAGGAAGTTACTAAACCCTCAAACAGGAAGTAATTAAACCCTATAACAGGAAATTATCAAACCTTCCAACTGAAAGTTAATAAATCCTCAAGCACGAAGTTTCAAAACAGGAAGTTATTAAACATAACTGTTGTTTCCAAATCTCATTGTATTAATGTTATTAAAGCACTACACATCTGGTGTTACATTTTCACAACAAATATCACTATATTGAGTATCACTAAACTTCCTGTTATGTTTTATAACTTCCTGTTATGTTTTATAACTTGCGGCGGACCAACTCGCGCTTGCGCAGTGCAAATCGGGTAGCCGTGCAAATCGGGTAATAACAAACCCTCCAACAGGAAGTCATTAAACCCTCAAGCAGGAAGTTATTAAACCCTCCAACAGGAAGTTATTAAACTGTCCAACGGTTCTGATTAACCAGCTATTCTACCTGAATATGTGTAACACACTGTTTACAAATGGTTCCGTTCAAACATTTACTAGTAAACTGCACAAGATAGACATACATTTAATATTGTCACATGAGGTAAAGAACTCGAAAGTCACTTTGCATTTGTATTTATTTACTTTGGATCATACTTACCTGTGTTTAGTCTATAAAACAGTAGATGTGTGCATTTGATTGTTAAGTGTTTTTATATTTACAGGGACTTTTATATTTACAGCTCGTAAACATTACATTTAAGAAGTTCAGAAAAAAAATGACACTTATTTCATTATAATTATTATTATTATTAGTTAGATGCTGCGTATCACAGCGCACTGAGATTTGTGACAAACTGTAAAGCATTAACCCATCACTGTAACCTGTATGCAAGGGCTGGTTTGCCTTCGCTAACTGTACGGAGGCTCAGTCACTGGTACATTTTTATATATAAAGCCATGTTAGGGAAACTTCCATCCTACATCTGCTCCCTGATCTCACAGCGAATTGTAAGTGGCTACTGCCTGAGATCGCATGCTGTAGTTTTATTAAATGTGCCGACTGCTAGGACTGCCTTAGGTAAGATGGCATTTAGATGCGCAGCTCCACTGTCTTGGAATAGTCTGCAATTGAAATGGAAACTGAGCAATCTGATGCCACTAAATGTTTTTAAAG
Organism: Harpagifer antarcticus; assembly: GCA_902827135.1. Lineage (NCBI taxonomy): Eukaryota > Metazoa > Chordata > Actinopteri > Perciformes > Harpagiferidae > Harpagifer > Harpagifer antarcticus. Next base: position 3,277,307 of record CADEHL010001212.1, read on the forward strand.
CTTGGTTGGATGCTACTCAAGGTTTGAAATTAAATGAAAAATCAATTATTTGTCGTCCAAGAGATTACGATTCTAAACTAGGTTCCTTCAGCTGAGAGTGAGACTACAGACAGAGTTCACTCTGTCACGGAGTGGGGGGGGGGGGGGTTTAGGGGTCGGTTTGGAATGTGGCCTATTAAATGGTTTTAGGAAGGGGGAAAGAAAGTGCACATGTTAACTATGTGGCATCTTACAGCCATTATGTTTGGGCTTTCAACCCACTGCCAGGCAGAGCACTAGCAGCTCTCAAAAGAGAGAGTTTGTCTCGTTTATGGCTTATATTCAAGATGTCATTTACAATGGCATTAGCTATGCCCACTGTAATGTGTGGCCGGCAGGGATGAGAAAACATTGGCATCTTCGGGATCATTGTTAGCACAAACTTTGTGGTTTGTAATTTCGCCAACAGACACCTAAATCCATTTCAACACACTTTTTCTATATGTCAAGCTTCTCCACTGCAGCACTTTCATCCTGCAGTGAACCAGTGGCTATATTGGAAAAGGAAAGAAAACACAAAGAAGAATGCTCCAACATCTTTTGAGCATTAGCTTGACATTGATTTGGGATGTTGGTTAATCGAGACTGATCAAAGCTGGTAAAAGCTCTGAAAGACCGTGCAATGAACCTAGTAGAATATCTCCTAAAACAATTTGAAGGCATTTTTGTTTTTGACATTCCAAAACTGTTTCAAACCAAGATTGTAAAACATACCTAGGATTCAAGTACACTCATCCACTTTTCTGTTAAAACGATACATCCCCATCAACATGTCATAATTGGGTCATCTTTCCCTCGGTTCGATGAATCCAAACTGTGCTTTTGCTTCCAGCTCCGTGACTAAACCATGGAATTTGGTTATTTGTTTTAATTGACTGGTTTGATTAACATGACTCAGCCTTTTGAGATACGACCAGTTCTATTGGTGCACTAAAAGATCTCCACCCTTTAGGAGTCAAAAACTGAAGGTCAATTCGACATGCAGTTGTTGTGAATTTGTACTTATTATTTTAGACTGGGAATAACTTTTCCTCTTCACTTTTTATTCTGATAATTACACTTAAAGATCTGGATGTTTTTTAATAATATAAATGCTGTTAAAGTAACTTAACGTCCCAACTGAAGAATCCATTCATCTAAAATTAGTCATCAACATTGCAAGGGAATGTATGGCAAAGTACGGTTTGGAAACTATATAATTTCCTTTTGGAGGGCATGCATAACACGGCATAACACCAGAGCCTCGCTGCGGGGAAACGTTGGCGCTGTTCCGAGTTTGTTCTAATCTGTCAAAATGACAGACTGCTTTCAGATTTTTCCGTCATTGTTAAATAAAATATTCGGTTAACGCGACCACTGCTGTCCCAGCAACACCAGTACCAGCAACATCAGTACCAGCAACATCAGTACCAAGCAAGAGAGTTTTTTCCAGAGCAGGGGATATTGTAAATGCCCAAACATCCCAGCTTATAAATACCTGGAAATGTGGACATTCTCATATTCCTAAAAACCTGTCTGATGATGCCGAGTGAGTTACTAGTGAGTTTGAGTTGAGTTACTTGAACAACTAAAGTGAAACTTGATTTATTTTATTGCAGGGTCTGATTATTAAATATCCTTGTTTATTTGTGAGATGCAGTGGCACAAAGAAAATGCCGACTTTGTTTGGTAGTACTATAGGTACAACAACACTGGTTTTCTTGTTCCAGTCTGTTACTGTCACTTTGTTTTTGACAATACTGCTATCCTACTAAAATGATGTACAAATCAGATTTATTATTTAATAAAGAAACATTTTCCGAATAAAAAACATTTTGTATTGAAAAAAAATTAAAATTTGTTTTCCCCTTTATTATTCAATATCGCGATAAATACCATACCGTGGACTTGTTATCGCAATATTATCGTACCGTGAGTTTTTGGTATAGTTATATCCCTATCAGTTTGTCATGTTAATCTGCAGTCCAATTTAGTTAACAGCTGTGGACAACAAACAACCATGGACTTTTTGAATATTCATGTTTACTTTTGTGTAGAGCATGAATGGATTCATGATTCATTATCTTTGTAAAGCGACTTTGAGCACCTTAAAAGCGCTAACAAAATAAATCTATAATTATTATTATTATTATTATGATGGCTAAACTGTCCACAGTAAAGAAAAGGAAAACACAAGAGAACAAAAAAAGTTTTAAAAGTTTAAAAAAGACAAAGATGTCAGAGAAATCAGAAGAAAAAGACAGACAGAAAGTAAACACTAACAGGAACAGCAGAAGAAGACAAACAGGAAGTAGAAACTGAAGGGGAACAGCAGAAGAAGACAGACAGGAAGGCCCAATTCCAAACCACACCCTACCAACTCCCCCTCCGTTATGGAGTGAACTCCGTCTGTAGTCACACTCGCAGCTTAACGAGGCTCCCTCCTTTCAGGTGGAGAGTGTAAAAACAGCAGGAAGCTTTGTGACGAACTCCCCTCTCTCCAGCTGAAACAGGAAATGCCATAGTACGTAATAACGGTTTCAAATCAGCATTTCTTGGATTAAAAATAACAAAAATATAACTCTAAAAATCTTTTATGGCATATATTTTTGTAAACATATTTTTGTCTTAAAATCTGAAATGCTTAGTTTTAGCAAAAGTCAGAGTAAATATAAACAACTTTTACCGTTTTTTAGACAGGACATGAGTAAATGATCCTAAATTTAAACAAATACGAGGTAACCATGAAGTTGTTAACATCTGTATGAAGATATTAAAGAGCCTGTGACAGCATCCCAACAACTGTTGTGCAATGAAATATTGGGCTACTAGTCATCTCGAACCGTCAGTTTAAAAAAGAAGGTGCGATACCGTTCCGATAAATATCAATAATTTCGAACATCGTGGGGAAATTCCTTCGACTCATTTTGAAGTTTTGGGGGAAGCCGGAAGTGACGTCAATGCGGGAACGCTTCACTGTGCGGCAAGAGAGCCAAACACGGACAAAGTGTGTTGTCATGCGTAGAAATGGTGAATTACTGAGTTTAGGCACGTTAATAACGTTTTAATGAAGTTGACTACAGTATATTCATATTTGTCAGTGCTTTCATGTCAATTCGGCGATCATAAACATAAATGATCGTGGTGAAGATGATTAAATTAGGATTAAAAATCGGTAGTGAGAGCTGCTGAATTTCCTCCCGTAGGATGTGATATAAAAACAAATCTATTATTTTTGTAGTTGTAAACTCAAGTGGATGAAACTACATTTATTAGTGCTTTCATATCAATTCGGCGAACATATGTTACATTAAATGAAAGGTGAGGATGATGATTAAAAATCGTTTGTTTGAGCCGGTCTGCATTTCCTGATGAGAAAACAATCCGATGCTTTTTGTAGTTGTAGTACACCAACGTGGATTAAACGTGTGTTTTTTTTACCACAATGTTGGGGAAATTAATGGATAAAATGCATGAATTATTATTCTAAAGGCTAAATAACTTGTTTTACCTGACGCTGCCCGCCTCCGGCGTCTATAGAAAAGAGATCAACTCAGTGTTCGGAGTTTAAATCTCTCAAATCATATTACAGGATAGTAGTAGTAACAATGCCCCTCTCGTCACATTAGTATGCATAAAAAGTGACAGGTGGACACGCCCCCAATTATGCAAATGAGCAAGTCCCGTCTGCCATTGGTCGAGATCCTTTGATCTGAGCTAAGTCCCGCCTCCCATTGTTCGAGATCCTTTGATGTGAAGGGGTGAGATGTTATAACAGGTAGATGTGAAAAGCCCCCCTGTGGAGTGCCTTTGTTGTCTAATTCTTTGATGTGTTGATTAAGGCAGTCTCTTTGAAGTTATGTTGTCTGGCCCCTGTCCCCTCACCCCTTTGTTGTCTAAGCCTTTGATGTGTTGATTAAGGCAGTCTCTTTGAAGTTATGTTGTCTGGCCCCTGTCCCCTCACACCCCTTTGTTGTCTAAGCCTTTGATGTGTTGATTAAGGCAGTCTCTTTGAAGTTATGTTGTCTGGCCCCTGTACCCTCAAACCCCTTTGTAGTCTAAGCCTTTGATGTGAGTTGTTATAACGGGTAGGTGTGAAAAGCCCCCCTGTGTAGTGCCTTTGTTGTCTAATTCTTTGATGTGTTGATTAAGGTAGTCTCTTTGAAGTTATGCTGTCTGGTCCCTGTCCCCTCAGGGTTATCTAATCTAATTAGCCTTTGATGTTTTGCCCTTTGATGTGGTGTGTTATAAGCCTTTGATGTTAATCTAGGTGTCTCTTTGAAGTTATGCGTGAGACGGTCTAGCCCCCCGCCCCCTCCCAGCCCAGGCCTCTCCCCCTTTTCTCCACCCCCTTCCTCTGGCTATGAGGCTGGCAGATTGTGAGGGGTGGAATTAGATGAAAATAGAAATATGCTCAAAACTAAATAAAAGACAGAAATTTCCACTTACCAAGTCACCTTTCAAAAAAGGAAAAATGACCAAGAGATGCCTGTGACAACTTACCGCCATCCGTCCGGAGCGCCAGTCAAGAAACGAATGCCGCAGCTGTGCGGGGTTCAGACGTCTACAGCCGAGGATCTGTGCACAAACTTATCTCGTGCACTCTTTTGGTCATGGGCGCGCGTTCATGTGTGCTGGAGGAGGGGCTCTGTGAGGAAGTGGCAGATTTTCCCCCTGGGTGTGTACTTTCAAATACGTAAAGAGGGAAATAATAAAACAATTTTAAAAACACTATCTTTGTCTTTTTTTATAATTACTTTACACAACTATAAGGAAACCCCCTATGAAGTTATATGAGGGTGTAATATTAGATTTTGCTGTATGCATCAAAAAAGGTTTTGACTGTTGAAAAAGACTCTCACTTTTACAGAGGGCTCCTCATGTTTCTTTTTTAAGTTTTTGTGAAACTGTTAACTACAAGGAAGTATCTGTTTTGCAAAGAGGGTATTCATATTCATTTAAAAAGATCTTATTTAGGGGTTTAATAGTGATACCTAAGGATATTCTCTTTAGTTGTATGATAATAATAATAATAATAATAGCTTGGATTTATATAGCGCCTTTCAAGGGACCCAAGGTCGCTTTACAAGTAATAGGGCAAAAAACAAACATAACAAAACAAAAGTCAGACAGACAAAACAACAGATCGATTTAGGGGCCGAAAGCCTTGGCAAACAGATGGGTCTTGAGGGCCCCTTTGAAGGCATCGAGTGTGGGGATGTTGCGAATCTCCGCAGGGAGAGCGTTCCAGAGGGTGGGGGCTGCCACGCTGAAGGCTCTGTCCCCGAAGGTTCGCAGTTTGGTGCGGGGGGTGGTAAGCAGGCCAGAGTCTGAGGACCGCAGGTTCCGGGGTGGGGCATGTGGGTGAAGGATGTCCGATAGGTACTGGGGGGCAAGGGCATGGAGGGACTTGTAGGTGAGGAGGAGGATTTTGTAGGTGATGCGGGACTTGACCGGCAACCAGTGTAGGTGGATGAGGGTGGGAGTGATGTGCTGCCATGGCTTTGTGTGCGTGAGTACCCTAGCAGCACAGTTTTGGACATACTGGAGCCTGTCCAGGGTTTTGTTGGGAACCCCGAACAGGACACCATTGCAGTAGTCCAAGCGTGTGGTGACAAACGCATGCACCAGGGTTTCGGCAACCGACTCCGAGAGTGACGGTCGGAGTCTGGCAATGTTCCTCAGGTGGAAAAATGCCGATTTGGTCACAGACTTGACGTGGGAATGGAAGGAAAGGGTGGAATCAAGGATGACACCCAGGTTGCGGGCTTCAGGAGATGGGGAGATGGAGCAGCCGTCAACCTCAAGGACGAAGTCACCAACCTTCTGGAGCAGGGCCTTGGGTGCCACAACCATGAGCTCTGTTTTTTTGCTGTTCAGCTTAAGATAGTTGGAAGACATCCATGTTTTGATATCATGCAGGCAGTTGATGAGAGACTGAGGGGGGAGCTGGGAGGATGGAGTGGTGCTGAGATACAATTGGGTATCATCAGCGTAGCAGTGGAAATTGAGTCCATGATGTCGGATGATCTGGCCGAGGGGGAGCATGTAAATGGTGAACAGGAGGGGGCCAAGCACAGAGCCCTGGGGTACACCGTGGTGGATGGATTGTGAACTAATGTATATAGTTTATTAACTATAAGAAAGTCTCTCTGAAGAGGGAAATAATAATTTAAAATATCCTATTGCCCCCATGATCTTGTCTTTTTATAATTACTTCACACAACTATAAGGAAGCCCAATATGAAGTTATGTGAGGGTGTAATATTAGAATTTTTGCTGTATGCAACAACAACAAAAAAGGTTTTACTGGTGAAGACTCTCACTTTTACAGAGAGCTCCGCCGCCCCCTCAACATAACAAGTCCCGCCCTCCTCACCAGATCATTTAAAAGTAAGGGGGTGGAAATAGATGAAAAAAGAAATACGCTCAAACTAATTAACAAGCCAGTCATTTACACTCACCAAGTCACCTTTCAAAAAAGAAAAATGGCCAAGAGACACCTAGATATGGGTTTAATCAGCGAGACGCCTGTGCCAACTTACCGCCATCAGTCCGGAGCGCCAGTCAAGAAACGAATGCAGCATCTGTGCCGGGTTCAGACGCCTCCAGCCGAAGAACTTCATGAAGAATGGACTCTGAAAAAATGGCGATGTTTGGGGTTATGTATTCAACTATATGGCAAATGAACTGCATTTCTACAATCTGAAGAATGGAGAAACATATGGACCCCGTAGTGTTAAAGCGACACTGACCTCAACAGATTGGGGCTGTGTTAACGCTGGTGTCTTCCAGAGATCTCCACGCAACCACTGTATCGGAAGAAGTAATGCATCAAGAAACCATAGTGGAACCAGCGGTGTACAAGATATTTGCAAAGAAAAGCAAAGAAACGCAGACAGCATGCAAGATCAAAGAAGAGTTTTCACCGCTGCCCTTCAATGTGAAGGAAGAAGAAGAAGGAGATATCCCCCCGCCGCCAGAAGTGAGAAGAGTCCTGACAAGCACCGTATGGGAAACTAAAAGCGGACCATCGGGGCGGTGGTATTACCGCGCAAGCCTTTTGGTGACGCTGGGGAAGGACCCCTCTGATGATTTTGTTTTGGAGTATTTCAACTCTAAATGCGGGGTTTTTCAGACATCCTTGCGGGTGCCTCTGACTGCTTGGCTGAAAATGATTGATGGAAAAGCTACAAAGCTTAAATAACTTTTTAAACAGAGTCAGACATCGATGGACATTATACTGGTGAAAAAGACTCTCACTTTTGCAGAGGACTCCGTATCCCACTCAACATAACAAGTCACACCCTCCTCACCAGATCATTTCAAACTAAGGACCCCTCAAAGAAAAGCATTGTGTAGGTAAAAGGTCTTACGAAAATGTGTTATTTCTGTATCAAGATGATGTGTTTAAAAATGAATCTTGTGAAAAATACCAACGGTGTGAGAGACGTCATAAAGACACTCATTTTAACCACAGTGTTTGTTCTCTACAAATGTTTAAAGATTGTTACAAAATGTAAAAAATAAAAAAGGTATGGAGACAAAATTAATTCAGGTGACTCTGTCTTTATTAGGAAAACAAAAATATAATACAAATGGTTTAGGAGGTAAAATGTAACCATCTTGGACTTAATATTCTAACAAAATACTTTATCTGAATACATTTTCTTCTAAACGCACTTTTGAAATTATTTATGTATTATTTCAGTGGAACAATCCAGTTTCTGTTAACATCAATGCTTTTTTCTCTTTTCTTGTGTTACTAAGATACTTTTAGACCCACTTTGGCATATGCAACACTTAACAACTGGTAGAATATGAAGTACTTTGTAAGGAATTTGGTTTTCTTTTAATGGCAGGTTTTTTTTTTTTTGTAAAAACACTTGTTCAGTTAAACAAGGTTTTTTCTTTTCTGATAACCTTACATACCTTAGGGACCTGTGTGTCCACTGTGTGGACATTAACTACAGGTCGCGGTACTCCAAGTGTACAGGCATGCAGTTCGGCCCCAGGGCAAAATAAAAATAAGCTGGGGTGCTACATAGATACCCAGTGCAGGGGCCTTCCACGTGGAAAAAGACCCGGAAACTGACGAGCTTTCCCCGCAGAGTCCACCTTGTGGACATCATTGTCCGTGGTGTGTACAGAATAACATGTCCATATCACGGACATTAATACATAGAGTGGTGTCCATGAAATAGACATTGCAAATAAGTGTTTAAAACGTGCGGAAAACTGTTTGAAATGTCGGGAAAAGGGTTGTGAATACAGACCCAGAGCACAGGTGGTGCAGCACCTGACTTTTCAACCCCGGAATACGTGTTTGAAAGGGGGGGAAAAGTATTGTAAATAGAGGCTATCACAGGCTATGTCAGACATCCATGAAATACACCGGGAAAACCACCTATTTGTACCCGCTCAAAGAGCCCCAAACCACGGACGAAGCAGCTCCAGCATCTCTCCCTGATATGGGCAAACAGGCTGTCAGGTGCTGATGGAAAGCAGGCGGAAATACATTGATTGTTTTACCCAGGAAGAAGGCTTTACAAGGCGGGTAAAGTGCTCCAGCATCTCTCCCTGACATGAGCAAACAGGCTATGTCAGACATCCATGAAATACACCGGGAAAACCACCTATTTGTACCCGCTCAAAGAGCCCCAAACCACGGACGAAGCAGCTCCAGCATCTCTCCCTGACATGCACACTTCCATAACCTCGCGCACCTTGGGTCCCCGGGCCCCCGAACTTAAGCACTCCCCCACGGACTAAACCCAGATGATCACACCCTCAAGAACCTCGTGCCCCTGGGAACCTTAAAGGGGTGGATTTTGCGGTGCTCAACTGCCCGCCCACCAGCATCAATATTCGGCCTTATTCACAGCACCACTCACCCTCCTGTGGAGGATGTTATCATGCCCCTGGTAATATATAAAGGGGTGGATTTTGCGGTGCTCAACTGCCCGCCCACCAGCATCAATATTCGGCCTTATTCACAGCACCACTCACCCTCCTGTGGAGGATGTTATCATGCCCCTGGTAATATATAAAGGGGTGGATTTTGCGGTGCTCAACCGCCCGCCCACCAGCATCAATATTCGGCCTTATTCACAGCACCACTCACCCTCCTGTGGAGGATGTTATCATGCCCCTGGTAGTATATAAAGGGGTGGATTTGCGGTGCTCAACTGCCCGCCCACCAGCATCAATATTCGGCCTTATTCACAGCACCACTCACCCTCCTGTGGAGGATGTTATCATGCCCCTGGTAATATATAAAGGGGTGGATTTTGCGGTGCTCAACTGCCCGCCCACCAGCATCAATATTCGGCCTTATTCACAGCACCACTCACCCTCCTGTGGAGGATGTTATCATGCCCCTGGTAATATATAAAGGGGTGGATTTTGCGGTGCTCAACCGCCCGCCCACCAGCATCAATATTCGGCCTTATTCACAGCACCACTCACCCTCCTGTGGAGGATGTTATCATGCCCCTGGTAATATATAAAGGGGTGGATTTTGCGGTGCTCAACTGCCCGCCCACCAGCATCAATATTCGGCCTTATTCACCTGCCCTGCTGGAGGTTCACACTTTAACTTTTTGTTTACCCTACTCTGCCTTACACATCCTCCAACACACTTGAGCACTCCTCACTCGGACTGAACCCCTCCATGCACACCACCAGAACCTCGTGCCCCTGGGGACCTTAAAGGGGAAAACACCCTTATTTTCAGCATATTGCTTTACCTTCCCTCTCACACTGCTCACTATTGCCACTTGTTCACTCCATTTATCGAGTACCAACTCAACTAGGGTGTAATAGTTTTTAAAAAATAGGACCAAGTAAGTTAAATAAATAAATTGTATTCACAGATTTATATCCAATTATATACAATATACAATATACAATTTTCATTTCATTTAGACAAGTAAGTTAAATAAATACACTTTATTCACAGAATTATATACAATTATATACAATGTACAATATACAATTACAATTGTCATTTCATTTAGACAAAGTTTAAGTTCACTTTTGGAAGAACCATAGAAAATGGTGAAAACTGATCAAATGTATCCGAAAATAGTGCCTCGTAAGGCGGGTAAAGTCCCCTGACAACTCCCCTTGCATTCCTCCATAATTGAATTTCATAACATGTTAACATGAAGGGGCCAGAGTACAACAACACATTTCATATTTACAAGTTGATCATTGGCTTGTGCACTGGTAACATTGACCGTATCGGGTGAAGTTGGTGCAGAGTCTGGCACCCTCTCTTCACCCAAATCGAATTCTTCGTCTGACGTCTCGGCATCGGGGGAGTCTTGGTAGGGAGTGGAGCTATGCTCCTCTCCAGAGCTGCCACTGTCAATGTCCCCCAAATTGTCTTCACTCCCCGATGATGCTGCTGCCGCTGCTTGCAGTGACTCTGTGAAGAGCAGCCTTATGTCCGCAGCCTCCTTCAAAGAAGGATTTTTTGCGTAGAATTTGTCTACCGTAGCCGTGTTATGGCACATAAAGTCAGTCACTCGCTGGCGGTTGTCTATGTCTTGAAACCTCTTTGCGTTATCGGCATGGACTGTGCGGAGGTCGGTGAAATTAATGGGACCTTTTAGTCCCACATCAGCCCATGCCAACCTCAGGAAGTGGGCAAGGTTCCTCGACGGGTTCTTCCCCGCTGTGTATAGGAAGTAGCGGTTCTGGGTGCAGGTCAGCGTCCTCTTGATTTCCAGCCACCTCTTCATCCATCCGAATTCTTCTATAGTGAGGTACAGCTGCGCTTCACCAAACGCGTTGGCCGTCTTGTGGTTGCTTACCTGTTATGACAGAGGTAGAGAGCGTCAATACAAGTATCAATCATGCACAACATGTTTATCACTGCCAGAATAAACACATTTTGTAATAGCACTCACGTGGATGAGGTAGCCGAAGTCTGTGCCTGTTATCTCCGCCTTTCGGACCTCACAGTTGGTCATGTTGGAGTAGACCCCCGGCCGGTGGCCGTAAATACAGCTCCAGTGGAGGGTCAGAGCAAGAGCCGGGTTGCGGTAGTGGGATTGCTGGCCATCAGGTTCAAGAGCTGAGGGATGCGATCTTTGGCCACAGTCAAACAAGTCATGATGTCCTTATGGCTCGGCAGGCCTTCCATTTTGTCCCGCTTCACCTGCATCTGATGGATGATCACCTTTTTCCTCAGGGACCTCAGGATGGCAGCAAGTTCGCGTTGGACGACAATCATGTCGTTTTGGTTGAGTCTGCTTCCCTTGCATGGTGTGGCTGCCATGTATTTCAGAAAGTGTGAAATGTTTTTGATGTAGAAGTCAGAGGTGGTGACCTGTAGGCTGGACAGTATCAGGCTCCGGGACCAGCTGTTGGCAAAGGAAAACGCATCAGTACATCGTATTGCGTCAATGTGGAGAACACACACAATGATGCTGACATCATGGACAGTTTTTTGATGTTACTCACCCACGTATCCTCTTCAGATCCCTCAGAAAGAGCCAGTCCGACTTGCGTTTGAAACCGTGTGCCATGAAGCTGAGGAAGGATTTCACTCTGCTTATTTTCGAGACTGCATTTTCTTGGAGCCTCTCTGTTGGGTCGATGCCCTCATAATGCTCCCGGTAGCCTTGCAGATACTCCTCTGTGAAACATAACACAGTACTTTAATGACAACACATTGTGTATTACAGAAACTGCATTTGTGACACATCTAACACACTTACCCATTATGCATGGGAATGTTATATTCCGCATTATATTCCCCCGGCCCCTGCCGCAGAACCAGGGGGAATTTATGGGAGGGGAGGTTGATGAGGCCTCGGTATCTACGGATGCAGGTTCTGAGGAGCTGGATGCAGGTGTCTGAGAGGCAATGGGGGACTTGCTGCACGAGGGAATCGGGGAATAGCTGCACAAGGGAATGGGGGACTTGCTGAAGGATGGACCTTTGGACTTGGACTGCCTCGTTGGTGTCGCCTCTGTTCGGGGTCGTTTCCTTAGAAAACACCCGCTCTTGTTCCTCTCCATACTCTTCATCAAAGCCATGCATGTTATCAGCTACCCTCTGGTCATCCCTCTGTCGCTTATGTTTTATCCTCTGCTGCAGCTTGAAGCGCAGGGATTTCACCTCAGCAGCATATCTGTCCCTCTGAGCCCTCATTGTGTTTGCCTCCATCCTCCATTCCTTACAGTCCGGGTTGTCACATTCAATCACTGGGGACAAGGGTGGAGGTTGTGAAAGGACCTCATCACCCTCAGTGTCCACATCCCAAGTGGTAATCATCGCTACTGTGGGGGTTTGTCAGTCGGAGCGCTTGAAGGTCCTTCGTTGCCACTGTCATTTTGACTTTAATAACAGCCACACATAGCTCCTCCCGCGACAGCTCGACATGGTCCCGGTACAAGTGCCGGTCCAGCCTTGTCCCGGTATAGTTGCATCCTGCAATGATGCAGGGATGCAGCCTTATATTTGTACGTCCATTTGCCAAGAACAGGAGAATTCTTCTTTCAACCAAGTTACGCACACTATGGTTTCTTTGCAAATGCTTGCTCAGGGCACGGAAGGAATGGTTACAGATCGGACAACACAGCAACATCCTATCTGTATGCATGGGCATTTTGGTACCGGGAAGTGTACCCTGTAGAATGAGAGTGAAAAGACTTGAGAACGTTGCACTCAGCTAACTAGAAAGACCCTATCTCAAATCTATCCAGGTTATATTCAAAACGTTAATTTTTAATTTGCATCATCGTGTGAAAGGTGTCCCATTTAGGCACTCGTTAGGCGGGCAGAGATCCCTGTCATCTCTCTGCCTCTCCAGAGGAAGGGAAATACTATGTTGTCTTTTTTGGAGAACCATGAAAACCGGCCAAATGTATCCGAAAATAGTGCATCATAATACAGGTAGAATCCCCTCAAACTCTCCTTCCATTCCTCCAGAGACCAGTTCAAAAACTTAAAGTTTTGTAAGAACCATGATTGGGGTCCTCCAGGCAACAATTGTATCCGAGCCAAAGCACTCATGTAGCGGACGCTTTCCTCCATGATGTCAAACAGCCGTTTTAAAAAAAAAATAGTGCCTCACATGCAGGTAAAGTCCCCTGACAACTCCCCTTGCATTCCTCCAGAGGCAGACAAAGTTTAAGTTAACTTTGGAAGAACCATAGAAAAGGGTGAAAATGGATAAAATGTATCCGAAAATAGTGCCTCACATGCGGGTAAAGTCCCCTGACAACTCCCCTTGCATTCCTCCAGAGGCAGACAAAGTTTAAGTTAACTTTTGGAATAACCATAGAAAAGGGTGAAAATGGATAAAATGTATCCGAAAATAGTGCCTCGTTATTCTGTGACATCTCCCCTTGCATTCCTCCAGAGGCAGAAAAAGTCAGAGTTAACTTTTGGTAGAACCAGAGGAAGGGGTGAAAATGGATAAAATGTATCCCAAAATAGTGCCTCATTATTCCGTGACATCTCCCCTTGGCACTTTAACTTTGTTAAGAACCATGATTGGGGTCCTCCAGGCACAATTGTATCCGAGCCAAAGCACTCATGTAACGGACACATTCCTCCATGATGTGAAACAGCCGTTTTTTTTCGAAGTGCTCTCAAAAACCGGGTTTCCGATTTCGTGCAGATGGTAGCTTGGAAAACATGAATAGATTTATTTGACGGGGGAAGGGAGGTCTCGAATCCCTTCTCCGGTGTAAATTGCGACGGGGCAGTGAAAATGTGTCCGGGGCTTCCGCCGGAAGCGCCGAAGACTTGAGCAGTTTTGAGCCCCTCCTCCGTTGGCACTCAGTCGTTTTTTCGAGAATTTTAGTGAATAAAAATGGATAAATTGTACCCCAAAATAGTGTCTCTTAAGCCGGGTAAATGTACAGGAATCTGTCCATTACATGGACATTTCACTCCCCATCAAATGTACATGAAATGGACAGGAATCTGTCCATTTCATGTACATTTGATGGGTCAAAATCCACTCTCCCAGGCAGAGCTCCAGGGTGATGCACACGGCTTTATTACCCCGGAATGAGGGTGTGAAAGCTGGGTAAAGTGTTCCTGCATAGGGTCCCACTGTTCCAGGCTGATTAACATGTGTGAAAATGGATAAATTGTACCCCAAAATAGTGTCTCTTAAGCCGGGTAAATGTACAGGAATCTGTCCATTACATGGACATTTCACTCCCCATCAAATGTACATGAAATGGACAGGAATCTGTCCATTTCATGTACATTTGATGGGTCAAAATCCACTCTCCCAGGCAGAGCTCCAGGGTGATGCACACGGCTTTCTTACCCAGGAAGAAGAGTCTGAAAGCTGGGTAAAGTGTTCCTGCATAGGGTCCCACTGTTCCAGGCTGATTAACATGTGTGAAAATGGATAAATTGTACCCCAAAATGGATAAATTGTACCCCAAAATAGTGTCTCTTAAGCCGGGTAAATGTACAGGAATCTGTCCATTACATGGACATTTCACTCCCCATCAAATGTACATGAAATGGACAGGAACATAAGGGCAGCAGAGTGCTTGCTGTCCCTGCTCTAAGCAGAGCTCCAGGGTGATGCACACGGCTTTCTTACCCAGGAAGAAGAGTCTGAAAGCTGGGTAAAGTGTTCCTGCATAGGGTCCCACTGTTCCAGGCTGATTAAAATGTGTGAAAATGGATAAATTGTACCCCAAATGGATAAATTGTACCCCAAAATAGTGTCTCTTAAGCCGGGTAAATGTACAGGAATCTGTCCATTACATGGACATAAACTCCCCATCAAATGTACATGAAATGGACAGGAACATAAGGGCAGCAGAGTGCTTGCTGTCCCTGCTCTAAGCAGAGCTCCAGGGTGATGCACACGGCTTTCTTACCCAGGAAGAAGAGTCTGAAAGCTGGGTAAAGTGTTCCTGCATAGGGTCCCACTGTTCCAGGCTGATTAACATGTGTGAAAATGGATAAATTGTACCCCAAAATGGATAAATTGTACCCCAAAATAGTGTCTCTTAAGCCGGGTAAATGTACAGGAATCTGTCCATTACATGGACATTTGACTGATGAAATGTACAAGAACATAAAGGCAGCAGAGTGCTTGCTGTCCCTGCTCTAAGCAGAGCTCCAGGGTCATGCACATGGCTTTATTACCACGGAATGAGGGTGTGAAAGCTGGGTAAAGTGTTCCTGCATAGGGTCCCACTGTTCCAGGCTGATTAACATGTGTGAAAATGGATAAATTGTACCCCAAAATAGTGTCTCTTAAGGCGGGTAAAAGTTATGTGAATATGGGGTGAAGTATATGGACAGTTGAGCACCAGCAAGACCCCCACCTCCATAACCTTGTGCACCAGGCGAACCTGTGTACCCACACTTAAGCACTCCCCCACGGACTACACCAAGAGGGAACACCGGTCAGAAGTTCGTGCCCCTGGTAACCTGAATTACATTAAAACTGTTATGCATTGAGGATTTTAGTCCGAGACGAGTGCTTAAAATGTGTCCTGCCGGTGGCAGGGACTTTGCATTATAAGTGGACGTACATTTCCATTGGGCGGACATTTGTACATTTGAAGGACAAATCCCATGTTAACTCTGTCCATAAGGCAGACCTTTCCCTTACATACCATCAATAGCCAATTTGAGCTAATAGGCTAACGTGAGCGTGGTGCTATCTCTCCAACATAACGCAGGTCACGTGTCCATTTTATGTTGTCCATTGACATGCAGGAGATTTAGATACCGCGTGAGGATCTGTTGAGATTATGGAAATAAACTGAAGAAATCACCAGCTCCGAGTGGCCTGTTGCCGAGGGGACACTACACCGGGGTTACACATGCGCAATACGGGTCTGGGATTGACCAACCGGCTCCCACTGCTCTGCTGTCTGTTAACGCTGTTAAGAGTGGTGGGGGCGTGGTGGGGGCGGATCGACAGCTTGAGCAGCTGTCAACTCAACATTGTAAATAACCAACCAAAAACGATCGCAGGTTCATCTTGTTTTTGGCGTGAGAATAGTTTGGGCAGAGTGAGAGTGTGAGATTGAGAGTGAAAGCGTGTGTGACACGCCAGATGCGTGAGAGTTGGCAACCCTGTCATCACTGAGCGATCAGAACTCGTGACAGGGGAAGCAAATACAGACAACACTAGTAGCTTTTGGTAGCAAAACACGGAGATATGCTCACTTTATCAAATCAAGTGTTATTTATATAGCACATTTAAAACCAATTTTTGGTCGAGCCAAAGTGCTGTACATGTAATAAAAACACATTACTACACATTACTACAACAGATATATAAAAAACACAGGGAAAAGTCAGGAGTGGTTAGCTGTTATTCTGATCAAAAGTCGTGTTCAATGGCATTAAAATGAGAAAAAACGCGGCTGAAGGTTAATCCATAGGTTATAGCAATGTGTCTGTCACTTTGAAAAAATTATTGATAATGCAAAATTCGATTTTTATGCAAAAATCGGAGAAGAAAAATTAGCTGCTAATGGTAGCCACCAGAGGCTAGCGCAGCTTCCGTTTTTTCTACCCGTCACTATCACTCCTTATTTGGTAACCTGTGTGTGTATGTGGAACTTCCCTCGATTCCAATGGCTCTGACTGTTAGAAAGAGATGTCAATCAAAATCGACTAAGGGGGGCCAGAGATATGGAAAATACACCCAAATGACCCCAGAAGTTTGTGCTAGTGCTAAATCTCTCTAAAAAGTATCCCTAGGCCACCAGGGAGGGTGGAGGGGGTCCGGAGGACGGGACTAAGCTGACCGCCCAGGAGCCCAGTAGGGGACCAGGAAGGGATCTCGGGCGGACGGCCCGGGGGCACGGCAGAAGCCGAGAAGGGGGACTCGGGCGGACGGCCCGGGGGCAAGGCAGAGTCTAAGGTGGGGAACTCGGGCGGACGGCCCGGGGGCAAGGCAGAGTCCAAGGTGGGGGTCTCGGGCGGACGGCCCGGGGGCAAGGCAGAGTCTAAGGTGGGGAACTCGGGCGGACGGCCCGGGGGCAAGGCAGAGTCCATGGTGGGGCGAAGGCCACAGCGGGCGAACTCAGGGGGCCGAGCATGAGGGCGAAGACCAGACAGCTCCGGAGGCCGGGCAGGACCCGGTGTCGGCCGGACAGGAACCGGAGCCGGCGGGACAGGCTTCGGCAGGATCCCCCACGGAAGAGGACCAGGAGTTGGCAGGACCCCCAGCAGGAGAGTGGTTGGCAGGACCTCCAACGAGACAGGACAAAGGGTTGGCAGGACCCCCGGCAGGAGAGTAGTCGGCGGGGCCTCCAACGGGACAGGACACAGGGTTGGCAGGACCCCCGGCAGGAGAGTAGTCGGCGGGGCCTCCAACGAGACAGGACAAAGGGTTGGCAGGACCCCCGGCAGGAGAGTAGTCGGCGGGACCTCCAACGGCACAGGACATGGGGTTGGCAGGACCCCCGGCAGGAGAGTAGTCGGCGGGGCCTCCAACGGGACAGGACACAGGGTTGGCAGGACCCCCGGCAGGAGAGTAGTCGGCGGGGCCTCCAACGAGACAGGACAAAGGGTTGGCAGGACCCCCGGCAGGAGAGTAGACGGCGGGACCTCCAACGGGACAGGACATGGGGTTGGCAGGACCCCCAGCGGAACCTCCAACGGTACAGGACATGGGGTTGGCAGGACCCCCGGCAGAAGACTAGTCTGCGGGACCTCCAACTGGACAGGACATGGGGTTGGCAGGACCCCCGGCAGGAGAGTAGACGGCGGGACCTCCAACGGGACAGGACATGAGGTTGGCAGGACCCCCAGCGGAACCTCCAACGGTACAAGACATGGGGTTGGCAGGACCCCCGGCAGAAGACTAGTCTGCGGGACCTCCAACTGGACAGGACATGGGGTTGGCAGGACCCCCGGCAGGAGAGTAGTCGGCGGGGCCTCCAACGAGACAGGACATGGGGTTGGCAGGACCCCCAGCGGAACCTCCAACGGCACATGAGTAGGGGCTTGAGTGGGGACTCGAGAGAGGGCTTGAGAGGGAACTCGAGAGGAAACTGGAGAGTTGACTTGAGAGGTGACTCGAGAGGACACTGGAGAGTTGACTTGAGAGGTGACTCGAGAGGACACTGGAGAGTTGACTTGAGAGGTGACTCGAGAAGGAACTCGAGAGGTGACCTGAGAAGGGACTTGAGAGGGAACTCGAGAGGAGACCTGAGGGGAAACTTGAGAGGGGACTCGAGAGGAGACCTGAGGGGAAACTTGAGAGGTGACTCGAGAGGGGACTTGAGAAGAAACTGGAGAGTTGACTTGAGAGGACACTGGAGAGTTGACTTGAGAGGTGACTCGAGAGGACACTGGAGAGTTGACTTGAGAGGTGACTCGAGAAGGAACTCGAGAGGTGACTCGAGAGGTAACTCGAGAGGGGACCTGAGAAGGGACTTGAGAGGGAACTCGAGAGGAGACCTGAGGGGAAACTTGAGAGGTGACTCGAGAGGACACTGGAGAGTTGACTCGAGAGGACACTGGAGAGTTGACTTGAGAGGTGACTCGAGAGGGGACTCGAGAGGTGACTGGAGAGGGGACTCGAGAAGGAACTCGAGAGGTGACTCGAGAGGTAACTCGAGAGGGGACCTGAGAGGGGACTTGAGAGGGAACTCGAGAGGAGACCTGAGGGGAAACTTGAGAGGGGACTCGGGTAGGAACTTGAGAGGGGACTTGAGAAGTGTCTGGAGGGGAGACTTGAGAGAGTTGGTTCGCCAACAGAACACGGGGTGCTGGAGTCGGGCGGTACGCCGACAGGACACGGGGAGCTGGTGTTGGCTGGGGAGCCAACAAGAGACGAGGTGCTGGAGTCGGCCGGTACGCCGACAGGACACGGGGAGCTGGCGTTGGCTGGGGAGCCAACAAGAGACGAGGTGCTGGAGTCGGCCGGTACGCCGACAGGACACGGGGAGCTGGCGTTGGCCGGTAAGCCAGTCCTGGAGCCGAAACTGGAGTCGGGACCAGGGGTACTGGAGCCGGTACTGGAGCCAGAACCATGGCTGCTGGGGCAGGAACTGGGGCTGGAGCCATGGCTCTTGGGGCTCGGGCTGCTAGCTTGGCCTTGCGACTCCTTTTAGCAGCCGCCTGAATACTCCGTGGACCTCCATAAGCCAGACGAGTACCCGAGAACGGATCCTGGACAGGAGCAGGAAATGGGGAAGAAGCACTGGTTGACTCCAGACGGAACACACCGAGACGTTTATAGTCAGCAGGCTGGAAATCACACACCCAGATGAAGTTCAAAATCCAGCCAGGTAAGAATTTCACCAAGTCTGGTTTCTCCATAGCCAACCGGTGCGCCTCTACCAGAGCGGCCTCCTTCTGCAGAACACTGGACGCTCCCTTCCACCAATCATAGCAGCAAGCCAAATCAAAGGAACAATTCAATAATTCCAGCTCGAACGGATCATCTGCTGGGTCCATTTCTGGTTGGTGCTTTCTGATACGCAGAGTGAAGCAGGTAGGACCCAAACGCAGATTACACTTGACGATACCTTTATTTCAAGGACTTTAAATAAACTTGGACAAACAAAACACTCTTCGGTGAACTGGGTCACATACAAAAGAAGCACCAACACTGAACACAGGACGAGACAAGACTAAATACAGGGAGGGATAATTACAAGACAAGAAACAGCCGGGCAGGGGAGGAGAAACACAAGGGCCACAGGTGAACACAATCAACTAACGAGACACACCAGGGAAACTAACGACGGAAGAAAACATGACATAGAGAACAGTGAAAACACCCAAACCTAGACATAGACCTGTGACCTGACATGACAACCGTGACACTAAAGCGTTTAGTGTACCATACCATCATCCAAGAGTAGTTTTCACTATAAGTAAAAAAGAATTTTTGGAAGGACACTATCATTTACAGTGTTTTACTATGTTCAATCTGAATTTTCTTTCAAATAAAAAACATCTATATTGATTCTGACTCTTCTACATCCAACTCACAGGTTTATCATTACTTTGAGAAAAAACATTATTCCTTTTCCCCTTTTAGAAGTGTAGTTATGGTCATTTGTTCTGGAAATGTCATTTTCGAGCCTGAAACCTGAAAAACAGGCTTGGGGCCTAACAGGTTAAAAAAACAATAGTTGTCAGTGGTGTATCAGAATCAGAATTACTTTATTAGTCCCACAAATCCCAGTATAAGGCCTACTTGACCTAAATGGCATTAAAGTCGAAAGGGAAGGAATGTATTAAAGGAATATTCCTGGGAACGTTGTCAATGTTATGCATATTTAAAAAATGACATTACTTGTTAGATTAAATGTTTTTATCAGTGGTGTATCAGAATCAGAATTCCTTTATTAGTCCCAAAGCGCGGATATTTAGTGTTACAGCAAAAGTGGCATAGCAGGTAAAAAAAGGCATGCAATGGTAAAAAAAAGAGAAAAGCACACATTAGTAACAAAATACAAATAAAGAAAAACAAGTACATAGGGGAGAGTGGGGTAAGTTGAGCAATTTTTTAGTTATGCTGTCCTCTAAGCAAGGAGAAATTACACATAGTAAAAAATAAAACACACACCTATAATTCAGGATGTCTCCTATCAATGGCAATGATAATAATTCATATTTGATCAAGGGCAGTGAAAATATTACTTCTTAAAAAAGAAAAGTCTTGTGCCTCAACTTGCCCCAGTGTAGGGGTAAGTTGATCCAGGTCAGGGGGTAAATTGAACCACTGTTCAAACCTGGGCATACCTACAACAAATCTTAAAGGCAACTATAAACAATAAATAACAAACCAAATACAAGCTTAGTATTCATTTACTTAATATAAATTTCGATTGAATTGATTGATTTTATTTTAACATGTTAAAAGGAAAAGTAATCCTACAAATGGTGATACAATTTCATACATCTTACCAATCAAACACAGGGTAAATTCAACTTTAAATGTAGCCTATGAGCTCTTATTATCAACTTGGCGTACTTTCATTCATTTCTCCATTGAAAAACTAGCTCAACTTACCCCAAGGCCCATGGTTCACTTTACCCCATAGCCACCATTTTAGAAAAAATAGCCTAGCATTACAATTCAGAGTCATCTTTAGCTTAATGATTCACATGGTTTAATACGCTGCCAACACATCAACATATACAATATGTGTTTAAACCTGGATACTTTTTTTTTGACATGACAGCCGATATAGCTGACATCTAGAAAATTTACTTTGACAAGCAAAAAACGTTTTTTTTGTAAAAATGTTTACTTACCAGACCACAATGAGTATCTCTCTTTCAAAGGCAATGAGAAATGGGTGGAGCTTGCATAATTTCTGGTCACTTGATTACAACTATAAGGCGTTGCCTGGTTACAGGGGGTGGTTCAATTTACCCACTGGCTCAACTTACCCCCTTCTCGCCTAACCATGGATTAAAAATGAGTGGCAGCAATTTAACTAAAACTAAGTGAAACAAATAACATATTATTCAATATTACATTTCAACCTTAAAAAAGCACCATACAATTGTGAACAAGTGTTTATATTGCACATTGCAGGTTTATTGCTCAAGATTGCAAGAGTCTGTATTGTGTGGGGGTCTACCAGTCTGTTCAGTCGCTTCCTGTCAGCAGCCGTGATGCTGCAACCGAAAACCCGATAAAAGATGGCTGTACAGTAACTCAAAACTCAATAGAGAAGCGAAGTCCCTCCCTTTCCGGGGGAGCTCCATGGGACCTTATTTCGGAAAAAGTAGGCTTGTTTGAGACGAGCTGCGGCTCGCCTCGAAAGAAGACAAGAATAGCCGATTGCAGCCGGGGTAGGTCTCAAAAAGCTTGTCTGAAGTCGGACAGCTCGGAGTCGGCTTGACTCGGTTTGCAATGGTGGAAATTGCGCTGGTGTTCTTCGTTGCAGATGAAGTGGATACAATAGAAATCCCACAATTATTATATCACTACAAATGAATGACTCAAGTGGCTGTTCATTTGAAAACAAATCAATACAAGGGGGGTTGAATCCTACATGGGACAGAACCACTTTTCAAAACTACTTCCGTCAGTGGTCTTGACCAATTTGCATTTATAAAGAATGCACACATGTGTTTAATCGTTAATGTCAGATATTTACCAAGTAAATACATTTGTTCCTACTCAAGATTAGATTGAACTTTATTGTTATTGCACATATTACAGGTACTGAGACAACGAAATGCAGTTTAGCTTCTAACCAGGTGCAACAAGCAGTAAAGTGAAAAGTAATGTACACAATCTACAGAATAAAATATAAGAATGAATTGAATGATGAATAAACAGTGAGGGGTATGAATACACTAGATATACACAGCAGCCTGTGAGCAGTATGAACAGTGTGTATGAATACACTAGATATACACAGCCGCCTGTGAGCAGTATGAACAGTGTGTATGAATACACTAGATATACACAGCAGCCTGTGAGCAGTATGAACAGTGTGTATGAATACACTAGATATACACAGCAGCCTGTGAGCAGTATGAACAGTGTGTATGAATATGCTAAGATATATAAAGTATGAAAACGGTAAGCAGTGCAAGTATAGTATAAAATATATAGATATTAATTTCATGATGATAAACAT
The DNA here is from genome assembly GCA_902827135.1 of Harpagifer antarcticus. Classification (NCBI taxonomy): domain Eukaryota; kingdom Metazoa; phylum Chordata; class Actinopteri; order Perciformes; family Harpagiferidae; genus Harpagifer; species Harpagifer antarcticus. The sequence goes on from CADEHL010001212.1 coordinate 3,299,906, forward strand.
TGTGGAACAAAGATGAAAAATGTGAATGGAAGTGGCGACGTAAAACTGACACAAAACAACAACAAATTTTTGCCGAGCCAATTAGAGAGTTTCATCAGCAGCACGTGGTAAAAACCACCAATGAGCGCTCAGCTCGAGATACCAGCGAGTCGTGTCCCATCAAGCATTTCGCTTCCGCAGCCCGTGGAGAGAAACTGCGCCGCCTCGCCACACCTCACTCTCAAGTCTGCGGGCGTCTTTGTTACATTACATTACATTACATTGCATTTAGCTGACGCTTTTGTCCAAAGCAACTTACAATAAGTACATACGACCAGGAAGACACAGCCCAGAAGAAAAACAGAATCATATAAGTACAGCAGGTATCATAGAGCCAAACATTTCAAGTGCTACTCAGCTGGCTATAGATAAGCCAGTCCTATGTTAGTATATAAGTGCTTTGTCAGCTGGCTATAGATAAGCCAGTCCTATGTTAGTATATAAGTGCTTTGTTAGTAATTCTATCGCTCGAGGTGGAGTCGAAAGAGATGAGTTTTCAGTCTGCGCCGGAAGATGTGCAGGCTTTCTGCCGTCCTGATGTCAATGGGGAGCTCATTCCACCATCTTGGAGCCAGGATAGCAAACCCACGTGTTTTTGCTGATGGGAACTTGGGTCCACCTCGCAGCGAGGGTGCAGCGAGTCGTTTGGCTGATGCAGAGCGGAGTGCACGCGCTGGGGTGTACAGTTTAACCATGTCCTGGATGTAGGAAGGGCCAGATCCATTCGCAGCATGGTACGCAAGTACTAGTGTCTTGAAGTGGATTCTAGCAGTTACCGGGAGCCAGTGAAGGGAGCGGAGGAGCGGAGTGGTGTCCCGCGAGATTTCAACATCTCATGTAGGCGAGCCTCCAGAGCAAGTCGGACAAAATGACTAACCATCATGCAACGCACTAGCAAAACGTTGATCGCAATTGCGCAGGTCTCGCTTGTCTCAAACAAGCCTACTGACTAACCATCATGCAACGCACTAGCAAGACGGCGATCGCTAGCCTATTGCGCAGGTCTGCGTCAGTCTCGCTCATCTCAAACCAACACATCCTCACTCCCAGGTCGGCCTATGTTGACGTTATGTCAAGTCCCCTGTGTCGGCTTTTACCAACGCAAGGGGGCGGCCCTTAGCGTACATTTTAAACTTTCCGGGATGTCCATAGGCTTCTATATAGCTCCCTAAACGTATGCTGTAGACGACTTGAGATCGCGAGCGAATGCTACCCGCAGATCCATTCACACAGCGTTTATCAACCTTTTTCTTACTCAATATCAAGCCACACTTATTGTTTGTACTTCTTTATTTTAATTGAATAATGTAGGACTTTTGTTGTCGTCAGTTAGGGGGAAAGTAGGGGCAACTTGGGTCACAGGTTCCTCAACAGTGCATTACAAGACATCTATCAATATGTGTGTATACCTCCACCATTAAACTGTCGGATTCTGCACATTTCTTATACTATCTACATACATCTTATAAGAGTATAATACATATGTATAATATCAGTTAAAATAAGTGCTTACACATACAGTAGTTAACATTGCAGGAAAGCAATATATTAGTACTTTGTCAGGCTTATTATTTATACCCCCAAAGCTTTTTTTTTATTCAAAATAAGACCTTAACCTAAAGTATTCTTTAATGTTCAAATAAAGCCTTATTAGTTTGTCTCTCTGTGTCTCCTATTAATATCTAATAATACAAATAATACATTTTAATAACGTGCTTTAACCACCAGGTGTCCCTTTCTATCAGCTGTGCACCTTTATGGTGTAAATACAGCCTATCTACCAATTGGATCAAATATAAAAGTCAGCCGAATTAGTGTTGATACTGCAAGGAGACGTATTGTGTGAAAAGAAATGTAAGATTTTGTTTGATTGTTGATATATTTATGATCCACGTCACATATTCAGTTTTGGCGGCAGTTGTTCCTGTTTGTCTAGAAGTCTTCTCATCAGGGCTCTATAAATAGAGAACTACGGTAGATATGTAATATTTAATGCAGCCGAACCGTGTATTACAATGCCGTTATGTGATGACTTTCAAAGAGAAAAGCAAGCACACTCGGAATAAAGTATCATTTTATTTAAAAAAAATGTTTTCGTATTTCACATCAACAGGAAGTCCGGTTAACTAAAATGTCCGTGCGGAACAATACCCCAACCCATAGATCCGTGGGTGAATAATGTAATCACCACATTGCACACATCCCTTCACATTTAAATTTAAATTTACATTAAAGTATTTCGTGAGGCCTTCTAAAATGTTTTAAAATATAATTAGGGTTGTAGTTGAAGAGTTTGTAAATGATTCCGTTGCCTGGCAACGCAATCGCACAACGGCACGTCCATTAATACAGATACTGATACAGATTTCAGTATTCTGAGCCCCTACTCTCCCCATAACTGACGGCAACAAAAGTCCTACATTATTCAATTAAAATAAAGAAGTAAAAATAATAAGTGTGGCTTGATATTGAGTAAGACAAAGGTTGATAAACGCTGTGAGAATGGATCTGCGGGTAGCATTCGCTCGCGATCTCAAGTCGTCTACAGCATACGTTTAGGGAGCTATATGGACATCCCGGAAAGTTGAAAATGTACGCTAAGGGCCCCCCCCCTTGCGTTGGAAAAAGCCGACACAGAGGACTTGCCACGAATAACACATATGATGTTTGTCAATTTAAAAGATAATTTTGCAAGTCAAAAAAATTAAAATGTGTCGTAAAACTGTGAAGTAACCCTTTTTTTGTGTGAAACCACTCAATTAACTACATCTCCCGTCTCGCACCGCACACCAAGACGGCCGTCACGTTGGCACATTTCACCTATATTTCTTTCAGAATGAGGCGAAAAGTATTACAAGAGGTGAAAATCACTACAAGTCTGGGCATGTTGAGAGCTGTACATACACACAAGGGGAGTTAGTCGGTTCCGTAAGAGCCAGCATGCGGGACCGGGATTCTGGGATTTGTAGTCTTTCGAGTTGCATATTTTTCATAGTCTTATCTTTCAACAGTTTTACGACAAACTGACTTTTTTGACATGGAAATTATTTTTTAAGATTGACAAACCCTCTCTGAAGAACCAGCACCTTACCGTGGTAGAGAGGTTTGTGTGCCCTGATGAACCTGGGGGCTGTGTTGTCTGGAACCTTGTGTTCCTGGTAGGGTCTCCCATGGCAAATTGGTCTCAGGCAAGGGGCCAGACTAAGATTGGTTCAAAAAGACCTCATGAAAGACGACACAAGGAGTGAGGATACCCGGCCCGGAGGAAGCCCGGGGTCCCTTTCTGGAGCCAGGCCCAGAAGGAGGACTCGTCGGCGAGCGTCTGGTGGCCGGGCTTGCCACGGAGCCCGGCCGGGCCCAGCCCGAAAAGGCAACGTGGGCAACACCTCCGCTTCTCCATCCCGCGGGCCCACCACCTACGGGAAACAACGATGGGGTCGGGTGCGCTGCCAGAAGGGTGGCAGTGAAAGCGGAGGGTCTCAACGGACCAGACCCGGGCGACAGAAGCTGGCTTTGGGGACGTGGAACGTCACCTCTCTGGGGGGGAAGGAGTCGGAGCTTGTGCGGGAGGTGGAGCGGTACCAGTTGGATCTGGTTGGGCTCACCTCTACGCACAGCGTCGGCTCTGGAACCTTACTTCTGGATAGGGGTTGGACTCTATTCTTCTCCGGAGTTGCTCAAGGTGTGAGGCGCCGGGCGGGTGTGGGGATACTCACAAGTCCCCGGTTGGGTGCTTCGTTGTTGGAGTCTACCCCAGTGGACGAGAGGGTCGCCTCCCTACGCCTGCGGGTTATGGGGGGGGGAAAACTCTGACTGTTGTGTGTGCTTATGCACCCAACAGCAGTTCAGAGTATACGGCCTTCTTGGAGACCCTGGAAAGAGTCCTGTATGGGGCTCCTGAAGGGGACTCTTTAATCTTGCTGGGAGACTTCAACGCACATGTGGGCAATGATGGAGACACTTGGAGGGGAGTGATTGGGAGGAACGGCCCCCCTGATCTAAACCGGAGTGGTGGTTTGTTACTGGACTTCTGTGCTAGTCATGGATTGGCCATAACAAACACCATGTTCGAACATAGGGATGCTCATAAGTGTACGTGGTACCAGAGCACCCTAGGCAGAAGGTCCATGATCGATTTCGTTATCGTATCATCGGACCTGAGGCCGTATGTTTTGGACACTCGGGTAAAGAGAGGGGCGGAGTTGTCAACTGATCACCATCTGGTGGTGAGTTGGGTCGAGTGGCAGGGGAAGCCTCTGGATAGACCTGGTAAGCCCAAACGTGTAGTTCGGGTGAACTGGGAACGTCTGGAGGAGGCCCAGGTTCAGGAGGCCTTCAACTCACACCTCCGGCAGAGCTTTTCGGGCATTCCTGTGGAGGTTGGGGACATTGAACCAGAGTGGTCGGTGTTCAAAGCCTCTATTGCCGAAGCCGCGGCGGGGAGCTGTGATCTCAAGGTCCTAGGTGCCTCAAGGGGCGGTAACCCTCGAACCTCCTGGTGGACACCGGTGGTCAGGGAAGCCGTCCGACTGAAGAAGGAGGCCTTCAGGGATTTGTTATCCCGGGGGACTCCCGAGGCAGTTGCAAGGTACCGACAGGCCCGAAGGGCAGCAGCCTCAGCCGTGGCCGAGGCAAAGCAGCGGGTGTGGGAGAAGTTCGGAGAGGACATGGAAAAGGACTTTCGGGCGGCACCAAAGTTGTTCTGGAAAACTGTCCGACACCTCAGGAGGGGGAAGCAGGGAACCATCCAAGCTGTGTACAGCAGGGATCACCAACTACATTTGTCCAAGGGCCAAAATGTAACCAATAGACACTATCGCGGGCCAGCGGGGGGGGGCATGAATACATGCTCTGAAAGTAATCAGAATACAGTTACAGTTACGTGTCTTAAAAAAGTAACGTGTTCAGGTTACTTTTAGAATACTTTTGAAATACTTTCTTTTTCCATAACAGATGGGTATGTTTTGGTAAACAGGAGACACTTGTTTTACTGTTTTAATGGCTTATCAAGAACTCAAACACAACATCTTGGTGTCATTCTGGACAGCTCCCTCTCATCTGCACCCCACATAACATCACCCGGACTGCATTCTCCTACTGTAAACCTTTCCTTAGAATATGTTATGAATTGTAAGGTGTCCTTGGGTGCTTTGAAAGGTGCCCCTAAATAGAATGAATTATCATTATTATTTATTATTATTATTATCTGAAACGATGTAATAACTTTTAAAACATTTTCCAGTCACTTGCCCCATGCATTCAGCAGCAGCAGGCCATTCACTTTGATTTGATCCCGTTATAAATGTCATAATTTCGACAATAAAGAAATGCTACATCAACGTTATCTTACACATTTTATCGAACCATCTCCGTTTCTAACTTTCAATATATTTTAAAAGAGAGATCTCTCTCTCTCTCATCTGCGTGCGGGGGCAAGACCTCACAGACACGCTGCATCTCTCTCTCGCTCACAGACACGCTGCACCTCTCTCTCGCTCACAGACACGCTGCAGCGCTGTGCAGTGTGCACACGGTTCTGCCGGTAAGGAATATTACATTTTGTGAGGAAACTTTTCCACCAATAATTCCAATAAGTATTCCAAAATGTATTCACTTCAGGTTTACGAAAGTAACTGTAATCAGATTACTCGTTTTTCAAATGTAACGCCAGCTGAATACAGTTAGCCTACTTAATACAGTTAGCCTACTTAATTTTTGTATTCTGATTACGTAACGCCGTACATATATTCCGTTATAACCCAACCCTGCTTCTAGGCTACTGTCCCGCAGCTCCTGCCTCTCTGTTGGACTCTGTCGCAGCAGGGCTGCTGCTGTGGTCCGGAGCGCACAAAGCAGACTCTTCACAACGAAGGCTCACTTTTTCTTCTTCAAGGAAGGGAAGGTTTCGCAGTACGCAGTCTACTGTCCAGCAGCTGCTGCCTCTCTGTTGGACTCCGGTACTGCACCTTACTCACGAGACGTTGTATACAAAAAAAATGGGTGGGGGGCGAACGCAGTAACCACTCCGCCAACGCCACAGTCACCCCCGTCTGCGGGCCGGATGAGAATGTCTGGCGGGCCGGATGTGGCCCGCGGGCCGCCAGTTGGTGGTCACTGGTGTACAGTAAGGATGGGACGTTGTTGACCTCAACTGATGGAGTGTTAGGGCGTTGGAAGGAGCACTTTGAGGAACTCCTGAACCCGACAACTCCGTCCTCTATGTTAGAGGCAGAGCTGGAGTATGACGGGGATCGACACCAATCTCCCGGGGGGAGGTCACTGAGGTTGTTAAACAACTCCACAGTGGCAAAGCCCCGGGGGTGGATGAGATCCGCCCAGAAATGCTGAAGGCTCTGGGTGTTGAGGGACTGTCTTGGTTGACACGTCTCATCAACATTGCGTGGAAGTCGGAAACGGTACCGAAGGAGTGGCAGACCGGGGTGGTGGTTCCCCTTTTTAAAAAGGGGGACCAGAGGGTGTGTGCCAATTACAGAGGCATCACACTACTCAGCCTCCCCGGGAAAGTTTACTCTAAGGTACTCGAAAGGAGGGTCAGGCCGATTGTCGAACCTCAGATTGAGGAGGGACAATGCGGATTCCGTCCTGGTCGTGGAACGACGGATCAGCTTTTTACTCTCGCAAGGATCCTGGAGGGGGCTTGGGAGTACGCTTATCCGGTCTACATGTGTTTTGTGGACTTGGAGAAGGCGTATGACCGGGTTCCCAGGGAGTTACTGTGGGAGGTGCTGCGGGAGTATGGGGTGAGGGGGTCTCTACTCAGGGCCATCCAATCTCTGTACTCCCAAAGCGAGAGCTGTGTCCGGCTCCTCGGCAGTAAGTCGGACCCATTTCCGGTGAGGGTTGGCCTCCGCCAGGGCTGCGCTTTGTCACCAATCCTGTTTGTAATATACATGGATCGGATTTCGAGGCGTAGTCATGGGGGGGGGGTCTGCGGTTCGGTGGGCTAAGGATTGCACCACTGCTTTTTGCAGATGATGTGGTTCTGATGGCTTCATCGGTCTGCGACCTTCAGCACTCACTGGATCGGTTCGCAACCGAGTGTGAAGCGGCTGGGATGAGGATCAGCACCTCCAAATCTGAGGCCATGGTTCTCAGCAGGAAACCGATGGATTGTCCACTCCAAGTAGGGAATGAGTCCTTACCCCAAGTGAAGGAGTTCAAGTATCTCGGGGTTTTGTTCTCGAGTGAGGGAACAATGGAGCGTGAGATGGGCCGGAGAATCGGAGCAGCGGGAGCGGTACTGCAGTCGCTTTACCGCACCGTTGTGACGAAAAGGGAGCTGAGCCAGAAGGCAAAGCTCTCTGTCTACCGGGCCATTTTCGTTCCTACCCTCACCTATGGTCATGAAGGATGGGTCATGACCGAAAGAACGAGATCGCGGATACAAGCGGCCGAGATGGGTTTTCTCCGCAGGGTGGCTGGTGTCTCCCTTAGGGATAAGGTGAGAAGTTCGGTCATTCGGGAGGGACTCGGAGTTGAGCCGCTCCTCCTTCGCGTCGAAAGGAGCCAGTTGAGGTGGTTCGGGCACCTAGTTAGGATGCCACCTGGGCGCCTCCCTAGGGAGGTGTTCCAGGCACGTCCAGCTGGGAAGAGACCAAGGGGTAGACCTAGGACCAGGTGGAGGGATTATATCTCTTCGCTGGCCTGGGAGCGCCTTGGGATCCCCCAGTCAGAGCTGGTTGATGTCGCCAGGGAAAAGGAAGTTTGGGGCTCTCTGCTGGAACTGCTACCCCCGCGACCCGACCACGGATAAGCGGAAGAAGATGGATGGATGGATGGATTGACAAACATCATGTGTAATTCGTGGCACAATTCAAACGGGATTGAAAGATAATCTTTCTCTCCCCATTGACTTCAATACATACTTTTTCCGAAATAAGGTCACATGGGTCGGAAGTAGATGGGCGGGACTTCGCCTCTCTATAACTTTTGAGGTTTAATATGTGAGCATTAGTGATGGGAATTCCGGCTCTTCTTGGTGAGCCGGCTCTTTCGGCTCCCAAACGGCTCTTCAGTTTACCACATATTATACGATTTAATTCAATCAAATGTAGCCCTGTGTTGACTAATTATATGTGTACACATATATCACTTAAATTATTCAACACAACCTTTGTACTGAAGTATTCAAAAGTAAAAATTACATGTTTAATATAAATGATTTGCTGTGGCCAATTGTTTTCATTGCATTTACAGACCGGTGTAACTCTCTGATACCACCCAATGAATGCATTGACTTGCTTGTAGAACCACGCTACGTAAAACAGATAGCAACACCTATAACAACTATTTTTTTTAAAAGGGGCTACTGTATCGACCTATATAAAGTATATAAATATCGTTTTTTTTTCAAAATACCAAAAAGATCCTGCATTTTAGCCATGCCTCATTTCGCTCTATTTGCTCTTTCCAGCGCTGTTTTTGCAGGGGGCTGATTCTGTGAGCTGCAGCTGACCACGCCCCCCTGCAGGAGAGGGGAGCGTGCTCTGAGATCAGCTGCTGGGCTGTCAGAAGAGGGGGAGAAAAAGAGATCTCCGTCCTCCGTGTTTTATTCTTTTATTCTTTATTTCTTATAGAAGTAAGAAGAGAGTGGAGCGTCCACACTACAGCTTCAAAAAAAGCTTGGAGCTGGGCGTGTCTGAAGCTTGGGGATTTATTCAAGCAACGCGACCAACAACCAATCACATGAATCTCCCGCCCCCGACATACAAAGCAAAAAACCCGGGGATTTTATGCGAGCAATATATATAAACTCCCCAAACAGGCGAAAACCTACCAGTTTCACCCACTGCCACCTCCCTCCATGACTGGTTCTTCCGGTTTGTATCCCGGTAGGTGAAGAGGGTCTGGTCAAACAAAACCGGGTGATTTGCTACGGCGATAAATAGTTTCTCCTCCATCTTTTTTTGAAATATAGAAATCAACGGCGGGATATCTCTCCCAGCTTAGACGCGGTTTGATTGGCTAGCGCTTGAGCTGTCAGATTTTCAGAAACGGGATTTGATTGGCTGGCGCTGGCTACTCCGCGCCACCTTCTCAGGTGTCAGAAGTTGAACATTGTTCAATTTACGGCTCCTACACACCGCGGCGTGCGTTGTCGCCTGCCGGCGGGGGGGGCTGAAACTCGACCAACAACCAATCACATGAATCTCCCGCCCCATACACACAAGCATGCGGTTTGATTGGCTAGAGCTTGAACTGGCATATGATTCGATTGGCTGGCGCCTCCGTCGAGGCGGCAAAAGTAGAACATTGCTCTACTTTTGCTGCGAGCACCGAGAGAGAAGCTACTCTTTGCTCCCACAATGCAGTTCGGCGAATCGTGACGTCACCCTATTCAAAGTGAATGGGCAGAAGTGTTGAAGCGGCAGCGCACGCCGCCGTGTGTAGGGGCCGTTACACCGGAGACGGTGGAGACGGACCGCTATGCTACCCATAATTCAGTTCGGCGAAAAGCGAGGCAACGTGACGTCACCCCATTCAAAGTGAATGGGCAGACGCGTTGGAAACTGTTTTTGAAGCTGTCGACGCTGTAGTGTGGACGCAGCGTTGAAACCCTCCTTTTTACGCAGCGGTCCAGACATAAACATCAAACGGCGACACATATTCAGTTGCCAGTTACTTTGGCATTAGGGCAGGGATATCTAGATACTTTCCAATGTTTGACATAATGAGTTGTGCTACTTTTAAAGCAAGCAACGATGTTTTCAAATCTGTAATCAAAAAGCTCCTCAAAAACACTATCGAAGCAGTTCCTGCCGTTGCTACGTTAGTTCAAACAGTAACAACGGACTACTTTTCTTAGCGGATGCATGTCAATTTAAATCAATACATAAAAGTATTTTTTAAATCAATAAAATCATTTTCTAAATCCATAAAAGCATTTCAATTAATATTGGGAGTCATGTCGTTACTTTGTTGAGAATGTGGAGATGTAATAAGCGGGATAATGTGCACATTGCATAATGTGCCTTCAAGTCGATCTAGATCCCTCCGCAAAAAAAAAAAACCGGCTCGTTCGCGTGCGAGAGCCGGTGTTGTGTCACATTATGCCTCCCCGTCATGAAATGCCCCCCTTGTCACGGGAACGCGCATTTCTAAATGACACGTTTACACCTCTAAATGACACGTTTACACCATAGGTTTACACCTTAAAACGATGTTTAAAACGAAAAGTAAACGTTCAGGGTTTTTATTAATGATAATAATAAAGTTGTTTAGTGGTATAGTCTTGATTCTTCTGGTTTAACTTTTCGCTCCGTAGGTGTCGAAATTCATTCGTCACTTCCTTTTCAGTTTTAGTTTTTTGAAATCTTTTTTTTATCATTATTGTTACGTCCTGTCTGTATAAACGTGCTTTAAAATGTATTGTTTAATTTTACAGAGTTGTCATCTAATAATCAAAATATATGTTTACAAATGTTACATAGTCTTTGTCAGCATATTATTATATACGATATGCGTACAAAATAAAAGTGTGACATTCATGAAACTTGCTCCATTTATTGGTACCAGTCCTAGAACTATACCCTGAAAAATGCTTGAGGGTGGGATTCATAGAAACCTCTTTTGGGGAGGGGGGGGCATTTTATGACGGGGAGGCATAATGTGACACAACACCGGCTCCTGTCGTTCGCGACCGACACATCACTAGTGAGCATGTCCACTTCCTGCTCCTTTTAATTCCTACTGCACTAATATTCTGAGGCAAACAATGCACTTTTATTTCACCATATTTATTGGATACCTTTCTGACTAGTTGAAACATTATCCACCGATAATTTAGCATGTAATATGAGAGGTTAAGATAAACTCCATTGATCCCTCAGTTAAACCATATAGGCCTACATAGTGACACAAATAATCTACTCCTTTACCGTCTAAAACATAGCAGCATTGATCACATTAATGCATCAGAAATTATAATTCAAAAATATATATTATTCTGAAATGGACCTTTGTGCATTATGAGTGTGGTACTTACCTGTGGTACTTGTGATACATTTTTACTTTTACTGAGGTTTTACTATCTCCTTCCACTCCCCCGGTCCACACAACCCCCCCCAATGCAACGCCACCTCAGAGCAGCCCTGCTCAACACACGCTCCATCCACAATAAAAGCCACATTCTAAATGAATTCATTAAAGACAATAACCTGGACTTTCTGTATCTGACCGAAACATGGCAAAAACCCCTGGACTATTTTTCTTTAAATCAAATCACCCCAGCAGGATTCACATACATTGACAAACCTCGCCCACAAGGGCGGGGTGGTGGTATAGCTGCTATTATCAGAAAGGAAATAAAAGCTACCATAATCCCCATCCCTGATGTTTCTTCATTTGAACACCTGATCTTTAAACTATCTGGTCCCACTCCCCTGGTCACAGCCATCATCTACCGTCCCCCGAAGCCAAACCCCTCCTTTCTCTCCGACCTCTCTGACATTCTCACTCAGCTTTCTGCTATATCCCCATCTGTTCTCCTCTTAGGTGATTTTAACATTCATGTTGACGACCCAACCTGCAAATATGCCTCTGAATTTAAGGAAACCCTTCACTGCTGCAACTTCTCTCAACACATCAACTTCCCAACACACAGCCGTGGTCACATCCTGGACTTGGTCTGCTCCACTGGTCTCACCATCCATCATCTGTCCAGCCTCAATCTCCACATCTCTGATCACCTGGCCATCATCATGGACATCAACATCCCCATCCCCGCCCAAAAGCAAAAACGCACAATAACCTACAGAAATCTCAAATCCATCTCACCTTCAGCAATCACTGCCTCCATTACCTGCAAGATGTCTGTCTCCCCCTCCCCACTTTCGGAAAACCCATCTGAACTTGTGGACTATTATAACAGCACCCTCTCCTTCTGTCTCAATGAACTGGCCCCCACAAAAACAAAAAATGTCTCTTTCATACACTCCGCCCCCTGGTATACCCCCGGACTCCGCCAAATGAAATCAAGGAAACGTCAAATTGAACGCCAACACAAGAAAACCACACTAACAGTCCATCTTCAAATCTACAAAGACTATCTCCAGCAGTACAGTAACGCACTCAAAGCAGCCCGGTCTAATTACTACTCACAACTCATTCAGTCTGGCTCCAGCAACCCCAAGCGTCTGTTCTCCACCATCAGCAAACTTCTCAAACCCTGTGACAACGCCACCTCATCCTTCACCACCGAACAGTGCAACTCCTTCCTCTCGTTTTTCCAAACCAAAATCAGCAACATTTACAGCAATCTGACACCCTCATCAGCACCCCCCACCTTCCCTCCTGCCTCCCCCCCCTTCACCTCACACCCCCTGTCCCACTTCTCCCCTGTGACCCCCATGCAACTGTCCGACTTCATGACTGGAATTAACTCCACCTGCACACTTGACCCAATGCCCTCCAAATTTGTTAAAGAGAGCCTCCCTGCCATCTCCCAACTCATCGCCACCATCATTAACTCCTCCCTCAGATCTGGATCAGTTCCCCCCTCTCTCAAACTGGCTGCTGTCACACCCATTCTCAAAAGACCTGGACTCACACCTGACATCATGTCCAACTTCCGGCCCATCTCAAATCTCCCCTTTCTGTCAAAAATACTTGAACGTGTCGTTGCCTCACAACTTAAATCCCACCTCAGCTCCAATGATCTCTTTGAGCCATTTCAATCCGGTTTCCGATCAAAACACAGCACCGAAACAGCTCTTCTCAAAATCACAAACGACCTCCTCCTCTCCTCTGACTCCGGCAACCTTAACATCCTCATCCTCCTCGACCTCACCGCAGCATTCGACACCATCAACCACGCCATCCTGCTGTCCCTCCTCGAATCATCACTCAACATCACCGACACTGCACTCTCCTGGCTGAAATCCTACCTCACCGACAGACATCAGTTTATCAACATCAACAACTGCACCTCCTCCACTGCTCCTCTGTCCCAAGGTGTCCCCCAGGGTTCGGTGCTTGGCCCCCTCCTCTTCATCCTCTACATGCTCCCCCTTGGCAAAATAATTCGTCGCCACAACCTTCAATTTCACTGCTACGCCGATGACATCCAACTTTATATCTCAACAAAAACCATCACCCCCACAACACACTCCACTCTCACCAACTGTCTCTCAGAAATAAAAGCATGGATGCAAACAAACTATCTCCAACTGAACAGTGCCAAATCAGACATCATCATCATTGGCCCCCCATCCCGTATCAAAGACATCCAGAATTTCAACTTCACCATTGACAGCCACACTCTATCTCCCCCCCCTCACATCCGCAACCTCGGAGTCATCTTCGACAGTCAGCTTAAATTCAACCACCACATAAATCACATCACCAGGACCGCCTTTTTCCACCTCAAAAACATTGCCCGTCTCCGCCCATCACTCTCCTCCTCTGCTGCTGAAACCCTGATTCATGCATTCATCACTTCACGACTCGACTACTGCAATAGCATCCTCTACGGCATACCATCCAACCTCCTCAATAAACTCCAACATATCCAGAACTCTGCTGCCCGCCTCCTCACCCACAACCGCTCCCGAGACCACATCACTCCCGTCCTCCAGAACCTCCACTGGCTCCCCGTCCGTCAAAGAATCAACTTCAAAGTCCTCCTCATTACCCACAAAGCCCTCAACAATCAGGCCCCCCCCTACCTCACAGACTTGCTGCACCACCACGCCCCTTCCCGCTGCCTCCGCTCATCAGAAGCCAACCTCCTATCCATCCCCACCCGCACCAATCACCGGACCTGGGGGGACAGAGCCTTCTCCGTCGCTGCCCCCTCCCTCTGGAACTCACTCCCCCAACCCATCAGAGACTGCACTGACCTCACCACCTTCAAAAAACTTACAAAAACTCACCTCTTCAATCTGGCTTTTAATGTGTGATTGTTTACTATATATTTATTTGTTGTTCCTTCCTTTTCCCTTCACTATATCTGTAAAGCGTCTTTGAGCACCTGTAAAAGCGCTAACAAATTAAATCTATTATTATTATTATTATTATTATTATATTAATATTACTACTTCTGTTTTCACTTCGTCCACCACTGGCATCCAGTCCAACAGGGGGCGATACCACATTTGTCATTCTTTAGTTACCAGTGAAAGCATCACTGCGCATGCTCATAAACAGGAACCAGGAAGAGTAGCTAGTAAACAAGTGTCCACAGCGCTTCGGAGAGCGAACCTTCGATTCCATCAGAACTTTGCCGCTATTATGTCTAAAATCGAGATGCTGAGGCTGCTCATCACCCAGCGGCTCACGGCGGCAGCCGAGGAGATCTTCGGGGTGTTCGGGAGAACCATAGCCGAGTACGAGGAGGAGATCTCCCGCTCCAAGCTGGAGATCGAGCGACAGCGCCGGCTGCTGGAGCTCTCCCTGCAGCCGGAGATCTCTGTGCAGCACCGCAGCGCAGGTGAGGAACCTCATGGCCGATAGCAGGCACTCTCTGCCGGTCACTGCTCACTGAACCGCCGCTGAATGAAGATGCTGTTCACAAATGCGAAATACACAAACATCATTTGCTAATGAAGTGTTCACTAGAAAAACACTATACTACATTAACTAGCTGCTTTACCAATGTTTAACTGCTTTATGTTTGCAATGTAAAGTGAGCCTATTGTCCAAATAAAGCTGAACATCAGATGTGTAAGAAGTAAAAGTCATAGTCTACTTTATTGTCAACCTTCTGTGTGTGGGAGACAGGGCAGTACTGCATTCTAAATGTTACCCAAGTTCGAGTCCTGCATTCTAAATGTTACTCAAGTAAAAGTACAAAAGAAAATGGCATCAAAATGTACTTGTATCAAAAGTAAAAGTAGTCATTGTGCAGATTGGTCCATTTCAGAATAATATATATGATATGTTTTATAATGATTGATCATGAAAGTGTTCTCAAAGCTGGTAAAGGTGCAGCTAGTTTGAAGTACTTTGTATACTGCAGGGTAGCTGGTGGAGTAGCTTTACTCCAGGTGGAACTAAAGTCTGATTCAACACTTGATTATATTTCACATCATTCATCCACATCTGTGAAGTAACTAAAGGTCCACCATTTTACTCTGAACTGTAGTGGAGTAGAAGTAAGGGGATATTAAAATGTTCTGTCTTCTTAACTGATTCCTAAATAATGAATCATGTTGTTGGAATGAAAATATAGCATTTAACTTTTTTTCAGTTTCTGTATCAGCAACTGCCTGGGGGTAAATGTTGGCAGTGAACGCAGAGCAGAAAGATATTAACTGTATATAAAGGTATTTATGGTGGCCCTAAAGTGCAAGTCAAAACAGCATTTCACAAAACACTCAGCATTCCACAAAACACTCGGCATTTCACAAAACACTCAGCATTCCACAAAACACTCGGCATTCCACAAAACCAGACAAAGCCAGCCAGAGAAGCACTGCTGTGATTGGTTGTTTTCGCTGCCAGTCAAGAAATGACGCTTCGTGATTGGTCAGCACCCGACAGCACAACATGTCCGAAACATCAGCCGTTAGCTGTTAGCACTCATATCTGTTCAGAAACTGGACAAAAGTTAAACAAGTACAAACCACAGACTGCCTGTGTCATGGCCAATACAGTCGCTGCTTTATTTATCCAATCCAATCCACTTTATTTATATAGCACATATTAAAAACAGAGGGTTTACCGAAGTGCTTCACAGCAAACATAACATTATAATAAAATATAATATTACATTAATAGATAAAAGGCACATAAAGGCTATGGACAGACAATAAAAGCATAACAGTCAATAAAACACAGCTCAAACTGACTCGAAAGCAAGGGAAAAGAGGTGGGTCTTCAGGCGGGACTTAAAAGTTTGAAGGGTGGGCGACAATTTGACATGGAGGGGCAGGTCGTTCCAGAGCCTGGGGGCTACCGCTGAGAAGGCTCGGTCTCCCCTCGTCTTTTTCTTGGTTTTAGGGACTACTAGCAGCAGATCAGCCGACCTCAAAGCCCTTGAGGGGATGTAGACCTGTAGGAGGTCGGAGATGTACTGAGGGGCCAGCCCATTAAGCGATTTAAAAACAAACAATAACATCTTAAAATGGACAGGAAGCCAGTGGAGGGAAGCCAGAATTGGTGTGATGTGCTCATGCTTGCGTGTTCCTGTAAGCAGTCGAGCCGCAGCGTTTTGTACCAGCTGCAGGCGTGCCAGCGAGGTCTTGTTTAGGCCGGCATAAAGTGCATTACAGTAATCTAGACGCGTAGAAACAAAGGCATGAATTACACGCTAGAAGTCTAATGAGGATAAAACCTGGAGTCAACCACAGAGTTGATCTGTTTATCCAATTTAAAAGCACTGTTGATTTTGACGCTGTCTGCCGTTGTTGTGAGTGTGGAAGGAGCAGCTACAGGTTGGTTTATCTCGATCGAGCTGATCTCCATTCAGAAAACACGCATTTTAAAAGGTTGTTCGCCTGCCGTCTGTCTGCAGACTGGTCAAAGCATTCATTCATGGTTTTTACTAACCGGTATCAGTATGTTTTTACTTCGGCATCATTTTGAAACGTGTATTACAATTAAATCATGGTCAAATATGTTCATGTTGTTGTAGGTGGTATCTACCAAAGTATTTGGACAGATATAAGCCCCGCCCCCTCTCCAGTGCGTCTTGTTTGAATGACAGGAGTAAACACAGCTGACAGCCGTGGTGAAACATGAAACTCGAGTGATTAGAGCGATGTGAATATTCGGGGCTTATATCCATGTAAATATTATGGTAGACTACAACAAAATGAACATATTCGACAAAGTGATGCCGAAGTAACAACATACTGAAACCATGAATTAATGCTTTGACAAGTCTGCAGACAGACGGCAGGCGAAAAGCTTTTAAAATGCGTGTTTTCTGAATGGAATCGGATCAATCCGGCTAAACTAACCTGTAGCTGCTCCGCCCACACTCACAACAACATGATACAGACAGAATTAAACCAGCGACTGTATTCGCCATGACACAGGCAGTCTGTGGTTTGTACTTGTTTAACTTTTATCCAGTTTCTGAACAGATATGAAGAGCTGTGAGCTCTGAGTGCTAACAGCTAACGGCTGATGTTTTGGACATGTTGCGCTGTCGGGTGCTGACCAATCATGACGCGTCATTTCTTGACTGGCAGCAAAAACCACCAATCACAGCAGTGCTTCTCTGGCTGGCTCTGTCCAATCACAAACAAGAAGTGTTCTCCCTAAAGGAATACCCTCTCCGTAAAAGCTGTGGTGTTTTCTGAAATGCTGTTTTGACTTGTACTTCAGGGCCACCGTAGGTATTTGTTACTTTATGGCAAGTGACATCCTCATTTAAATATTCAACAATGTTATCGCATATTTTCTTGAAATCCTGCCGCCCTTCTGGGTAACTTAAATTACAATAATACAAGATAATTAAATAGTTGATTTGTATTTTGTATCAACAATCTGAAATCTGCAAAGTAACTAGTTACTAATAAAGTGGCGTTAAAGATGAAGATCAAAGTGGCTGGAAATAGAAATACTAGCAAAATGTACAGTACAGTTCTTAAGTAAATATTAGGTCCCAACACATGAGCCCAAACCACTGCTGATTTGTTTTCATAGCAAAAAAAGTGCTTGATTTTGATTGTGTTAACAATAACGTTGAAACATTGCCACTGTCTGGTAATACGAAAAGGAAACCATAACAGATCACATTTATAGTATTTGAAGCTTTTCTTGAGTTTTGATCATGTTCCGACTCTTCTTTGTTGTGCCTCAGCTCTCAGTGTGCAGCAGGAGTGGGGCTCCAGCCTCAATGAGATGACCCCCTCCCCCATCAAGGAGGAGGAGGAGGAGGAGGAGCTGTGGCAGGAGGAGAAGCCCCAGACTGTGGAGCAGAACAACGTCACCTTCCTGTTGTTCCAGAGTGGAGATGTGGGAAACAAGCAGGACAACGAGCACCTGACCTCAGACCCCGACACCCATTCAGGCACCTTGGTGCAGACCTATCCCGAGCCGGAGGTGGCCCCTGGAATTTTAGATGCAGCTTCAGGTAACGGCTTGCTGGACTGTGTGGACCTGGACTTACCCAAGTCTGAGGTGGTGGACTCGTACATCTGCACCATCTGCGGCCGTGCTTTCGCGCAGCGAGGACACTGGGCCAAACACGTGCAGGTGCACCGCAAGGCAGAGAACAAATTGGACAAGTCGTACACGTGTGACATCTGTGGAAAGAAACTCACACGCTTTGACGGCTATCAGAAACACTTGAGGATTCACACGGGTGAGAAGCCATACTGCTGCAATGAATGTGGGCGCAGATTCAGCGACAACTCCAATTACAAACGACACATTCGCACGCACATGGGTCAGAAGGTGCAGCCGAGCTGAGGCCCAGGTGCACGGAGGATACATACCCATGACACTTGCAACAACACAGGCAATACGTGTCCACAGTCATTTGGATGAATATGAAAACTCTTGTGTTTATTTAGCAAAGCTTTTAGAGGGGCATAGTTAAAAACGGTGGAGGAAGGGCATTCCCTTCCTCCACCGTTTTTAACTATGCCCCTCTAAAAGCTTTGCTTTATAAAACCCAGAACAAATGAAAAGTATGTGTTCCACATTCAAAAGATTTTTAGATTTAACTCAGTGTCCGCGGGGTCTTAACAAGTATTGAAAGTTGATAAATCAATTTAGCGAAAATGAAGGCTATTAAAAAGTATTAAACGGCATTTTCCAAGGTATTACATGTTGTAGCTTGTTTTCAATAAGTATCTAAATGGTCCAAAGAGGTTGTGTTCTACAGTCTGCCTGAATGTAATCATTGCGTAGGTGTGTAGTGTGATTCTGTGTAGTTTATTGATGGCATCCCGTTGGGTTTGACGTCATCTGAACAGGACATCGCACGCTCACTGCTTGATGGCGCGCGAAGGTCCGTTTACGCCGGTTGCTAAACAGCATCGTTATGGGGAAATGCAAGTCTGCGTCCAAATGGTTGGAAGATAAGGAGGAAGGACATCAATACTGTGTATAGTCAATGTGAGTGAAGTGTGTCGCCAAGGTAACCGGATGAAACTCCAAGTGGCGATGAGGTTAAAATGTATTGAAAGGGTCTTAAAAGGTTTTACATTTGACTTCAGGATTCCTGCATATACCCTGTAATTATTAGTTTGCTTGTTTGATAAACCACATCAACTAAAACTGGGTTAATTAAAGCCGTTCAGAGTTTGGAAAAAAACACAGAACAAGAGAAAGCAGCTCACCATTTGAGGAGTAATAACACAACTTTAAAACATTTATCTTGCAACCAAATGTTGATGTGGATAAATTGATGAATAGGACACTTGGATTTGATATGAATGTATCCACGTTTGTGTGACCATGACCCAAGACAAAGAAGAAAATACATAATATATATTTATATCTAACCGGTGGAAGGGGAAGCAGTGAAGTTGCACTTCACAAAACATATGTGAATGGTACACTTTAATGTCAGTTTGGATTCAGACTACCTATATCAGACTTTTTTATGAATGCCTGGGTCCAAGATCTTTTGTATATGATTTAAATTGGGAATGGTAGTGAGGCAGTTCGGAATACCTATTTAGCTTAATACAGAAACATTCAGGTCTTTGTATTTGGGCAGTTGGTTCAAATGGTCCATCCATATAAACATGCCCCCCCCCACACTCTGGAGGGTAACGCTTTGAAAAGACTGTACGACATACTGAAGGAATAAAATCAGATGACTGAAAACTCTGTCATGTTCTTCACATTGATTCAAAAGCTTTGGAAGTGTTTCAGAGTCAGAATCTGAAAAACCTGACATTCATCAGAGTACGATGAATAACAATATGTCACTTGTAAATATAAATGCACGTGTGGTTGCATTCTTGTCACTTTGCGCCTCTGTCACTTCAGACATATGCCACTCCGCACTTGGTTCTTTGAGCTGTCTGGGTAAATTGTTGGCGCTGGAGATGAAACAGTTTTCAGGATCAGGAGCCATCAACGCTGCGGTGAAAAGACGAACAACTGGTTTTCAACCGGGCCTGGAACCACCTGGATGGAATAGGGGTAAGAGACTAACGACTCCTCTGCGATCAAATCAGATTCTGATTGAATTTATTTAAAACAAGGGACAGTGTACATTAATCAACATATTAAAAACATGTAAAAGTACTCGAATTAGCCAAAAGGCTAGTTTTCATCGATAGTCCCTTTGCCAGATGGTGATAGACATCCTAAAAGCAAGAATACAAATACCACAATTCTAAAATATTAATAAATATGTTACAGCTCCTTCACCCACCATCTACAATCTGTTCAGCTTTGTTACTCATCTAGTTTTCCGTGTCTCTTCAGGTGAGCTATGAGAGGGAGTGTTTGGCTTTATCTTCATATTTCTCTAACATAAACAAAACACCTGTGGAAATGTCATTCAAAGAAATCATACATATACATCGGGTAAAATGAGTATTGAACATGTCACTATTTTTCTCAGTAAATGTATTTCTAAAGTTGCTATTGACATGACAATTTCACCAGATGTCGGTAACAACCCATGCACTTCACACATGCAAAGAAACCAAAACAAATATGTTCAGAAATTAAGTTAAGTGTAATAAAATGGAATGACACCGGTCAAAAGTATTGAACATGCTTACCGAAATATATTTAATACTTAGTACAAATGTCTTTGTTGGTAATTACAGCTTCAAGAAGCCTCCTGTGAGAAACTCGTCTCATACATTGCTCAGGTGGGATGTTGGCCCATTCTACCACACAAACAGCTACTTCAGATTTTGAAGGTTCCGTGGGCCTCTTCTATGACCTCTGATCTTTAGTTCTTTCCATGGAGTTTCTATTGGATTCAAGTCAGGTGATTGGCTTAGCAGCTTTATTTTCTTTCTCTGAAACCAATTGAGAGTTTCCTTGGCTGTGTGTTTGGGTTTATTGTCTTGCTGAAATGTCCACCCTCGTTTCATTACATGACATTACATTTCATTTAGCTGATGCTTTTATCCAAAGCGACTCACAATAAGTGCGTTCGACCAACAAGATACAACCCTGAAGAAAACAGAATCATAAAGTACATCAGGTTTCATAGAGCTAAAACATGTCAAGTGCTACTCAGCTGGCTTTAGGTAAGCCAGTCCTTTCATCTTCATCATCCTGGTAGATTTGTATCAAGAATGTCTCTGTACATTTTTCCATTCATTCGTCCTTCAATGATATGGAGATTGTCAGTCCGTATGCTGAAAAAGGGGTGATGTGCAGTGCCATTTGACCTCCCAACATGGTGTGTCAAATGGCATCCAAAGAGTTCAGTGTTGGACTCATCTGACCAGACTCTATTCTCCCAGTATTTCACAGGTTTGTCTAAATGTTGTGCAGCAAACCTTAAACAAGCTTCAACATTCTTTCTCTTCATCAATGGAGTCTTACGTGGTGAGCGTGCATACAGGCCATGGTGGTTGAGTGCATTACTTATTGTTTTCTTTGAAACAATTGCACCTGCTAACTCCAGGTCTCTCTGAAGACCCTTGGCTCTTGGACAACTCTTCTGATAATTATTTTCATTCCTCTGTCAGAACACTTGCGAGGAGCTGGTGAAATTATGTTATTTCCTCTTCTGGATTATGGCCCCAACAGTGCTCACTGGAACATGCAGACGTTTAGAAATCCTTCTGTAACCAATGCCATGGGTGTGTTTAGGTTGCGAAGGTCTTGAGAGAGCTCTTTGCTTTTCCCCATCTTGAGATGTTTCTTGTGACTCAACAGGTTGACACAACAACCTCAGGGGTTGGGAGATACTGAGTAGTTTAGAGAAAAACAGGTGCTGTTGTTTTAACAGCAACATTACTTAATATAAACAAGACATCCAAAATACAAATGACTGCATAGGTCTTTGATTAAACATCAAATGAAACCTGTTAAATAAATACTTGACAAACAAAGGCATTGAATCAGGAGCCCTGCCATCAGTGTGTGAATGTGGTTGTAATTATGTGAGTGTTGTCATTTAGTATCCAGGTGTTTGAATTAATGTGCAAGTACATTTTATTGCCAGGTGCGTTTACACATACATGAATTTGCTTTGGTGTCTGGTGGTGCGAACATAAAGAATCTAAGAAAATAAGTTGCAATAGTAGGTAAACAAATAAAATAAAGATAATACAAATAAGTATTTTTAAGAAACTATTTAGCATAAAACAAAAATAATTAAAACTGCGGTCACAGAAGTGCGCGCAGTGATGAGCGGGCCCTCGCGTCCATGCGCCTGTCGGGGAGGGCAGCCGGTCGTCCCGGCGTCAAGCAGACGCGCGCGAGTCCTGGAAAATGAGCCGTTTGTGATTTCTATAAATTTCGCGTCCTAAGAGGCTTCTCAATACTCAAATCCCCCTCCTCGACTCCTCAGTCCTCCGGTAGTGACCCGGAAATGAATTTCAGCGCGCTATTTTGAAGGACATCTAATTTCTCTAAATGCACACCGAGGATCGAGCGTCGAGGAGGCTCTCTGGAGGAGCTCTAACCGAGGATATACTGATGGTTCCTCCACGGCTCCTCCGCGGATGCATTTCTGGGAACGGTGGAGGCGTGACGCACGGCCGGACTTATCTCAGCCAATGACAGCTCTGCATGCATCCTCTGGATATTATTTTAGGAGGCTTGTTTGAGACAAGCGAGACCTGCGCAGTTGCGATCAACATCTTGCTAGTGCGTTGCATGATGGTTAGTCATTTTGTCCGACTTGCTCTGGAGGCTCGCCTACATAAGACGTTGAAATCTCGCGGGACAAAGACGCCCGCCGCCTTGAGAGCGAGGCGAGGCAGCGCAGTTCCTCTCCACGGGCTGCGGAAGCGAAATGCTTGATGGGAAACGACTCGCTGGTATCTCGAGCTGAGCGCTCATTGGTGGTTTTTACCCTTTATATATACAGTCTATGTTTTTACCACGTGCTGCTGATGAAACTCTCCAATTGGCTCAAAAGTTTGTTGTTTTGTAGGCCTATCAGTTTTACGTCGCCACATCCATTCACATTTTTCATCATTGTTCCACAATGTTTATCATCATGAAATTAATATCTATATATGTTATACTATACTTGCACTGCTTACCATTTTCATACTTTATATATCTTATAGCTCCTCCTCCTCCTCCTTAATGGGGGAGGGGGTCATCTCATGCCCCTTTCACACCAACGCGTTTTCAGCTCCGGCTCGGAGCTGGAGCCTAAAAAGTGCCGGTTTTTCCTGTTCACACCGCAGCGGCGCCACCTCTTAGCTCCGGAATCCGGTTCACTTCCAGCTCCAAAAAATTGTCGGCCTAGAGGCAAGAGCTTCGGAGCTAAGAGGTGGCGTCGCTTACGTCTCTCTTACGTCGAAGCGTGCAGGAAACTAAACCCACCTCCCCTGAACATGGGTCGACTGGTATGCCTGCCTACACGCAGTAGTGCAGGGGTGGCCAACCCGCGGCTCTCGAGCCGAATGCGGCTCTTTGCCTAGTTTCATGCGGCTCTTCAGTTCATATCGATTGTATGTATATGTGTGAGTTTGGCGGAGAGACACTGACTCCTGACTAGTGTTTCATGGTGTACCGATACTTGAAAGGTACCGCGATACACTGCCGTTAAAAACGTTACGATTCCTCCGTTTCATTAGTATCGGTACTTTAAGAATGACGGGGGAAAGTACTCCGGTGAGAAAGTGCCGTTTTAATAAGAGCCGTGTGTGTTCAGCGCTCTGCTTCCACTCCCTGCACTGCAGCCGTGCCTGCAGTCCCTCCCCTCTCAAGCACGCTCTAAGTCCCTCCCCTCTCTCGTGCACGCGCTAGCTGCCAGAGCATGTGAGAAAACGAGAAGCATGGCTGCAAGTGGGAGTGCAACTGCCGCTGCGCCTCGGCTTGTTGACAACAAAGACGCCAGAAGCGAAATGTGGAAGTATTTGAGCTATATCTCTGACAGTGAGGGCAAGCCTACGGACACCACGAGGCCTGTCTGTAAGAAATGTATTCATTTGTATTTAATACGAATTCTTGTCATTTATTTTATTTATTGTTCTCATTGTTTAAAGTTTGTGTTATGGTTATGGTTCTGGTGTGAAATAAAGCACAATAATTACATTTAAGACTGTTTCCCTTTTTTTAAGAAAAGTATCGAAAAAGAATCGGAATCGCAATTCTTGACTTGGTATCGAAACTAAAATGTTGGTATCGTGACAACACTAGCTACTCCTGACAGTTAAACCTGATATTTAGTAGGTCTGTTAAGTATTAACGTAATTTGGCCGGTCAAAGTTGTTTGGGCTCGGATAAAATCGCTCCGTTACTTTTGTCCCGTGTTACTTTCGTCCCGGCTCTCCCTACGTGTGTATGTGTGGTGTCAGGTGTCAGTATGAGAGGATGACAGCGCGTCTAATTTTGATGTGGCCCAAGAGCCAATCACAATAATACCTGCGATGCAGTGAACCAATCACCTTTGAGCGGGGGAAAACCTATCGTTGATTAAACACTATCCAGTGTTTCCCCTGCCATTGTCTTGAAGGGGCCAACGGAGCCCCGCTTCCCCCCCCTGAAATTCAAGGTGTTTAAAAAATATATATAATTTTTTTTTTATATATATATATATATAGCATCAAATTGCAAATAATCTATATCTACTGTCACTTTTCACATTGAACATTTTATTAAATAAACTAAACACTTTCATAAAAAGATGCATCAGTGACGTGGTTGAAATCTTGTCTCCAGAAAACAAAAAACTGAAACAAGCGGTATCAGTGACTGTGTGTTTGATGTGGCTCTTTGCAGTAACATGGAAAAAATGTGGCTCTTAACCTCTGACAGGTTGGCCACCCCTGCAGTAGTGCTTATAAACACACTTTATAAAGTCAGGCAACACTAACCAGGCTTCGTGTGATTCTGTTTATCTGTACCTTACTTTGACCATCCGTTCACTGTTATTGATCATTATGGAGAGAGGCAGACGTTTTGTTTTGTATTATAGCAGCTATCGGATGGAATCAATACATTGGCTGCACAGGTTGTCGTGTCCGACTATCACAAGTAGAATCATAATAACAATACGCCGGTAAAATGTGCCTGTAGAAAAATGTGCCTGTAGAAAAATGGTTTATGCCGTGGATATGGATAGTGGTGGTCTAATGGATAGTGAGGTGGGCTGAAGATCGGAAGGTTGTGAGTTCAAATCCCACCAGGAACACCAGCACTAGTGTGCCCTTGAGTAAGGCACTTAACCTCCAGTTACTCCAGGGAGAATGTCCCTGAAATCGGTAATTGTAAGTCGCTTTGGATAAAAAAAGCGTCAGCTAAATGAAATGAAATGTAATGCCACAATAGGATAGCAATAGCAAGTAGTCAGTTTAGCTTCGGTTGCTATGCTAACATCACCCATTTTATACCAGAGAAACTTTCATAACAGCGTTGTGATGCCAAACAGCGTCAATTCAGACTGACACACATTCACTTAAGGGGAACTGGGGATAGATATGTAGCAGCTGCTTGTGCGAGTCGAGACAGTGAATACTTTAGAGCGGCCGCTGCAGTGTGAGCTAACCGGGAGCTAACGGGAGAATAAACTCCCGTGGAAGAGCAGCCAACACTGCAGGGGTCGGTAAATGCCGCAGAAACACATTAATAAACAATGAACCACGGCACTCTGGAGAAAAGTATAAGGTTGGAGAAGTCGTTATTTTATTTAATCTGGCTTCGTGTGATCAAAAGCAACACGATCATCGACCTAACGCAGTTCCCCGTTGTTGTTGTTGTTGTTGTTGTTGTGAGCGCCGTTGGGGAGCAAATCAGCGATGTAAACGGTGACGTCATGACGCAGCAGCGGCAGCACCAGTCGGGCTCTGGGCGGTGTGAACAGAGCGGGAGTAGAAAAGGGAAACCGGAGCTGAACCAGAAAAGCTCTAGCTCGGAGCTAGAAAGGGAAAAGCGCTGGTGTGAAAGCCGCATCATTGAGGCTGGAGCCCCACTCCTGCTGCACACTGAGAGCTGAGGCACAACAAAGAAGAGTCGGAACATGATCAAAACTCAAGTTTTTGTACTAAGAAAAGCTTCAAATACTATAAATGTGATCTGTTGTGGTTTCCTTTTTGTATTACCAGACAGTGGCAATGTTTCAACATTATTGTTAACACAATAAAAATATGGCATATTCATACACACTGTTCATGCTGCTCACAGGCTGATATCTAGTGTATTCATACCCCTCACTGTTTATTCATCATTCAATTCATTCTATATTTTATTCTGTCTATTGTGTACATTATGTGTTGATTAGATAGATACACACTCCTACCACAAGGTGTCACCACATAGTTGTGACCTATGTTTAAATCCACATGTACGGTAAGGGGCCGAACAAGACCGCATGGAGCACGAGTCAGTTCATTAATAGACCAACAAACAAAACATGGTACCAGGAGTAAATTATGAAGTAAAATAAAAATACATTAAGTGAGGAGTTGTGACAAGCGACATGGATTCATTAAAGCCACCGGAGACGCTAAAACTTTCGGGAAATGTCGACAGCAACTGGCGGACCTTCAAGCAGCAGTTCCAGCTTTACATCACGGCCATGGGACTGGAAACTAAGCCGGATGCTAGGAAGGTAGCGCTACTGCTAACTATAGCAGGCCCACAGGCGATAGAAGTGTACAATACTTTTGTGTATGAAGAGCAGGCTGATAAAAACAAACTGGATAAAGTGCTCGAGAAATTTGATGCCCACTGCTCTCCCAGAAAGAACGAAACATACGAGAGATATGTATTCCGTCCAAGTGTGCAGCAGCATGAGCCTTTTGATAGCTTTCTGACTGATCTGAAGCTAAAAGCACAGTCATGCAACTTTGCTACGCTGAGGGACTCCATGATACGGGACCAATCGTTTTTGGCGTGGAGGATAAAAAGGTCAGAGAAAGGCTGTTAAGGGAAACGAAGCTGACATGTGAAGCAGCTATAAAAATCTGCCATGCAAGCGAGCTGTCCCAAATGCACGTCAGGACTTTCAGCGAGATGGCGGGCGCGGCTAACGTGAGTGAAGGCAAATGGCGCGCACAGACGCGGCCTACACAGCGGTCGGAACAAGCGGCAAACTGTGGGGTAGAGCCGTGAAGCCAATACGGAAGTGCCACACACTGCAGTTCATATATTGGCCAGAAAGGAGCAATTTCCATAGACCCCCATGTTAAAATGCCCAACTTTACAGCAGAAAAAAACATGTTTCTACCCCTGGCTCCATACATTTTTATTATCGATATAGTTAGATTCCACCTTCATGATTATGGATCTGTGAGTGAATTGTTTTCTAACGCGACCCTTTTATTTATATTAGGTCTTAAAGTTTGTGCACACATTAGGGCGTGGTCACGTTGATTGACAGATACGTGCCTCACTGTCAGCTAACAGCAACTTGTCCACTCTGCTAGGCTACAACCATAGAGGCTACAACGTTAGTTAGTTTTAGTTACTGTACTTGACCCTTTAGCTGTGTTCGTGGTGATCGTGCCTGTTAGGGAATATTGTTACAAATACCAGATAATTAAAATGTCGTGCTGTGCGCTTGAATGTACTAACAGAACTTCCAAGAAGTCTACTTTCAGCTTTTCTCGGTGAGTAAAATGATAATATTATACATGTTAACCCCGTTAGCAGGTGTTTGTGTGCTTGTTAGCTTAGCTTGTTTTGTAGCTTATTAGTCAGCTAAGGACGTAACCCTTTATACATATATACAGTTTAGTTTATGATTCAGCCTTGGGTAAGACTTTGATACTATATGGCTATGACGCCCATAATACTAAACGGGAGCAAATGTGAAAAGGGGACCCAATTATCCCAGTGGGGCGGCTGGAGTCCACGCGGCCGAAGCTAACGGGGCTGCAGGGGGCTAGCTCGCTAGCGCCTCCCGGGCCATAGGGCCCGGCGGCCGTAGCCAGCCCCCTGGGGCTCCGTTAGCTTCGGCCAGCGGCGGAGTCCGGCGTTATAACTGGAGATCAAGGAATGCATCGAAACGCGGACTTGGTTCGCCTGTAGCCCGCTGTAGTATTAGCTAAATAAATGATGTTGAGCAAGGTTTATTAAGCTGAACACCGCCACAATTATTCTGCTATGTATCGGTACTTATTTTAATTTTATTAACGTGTGAATGACAAGCATTAAGAATAATACCAAATAGCTAATTATCTTGCAGATTGTCTCGTTTGATTATGAATGTAACGTTTATATAGTGGAACTACACTGTTTTATCAAAAACCAAAGTGCCACGCAGTGACTTGGTATGCATGTATTTCAGAAGGAAATGTGCAACCTAGATGACATTTACCAACACAGACTATATAGAAATATTTGTAAAAGTTGTTCGTTACTAAGTGAAGATGGCATTAACCCTCCTGTCAAATCTGACCGATTTACTACTTTCATCAATCATGTTTTACATTCGATTGCATTAAGGCTTTATGATATCCTTCACAGTACACATTTGAACAATCCAATTATGGATGATTTAGTCAACGTTGTATGCCGGGAACGAGGAGCGGCGACTGCAAGCTGGGTTGTTAGCATAGACTGTGTTGTTAGCATAGGTTGTTAGCTTAATACTGAGAGCATGTTAGCTTAGCTTCTTAGCCTGAGCTAGGTCTGGAACGTCACGCTTGTTGGCAGCGCCCTGTCCCGCCTCGGCTCCGCCTCTTTGCCCTTATTTGGAGCAGGCGGGAGTTAGACTCTGACGTCACTGTCGAGCCGTTAGTAGCCGACTCCGCCTACTTAGGGCTTCACGGCAACTCTGCAGAATCCTATGGGTGACGTCACGGACCCTACGTCCATTTATATATACAGTCTATGGGTCGGAAGAAGGGACATTCAGCTGTAAGCGCTGCGGCTCGAAGCACAAACCACGACAGTGTCCGGCATTTGGTAAGCAATGCTCTAATTGCCAGGGCCAGAACCATTTTGCTAAGCAGTGCTTCTCAAAAGGAAATGAGAGGAAGAAAGGAAAGTCTGTAAACATAGTGGAAGACGATGATTTAACCTCTTAAGCCCGAGGGTCCCCCCAGTGGACCCCTCCCACCGTTTTATTACGAGACTATGTCTCAGGGCTTCTTAACATTTATGAAACTATTAATGTTCCATACCCTTTTAACGGTAAGAAACTCAGCTAACTGACAATGTGAACCATGTTTAGCTAAAAGAAACACAAGAGTAATACCAAGCCTTTGAATTAGCATGGAGCGAAAAAATGCTAACTAATGCTAACGGACTTTTGCACAGCACTCACGGTAGAAATGCCCTTATTACTTATCCTAACTGCACAAACAAGATATCCGATTAAAGCTGAGACTCCACAGATTCCACACATGTAATGTCATCACTGTAAGACCCCGAATTCCTGGAGCTATCAGCCAGAAAAGAGAAAGTAAAACAACATCCGGTTTCAAAAATATTACAATAATTACGTCTTACCTTTTTTGATTTGTGATCAAAAGTTGTGTTCACCGGAATAAAAACGCCGCTCAAGGTTAATCCAATGTCTTTGTGTCACGTAGACATTTTTGACTGATAATCCATCATCATATTTATGGCAATATACTGGGTATAAAGTTTTGCAGTCCAGGCGTGCACTTTCAGATATGCTTTGTTCGCTTCTCTATTACGTCCGCAATGGTAATGTTTACGTGGATTTGGGAACTGCCCATCGATTCTATTGGTTCTGATGGTTAAGAAAAAGGTGTAAATCACACAAATCGACCAATGGGTTACAGAGATATATATATAAGAGTTTGGTTCCAAAACGCTATAAATCCATGTTGATTAATTTGAGTAAAAATGTATTTTCTTTACCAAGAAAAGTGGCAAGTGAAAACCACTATTTTCTGTTTCAAACTTTCACATAGCATCTTGAGGTTATAATAACATTACAAATTAAAATCCAGAATTAGATTTTCAAAGATTTATTTAAAAACTGATAATTTTTTCCCCAAAATGCAATAAATCCATGACACGTTTTTTCCCCTCCAAAATGCAATAAATCCATTTTATTTTTCATATTGAAACTGTGCAAAAATACATAACAGTAAGTCAGTTGATACATATGAAAACCTCTGAACTTGGTCAATACTAAACTTATATATGGGCACTGTGCCAAAAATACATCAATCATCGCTCCCAAAATGTATTTAACGGGTCATCTTGTTAATGCTACACATTCATTACAACAATAAAACAATACATATGAGGAAAATGTATCATGAACAAGAACAACATCACATTAGACCACAGAAATTCCAAAATCACATTCATCTTTGCCATGTTACATTCATATTAGTGCTGTACGTTGTACGATTGTCTTGTGCATACTATAAATCCATGGCATTCATATAACTATATCTTTGTAAAGAATTTGTGCCCAAGCAATACATCAGACAGCTATAGGCTAAGTGATACTAATTCCTTAAGTAGGCTACATTTTAACATGAAAACAAACGAAAAAATAGCAAGAAACTTAAACATTAAAGATTCAACAGAAAAGCTTAATTGTGCCTTGTTCACTTCATGATATAACCTAGGCTACACATCAGGCTGCATTGAAAAGCCAGTGATGTGCTTGTTGTGAATTAAGCTGTCATTATCTAGCCTGTGTAGTCCAGCCTCACATCAACATAGCGTTGTTTAATGATCCACACGTTTTAAGAGCAGGCAGTCCTGTATGAATAATATAATTCGTGAATCAAAATTAAACTCACCCAAAACGCTGCAAAAGGTGGCCTTGCAGACAGGAATTTTTGTGGGATGATCTTCGGTCAGCAAATGATATTCATTAGTGACCTCCCTATCCTTCTGCATATCGCTGTTGACAACCTTTGGACGTCTCCGCTGAACTTTTTTGACAGTGATCAGCTGCAAAAGGACTTGATCCTACTCGATTTTAGTAGATCCAGAGTAAAAACACTGAAAGTTTTTTAATAGATCCCCTGGGGTCAATGTGTCTGCGTGACAGAAGTTTGCTTTTGTATGAGAATGATAACAAGCGACAGCCGGCATTTTTCCTCCTCCCGAGTGTCTCATTTTCTTAATCTCTTCACATACATGATTACATTTCGATGGCTTGCGTTTCTTCACCACCGCAGAAACCACCACAGGTTCATCAATGCCGTCAAAATTATTCATGTTTTTATTGTTTGTTGAAGTAGATAATGACGAAAGCCGGTACATTCAGGGTGCCGCCATTATTGTTTACACTGCGTGGAATGCTCTGTGGTTGGTTGAGGTGCGTGGAATGGTGCGCTGTGATTGGTTGAGCGGATGTATCACATTCTGTAGAGAAGGGAGACTGGCGTTTGTCGCTGTTTGGAAAGAAAGTGAGAAAACAGGACCGAATAACACGGCGGATATCGCGTTTTGCGGAAAATTGAATGTTGACTTTTCAATACCGACGAAATACAATCCTGATTTAGGCGGGAACTCATTTTTTTCAAAAGTGGCGTTTATCGCGTTTTGGAACCAAACTCTTCATATATAGGGGTATAAAGAATGCCAGCCAGTTTAAGTACATTACGCAGCCGACTTCATTTATTGTTTACTACGGAAGGAAGCAGGAATTGCAGGCAGAGCACACGGAGCACACAGAGCGGACAGCAGATAACGGAATTGCAGTTTTATTGCTTATGGATTATCAGAACATTTCAAAGGGGACACAGCCCCATTGGATATTAACCTATGGATTAACTACATCATCGTTTTTAATGCCATTGAAGACCAGTTTAGACCAGACAAAGAGGAAGGTAAGCCATTAGCCTAGCGCATGTTAGTACCTAGCGCCACTTGTTTTGATGTACGTTTTTGTTGATAACCTCAAGAGTTTGTATCTTTCAGTGGTGAGGTGGGCACTGTTAGATTCTGTGTCTTTACGATCATAAACGATGTGTTGGATGTGCAGCTAGGATAAGTAATAAGGGAGCTAGGAGTGATTTTCGGTGCAGTAATAGGTTAGAATTTTTCGCTCGGGCTAATTCAGAGGCTCACTGTTAGCATTGTGTTTTTTTTTTGAAAAAATAAATGAAAAAGATCAGTTAAATTAGTTTTTTCCCGTTATATGGATATAACATATTCATAGTTTATTAAATATTAAGGTTCCTTAGACGTTGTTTCCTGCAAATGACGTTAGGATAACAGAGTATGTTTTTATATATATATATATTTTTTTTCACAACAGTTGTATTTGGATGGAATGAATACCTATAGTGATAATTCAAAGTAATAAAATGATTTTTACAGTGAAAAAGTTCAAATGGAACTGATGGTTCCCAAATTACCCAGAGGTGAGTCCGCCTGGACTTTATTTTTCTAAATCTGTCTAAAAAGGTCAAATTTCACTTGTTTTCATCAATCTTGATACAGGGTACTTATTATATGTTATAGTTTGGATTCCTAAAGCTTTTAGTCTACTAACCCATCATTCAAGGGTGGTTTTCACTATAAGTAATGGGTTTTTTTTTAGGCGGACATTAGAATTTACATGTTTTTACTATGTTCCATCTGAATTTATTTTAAAATATAAACATCTTTATTGATTCTGACACTTCTACATCCAACTCTCAAGCAACATCTAAAGAAAGCTGATGAGAGTGGCTCAGACCCATACCTCGCTTTACTCAGCTACAGAGCCTCACCTCTGGAGTGTGGACTGTCACCTGCTGAACTTCTGATGAATCCTAAGTTGCGCACCACACTGCCAAGCTATTCAAAGCAAAAGAGACACCCAAAGCTGCAACACCAACTACAACAACAAAAGATGAAGCAGAAAACATGGTATGACAAAACAGCTAAGCAGCTTCCATTGCTATCAAGTAATGACAGAGTCAGG
This sequence comes from Harpagifer antarcticus, assembly GCA_902827135.1. NCBI lineage: Eukaryota > Metazoa > Chordata > Actinopteri > Perciformes > Harpagiferidae > Harpagifer > Harpagifer antarcticus. Next base: position 3,332,823 of record CADEHL010001212.1, read on the forward strand.
ATTGAGGGTCCTGATGGATGGAGCACTAAAGCCACTGTTCTTCAGGAAGTAGCACCGCGATCTTTCACTGTGAGGACAGAGGAAGGACAAATCTTCAGACGCAATCGTCACAGTCTTATGAAAACAAAAGAGGCTGGTCAACAGCTCAGTGAATCCATCATTGAGTCTGAGTTCACACCTTCACCACAGACAGACTGTGATACTAACACTCCAAGTGAACATGTGGTCAGAAGATCTACAAGGGAAATCAGAAAACCAGATAGACTGAATCTGTAATTGAGAGACTGGTTTAATGGATGTTAAAATTGTGTAAATGTTTAGACAATTTCCAAGTTTGTGCTAGTTAGCATTCTGATTACATTTAGACCAGATGTGTATTTGTTATGGCGGAGACATCAAAATGTTTGGTTAAAATTGATGTTGCACTATTTGTTTATATTACCTCAAAGAAAGGGGGATGTGTTGATTAGATAGATACACACTTCTACCACAAGGTGTCGCCACATAGTTGTGACCTATGTTTAAATCCACATGTACGGTAAGGGGCCGAACAAGACCTCTTGATAAAACTTGGCTAACACTTTAGCATGGAGCACGAGTCAGTTCATTAATAGACCAACAAACAAAACACGTTACTTTTCACTTTACTCCTTGTTGCACCTGGTTAGAAGCTAAACTGCATTTCGTTGTCTCAGTACCTGTAATATGTGCAATAACATTAAAGTTCAATCTAATCTTGAGCAGGAACAAATGTATTTACTTAGTACATATCTGACATTAACGATTAAACACGTGTGCATTCTTTATAAATGCAAACCGAGTCAAGCCGACTCCGGAGGTGGCGTTATGCACCTTAAAGTTGTTTGCAATCCGCCAAAAAACCGAGAGAAGAAGAAGAAGACGAAGCCGACTCCCATGGGAGCCTGCCTGCAGACCTCCACTCTCAGGACAGTTCCGGTGCAGACCTCCAGTCTCAGGACACCTCCACTGTCAGTACAGGAAGTGACGATTCTGACGCGTTTTTTTCCCGCCCACCGAAGGACTCGTTTGATGGAATTTTTCAAATCACAATGGAGACTACGCCCACCGTGCACTTTGGGTCGGCCTTGGTCAAGCCCTTTTGACCCCTCCAGCCTGGTTCTCGAAAAAGTTTTTCGCTCAAATGACACCATGGAGGAATGTAATGGGAGTTATGGATTCTGCCCGCCTCACGAGTGCCTATTTTCAGACACCTTTTTCACTTTTCCGCGGTTTTATTATTTTTGATTTTTGGGCTATTTCACCCGGTTTCTACCGGGGACATTGCCCGGTCTTGGGTATCCCCCCACTGCCTGTGTCCAAAATGTCGTATTTATATAAATAAATATATATCACGATCCGATTTTATATTGTATTTGCGTGCATTTCCTGTTTGGAAAGTGGCACTGTACTGATAGTGGTGATTTTATTTTGGAATTCTTAGCGTGCACTTCCTGTCCTGAGAGTGGAGGTGTCCTGAGAGTGGAGGTCTGCACCGGAAGTGTCCTGAGAGTGGAGGTCTGCAGACCCCTCTCACTCCGAACTGTCCGACTTCAGCTTCAGGCGAGCTTTTTGAGACCTCCCCCGGCTGCGATCGGCTATTCTCGTCTACTTTCGAGGCGAGCCGCAACGCGTCTCAAACGCGATGTTTCCAGAGAGAACAGCTGTGAGGTCCGTGCAGAAAGCAGAGCAGTGTGTAAAATATATATCACTCAGTATAACAGGCCTACTCTCTTTATTTGCTTTAGTTTAGTAGATATCTACAAACAAAGAGTCGATATTTTTCTAAGACCATTTAGTGCAGGGGTGGGGAACCTTTCCATTTCAATTTTTACAACATCCTCCGAGGGCCGTACAAATGATTGACCTCTGCTTAAAAATACTAAAATCACAGCCCATTCTTTTCGCCTTTCTTTCATGCTGTGCAAAGAAAAAGCAACCTCTTAATCCAGATATCTTAACATGACTCGCACATGCATGCACCTGCACGGTTGTGGCATGACCACACAAGATGTGTGCAAATGTATTTAGTTTCCTATCCATGTGAACATGATTTAAGTGGGGGGGCACCTAACCTCCTCTAGGGGGGTCCGGGAAGATTTTCCTTTAAATATTGAAGTTAAAAGCATCAATCTGGGGCACTTTGAGAGCAACATTAGGAGATCTATGGATACATCTCTCAACATCCATATGAAACAGAACTGTAAGCAGATTTCTTTTTTCCTTATGGATATTTTACAAATCACTCCCATTTTAAAGTGTATTGTTATTTATTAATAACAACTTTTTTTACTGTCATATAGTGTAACTACTCTGGTCTTGAAAGAACATTATGCATCGAACTGATGTCCACAATCACGTTTATTCTCTTCTTTGCACAATCATGAAACACCGTGAAAACGTGTTTGCCTAGTAGACCAGCAGTAGAATTATCATTATCACATCGTTGACACTTTTACCGCCTTTTTATTCTCTCACAAACACAATATAAACATCCAGGGCAAGAGGTCACATGACTTCCGGAAAGACAACTCTTATCATTTTTACAAAATAAAACCAAGTTCGGTAACACTTTACAATAAGGTACACAAAATGTGCTTAGTTACTGAGGAACTACTAGATAGTTAATGGTTAGGTAATGAGTAGATCCTCAGTGACTGCGATAGAGGAACTGATGGTTAGTTACTGGTAAACAGACTGGGGGGTACTGTATTAATGAATCATTCGTTAATGGTTAGTTAATGAGTAGTTCCTCAGTGCACTTATGGTTAGTTACTGGTAAGAAGACTGGGGGGGTACTGTATTAACGAATCATTCGTTAATGGTTACTTTATGAGGTGTTCCTGGGGGACTTTGATTGAAGCAATGGTCCACTGCAGCACGGCACTTTTAAACCTGCCATCTTCGGCTGGCTTGGGTCCCACCCTGGATCAACTGGTGGAGGTGGATCCGATTTACCTTACCATTACTTAGGCCGTTTGGTTACGGTAAACTCAAGGAACGCAAACAAAAACAGTAGTTACCCATTACCTAATGATTACCTTACCGTTACTAAAACAGTAGTTACCCATTAAGTAATGCTTACCTTACCATTCGTTAAGCATTGTGTGTCCCCTCAAGTAAAGTAATGCATCAAAAACAGTAGTTACCCATTACCTAATGCCTACTTAACCATTCGTTAAGCATTGTGTGTCCCCTCAAGTAAAGTAATGCATCAAAAATAGTAGTTACCCATTACCTAATGATTACCTTACCGTTACCAAAAGAGTAGTTACCCATTAACTAATGATTACCTCACCATTCGTTAAGCAGTTTAACAAACAAACACTGTTGATGACAATGACGGATCTACAGCCACTGAAGTTTTACATTTTTATTCAAACAACGATGAACATAACAAAAACAAAAACAAATGGAAATAAAAAATACTTTTTATAAAAGAAAACTAAAAACAAGTGCAAACCAAAAAAACATCCATTCCTTCCTCACTTCCCCTTTGGATTAATGGATAATAGTCCTCCATTGGTCATCAAGTCCTGGACCTTCCCCTCTAAATTGTGGTCCTTTATGGCAGCTTTACACATCTCCGAGAAACGGAGAAGGGTTTCCCCCTTCTTCAGTGTTCCCCGGATATCTTGGTAGATGCCCGGGTTCACGGCATGCAGTTCTGCAATTCCTGCAGTGTCGGCTAGGGATGCTCCGATCGATCGGTCACCGATGGAGATCGGCCGATACTCACTCTCTACCGATCGATCGGTGCTCTCTAAACATGCCGATCGCGAGAGCTGATCGCATGACGTAAAATACATAACACTTTTCTCTGTGTGCGGCAAAACAAGCTCGCCAAAATGGCTTCACCGGTCTGGCAGTATTTTATGGTGTCCGAAAAAGACAGTAAAATAGCGGTATGCAACGTGTGTGAAGCAGAAATCCTGCAGCTCCGCCCGCCGGACCGGTAAGCGCAGCGAAACACACACACAGGGAGAAATTACGGTAGCAAATCAGCCGGTTCTTTACGACCAGAACTATTAACGGGATACAAACCGGAGGAACCAGACATGGAGGGAGGTGGAAGAGACAGTGGGTGAAACTGGTAGGTTTTCGCCTGTTTGGGGAGTTTATATATATATATATATATATATATATATATACATTACTCCTGTTCTGGCTGCCTTACACTGGCTCCCTATAGAACACAGGATAGAATTTAAAATTCTTCTTCTCGCCTACAAAGCCCTTAATGGGCAGGCGCCATCTTACCTTAAAGAACTCATTATACCCTACTGTCCTACTAGGGCATTGCGTTCCAAGAATGCAGGGTTGTTGGTTGTTCCTAGAGTCTCTAAAAGTACAATGGGAGCCAGAGCCTTTTCTTATCAAGCTCCACATTTGTGGAATCAGCTTCCTGTTTGTGTTCGGGCGGCAGACACCCTATCCGTTTTTAAGAGTGCGCTTAAGACCTTCCTTTTTGATAAAGCTTATAGTTAGGGCTGATTAGATTCAGCCCCTAGTTTTGCTGATATAGGCTTAGTTTGTCGGGGGACATCTTAGTTCTTCCTTCTCTCTTTCTATACCTGTGTACTCCCATGTTCCGATTAACCCTTTTTGGTGTCTATATCCGCTGGGATCCGGAGTCATGGATGATCCTGCGGTCCTGTGTCCTGCATCACGAGCCCTGGATCTTGAGTCGTGGCTGTGGCCCTGGATCATGGATATCCTAGTGGATTCATCTTCCTATTATACACACATGCATTTCCAAACATTTGGACTACCTATGTTGCAAATGTATTATCTTTTCAATTTACACACGGCATCTATTGCACGTCTGTCCGTCCTGGGAGAGGGATCCCTCCTCTGTTGCTCTCCCTGAGGTTTCTCCCATGTTCCCTTTAAACTGTGGGTTTTCTCCGGAAGTTTTTCCTTGTACGATGTGAGGGTCTGAGGACAGAGGGTCTAAGGACAGAGGGTCAAAGGACAGAGGGTCTAAGGACAGAGGGTGTCGTATTGTCATACTGATATTTTGTACAAACTGTGAAGTCCACTGAGACAAATGTAACATTTGTGATATTGGGCTATATAAATAAACATTGATTGATTTATTGATACAGGTTTACCGAGTTTGAGTTTCTGCCTGTATGCAGGAATCAGGTGGACCATGGTATGGTCTGATTGGCCCAGTGCAGTGCGGGGGATGGCGTGATAGGATCCTGTGATGGTGGTGTAACAGTGATCCAAAACCCTCTGGGCATTTAATAAACTGTTTGTATTTTGGGAGTTCATGACTGAGTTTGCCTTTGTTAAAATCACCAAGAACAATAACTAGGCAGTCCGGATGGTCCACCTGATTCCTGCACGGGATTATCCCACTCTTAATAGCTTTAAAGGTCAACTCAAAGAATGGTTAAGAAACAAACAGATGTGCAATCACAGCTAAATGCACTTTAATACAGGGGTAACTCATCTTGCACTTTATGTATCTCTTTTATCTCCTCCTGCACTTTATATGTCATAGCTGCTACATTGTACATTGTGCTTGTATGCTGCTCATGCTCTTTCTGCATATCATGTATTTCTGTTTGCCATGTATATAAATGTTATGTTCATAAATGTGACGGGACTACGGATGGAAATTAGCTCAAATCTAAAATCCGGCTCATTTACATTTGAAAGCATTATTTTGTTTAAAATGTTCATTAATGTGCACTGTCCCGGTTCAAATAAACGATTAAATTAGATGAAAATGTCCTCTCCACACACAGTATCTCGTTGGCGAGTGTGCACTGTGCCTCCTGCACGTTCGCATGAGAACTCACGTGGTGAATAGAAGCAGTTGATAATAAACGTGTCCATCAGTGGCGGCTGGTGGAAAATATTTTTGGTGGGGCTATGGAAATGGTGACCAAACAATACTAGGGGGGTGCTCCCACCCCCGGAAGAAAATGTTGAGAAATGACTCCTTAAATTATGACTTCTGGTGATGTTCGAGAGGGGAGGGGGGGACATAGTTTATACAGTATAAACTGTGGAACAGTACAATAGGCCCACACAAACTGCACAACACTGGTGCTTTGGGAACACTCAAATGATTTAATTCCCATTTAAAATCAGGAGACTAAATATGAAGTGTGTGTGTGTGTGTGTGTGTGTGTGTGTGTGTGTGCGTGCGTGCGTGCATGTGTGCGTGCGTGTGTGTGTGCATGTGTGTGTGTGTGTAATACAAAACACCGCAACACCAAGCAGCCATCCGCGGCACCATCTCACTTCATAAAGGGGGCGGAAATGGCTCAGTCTGTAGGGACTTGGCCTTGGGACCAAAGGGTCGCACCTTTCGGTTCACGTCCCGTTAAAAAAAATGCAGAGGTTGCTTGACAAATTTGGAATAACATTCGTACTTACTCACTAATCTCTAGGTTGTTTGCATATAAACAGTGTAAAGTTGTTTGCACATTTAATGCTGCCACCTGCTGATCAAGGTCTGAAATAACAAGTGAAACTGTGGAGGCCCACATTCAATCTGATTCACAGTTTACTTAAACTACGATGCGCTTAAAATAAAAGATCTATTGCCATCTTCACAAATGCATGTAAGCAACTAAGAGACCTATATCAGACCTGAGGGCAAATTGCATCCGATTTATATTACACCAATACATTATTAGTTAGACTTTCTTAGAATTTCGTCACTAGGGGCAATTCTTTGTGCTAGGGAGCTTTATGATTACAGTCCCTGGATTACTTAAAAACATTTTTAATGTAAGTGAGTATAACTCTGTTGTAGCCTCATTGTCTGCTGCAATTCTATATTCTGTTCTCTCACAAATTTCACAACAGTCCACAGAAATAAGAACTATCCACATTAACAAACCTAATCCATTTTGTCATTAATACAATCATTCTGGGGTGGCCCACTAGTTGGCGCTTTTATTCCAAATGTGTGCTTATGACTTCATTTGTGTCATACACTATTCATGAGTTGCAGCTGAAGGTTACAGTCAAATTGTCAAATATTAGCTCCTATCATCTTATCCTAACCACTATTTCTTAACCTCTGTAAGAAACGTCACAGGGTTAAGGAAAGATGATAGGCGTTTTCCTTAACTCAAGACTTAGGAAAAGACAACTGTGGCAAGCCGTCTGCACTTACACTATCAAACGTATTATGAAATGCAGAGGATGTTATTAATGTGCGTCTGCCGTGGCGAAACTACCATGTCCACACAGTAGACGATTATGAAATATGCATGTAGTAGACGTTACTAATTTGACAGCCAGACCGGGAATTACTACTTTCTAGCAACAGAAAGCTGCTCTGGTCGGTTGAAACCATGTGGGAACCAAACTAGCTCCAGCACGGAATTGGAACGGACCTCTTTCAGATATTCGGATTCAGAGCTCCAGTTCTGCTGTCCTCACAGTAAAATATGTAGCCAAGAATATCTTTATAAGAATTTATTCCACAAAGTAACAACAAATAACACTGATGTTACATGAGCCTGTCCATTTTGAGTGAACTATTTGGGCTTACACAAGTTGTGTGTAAGCCCAATACCAGGGGTTCACAACCTTTTTTCCCAAGAGCCCCCCCAAATGACCCCTGTTGGAAGTTGCGCCCCCCCCCCCCCCCCCCCCGTTGGACTCAGGATTAATTAATTTGGATTCCCGCTGTATGAAGAAATGAAAGGACGGAAAACAATGGAAGTGGAAACAATTCACAAAGGGATTAAACTGTTTAAAACACATGTTCAAAGTAAGCCGGATTTTGCCGATGTGTTTATGTGGATTCAAAAGTCGTAAATAATCTACAAAATGGAGGAGACCAATCTGATCGGAGCAACTGTGACAAATAATCAAACTGAAACCGGCATGAAAAAAATGACTATGTTTTAAAAATGCGCTTATCCAGACAAGTTTGGACACTTTACGGGCAGAAGAAACATTTCTATTAAAGAAAGAATTATACATTTCTTTCTTTTTATGCCTTTAATACTAACTTGAATTTTTATTAAAATTAATTAATCAATTATTTTTTATATTTTATTGTAATGAAGAGACAAGGCTTTTAGTGACAATCATGTATTGCCTTACAATTATATTTAAAAAAGTTAAAAAAATAAATAAAAAGTCTAAATATGATATTTGGCCTCAAATCATCTGAGGCCTGGCGATCTTTGGCGCCCCCCCAGGTTGGGAACCTCTGCTCTATATCATCATGCAGGTCATGGAGATGTGTTGCTACAATGGTTACTTCAATGTGTATTACTTGTTTTTTATATTATGGTTGAAAATGTAAAACAGTAGTTGATAAAACTGTGTTATGGTCAAAAGTACAGTGTAAACAATGTAAATGAAGCCCGCTGCAGCAGAGGCAAGAGAAACAGAAGAGCTGTCTCTCCTGCTCTGTTCCCCTTCTGATTTACCGGCATCTGGAAAAGTCCTGTCAAAACGACATAGCTCAGTGCAGTTGACGAGAAAACATTTGATCTTGATTGATATTAATAATAAATCGATAACAGCTTCTTGGATTTAATGCAGTTTTATACATTTTAACATATTTTTAAACATATCTTATAGATCACATTATAAAGAGTCAGCTCTGAGCTTTGGAAGCTCTTGATAGATAAAGGCAAATGCAAAAGAGAGTGGGCACATTTTGTAATTTGAGAACAATTATACATTAAATATGAATATTTATTAGAAAGAAAATCAATTAAGTAATTTAAACACAAAAAGTAAGGAAATCTGTGTTTGGTAGAGTATTCCTTTGTTGTAACAATGCTTCTTGGCAATACATCTTATACCACTGGAAAGCCTGTTTATTTCCCTTTTAAATGGTGCCACATTTGTGACAAACATGCATTTGTGGGATGAGCAGCAGAGCTGAGTATGGGTTGCGCCCATGAAAAATGTGACAAATCTCCACACCGGGAACACATATTTATGTATAAAGACATACAAAAAGTGCATTTCGCATGATAGGTCCCCTTTAAGTTAACATCCAACGCTCCATTTAGGTTGTAATTGTGTCTCAGATCCCAATATGGACTCACTATGTACTATCAGTGGCAGCTGCTCTTAACTGGATCCCCATATTTACATTTTTGACTACAGCTCATGAAGCAGAACCGTCTTTTTCCTATGCTGATGTGTTGATGTTCTGAAAGCTCCATCGAACATGATAACAAAAACCTAATTTCAGTATTTTTTTTCAGGGTTTGTACCAATCACAGAAAAGGAGAGTGAACACTCCCACAGTCCCAGATTCAGTTCATGTTAGGGCCGCAACAGTACAATTCCCTGCTTTATTAATCTTTGCAAATCAAATCCGGCGCTGTGCCAAGGTGCAATCCGGACAGCATATCAAAGCGCTCATAAGAAAACTGCATTAATCATGGATTTTTATTTAATCATTAACATCTTTCACCCTGCTTCTGGAATGTTTTTCAGACTCGCCAGTTTTTATCCGCAGTCTGTGGTGAGGAGAAGGTTGCCATTAGCAGTCTCCTCGTGCTTTATTTGAAGATCTTGTTTGTCGGTCGATCCTCAGAGTCTCTTCTTTGTGAGCAAAGCAGTCACAGTGCTGGGGATTGGACTAAGAGAAGCAACGGCAAAATAACCACAACTGAAGGGGTTTTAATTAGGACTCTTTTGTGTCTTTCGTTGCATCAATTTAGCAATTTCTCACAATCCCTGCAGACAATTCAAAGTGCTGACTGAAGAAGCTCCTACAGTCTCAGTATTTGAATGTTCCCGCCTCTGCCATTGATGATGTTGCTGTGTTTGGAAGGAACAGTGGTTTTGGCGGGACCTCGGGTTTAAGCGAGAGTGTTCTCCGGACGGTTGCCGCCCGCTGCACATGTGGCCCTTCACTGTAACTGTGCTGCCGCGTCAGGCAGGCGCTGGCGACTGGAGGCCCCTGCCTCTCACAGCTGGCATTTCTGCTCATGTCAGCCGCCATGCTGTCGCCTGGAGGGCCGTTGCTGCTGCTGTTGGTGTTCATCCTGGCCAAAAAGTGTGCCTGCTGCGGCGTCCGTTGGTTGAAGCTGTGGTGACGCGGCACGGCACGGCCCCCGCTGCCCATCTTAATGAGCAAGTGGCGCTGGGAGTGGTGGCGTGTGACTGAGACACTTGTTCTCACCTGCTGCTGGAGTGCCGTTGAGGAGGAAGTAGAGTTGGATGACTGGATGGAGGTGGAAGAGGTGGGGTTGTCAGAGGATGATGAGGATGAAGAAGCAGAAGAGGAGGAGTTCTGAGTGGGAGCATCCCTTGGCAGAGTGGAGGTGCTGTAATATGGAGCTGGGTCGTTCTCAGGGATCTGCTGCTGCTGATGGTGAATGACGTTGCTGCTGTTATTGTTGTGGTGGTTGCTATGGTGATGGCTGTGGCTGTAGTAGTGGGTGCTGGTCTGGCTGTGGGGATTATTATTATAATAAGGGTGGTGATTAAGATGATGCGCTCCAGATGAGGAAGTGGAGGTGAGCACCTTGATGCCACCGGTTCCTGACGCGCTCACCTCGTGGATGTGTTTGAGGAGCTCGTCCAGCGCGGACTGCTCCCCCCCTCTCTGGGTCAGGGACTGCTGGGAGAGGTGGTGATGAGGTAGTCCTCCACCTTCTGCTGCCTGCTCATCATTCAAGATGTTCCTTTCATCAGGCAGATGCAGTGAAGTTGAAGAGGTAGCGGCTCCATGTGCTGCTACATTGTTCAAACTGTTGCCATGGTGATGAGAGAAGGGGAACACCTGCTGTGTCATAGAGTTCCTGACAACAGCCATGAAACCCAGACTGGATGTGGAGCCACACGGCGTAGGTTTGTGGCTGCTGTCCGCCGCGTTGTTGCAGTTCTGGTCCCTCTCATACTGATGGTGCCGCAGGGCCTTCATGTTCTTGATGGGGAGTTCGGGGGTGGAGACAGGCGTGGGCAGGCCGGACAGATCTCCATCTCCCTGAGACAGAGATTTAACAGAGATTATACCCATTATTAGAAATGACACATTAATAAGACCATCGTGTTTCTGTCTACGTGCATTACAGGAAAAAGGAATTCTCTTTTTTTGTAGAACACTTCTTTTCATATGTTCTATAAGATACCATGCAGACCTTTTTTATAGCATCCTACACCATGACTTTTTACTTTTGAATGAAATTTGATATTACTTTTTAATAATCTTATCACGTTTTAATGAATAATAAAATTATGACTCTTTCATGGTATGTAACAACATTTATTTTAATATTTAATGACATACCAAACTAGGATATTATAACACATTATTTTAAGACGTTTTATGACCTACTATACTATGACTTCTTTAACCCTCCAGAGGGTTAATGACTTTCTATGACATTTCAACTTCTGACCTTTTAAATAGTTATTATTATTTCAACATAATATTAATACTCTTCATTTGTAACCGTTTTGACACAGGCTGAACAATTGTGATTCAGTCATTTATTTCTGATAACACAGGACTGCTCCCGAAGATTCTGGAGGACCTTTAAGTGTAACATCACTGGAGTGCCCCTTTCAGTTAAATGTAATAACATTTTTCATTTCATTTCTTTTTTTAATTCACAAGTTTAAATTAAAATACAAGTTCAATCATACGACACAATGGGGACGTGTTAATTAGGAGTCCCCAACAAGCTATAGGAAGCTTGAAGATACGGGCCAAAAAGTCCTCTGTGTAGTACTTGTGTAAGCAGGCTGTCCTACCTGGGAGAGGCTGAGCTCGGGGTCTACCAGCGGCAGGCCCGGGTGCGCAGGGGTGTTGAGGTGAGGCTCTGCGCCGCCGTTGGGGATAAAGGACCTGTACATCTTCAGGATGGACACGTCATGTTTGTCCTCCTGCCAGATGACCAAAGAAGAAGAGCATAAGAAACCTGATCATTTGTATTGTGATTTACATCCTTTTCTATTTCTACAGTTCTGCTGCATTGCAAAGAAAATTGTTTAAATTGACAAAGTTTTATGTCAAAGTCTGTGTTTTCCCTGACCTACCGTCTTCAGAGTTGTTAACCAAACTGTACAACACTCACCAGCTCGTCACCCAACCTGCTGTGGTTGACATAAAGCTCATTCCTATCACTATTTTGTTTCTGTGTGACGCTGTTGAGTTCTCATTATACCCTTTACGTGTTCTGGTAGCAGTTAACCATCAAAGCCTTTTTAGCCATTCAGATAATGGTTTATGACAGGGCATTCTCTTTTCATACATTATCTATATGCAGCGAGTCTTGTGAGCTCGTGGCAGAACCGTGAAACAAAAACAATAAAAATATACAACTCTTAGCGGTGGATCACTCGGCTCGTGCGTCGATGAAGAACGCAGCTAGCTGCGAGAACTAATGTTACCTTTTTCTGTCCGTCCAGCAGTCCGTTGAGCTTGGCGAGGGACCGTAGAGATAAGGTGTGCGGGACCTCGGGGTCTTTCCCCATCCTCCTGGCCTGCTGAGTGGCGCTGCGGCTGCAGTACCACAACACCAGGAAGCCTGACAAGATGGCGCCCAGCGAGAAGGCCACCAACACGCAGGCCAGCAGCAGGGTGTAGTGGACGTTAGCAGCAGCATGCTCCATCTCTGGAAAACCACGGACACCTGAAGACACAAAACACTTTCCACTTAACATACAGTAGTTAAAGATTAGTCAATACTTGCACCTTCAGGAATATTTCCAAACCAAAATGAGTTAAAACAGGATGGTGCATGGCCTAGTTACTGTATATACGTAATTATTACAATACTTGATTCAGATTTGATATGGACATTCTGCTATTGAGAAAGAACAGAACGATAAGAACTCTCTGATCCAGGGGCCATGTGCAGTCTTATCAAGCAACAGTAAGAATTTGTGCATTATTATGTCAACAAACTGTGGGATTTTTGTGCCGAAATTGAAATTTTGGATTAATGAGGCCTAAACTCTCCCCAGTAAAGAAAAAAAAAGAGAAGAAGAGAACGAAAGAGGTTAAAAGACAGAAGGGTAGTAAACACTAACAGGAACAGCAGAAGAAGACAGGCAGGAAGTAAACACTAACAGGAACACCAGGGCCCTTTCTCATTTAATCAAATCCCCCTCCTCGACTCCTCGGTCCTCCGGTATTGACCCGGAAATTAATTTTAGCGCCATGTTGGAGGACATCTTATTTCTCTAAATGCACTTCGAGGACTGAGGATCGAGCGTCGAGGAGGCTCTCTGGAGGAGCTCTAACCGAGGAGACGAGAGCCTCATCCCAATACCCCTCCTCGACTCCTCTCTTCCCCTCCTCCGGGACTTGACCCGGAAATCGATCAAGACACTCCATTTTGAAGGACGTCCCAATAGCTGAAATGTACACGGAGGAGTGAGGGAGGAGGGGTGCGGGAGGAGACGAAAGGGAGGATACACGCGAGCAGACTACGCGGAAGTGTTTTCACTACTTGCGTATAAAAACCCCGCCCCCACCTTCACAGCTGGTCCATTTCAACAGAGGAAAACCGACAACTGGAAGATGAGTGGAAAAGCGTCACATAAATGTCTAAGTGCTCACAGCTCCGTGGGAATTAGTATGTGCAATTCATTTCTAAAAGGCTTTCACATTACTATAATTATATTTTTATTTAAATGTACGCTACATTTTACACCAAAACGGAAAAAGCTTGCACAGTATTTAGGTGGTCTATAGATATTTAGGAACAGAGCTCGAGAGGAGCATTGAATTCCTTGACTAACAAGAGAAAGATTCATTCATTTAAATAAATATTTAACAACAAATGGGCCGGTTCTAAAGGTTATTCTGTTCAGCCCGATGAGAGGGGATACAGCTGTGCACATGTCATCATTAACAGACGTCGTTTAAGAGTGACGTTTGAGTGAACGAGGACATCCCAATTAATACCTGAGGACTCCTCTGTCCTCGCGTCACCTCCTCGTGTCTCTCGCTCGGGTCTTACGGAGGCGGAGCTACGATGCAAGGAAGAGACGCGAGTGAGGGAAAGGAGGAGTCGAGGAGGGTTATTGGGATGAGGCTACTGATGGGTCCTCCACGGCTCCTCCGCGGATGCATTTCCGGGAACAGAGATGTTTCAAAGAGTCGTGACGCACGGTCGGACTTATCTCAGCCAATGACAGCTCTGCATGCATCCCCTGGATATTATTTTAGAAACTGCTTTCATTGCGACGCGATGTTTCCAGAGAGAACAGATGTGAGGTGCGTGCAGAAAGCAGAGCAGTGTGTATAATCACTCAGTATAACAGGCCTACTCTCTTTATTTGCTTTAGTTTAGTAGATATCTACAAAGAGTCGATATTTTTCTAAAACCATTCAGTGCTTCACATAATAAAATACACAACGGCTGTAGCCTGATTATGTGCAGGTGTGTGTGTGGTACAGTGTTTGCGTATATGCAGCGGACAGACAGGTCTCAGTTGGTTCTCACCTCACAGAGAGTGTCTTAATCAACATATAGATTAACATCCCAGGCTTATCTCTAACCCTCACATCAAAGGCCAACTCCATCGTGTGTGTGTGTGTGTTTGTGTGTGTGTGTGTGTGTGTGTGTGTGTGTTAATTGTTCTTAAAGGTAGGGGTAGGTCATTTTGGAGAAACCAGCTCAGGTGAGCTAGAATTAGAAAATACACAACCGGGAAAAGTCTGCCACTTCCTCACAGAGCCCCTCCTCCAGCACACATGAACGCACGCACATGACCAAAAGAGGGCATGAGATAAGTTTGTGCACTGATCTCTGGCTGTAGGCGTCTGACCCTCGCACAGCTGCGGCATTCGTTTCTTGACTGGCGCTCCAAACGGATGCTGTAAGTTGTCACAGGCGTCTCTTGGCCATTTTTCTTTTTTGAAAGGTGACTTGGTAAGTGGAATTTACTGTCTTTTATTTAGTTTGAGCATATTTCTATTTTCACCTATTTCCACCCCCCACTGTCTGCCGGCCTCATAGCCAAAAGGAAGGGGGTGGAGAAAGGGGGGAGAGGCCTGGGCTGGGAGGGGGCTGGACAGTCTCACGCATAACTTCAAAGAGACACCTAGATTAACATCAAAGGCTTATAACACACCAGTGTGAAATCACACCTGCCTGTTATAACACCTCACATCAAAGGGCAATATTAACTACATTATCTCATTTAGCTGTAGCTTTTATAAACAACAACAAATACGTATTGTTCAGTCGTTGAACCAGGGACCCTGCGGTTGAGAGTCAACTGCTTTCCAGCTGAGCCACAAACACTGCAACATATTTATTCCTGAATGTATTCCTGTTTTTATTCCTACATTTATTTATGCTTTTATTTATTTATACTTATGACATGTTCCGACCTCTGAGGGTCTGAGTTCTCTTGATTCCATCGTGTCACTGGCCCGGGTACAGGAGGGGTAATATGGTTCTTATTATACATCCATGGGTATTATGAGCGTTGTGCCCTTAGCAAAAAAATCTATAAAATCCTATAGAATCCTATAGAATCTTGTAGAAATCTATAGCATGTTATAGAACATAGTCGTATTTGTAAGCCATGCTAAAGAATTCTATAGAATACTATAGAAATCTCTAGATCATTCTGTAGAATACTATACTTTTGTACTTTTCTATAAACTTCTATAATTAAAACTATAACAATCTAAAGAATTCTATAGGACAGAACCGACTCATGACATATACAGTATGTAGAAATCTATAGAAATATGTAGAAATCTATAGCATTCAAAGAAAACATGCATGACATTTTCTCTCTGATGCAACCTATATTAAATTCTATAGAATGATATAAAACTCGTCTTTAAATTGGAATAGAGACAATCATAGTAATCTACATCATTTTGTGGAACTGAGCTGCTTTGCAAAAGCTGTACGGGTAGATCCCTTTGAAATCTTTACAACTGTATACTGGATTATGTGCCCAATTAAATTATGTAACCTATACATAACCATATACAACCATACAACATATTGGAATGGAACTCTAAACTGAATGAATGTCACTGTCCTTGTATTCTGATGTAAATGCTCCAGAATTTCTGTGACTGCATCTGTATGTATACGTTGATCACTTTTGTTATGTAACTAATTATCTGTTACAACTGGAGATCAAAGCTAAGTGACATATAACCAGGGGCGGACTGGGAGGAAAAAGTGGCCCGGGGATTAATTGACAGACAGGCCCACTTAATGCGCGGCATACTGTATATCGGCCAGCCGGCGACTAAAGCATGTTATTTAACAAAAACCTTATGCATTTTATGTTATTTTGGACCATTATTCATATAGTAATTACATTACCTGAGCCCTTGAGTTGCCTAGAGCAAAATAGTTACAGCATATATTTAGTGATTTTAATGTTAACAGATCATTGATGCAATAACATTTGGACCCAATTTGCCTGACTTGACGCATGGAATAAAACATGGGCGTAGGAAGCATCCTCAATGTGGGTGAGACAATTTGACAGTGGGTGTGGGCAGGGGGTGGACCTCACCTCCTCTAGGGGGGTCCTGGGGCATGCTCCCCAGGAAGATTTGTTTTAAAATGTTGAAGTTAAATGCATCAATCTGGTGCATTTTGAGAGCAAAATTAGGGACTAAATCTATGGATACATCTCTCAACACCCATATGAAACAGAACTGTAAACAGATTGACTTTTTCTTTCAACATTTATTTGAACAGCAAGTGGAGGCAAAAGTGACTGCACTCAAAACAATAAACCTGCTAGCTAACCAGCCAAAACTCAGTAACAGAATGTGGGCAACACGTTCTTCTCCACAGCCGCGCGACCTCTGAGTCAGACGTCACTTCCCCCTTTTCTATCCTACGGGTGCAGCCACTCCCCCTGAACCCCGTTTCCCTGCCAACCCCCCCCTCCCCTATGCAAGCCCCTCCCTCTGAACTCAGGGCTCGCTACAATAGAGAACCGCAGTGACGTGTCCTAAACCCCGGATGTAAACTCCTTCCGGTTCCTTCGTCAAAAACGCAATGCAATTTCTCCATAGGGTTTTGGAAAATAGCTCGAAATAAGGTCTGTGGTTGAGACACATTTAAGAGACAGATCACGTTTTGTTCAGCCGGATAATCTCCACATGTCTACCCTACTTTTATAATTTTTGAATCATAAATCTAGTCGCCAAAAGCTAAATGCTAACGTTATGCTATAAACGAACTACAAGCCAGTACAGCAGCAGGGTCGCACGACTTCAACGTCACGCCAACTTAAGATCGTTTCAACTGACTTGCACTGAAACTGCACTTTGAACACTTTAAATATATTAACATTTTAAACTGTATACCCCGTTTATCTAGGCCCTTTTTGTTTTGTTTTATGTATACATGTCACACTGTGGGAAACGATATTTCGATATTTCTGGATGTATAACACATGTAGAATTTTTGACAATAAAGCTGACTTTGACTTCCGCGTGCTTGCATATTTTAACAAAGCTTTTCATTTTAGCCACACTGAATTTAACTAGAAGTGTCAATTACCAGTCTGATATCATTTTACAAAGATGACAAGAAGAGTGTAGATAGAGGAGAGAACCACTACAAGTCAGGACACGTAAAACAGTGCAGCCTAGATGAGGTGTGCTTACCGGTGTTGTCAGGGCTAGCATGAGGGACAAGGTTTATAGTGTCAGTGAGTAGTGATAGCAAGAGTACCGTTAACCTAGAGTTAATTTATTCACATTAATTCCCATCAACAAATCCATTTTATGTGTCACATGACATCTTTATTAGGCAAGGCAAGTTTATTTATATAGCACTTTTCAACACAAGGCAATTCAAAGTGCTTTACAAAAAATGAAAGACATTTAAGAAAATGGCATTTAAAATCAGTCATTAAAAAGAAAAGCTAATAAAATAAACATTAAAAGAAAAAATACATGGATAAAAGTTACAGTGCAGTCTAAGATATTAATGTATCAATTAAAAGCAGCGACAAAAAGAAAAGTCTTCAGCCTGGATTTAAAAGTAGTCAGAGTTGCAGCGGACCTGCAGGTTTCTGGGAGTTTGTTCCAGATATTTGGAGCATAATAACTGAACGCTGCTTTACCATGTTTAGTTCTGACTCTGGGGACAGAAAGCTGACCAGTCCCTGAAGACCTGAGAGATCTGGATGGTTCATAATTTAGCAGGAGGTCAGAAATGTATTTTGGGCCTAAACCATTCAAAGCTTTATAAACCAGCAGCAGTATTTTGAAATCTATTCTTTGACACACAGGAAGCCAGTGTAAAGACTTCAGAACAGGAGTGATGTGATCCACTTTCTTAGTGTTAGTGAGGACTCGAGCAGCAGCGTTCTGAATCAGCTGCAGCTTCCGAATAGATTTTTTAGTGAGACCTGTGAAGACACCATTGCAGTAGTCGAGTCTACTGAAGATAAAAGCATGGACAAGTTTTTCCAAATCTTGCTGTGACATTAGTCTTTTAATCCTAGATATGTTCTTTAGGTGATAGTAGGCTGATTTAGTAACTGTTTTAATGTGGCTGTTGAAACTCAGGTCAGAGTCCATGACTACACCTAGATTTCTGGCTTTATCTGTTGTTTTGAACATTGCAGACTGAAGCTCAGCGCTAACTTTTATACGTTCTGCCTTGGCTCCAAAAACCATTACCTCAGTTTTATCTTTGTTTAATTGAAGAAAGTTCTGACACATCCAGTCATTGATTTGTTCAATGCACTTACTCAGTGTTTGAATTGGAGCATAGTCTCCTGGTGAAATTGTTATGTAAATTTGTGTGTCATAGCTATGGTAACTTATTTTGTTGTTCTTCATTATCTGAGCCAGTGGTAGCATGTAGATGTTAAAGAGAAGAGGCCCCAAGATTACAAATATTACACATCAGAAAACACAGAAATATCCATGAAATAAACATACAGTAGGCTATAAACAATTAAAGGGATAATTGGGAAGGCATTACAAATGTAAATATATTTTAAATAATAAAACAATCCCACCACCACAGGTATCTACAGGAGAAGAGGGAATTCTCTCCACAAAATGTGAATGCCCATGTGGAGAATGGAAATGCAGTCATGCGGCTGCATTAGCCATCTTTGCCATCCACAGTTTCAGCTGCACTGACACCCCCTGTCAGTGGAAGAAGCCAAAGGCAGCTAAACGTACACATTCAGTGGAGGAGCTATTTCCTCCAACCAATAACTCATTTAACCCGCTGACAAGAGAGCCCACCTCCGAAGATCGTGACTGGCTGAGGGACAGACTCGGGGGCAGGTTCTCAGGAATTTCTTGGCTTCTCTCCCCCGAGCCAGAAGAGGAACACTACAGCTTGGAAACACTTACTGTTCCTGAAATTCTCAAATCTGTTGGGCATCAGGGACCTGAGGCAATTGTGGCAAGCATTTACATTTACTCGCCCTTGCAATGTTGTGGTTGTTAGAGTGTTAGGTTTCCTGTCAGCTCGTCTGTTGGGAAGATATAAAATATTAGTTTCATGGAAGTCACACCGTCACATATAAGAGCATTAAGACATACAGCACATAGGCTAAAACAAAACATCTAAAGATATAACCTTGCACTTTGTCTCGTGAACATTTTCACTATTTTGACATTTTTATAGATGAAAATTTAACTAAAGAAATAAATGGTAGATTAATCCATATTGAAAATAAGTGTCAGCTGCTACACTAATTATAATAGTTATATTTCTTAATTAATTAAGATAAGATATTACTGTATTGATCCCAATTTGGGAAATGTTTGTTGCAGCAGCATAACAAGAAAAACAAAATATAAGTTATTATATATACAAAAGTATGTGAGGGATGGAATACTAAATTGAATATAAATGTAAAATGTACATGTGATTTTACGTCCAAGAGAAGCTATGGAGCAGAGAGTTCTCTGCCAGCCAGAGGTGATTTGTTATTAGTTCAATATGTCAAACTGATTTCCCTGACTACAATCTTTAGTTACATGGTGAAACGTTATGCTGCTTGTACTAATTAGACTTATCATATAAGCCACACAGGTTTTAATAGGATGTATTCAGTATCTTTACTTATGTTGCGGTCTTTTTAGCAGCGCCATCTCTAAAACGGCGATACAGTCAGTACCCATCATTTACATTTCACCGTGACATGGACAAAAATGTAACGTCAGCTTACCTCATGGCACGAATCCAGACTCTCCTTTGGAAAACATTGGCCGGGAGACGATAGAACGAGCACGTTTCATGCAAAGACCTGTGGCTGCAACCCGGAGCAAAGCAACAAAGCATTGCGTAGCTAACTAGTAGCGCTAGCTTTAGCTAACGTTAGCTAACGAAACGAACTGCCGAGTAAAATTGGAAAACACTAGTAATTAATTATTCTATAATTTGTAAAACTACGGTGTTAAAAACGACAATTTCAAAAATACAGATTCTAATGGTCAGATATAGATATACAGATACTAAAGATAGGCAGGGACTTGCTTTCAAGCACAACACAGGGGGAAACAAACTTAGCGGGAGCGTTTACGTGTTAGGCGTAATGACGTACAACGGCCTCGACAATTTCTGTAGTCCTATTCAGCCACTCGGTAACAACCAACGTTTTTCAGACACGTAAACTCTTCCAAAATCACCAGTGGAGTCACTGCTGATGTATTTAATGTCGTAGAACAAAACGTGATTTATCTCTTAAATTTGTGTCAACCACAGACCTTATTTGGAGCTATTTTCCAAAACCCTATGGAGAAAATGCATTGCTTTTTGACGAAGGAACCGGAAGTGCTAAAAATGCTAACTTACTTCCGGGTTTTACGACGCGTCACTGCGGTTCTCTATACTGTATACTGTATACACAAACACAAAAAAACAAACCACTAGAGGGCAGGGCAACATACTTATAAACAATAAGCCCTGTCAATACTTCCCTCTCTACCCTTTTGGGTCTATAAGTGAGCTCATCCATGTGTTGCTTTTAAAAGGAGGAGGCTGGGTTGAAGTGGTTGATTTTGACATTGGGAGCAAGGTTGTAGAAGTCAGTCCCCTCTGGAAAAAATAGGGTGGCCTATGGGTGAGAGACAAAACATATGCATGTTATGAACACATTATCGAAGTGATACTGACATCCACCTGAAGCCTTCATTAGAACAAATGTCATGTTTTTAATGTTGTTTAATAGTCTGCAATAATCACTAATTTATTAGTGTCAAGATTGGGAAGTCACATAGTAATAAATGTAAATGTATTATTACCTCACTGAATTAGTCATTTCTGCAGCAGCTCACTTTTCTCTGCAACACCATCTATAATTTGGTCACTATCCAGCATCTTCAACACATCTGGTTGAGTAGCCATGAGCATAAAGGCCTCCAGGTTCTGTTGAGAGAGCGAGCTCCTGAGCCTGTTTTTGATGAATTTTAGTGTTGAAAAGCTTCGCTCGCATGCTACCTGTGTGACAGACAGGGTAAGCAGGAACCTGTATGCAAGGCCAGTGATGTGGTATGCATCTGTCAGGAGGTTGTACTGCTTAAGGATACGGTAGCAACACAATGGGCAGTCCTTGCAAGATGAGCACTTTTTATATACCATCTCCGCTTCATCTTCAGCATCCTCTGGCCCAGCCTCTGTTGTCTTGGTTGTGTATTCCTCAAATACAGATGTATTCAACCTATTCCACTGTCCCGCCAGACTGATGAGCTCACTCTGTAAATTGGCCACCGTTGCTCTGTCATCAAATGGCAGCAAGCACTTGCTTAATTCTTGGAGTGCTGCCTCTGGGAAACCACCGGCATAAGATGTTACCTGGCTGAATCTTTTTGGGTCCAGAAGTGCCAAATCAGCATACAAAGTGCCATTTTTGAGGAAGCACTGGTGCATGCTTCCTGTGACTGTGTCCATGATTTGATTATGGACATCAATCTTGTATGATGTTTCAGCATCAGTCACAGCCTCATCCTTGGACATCTCTCCAGGCATGGTTTTCTTCTTCCTACCCCGTTTCTGTGGCAGAGCGGCCTCAACCTCCAGCTCAGTCTCCTCACTCTGCTCCTCTGTTTGATTGTTGGCCCACTGGACGAATGTGGCGGCCGCCGTCTTGACTTTCTCGAAGTCTCTGGTCATATCTTTCAGCTGTGTTTCTGCAGCCACAATCATCCGATGAGCTGTCAGGATGTCCATTCTACTTGTCTGAAGGTATTTTGAGGCTGGTGGGGTGACCTGGAAAATTCTCAGGAAGATCTGAGCTGTAAGTATTGTTTCATACCTCAGAAGCTGGGTGATGTATCCACGTGCATTGACCCGTGCAGTGGCGTTGATGGTCTGTCCAGGACATCAACATACAGGGCATTATCTGGCTTTCAAAACGAGCCAAATACCTTAGTCACAGCAACGTCTTTGGACCACCAGCGTGTCTCTCCAATCGGGGCGAGACGTCTGTGTATTGGGTCTTTGCTCTCCTTCTCCCAGATGTTCATCCTCTGGTAGGACTCTCTGATGAAGACAGCGATGTTGTTCAACAGGGAAAAAAGAGACCCACTTGCCAATACACACTGTGTTGTGTCTGCCAGGACGAGGTTCAGGACGTGTGCGTAGCACCATACATGGACATGGGTGGGGGACATTTTGGCGAGCAGTGCAGAGAAGCCTTTATTGGCCTTGCATATTGGAGGCCCCATCGGTGGAATTTCCAATACACTGCCTCACATCCAGTTTCATGGTCTCCAGCACTTCATTCACAACAAGTTGTGCAAAGTACTGCCCAGTGGATGCCTCACATTTAATCACAGCAACAAGTCGCTCATGAACAATGTCTGTCACATATCGTATGACAACAGAGCACTGATCTTGGGCTGTGATGTCCTGTGTGGTGTCAATCTGGACAGAATACATGCCAAATTCCCGGACTTCAGTGGCGATGGTGGCCTTTATTAGGCGTTGGATGGTGGTGATGATGTAGTTGATGGTTGTTTTAGATAGGAGAGTGACAAGGGCACCTCTACCTTGTCTCAAACCAGACTGGTGTATTTGCTTGCTCTTTTCTATACAGAGAGTGAGGTGTTCCTTGAAACACACATCATATTTTCCCAGCAAAACAATCATCTCTAAAAAGTTACCATGATCAATGGTGTCATCATCTAGTGTATATAATGCCTCCGCCTGCGTGCCCCTGTAGCTCAAACCCCTTTGACCAATGAGCTTCAACACATCTATGATGCGCTCCAACACTTGACGCTTCCTGCGGACTTCCTCTCTGTGACGTGACATCTGAGGTCCCATGAGAAGGTCCTGAATTGTGTTTTTTGAGAACCTGAGGAAATATGCTTCAGCGCAACCTCTGTGAGCATGGCTCTGCTCATGCTCCTCGACTCTCTGATGTATGTGTGTGAAGTTGGTCATGCCAGTGATGAAGGAGTTGCTATCTCTAGGATTAGCAAAAGCCATACAAAGGGAGCAGAAGAGTACTTCTCTGGCTTCACTGTATGATAGCCATTTACTGTTTGTGCCGTCTTTGCAAAAAAAAGCCCTCTGCACTACAGCCTTGTCTGCCTTCTGCTGGGGGTGAAAACGGAAGAATAGGTCTAATGTGTCTGACATCGGCCTGGTGAAATAATCAACTGGGGTGGCACTGACATCCTGGCCTTGACTAACTCTGTTAGTGTCAGCAGCAGGATCATCTTCAGCCTACATAAGTGATTAGTATTGATTAGTTACGTTATTATGTTACCACCATGTTATTATTATGTATGTAAACCAAGTAAAGTCTTAAAGACAGTAACAGGCTAATTTCCACCAGACAATAACTTTAGTCTAGGCAGGTTGACAAATAATGGACCCTTTATTATTTTTAGTATTAATAAGGTAACCTAACGTCTAAGATAATCAAACAAAAGACAGTATAAGCAATCATAGTAGTCTCATTGATTCACCAGCCAAGTCAAGTGGCTATAATGTTCAAATAGATTACCGTTGTCAATGAGTGAAGCAAATCTTCCAGCAGCTTGCATATTTCACCAGAATTTGGTCAGTGAATGGTGTTAATTTTACCCTGTCCCTGTGAACACACAATGTACTGTAGGCAATAGGCTAGTTAGCTAATGCATTAGTTGTCCCTGTGAACACACAATGTACTGTAGGCAATAGCCTAGCTAAGGTATTAGCTAGCTAGAAATAGGCTAGCTAGCTAATATTACCTCATCCGCTACATTAAAAA
This sequence comes from Harpagifer antarcticus, assembly GCA_902827135.1. Classification (NCBI taxonomy): domain Eukaryota; kingdom Metazoa; phylum Chordata; class Actinopteri; order Perciformes; family Harpagiferidae; genus Harpagifer; species Harpagifer antarcticus. The sequence continues at coordinate 3,356,982 of CADEHL010001212.1, forward strand.
GCAAGCTAGCATTAGCCAAATGAGGATTTTCACTTTCAGCATCAATCATAACATTAACTTACCATCATATCACTGCTGGTACTGGGCTCTGGATGCCGCTGTGCTGTGTCAGTTTCATTGCTGGACTCACTGCCACTGGGAATGGCCGCTGTGTCGGCTAACATTACATCAGCTTCTCCGGTGGTGGTTGTACTACAACTAGAACCAGCTGCAGGACCAAACGAAAAGTCTGTAATTTTTTTTTGATTTTGCTGAACCTTCCTCAAGTGCTTTCATTTTTTTATCCCTAAGTTTTTGTGAACCTCCTTTACGCTTTGGAGCTTGTTTATCCATCAGTAACTCACTCCTGATCTTTCACTGTGCAGTGACAGCTGCTACGGGCCTGATGGGGTGTGGCCCACTCCCTGGGAGTAGCCGGAACACTTACAAATGTGGGCCGGTAGGATTTAGGTAAGCAAAAAAAAAAAAAAAAGGGAGTGGCCCGGAACACTTACAAATGTGGGCCGGTAGGATTTAGGCAAGTAGGAAACTCCCGGTATTCCCAATTGCCAGTCCGCCCCTGCATATAACAATATATATTGTTAGTGTGAGTCTGTTACAAACAACTCATTGGAGTCTGCAGCACTCTACTCTGTTTTGCAGTCTATTACACTGTAAAAAAAGATCGTAATTTTACTGGAAATAACTGTAAATGTTTATAGTAATTATCATGTTTTTTAAATAACTTGCAAAATCCTGTAAAATTACAGATATTAACTATAAATTAACAACCCAAAACATTATTTTAAGTATTTTGACAATAACAACAAATAACGTTTATTTCCATTTTTTTTACAGTAAATTTACTATATAATATTTACAGTATTTTTGCACTTTCAGAAAATACATGCAGATGTACGTAAAATAAAAAGTATTATCTGTAATTAAATATGTAACTCGTAATATAAAAGTGTATTACTATAAGACTTTAAGATATTTCTTTGTAATTTTAAGGTAAACATAAAACTGTCAAAAAAAGCGTCAAATAAAAAAAACGTAAAATGTAAGTAAATTTTTTTTACATAAATCAATTTCTCAATATTCGATTGAATCCACCAGAAACACAAAATATCCAATGTTGAAACAAAAGTAAATACATATGTTCTCATTAAATTAAACTTAATATATTGTAAATATCTACAGTTGACAATATTATTAAAAAAAATAAAAATCATAGAAAGTGGAGAAATCTCTGCAGGGAGGACCCAGGTTTAAAACACACACTGTTATTTACTCACAGTTATCCTTGTTTTATTTATGTGTTCTGTTGCTGTGTTTTTTTTCCAATGGTCAATATACAGTAATTAGACCCTCCAGAAAAACGCGGGCAAAAATCCTTGATTATGCGGGCTAAAATCCTTGATTATGCGGGCTAAAATCCTTGATTATGCGGGCTAAAATCCTTGATTATGCGGGCTAAAATTCTTGATTATGCGGGCTAAAACCCTTGATTATGTGGGCTAAAATCCTTGATTATGCGTTCAAACATGCGGGGTTGTATGTGATTTTATGCGGTGACATTGCGGGAAGTTGCGAAATATGCGGAAAGTTGCGAAATATGCTAAATATGCGAAAAAAATTATATTGGGCTGTCTTATTTATTTATTCTCTCTCATACACAACCTGCCACTAACGTTAAACCCCTTTACTATTCAATTAAACACATTCAATGTTTATTTATTGTAAAATAAATTGGGCTATTTTAATCACACACACACACACACACACACACACACACACACACACACACACACACACACACACACACACAGACACACACACACTTCTCCGCCTCATTCTGTTTTCATTTACTCGTTCATTATCTGACCAGCTTCAATCTTGTAGGCTACTCACTTCGTTTCTTGTAGCCCTCGAAAGGGTTTTGGAGGTTGATGCCTCGGTGAACGTGGGTTGTTTGGCTTTCTTGTCCGCAGCAGCAGAAAGCATTTTCAAATCTTTGAATGAATCAAAGTGGGTCGTCACCGTCGATGTTCTCCAACACACAGTTGCACGGGGTGCAGAATAGTTTACCCCCACTTTCGTGCAAGACATCGGGGTACTGCTTTGCCCGGTCTTTAGCAGAAATGTTCGTCGGTAAATGAGATTAGATTTTTTCATCTTGGTGTTTTCTCTCTCGTGTGAGCTCCACACGTTCACTCTACGGTGTTGTTTACCTTCTGTGATGCGCGAGCTGATGACGTCATCATCATCATCATCATCATCAATTCACGTCAAGACGAGTTAACTTTTTTTTTCTCAACTTTGTGTGGAAAAATGCGGGGATTATACGGCCTTTTGATAAATATGCAGCCTTTTAAAAATCTGCGCCATTTTGCTGATTATGCGGTAAATTCTGCGATCGCAGAATCGCGTTTTTCTGGAGGGTCTAAGTAATAAGCCTTAGTCTTACAGTATAATGTATGGTTTTCGGATTCTGGCCGGCAGCCAGAGCTATGGCACTTGAAATAGAATTCAGCCAAAACACGGCAGACAAGTCAGACATGTTTGGAATGAGTCCACAACACTCCTGATTGATTGGTTAATATAAACGTAATCGAAGAAACCTGCCAATGAGAACTGTCCGTGCCTGTCGTTCACATTTGAAACATCCACGTCAGTTTGAGCGGGTCTCCTCCTGCGAGCTACAGCTGTCGGTGTGTCTGCTGCAGGAGTTTATGGATTAATATCGGGATCGTTTTACATCTACACGTTAAATATGAGCATCGGGACGTCAACAAAGAACAGAAGACTTGAGATCTGGTGAGTCCTGCAACTGTAATGGAGTTAAATATGTGTTTGTGAATGTTTTATTTTTTATTTAAGGTTACGTTTCTTCTTCTAGTTAGCTGAGTTTATTCCCGTTAAGTTGGTATGCATCATTAATAGGTTGTTAAATGTTAAGAAGCCCTGAGATGCTGTTTCTTGCAAAATGTTGCGCCCGGGAAACCTGGCGTAACAGGTGGCTGCTAACGTTAGCTTACAGTTTATTGCAGTGCTGCCCCCCCACCGTCTCGTCTCCAACACGGGAGAATTACACATAAACATGCAGCGGGGTGTCACAGTGTTGTCGCCAAGTTTAATATAAAGTTTCACATATTTCTTACAGCGGAATCTAGTTTGTTAATGTTCAGTAGCCAACAGCTAGCATAGCATTAACCGCTAACGTTCGGTTAACTTGCTAGTTAGCTCTGCTCTATATATTACAAGCTAACATGACTAGCTAATGTCACACTGTGTGAACTAAAATACTTTTTGTATTACTACATCATACATGCTTGGTCCAAATCACTGTTCAAATTAATTATTTTTGAAAATGTATAGTAAAGAAACACTCAGCCATGCATGAAATAACATAGCAAAAGAATACGGGTAATGTTTGACCCATGTTGTGCCTTAGAAGTGTAGTGATACAAACATGATTTTTATTCAAAAAGTAAGAAAGGGAAAAATAAAAATTGGTGTTGATCCAAAACAGGTTAATTGAGGAATACCTGGAATCCTGAATGGTTAAAGTAATTTATTGCAAAGATATTTACAATTAAACTAATTCGGGTCACTTTTGACACATGTTGGTTGTATGTTGTGTAACAAAGGGTTAACATGACAGCTGTGACGTTCACTCTTTTGACAGAACACCAGTGGACAGTGAGGACTATGGAAGAGAAGATGTGATGGCTTTGTGTGGAAAGCTGCTGAAGCCAGCCTGTGTCCCTCTCATCAGTCTCTCCAGGCAGCACCCAGCTATTCTTCCATCTTGCAGATGAAAAGACTTTGATATGTGAGTAATAACTAACTTGTGTCTAACATAATATTGAATATGTTTTAGTAAAGTATTTAAAAATACCCCACATTGTACAAGTACAGGACAATCAGACCTTGTTCAACAAAGATCATCAGACAATTGTTTTGTCTTTGAGGTACAGCCGCAGCAGAGAGTCTGAGTTTGAAGAAAACACTAACATTTTATTTAGTGTTGTTTAATCAATCAATATTTACTAGTCTTGAATTTCCTCACTGGATTACAAAATGCTCGAATCTTATTGTACAGGGACATTATGCAGATGTAATCACCTGAAGATAAAAATATAGATTCATCGATATGTACCATTTTAAGGAAATAGACTGTTAGTGGTATTGACCGAAGCTCCGCAGCTGTAGCTAGGCGCTGCTAATGAAAACTCAAGTGCTCAATTTGTTGGTTTTTCTTTTTTATTAAGAATTGACCAAGCATATCTTCCTCTTCGCATTCTATTTCTTAATATAGTTCGCTATCTGTGTACTTTAAAAAAAATGTATTTGTATGTACGACAACTCCTCATACGTGTGAACCTACCTGGCAATAAACCCGTTTCTAATTCTGATCTTTTTGTCCTTGCCACGTCTACAGTAGCGCAGAATGGACAGAGGAAACATGATTGGGCCTCAAGTTTTTTGCAGCCAATATACATTCTCCTACAACTTGGGATAGGAGGGTGAGTGAACCAGTTATCCATTGGTTGGAATTTACCATTTTAGACGTACTAAATCCTGCACACTGCTCCTTCAAATTGACAATGTGAACATATGTCGCCATTTTGTAATTTCTGTTATATTCAGTTGAGAATGTTTCAAAGTCATCTTAAAAAATTCAACTTACTTTTTGTTTCTACTGTTTATAAGTATGATGTTTAAATATGAAATGCTGTATTCATTAGTTGTACTATAATTTTACAAATATTTTTATATTTTAAGTTTTCAGAGTAATTGTTTCCTACGGAACATTTTGGTATATTTGGCTCCATAGGAACACTTTGATGCACGTTCAGTACCAGTGTGTGAGGTTGTGGTTGCGATGCCGATATCCGGACGCGTACAGCGAGGACTACAACATGACAATGAGGTGACTGGGGATGTCTGTTCAAAACATTGCAAACGTGAATAAATCATTTCAAATATGTATTTGTCTCAGACTTTCATTTGTACATCGTTGTTAATGTGATGTTTAGTAGCTTTGATAGCTGTCCATACCTCCAGACAGCGTAAAAGTAAGACACAAGTTGTTTACTCACAGCCCGAATGCAGCATTGAGATCCGTGGCCAGCTGTGATCCTCTCCGATTAACTTGTGACAGGTCTTCTGTAGCTATTCTCCAGCGAGCAAGGTTTTTATTAAATACCGCCATCCCTCTCATCACAAAAAAACTCTACACTGTGCAGAAAAAAAACAACATAAAAGAAAATAACCTTGCTGGATAGCTTAGAACACTTGTCAAACTCAAGGCCCGGGGGCCAAATCGGGCCCTTGGTGGATTTCCTTTCGGCCCGCAGGATAATTTCTAGTGGTGCACGATAATTATCGGCCCGATAATTATCGGTCCGATATTAGGAATTATGACGTCATCCCGATAAACCCGATAAAAGTATTAATAGCCCCGATAACATACAATATATTTTTTGGAGAAAAAATACTGCGGTGTGGGTGGATTGGGATGAGGGGCGCTTGTTTTTCACTCGGCTCCTCCCGTTTTGCCAGTACTGTGGTATTAGTGGTTTAGGAAGAGGGGAGTTTTTCACAAATCCAGCGCTCCCTAACTCACGCCTGGCTGTGACGTAAATGGTGTGCGGCCGTGAAGCCAGGACAGTAAACAAACATCTCGTCGGTAGTATGGGACTATTTCAAAGTTTCAGAGTTAGATAGTTCGCTTGCGATTTGTATTAACAAATGCAGAAGTTCCACGAGGAGGGAAAAAGGCAACGAGCTATAATACTTCCAACCTGATTAGTCACCTGAAACATCGCCATCGCTACGATGGTGTGTTAAAAGCGTACAAAGACGCCTGCGCTGCTAAACTAGCGGCGAATCCAAAGTCAGCTGCAAAGGCACCGGGGCTTTTACCTATCCACGAGGCTTTTGAAAAAGGCAAGAACTTTATTTGGGAAAATAAATATGGTCACTTTGAAGAGTCAAAACTGTTCTTGGCTTTGTTTTGTTCATAGTAGTAATGCTCATGTAATTTGCTCACTACTAGTCTTTTTTTTACCACCAGGTGTGCAAAAACTACAGGTACATTTAATATATATATTATATTAGTATCGGTCTTGAGAAGCAGGAAGTTATCTGTATCGGTTTCAAAAAACCAATATCGTGCATCCCTAATAATTTCTAATTACTATTAGGTCTGGCCCGCCGGTATATTGCACGCACACCTTCACTCCATCCTGAGGGTTTCCTCAGCTCAGAGCCTGAGCCCAAACATTGATGACCTTGCACCCGAGATGAGATGCCAAGTATCTGAACAAGCATCACAGAGCAGCACACTGAGTTTACATGGATGCTTCCTTCTGCACTTTTTCTCTCACGACAACAGGGCATGTTTGGTTTTCTCTTTGAGGGAATAGTTTTTTTGAAGCTGTTGGCCTGTGGAAAAATGTAATCATAAGAAATGACTCTGGAAAAGCTGCAGATAGAGCCATAAGAAATTAGGTTTAATATGTGCAATAGTAAGTTTTGCAATAAACATTGAACCAGTCCGGCCCTCGACTAGTACCCATTTTTTAATGTTGGCCCACTGTGTATTTGAGTTTGACCCCCCTGGCTTAGAATGAAACAAACAAACTATCTTCCATGGCTGATAGCCGTTATTGATGTCACAGTAACGGCTAAACCACAGACAAGTCCAGCGGGGCACAAGTTGAATCCATATAATGAAGTTATTTTATATATATATATAGGGTTGGGAGGGTTACTTGATAAATGTAATCAGTTACTGAATACATGGCTCTGAAAGTAATCTGTATTCAGATTACTTTTAGGTTACTTTTAGATTACTTTCTTTTTCCATCACAGATGGGTATGTTTTGGTGAACAGGAGACACAAAAAGCAAAAGGAAATTGAACGTGTTTTTACTGTTTTAATGGCTTATCAAGAGCACAACTGAAACATAACATCTGAAACGATGTGGGATGTGAGGGACAGGGCTTAGAACGGGCGTGTCGCCTTCTGTCCTGTGGAGATTATTATCATCTGATATTTGGGAAGTGTGTTAAATTTGAAATGGCAGAAAGTCTTGTTGCAATTTCCAGAAATTGAAAGAGGCCCCTGGAGTTTCTCTGGTAATTATCAATAGTAGCAGTTAAGTGAATACTGTTCAAACAATACCTGTGTTTGTGTTTTGTATTGATTTCTCTGTTTTATCCTTTCATAAATGTGAGGACTGAAATTGCATGAACATTCCGGGTTTGGTTGGAGTAAACAGTTTTTATTACTCTGTGGGGGAGGTGTAGTTAGGCAGGACAGGGGGCTAGGTGGATGAGAGTACCTTCTGCTTAAGATATCCAGCATGGCAGGGAAGTCTACATATCTTGAATAATAGAAGTGCGTGTTTAATTACTTTGTATTCATAATAAGCAGTCTGTGTAACCAGAAGCTGGAAATATGAGAGTATTAATATGTATTATCTTTGTGAACAAGGGGATATTCTTTGGACAGCTCAAGCCTCTGGAATGTGCAGAAAAGTGTGTGTGTGAAAGTCTATGCAGGAAAGTGAGATAACGGACACCAGATGTATTTTGCTATGACTTCAGAGACACTTGTTTATTATCTGCCTGGCTCGCGCTGATTCGCTAAGAGAAGCCATCTTTTTTGCATCTCCCAATGAGAAACTGACCACAGCTCCTCCTGTTTTATTTTCTGCATGTAAGCTTGTTCTATCTTTTAGTTCGTTCTCTTTTGCTCCTGCCGTCAAGATGAAAGGTTCTCCCGGCATTTGGACCAGAGCAGGGGGTGGGTCCACTCCTTTGAAAGTGTAATGTATTCTTACCGTTTATCATTAAAACAGATTATTGTTTAACCCCTATCCTGGTTGTTTTGAGTTTTCCTTCTTTTAAAGCAAATTCATATAGGATCGGCGTGGAGCAGAGATATCTGCCACAACACTTGCCAGTGTTGGCAGGACATGAATTAAAATGTCGAACTCGGACTTCATTTTAAGGACATTTCGGTCAGGGGTTTCTAGCTATTTGTTCAAGCACCGGATTGGCAAAACAGGAGAGTGTGTGCACCAGTCTGTCTTGATCTATGAATTCATGTCTGTGACACTCACAGTATCTGCTGCCCACAGCTGTTTTATAGAAGGAAAACCTCCTTCACTTCATGAAATCTCATGAAGGAGGCAGCGGGAGGGTTAACTCAGCCTCTGAGAAGAGGAGCGTGCAGTGCCATGCATTTCACGCACCGCCTTCCCTGTGTTTACCTTCAGAATCATTAGAAAGGCTGTGAGTAAACAGCTTGTGTTTTACTTTTAGGCTGTCTGAAGGTATCGACAGCTATCAAAGCTACTAAACATAACATTAACAACGATGTACAAATGAAAGTCTGAGACAAATACATATTTGAAATGATTTATTCACGTTTGCAATGTTTTGAACAGACATCCCCAGTCAACTCATTGTCATGTTGTAGTCCTCGCTGTACGCGTCCAGATATCGGCATCGCAACCACAACCTCACACACTGGTACTGAACGTGCATCAAAGTGTTCCTATGGAGCCAAATATACCAAAAGATAAATGTAAACAACAGAAGAAGCGATCGAAATGTGTATTTTCTGGTTATTCGACAATGGCTCCTCAAAGTACACGCCCCATTCCTACCGTTATAGAACGTCACAAGTTCCCCGGTGTAACCAGTTAAACGGCAACACCGTCACTGGCCCAAAACGATACAAGCTTCACAAAAAGCTTCGGGGATTACTCGACACATGCTCCGAAGCCTCGCCGCAATACGTAACATCACTACAGATTCCAGCAGGATCTCGATCCGGGCCCGACATGCCTGAGATCGCATCGACTTCCTCAAGATGCAGCTCACCTGCAGCAGAGGCAGATCTCCTCCTTTCCCAACTGCAGCAGCAGGGCATTACTCCAGCTCCAGGCCTATCTCTTCACAAGCTCCGCAGGCTCGCGGATCAAGCTAAGGTAGCGTTCCCCAGCTCAAGTCAGCGGCTCCAGCCGGCTATCCCGCAGACCCGGACGCGGGAGGAAAAAGGACAAGGAAGTCGTGCCCCACGGAAGCTCCTCTGGCTTAATGGAAAACCTCCTCGGCTCGCTCCAACCCCGGCTAATAGCCTTCACGTTGAACGGGCTCGATCAACACCCTGCATCCCTGGCTTACTTCATGCAAACAATTGACACATACCTTCATTCTCTCGAGAGGGCATCACCGGCATCAGGGCCGCTCCTGACGCCGGTGATGCCCTCTCGGCTGAACAAAACGTGCATTTATCTAACAGGTTCGTTCCACAGACCTTATTTCGAGATATTTTCCAAAATCCTATGGAGAAATCCCATTGCTTTCTGTCGAGGGAACCAAGCCCCCAGGAAGTGCACCGAAGTCTGATTATTCGTGCTGGTCAAATGGCGGTACTACACTTCCTTTAGGTTGCTGGGCCCGGAAACACTTTTTCCCATTGACTTACATTGGGAAAGAGTGGTCTGTAACTCGTTGGATAATTTTTTTTAAACTAAATAAACAACCCAGTATGAACACTTGTATAGCCCTTATTAAAAACATTCGTTCCTCAAGTTGTAAAAATGTGCTAATAACGTTATTCTGAGAGTTATTTCCCTCGGCATTATGAACGTGCATCTAACCCACGGGACCGCGCCGCCCGGCACGTTCATGTTACGTGTTCAGCACTACATGAGTTTCTCTTTACCCATGGATTCACAATAACAACGGACCCATATCGCCTTACTGCCAGCCCACGGAACTGTAATAATGGATATATTGTTTGCTGTAATTCATCATTTGTAAAATATTATACTACATGGGCTGTATGATTAAATCTTGTACCGTAAATGTTGTATTAAATAAAGTTAATATTACCGACGTTAGATTAACGTCCCTGTAGCTTATTATTGCACTAAGAAGCTTATTGCACTGTGTATATATATATATACACAGTGCAATAATTATTTCATGCTAAATGAAGTTCTGTTGGATATCACTAGATCCTGTTACAGCGTAATATAAGTACATAACGATTGATGTGTACATTAGCATAATTACTAGCTAGCTGCTAACTGCCACCTCGTTAATATCAAACCCATCATAATAACAATCCATTACAATCCATTATCATGAATGCACGGTGCTGTTACGTGTACGCAAGTTGACGTGCTTGATGTGAACGAGCATTTTGGTTAAAGTTGCGCATGCGCTATGAGCGCACATACGGGTACTTCTCAGGCATGCCGGGTAATCTGTGACGTTTCACTCTCTCAAAAATTGGGCCATTTTATCATCATGCGCTAATGAGCAACTCTCATAGGAATGAATGAGGCCCCGCCTCCCACGCTGTATCCAGTTCTTATTATACATCCATGGAGGGAACAAGCCCCCAGGAAGTGCGCCGGAGTCTGATGAGAATATTCGTGCTGGTCAAACGGCGGTACTACACTTCCTTTAGGTTGCTGGACCCGGAAACACTTTGTCCCATTGACTTACATGGGGAAAGAGTGGTCTGTAACTCGTTGGATAATTTTTTTTAAACTAAATAAACTACCCAGTATGAACGTTTGTATAGCCCTTATTAAAAACATTCGTTCCTCAAGTTGTACAAATTTGCTAATAACGTTATTCTGAGAGTTATTTCCCTCGGCATTATGAATGCGCATCTAACCCACGGGACCGCGCCGCCCGGCACGTTCATGTTACGTGTTCAGTACTACATGAGTTTCTCTTTACCCATGGATGCACAATAACAATGGACCATATCGCCTTACTGCCAGCCCACGGAGCTGTAATAATGGATATATTGCACATGTTTGCTGTAATTCATCATTTGTAAAATATTATACTACATGGGCTGTATGATGTAAATGTTGTATTAAATAAAGTTAATATTACCGACGTAGATTAACGTTCCTGTATATTCTTATTGCACTTGCAATTGTTTTAGTTACTTGTGGGCTACTTAACATGAATAATCACAGTTACTATCCTTTTACTCCATCACATTTCAAAAAGAAATAGGCTATTGTTATTTTAACTCCACCACAGTAATCCATCATCAGCTATACTTTTTAGATAAAGTTTTAACTCACAATTGATCATAACAGGCTTCAATATATACATTTTTATATATTACCAAGTGGTTTCATGTACAACCCACACAAGTATCATGCTAAATGAAGCTCTGTTGCTTGGATATCACTAGATCCTGATGTCAGCGTAATATAAAAGTACATAACGATTGATGTGTAACTTAGCATAATTTACTAGCTAGCCGCTAGCTGCTAACTGCCGCCTCGTTAATATAAATCCAGTACCATGCTGTCATGAACGCGCGGTGCTGTTACGTGTACGCAAATTCACGTGCTTAATGTGAACGAGCCTTTTGGGCGGCGTGGTTAAAGTTGCGCATGCTTTATGAGTGCACATACGGGTACTTCTCAGGCATGCCGGGTAATCTGTGACGTTTCGCTCTCTCAAAAGTTGGGCCATTTTGTCATCATGCGCCATTGAGCAACTCTCATAGGAATGAATGAGGCCCCGCCTCCCACGCTGTATCCAGTTCTTATTATACATCCATGGGAGGGAACCCATGCGCAGCTTACTTCCGGGTTTTAGGACGCGTCACTGCACCTCTTTATAAACATGCATAAACCTCACAGCGGGCGGAACTTGTCATAAAGTCCGCAAAAATAAAGCCCACCCATTTAAAGGGAAGATATGATTGGTCAATTGTACTGTCATGTGACATTACTCTCTCGTTGAGTTACTATAGCGGGCCCTCTGTGAATGTAGAGAGGGACCAACAAGCTCTCCAGTCTTCACATAACTCGCAGAGAAGACATTTAACCCTTCACATTCCAACAGAAACTGAACAGGCAGATTCGAAGGATTTAATTTCTTTGGAAATGTTATTTTAAATACAATTAAATTAAGTTATTTTGGTAAAACTAATGAAAAAGGTTTTGTTTTTTTATGTTTTCAAATATTATTTTTTAGAATATCTTAGAGGGCCTTGACGGCTCGCCACTGGTCCTAGGTAATGTAAAGATAGATCTCACTTCTCCCACATACGCAAAAAATAAAAATATATATAATGCTATCAATGCTATCAAAGAGGCAGCATCGTCTTCCAGTTTCTAGAGAAGACGTAAATCAAGGCCACTTCATCAGTCCCTCTGTAATAGTATGGACAGTTAATTGTCTACTACATCAACAGATGAAGCGGACTACTGCTCACTCGGCGTGTCCATCTTTATTTCACTTGCATGAACCTGCAACATCAACACTAGGTCATCTACGTCAAAGATCTCTATTCGCACAAAGATGGTACATCCCCCTTCTTTTCTTTGGGGTTTAAAGTATCGCTGCCATATCAAACTACAACCATATGCATTCAAAAAATAAATTCAAGTCTTAAGGCACAATATCAACCACTTGTGCATAAGTACTGTATCACTGAGGAATCATTAAGCTGGTAAATCAACATTTTGTTAAATACTTCTGCAGTATAACTTTACCATTCTAAACGGAAGAGCTCACCTGCTTGCCTTATTCATCGTGTATGAACCGAAGCCGTTCGCTATGGCCCCGGAAGTCTGCGGAGAGTCACCCCCCTTTTTCCTTGACTACGGTCTGGGAGCTGACATGACAAAGGTACAATGTTCCACTTTTCCACGCAAGGATGATAATGCAATCATATATTAGCGTGCATGCCAAGGCTGGCTCCAAAGCAGATATTAACGACGCCCTAAGTTCCCACTCATCCGTCCCAGTGGAACTCCTTCAGCCTCAGGTGGGGGTCAAAGCGTAAAGAAAAAACTACGCGTGCACTGGATACATACATGGTTCTCCCCAGTTCAAATCACCCACTGCTCAGGGAGATCCTCTCATGCGTTGCCCCTTTACGCCATCTAGTGTTCAAATACAACATTACATAACATTGTAACACCGCTCAACCGGAAAGAAGAGCAAAAGAAGAAAGAAGAAGAGACTCCTTTAGGAGCACGGCGTTCCTCAATCAAAGAGGAACTATAAGCCCAGTCACACACCCGGAGTCCTAGGCATCACACTGAGCTTCATAGTAATGAACCGTTCTCCTAACCGACAACTGCTGTGCTTCCACAATAATGCCAAGTCACATTACAGCAAAACATCATCAACGGCAGCTATTCTCCCTCACCGGCATCTGTATTTCGCCATGCGGATAATCACTGGCATCATCGCGCCATCATCTCCCGTCTCCCGGACGTGGCATCCGCCGTCCTTACAATGACCGTGCATTTCCCCGACTCTTAAGGATGTGATGTGGATGTGAGCGAGTCACAGTCCCGGGCCCAATCACTTACAGTAGCGACTCTTCCCTGCAGATCATCCGCCATAGCGGCACGCTCAGATTTCCACTATTGCCTTACACAATCATACTCGTTTGGATCTAGCACTAGCTCTCCGTCCATCATTCTCATTTCAGATGACATCGAAAAAACAGTCCTAATCACTAAGCAAGTAATTAAAGCATATCAGCATATATATGACTCATCATGGCCGTAACTAAACTCTAATTAAGCTAAACCTAGATCACGGGTCATGTTTCAGTATTTACCTAAGTGCAATGTCATTTCGCTTTGTACGTAGCTTTGCTCGCGTTACTCGCTTCAAAAGTAGAGCAATGTTCTACTTTTGAAGCTTCGACGGAAGCGTCAGCCAATCGAATCATATGCCAGTACAAGCTCTAGCCAATCAAACCGCTGCTTGTATGTCCGTGGCGGGAGATTCATGTGATTGGTTGCTGGTCGAGCATCAGACAGGCCCGCCGGCAAGCTTCAACGTACACGTGTATAGGGGCCGTAAGGCTTGTGTTGAGCCAGGATATGATCATCCATGCATTATCGTACGCACAGCATTCTCATGATAAAACCCCTGTGCATTTCATGAACGTTTTAAGCCCGATATGATATTGATAAGACACAATTGTTTGATGTTCTCATAAACAAGTCATGTTTATCTTGGAACTTGGTTTAATAACCTTGATAGTGACGGAGCATATTACATACACATGGCAGTTATCAGAACCATAACTAGACTACCCCCTGGGTACGGGTTCAACCCCTGTCGGTCCCTACATTCAGGTACGGTGTCTGTAGAAGGACAACAGAGACCAAATGTGAATACTCTACATCCCCTTTCTTTAGCTCTTCCTACAGTATTAAACAAAACTGTTATACTGGGCATGCACGTATGTATGACAGAACATACAAAGTGCTGCAAATGTACACATTATAAAACTATGTGTGCATTTAGTAACCGATAAACACAAAAGCTATCTCAAAGAATAAGTGTAGCAATTCCCTCAGTAATTACTACAGTAACAAAGTCAGTTACTAAAATAGAATACATTTGCACTGTGAAACAAAACTTGAAGTCTCAATATAGCATAACTGTGTGAACTAACAGTTTAGAGTCATTGTTTGATAACTACTCATTTGAGATATGTTTATCCCACTCCTGAAATTGTTGGTCAGATAGTTCTAGTGGAAGGGACTGGAAGAGATACAGCAGTCTCGGCAAAATAACCATTTTGACCGATTCAATGTGCAAACTAAAACTGAGAACAGGAACAAGGTCCCATCTCCTTATGTCTTCCCTAATCCTTTGGTTCAAAGGTAGGTAGTTAAGTGAAAACAGTTTTGTCAAATCTATTAGAATATTTACTCCCAAGCACTTCATGGATTCAGCATCCCTACTGAATGTATAGTTCTTCTTCATATTTACTGAGGGGCAGTACTTCAAACTTAGAATTTGTGTTTTCAAAACATTCAGTTTAAGGATCCATATTGTTCTAAAATTGAACATAACTGTACCAGAGATTGTTCTGGGCTGGATAGATACACCAATATGTCATCAGCAAATAAGGAGATCTTTTGTTCCACCCCCTTCATTACTATTCCCTTGATACTGTTATTCTGAATAATCCACTGGCTCAGAGGTTCGATAAAGTTCGCAAACAAGAGAGGGCTAATTGGGCAGCCCTGTCTCGTTCCAATGGAAAGGAATTTGAAACGGCTCCATTCATTTTGATTCTCGCCCTGTGTCTATCATATAGAGCCTGTATAGTTTTTATAAAGGTACTGTGAAATCCAAATGTATTTAAAACTCTAAACAGGAAAGTCCAATTTACACAATCAAATGCTTTTTTCTGCATCTAGCACAACTAATAATGCTTCCAAATGACTTTCAGTTACATGGTTAAGTATATGTAGTGTCCTTCTGATATTGTCCTGGGTTTGTCTTTCTCTTACAAATCCTGTCTGATCAAGGCTAATCATTTGTGGTAATAATCCCTCCATTCGTTTGGCTAGTATATGGGTAAAGATGTTATAATCCTGGTTCAACACGCTAATTGTTCAAAAATACTGCATTCAGTTTTATCCTTTCCCTCTTTTGGAATAAGTGAAATGACTGCCTCCTTCCAGGAGGGGGGTATAATGTTCTCCTTAAGAACCCAGTTAAAGGTAGACCGGTAGGTACCAATGAATCTTCCATCACCTTGTACCATTCCGAAGGAAACCCATCTGGGCCTGGGGCCTTATTTGATTCAAGATGTGCTACAGCTGAGCTAATTTCTTTCTGTTATTTCAACTACCGTCTGACTTCCCTGCTCACCAGTCAGTTTAGGCAGATGTATCCCCTTCAAGAAATCCTCCATTTTCTCCCCATCAATTTGAGGTTGGGAGTTGTAGCTTTCGATAATATCCTTCAAAACAATTTTGTATTTATTTTAGTTTATACTGTATGGAATTAGTAATAGGATTTTTTATTTTATTAATTGAATTCTCTGCTTGTTGTTTTTTCAGCCTATAGGCTAATCATTTACTGGCTTTTCCTCCTCCTTCATAGTATTTCTGTTTTGTGAAAATTAACTTTTTGTACATCTTTATTTCATTCTTTGTCTTTTTGAGCAGTCCTCTTATTATCTGATCATTTGAGTATTTATTATTTTGTTCCAATTGTTTTAATTCTCCTTGTAACTTGTCTAACTGTTTTTGCTTGGCTCTTTTTAAGTGAGCACTGTATCCAATTATCTTCCCTCGAAGCACAGCTTTACATGCATCCCATAGTACTGGAGGGGAAACTTCACCATTATCATTTTGTTCCAAGTACTCAGTGATATCCTTCTTAATTTGGTCCCTCATATTATTAAGTAAATATGTATTTAACGTGTTTCTTTGATCCTGCTCCAGATTTCAATCTTTGAATGAGCCAAATGTGGATTAGAGAAAAAAGTATAGTCCCTCTTTGAAGGATTTATTTCTCTCCAGACATCTACCAAACCAATATCTTCCATTGCCAAATTGGTTTTCTTGTTTATCAGCTTGGGCTGCCGAATATGCACATTTGAAGAGTCCAGTTTAGGATTCAATCTTATGTTTAGTTCCCCCCCACAGATTAGGACCCCCTGAGTTTATGCTATAATTAAATTAAATGTTTAAAAATCCGAATTAGGAGGAGCATAAATATTTAGTAGAGAAATCAATGAACCACCTAGATTTCCTCTCACTAATATACAGGACTGTCTCAGAAAATTAGAATATTGTGATAAAGTTCTTTATTTTCTGTAATGCAATTAAAAAAACAAAAATGTCATACATTCTGGATTCATTACAAATCAACTGAAATATTGCAAGCCTTTTATTATTTTAATATTGCTGATTATGGCATACAGCTTAAGAAAACTCAAATATCCTATCTCTAAATATTAGAATATCATGAAAAAGTATACTAGTAGGGTGTTCAACGAATCACTTGAATCGTCTAATTAACTCGAAACACCTGCAAGGGTTTCCTGAGCCTTGAAAAACACTCAGCTTGGTTCAGTAAACTAAATCACAAGTATGGGGAAGACTGCTGATCTGACTGCTGTCCAGAGGACCGTCATTGACACCCTCCATCAGGAGGGTAAGACACAAAAATAAATTTCTCAAAGAGCAAGCTGTTCACAGAGTGCAGTTTCAAAGCACATCCACAAAAAGTCTGTTGGAAGGGGGAAATGTGGCAGGAAACGCTGCACAACCAAGAGAGATGACCGCAGCCTTAACAGCATTGTGAAGAAGAGTCGCTTCCAGAATTTGGGGGAGCTTCAAAGACAGTGGACTGAAGCTGGAGTCCAGGTATCAAAAGTCACTGTTCACAGACGTGTCCGGGAAATGGGCTACAATAGCCGTATTCCCATGGTCAAGCCACTTCTGAACTCAAGACAACGGAAGAGGCGTCTGACTTGGGCTAAGGAAAAGAAGCACTGGACAGTTGCACAGTGGTCCAAAGTCCTCTTTTCAGACGAAAGCAAGTTTTGTATTTCATTTGGAAGTCAAGGCGCCAGAGTCTGGAGAAAGGCTGGAGAGGAGCAAAATCCAAGTTGCTTGAAATCCAGTGTGAAGTTCCCACAGTCAGCGATGGTTTGGGGAGCCATGTCAGCTGCTGGTGTTGGTCCACTGTGTTTCATCAAGCCCAGAGTAAATGCAGCTGTGTACCAAGAGATTTTAGAGCACTACATGCTTCCGTCTGCTGAAAAGCTCTATGGAGATGAGGAATTCATTTTCCAGCATGATCTGGCACCTGCCCACAGTGCCAAAACCACCAGTAACTGGTGTACTGACCATGGCATTACTGTCCTCGATTGGCCTGCAAATTCCCCTGACCTGAACCCCATAGAGAATATGTGGGGTATTGTGAAGAAGAAGCTGAAAGACACCAGACCCAACAATGCTAATGAGCTAAAGGCCGCTATTGAAGCATCCTGGGCATCCATAACACCTCAGCAATGCCTCAGGCTGATTGCCTCCATGCCACGCCGCATTGATGCAGTAATCCGTGCAAAAGGATTCCCAACCAAGTACTGAGTGCATTAATGGACATTTTCAAATGTTTGATTGTGTTTTGCTGTTATAAATCTTTTTTTTTTACTTGGTCTGAGGAACTATTCTAATTTTTTGAAATAGGATTTTTGAGTTTTCTTAAGCTGTATGCCATCATCAGCAATATTAAAATAATAAAAGGCTTGCAATATTTCAGTTGATTTGTAATGAATCCAGAATGTATGACATTTTTGTTTTTTTAATTGCATTACAGAAAATAAAGAACTTTATCACAATATTCTAATTTTCTGACACAGTCCTGTATGTACTTCTTTTCAAACGTGGGTCCAAAACTAATATTGTTGGAAATTAATATTGCCACCCCCCTCCTGTGGCCAGCAACATATGATGATGAGTACTGATGTTTAAAGTCTAGTCTTCTTAATTTAGCATGCTCTGTATCCGATTGATGCGTTTCCTGCAAGAAGGCCAACCCAACTTTATCTCTTTTTAGTTTGGTTAATACCTTACTTCTCTTGATAGAATTTACAAGACCATTCACATTGTATGTGGCTATTTTAACAGCTTGCATTCAGAGTCTGATAAGGACAATATCAGTGAAAAGTACCAACCCAAGTGTGGCAGCGGGGTCAGTGTATGTTTTGGTCATTGGATTTTCTTTTCACAAATGGATATTCAAAAAGAAAAAACGACTGGATATTTAATTTTCGTTTTAAAATTGAAAAAATGTAATTGAAATACAAGGCGTTTTTCTTTAAAAAGGGATTTACTAAACTTAAAAAATGCGATGATTTTAATTTTCTACTTCTCAAAACAAAAAATAAAATCACTAGAAAACAGAAAAACTAAAACATTTTCATATTCTGCTACCAGAAGTTGCCTTACAAAATAAGAGCGCAGATGAGGACGGTCAATCCGTGTACTGTGGCGCGCTTGCACTGTAGGTGTGCCGGATTTGCGCTTCGGATGAAGAACCCTCCGCAAAATGAGGCCCCCTCCGCGAGGTGAGGCACCCTCCACAAAATGAGGCACCCTCTGCAAAATGAGTCCCCCTCCGCGAGGTGAGGCCCCACGCAGTCTGCGTGATCGGCCTGTAGGGAGGGGCAGCCTGATACAAATATGTTTTACCACAAGTTTTTAATAAAACTGACTCTGTTGGACTCAGTATTAGTTTAACTGCTACCAGAAATGAAATGAAGTACTTTTACTGTGTACTTTGTGAGTAATCCTCTGTCAAAGTCCCCTCCATAGTACATTTCTGCTATCTTTGATGAGTGATAAAAAGACAATTTTACCATTAGTTCTTAATGAAATTGATACTGTTTGACTTTGTATTAGTTAGCCTACTACTTACAATACATTGAAGTACTTTTACTGTGTATTTTATGAGAAATACTCTGTCAAAGTCCCCTGCTGATAACAAAATCAAGCCACTTCTGCTAAGTTTGATGAGGGAATTATTTTTTGTTGCCATTAGTTCTTCGTGAGATTGATCCTGTTGGACTCAGTACTACTGACACTACCCCCACAAGTATATGGAGTACTTACTGTGTACTTTTCCAGTAATCCTCTGTCAATGTCCCCTCCTGAGAACAAGAATGCATGTTTCTCTGCTATTTTGAATCAGTGTTAAAACACATTTCTTCCTGAGACTGATATTGTTGAACAGAGTATCTTAACCCTCCTGTTATATTCGTTTTTTGTAACAGCAATAATATTCGTGGGTCAATTTGATCCAGTGCATGTTTAATTATCCAAAAATGGTCAGAAGCCCCAAAATCCAGATTTTTTTTTGTACATAGTTTGTACCTTTTATTACTATCAATGAAATCAATATTTAGTGCAATTGTGTTATTCACCCCTCACAGATCATGATTACATTAGAATAAGTCACTCGTTTTTCTCAAAACATATAGATTAAAACACATTTTTCTATTTTTTTTTTTACATTGGAAAAACCTTGATATAAAATACATTAGTTTTGCATAACATAACATGTTTTAAATTAATTTTAAAATGTTCCAACTTGTTTTACAATTGGTTGATGTTGATAAATAGAGACGAGACACCTCTTCTGTTCAGGGTCAAATTGACCCGTTCACTTAGAATCAAGCCAAATGAGTCATAAGGATTTGTATTGAAAGTATTTTATTGTAACATCAATTAAGAGTGTGGTGTGGTGTGTGTGTGTGTGTGTGTGTGTGTGTGTTGTGTGTGTGTGTGTGTGTGTGTGTGTGTGTGTGTGTGTGTGTGTGTGTGTGTGTGTGTGTGTGTGTGTGTGTAGGGTTGTGGTGTCTGTGAACACAAACTTGGAGGATTGAGGGACCCTGTTCTTGATCACCAGCATTTCGGCAAGGAGTTCCGTTCTGTTCTTTCGTACAGTTCCAACCATTGTTAGCTTTCTCTTCAGGAGCTCCTGACCCAGGTTGTAGGACGTGAAGAAATTGTCACAAGTTATGTTGTGACCCCTGAGACCCCATGTCGAGCACAACCCTCATGCCCTGATTCCTCTCTGGGCTCCTCCAACTGGCTTTCCAGTGTAAACCTGCAGGCTTAGTGCATAGCTGGAGTTTTTGCATCACATGCTGCCCATATTTTCAAGCCATATTTTGCCGGTTTCGAAGGCATGTATTGCTTGAACGGGCAACATCCTCTGAATGCCACCAGCCTTTCATCCACTGTGACATTAGGTCCTGGGTTGTAGAGAAGTGGAAGCCGCTCTAACCACTTGTCCCACACTGTCCTTATAGCTGCCAGCTTGTCTCTCTCACGTCTGCCAGCTCTTGTGTCACGATTATCAAATCGGATCACTCTTGAGAAAATGTGGAAAGTCCCCAGAGACATTGTGGCTCGAAATATATTCCTGCCTGTGTCTGCGTCCCACAGGCTGGCTGTCGATTCATCCTTGGATTTGTAGACCCCAGCCAGGATGAGGAGACCCAAATACACATGTAAATGCATTTCGTCCAGCTCCTTCCACTCTTCCCCATACACGTCTCCCTTCCAGATTGGTCATATCCAGAACGATCTTCAGCACTGTGTTCGAAATTACCAGCTCAAAAGCAGACTTGATGTCTGTGACACGAGAGACTGCCATCCTGGTGGGCCCTGGCACTGTCTTTATTATGTTTGCTGCCGATAGTGTTGCCTGGCGTCCATTAGGGGATGAGGACCACTGAATTTCACCATTTTTGGACATGAATGTCTCATCTGGGCAAATATCAGTTTCCTCATCTGATTGATCATAATCAGAATCTTCATCGTTTACCTCAAGGTAGTCTTCATCCTCGGAAACGTTCTCCTCTATCTCGCTGTCGTGATCCTCCTCAAGGATGTATTCCATATAGCCCAGGGCTGTCCTCTCTTCACTTGCGTTGCTCATTTTGTCTGATAGTATTGTGAGTATACTGTACGTTAAGTGCAGAGTATAATGTATCCCAGTGTGGGAGGAGCTTACCCATTACACATTTGAGACTTGAACCCTCTGACCCCCACTTTCACTAACAAGTGCGGTGTGTATTTGTGTGTGTATTTGTGTGTTTGTGTGAGAGTAAAAAATAACAATGTATCACTTTTGAACCCTCTGACCCCTTCTAGCCTCCACTTTCACTGGTGTGTGTGTGTGTGTGTGCGCGCGTGTGTGTGTGTGTGTGTGTGTGTGTGTGTGTGTGTGTGTGTGTGTGTGTGTGTGTGTGTGTGTGTGTGTGTGTGTGTGTGTGTGTGTGTGTGTGTGTTTCTGACCCCGTTTAGCATCTACTTTCACTGCCGGGTCAGATTGACCCGAATACCATCTCTGTGATATAGACATGTAGGGGGGGGTTCCAAATGCATGACATGAACCATTTTCATTTTACTTGTTTATTACACTAATTAAGGTAAGTAGAAGTTTCATACAAAAAAATACTTGAAAGTATTTTTCGTAGATTTTCAAACTTTCAAACGGGTCAATTTGACCCTGAATGTAACAGGAGGGGAGGATGGTAGACATGATATCAGCAATACTTCCAATCAGTACTCCAGCAGCAGCATTTATACACCTTGGAAAGTCTTTGTCACATGGTTGGCCTCTTATGAAGCTGCTGTCTTTTACTATATGATTATTTCTCAGCCGCTAGTTCGTTACTCGCAGATTCTTCAGTCTCATCAGCCTCATCCTTCAATTAGTCCCAGTCAACTCATCCAGCACACTCCATGTGTCTGACTCCATATGATATTGTCCTGATGCTGTATACAAGGGTGATGCCCCATGATCACAAAATGACCCCTCTAGAGCAGGGGTGTCAAACTCAATACACAGTGGGCCAAAATAAAAAAAATGGGTACTAGTCGAGGGCCGGACTGGTTCAATGTTTATTGCAAAACGTATTGAAATGAACTTATTGCACATATTAAACCTGGAACTAACAAAGCTTAAATTATTGCCTATAAAAACAACATTAAACATTAATGAGTCAGTTGCATTCGTTTCTTATGGCTCTATATTTCTTATGATTCAATTTTTCCACAGGCCAACAACAGCTTCAAAAACACAATTTTCCTCAAAGAGAAAACCAAACATGCCCTGTTGTCTCAAGAGAAAAAGTGCAGAAGGAAACATCCATGTAAACTCAGTGTGCTGATGTGATGCTAGCTCAAGCCAGATACTTGGCATCTCATCTTGGGTGCAAGTTCATCAATGTTTGGGGTCAGGCTCTGAGCTGAGGAGATCCTCAGGATGGAGTGAAGGTGCAATATACCGGCGGGCCAGGTCTAATAGTAATTACAAATGATGCTGCGGGCCGAAATTAAATCCACCAAGGGCCTGATTTGGCCCCCGGGCCTTTAGTTTGACACATGTGCTCCAGAGTGCCAAGGACCTCATGTCTGTCATTAATGTTAGATCACCCATTATAACAGTTTTCTTTACTTTTTCTCTTCTCTTAACTGAATAGCCCTGTCTTTAAGTATAATACAATGTAAAGTCCTTTTCCTGCATCATTTTAAGGCTTCAAAAACAGGCATTTTGACTGTATGTGTTTGGAGAAATGACACAATCAATGGCCCAGAATTGTACTTTATAAACTATGAATCTTGTGGTGCTTGAAGAAATACGGCCATCACGTCGCTCACCAAACCGGAAGTGCCGAAATATCTTCTAAGAAGATTTCTGTAATATAAGCGATGATTCTCAGCTTTAGAAACATGAAACCTATTTTGATTGTTCAAAATCTTGACACTTGAGCTCAGCAGCAGAATAAACTTAATCAGGTAGCACCCACATTAAAATAAGTAATGCAAAAGTGACAAACAGACAGAACACACACATAATTCATGTCTGTGCATTAAATAACCATTTGCAGCAAAGACATCACTATGGGAACAGTTCCCTGCCAAACGATGCCATAAAGGTAACGGCAGCCACTCCAGCGTAACGCGGTGGAAAGAGGTTTTTTTTGGATTCTTGTAAATCCTCTATTTTTGCTAAAAACTTAATAAAACTGGTTTGTACTTTGTACATTTTTACCCATTTCCTGGTCTCTCTGGTGGTCTCTGGAGGTATCTGCTTGGTCTTAGAGTAAGGTAAGAACACCCTTCCTTGGAAAAGGCTGACAGTAGTTGATCATTTGAACTTGAAATTGTTTAACACTAGAACTGCCAACGGGTACATTTGACCCGCAGCTGTTTTTTGATTGTATGTAACTTTTTTTCAATTAAATATTAAAGTCTCCCAGTCCTTGACTTTTCCTGAAAGTGTGTTATGTAGCACTCTCAGTCGTTAAATATTGTCAATATGAAGTCAGATTGAAAAAATCGCCAAAATTGCCATCTATACCTAAACCCGACAGCGGGTAATATTTACCTCATAGAAAATGCAGCGTAAACATGACGTGTTGCTACAGCAACGCCTTTTGTCTACTGCGGTTCCTTATAGATAGAGAGAGAGAGAGAGAGAGAGAGAGAGAGAGAGAGAGAGAGAGAGAGAGAGAGAGAGAGAGAGAGAGAGAGATAGAGAGAGAGAGAGAGAGAGAGAGAGATGAGAGAGAGAGAGAGAGAGAGAGAGAGAGAGAGAGAGTTGGAAAATCTTGGAGAATACAAGATCTTGGATGACACGTTGAGGACGTAATTCATGTGTGCAGGTTACGTACCAGTTGAATGAAGATGGACACTCGGAATGAGAGAAGTAGTCCGCGTCGTCTGTTTATGTAGACAATTATATGTCCATAGAACAGAACATTACAGATAGATCGATAGATAGTTATAGATAGATAGAGAGATTTGTACCTAAACAAAACACAAGTCTGACACCAAGCGTTTAAATCAGCACTGGTAGCGATATTTTATACTTCATGCTATCTGCACAAACTATATCATATGAAAAGCTGAGAGTCCACAGATTCTATTGGTATAAGTTTCATCCTTGTGCGATCAAAACTCACTGTTCTGTATGATAAATAAAATAACATTGTACTTTGAAAATCAATAGCGGGTCAATTTTACCCGTTGGCGGTTTTAGGTATACAGCGACCTCTGGCGGTTCTAGTGTTAAGGGAAATAGAAACCCTGCTAAGGTTAAACTGTAGTTTCATATTGGTCAATGTGGTTGATGTGGTTTTGATTGATATTGAAATATGACATATGCTCTGCTGATGTTGTGATATCACTGCTGTGATATTAGTGTTTGGCTATGTTTGATATTGTTAGGGAATAATTCTTCCTTACTCCTAATATATTTAACCTTTTCTGTGTGTTGACGTTTACGACCAACCCTGAGTCTGTTATCTGTCTTAAGGAATGGGAGGGTTCAGCTATTGTTGATATTATCGGTCACAGACGGTTTTATGACTGTGAGAACGCTGGCTTCTCAGCACCACAGACAGGTGATTCAGTGTCTCCAGATGTTGGGGCTATCTCCAGTGTTCCCAGAATGTTTACGTCAGCCCCCCAATATGTGGATTAACTCTCTGAAAGCATGTTAAAAGATCTATCGAGAGAGAGGCTGGTCAAATTTGACATGGCAACCCACCGGGCAGTCAGAACCTCTGGCTGCTGTGACTTGTGATGTGAATTCTCCGGCTGATACTTGTAATAAACATCAGTGTTTGACATCAAAGCTCCAACTCTCCTCGTGTCTCTCTGAGTCCTGACTCTCCATTGCTGCAGAAGTTTCCCTTACAGATATTACATTTGCATTGATTTAATTGGTATAACTGGGGATCAAGAGAGGGGGTTAGGGATTGTGGGTCCTGAAGCTGCCCTAATTACCAGGGAGTCTCCCAACGACACAGGGTTTCTCCTCCAGGGAAGTTTACTGCTCTCATAGAGTACTGTAAAACACCACTGTACACACATACAGACCCAGACAGCGAGCAGCTGGTGAGCATATAGGGTGCTGAGCAGTGGTGGGAAGTAACTAAGTACATTTAATCAAACATTATATTCTCCACTACATTTCAGAGGCCAATATTGTACTTTTACTCCACTACACTTATTTAACACTCATTCAGTTTACAGTTTGTATATGTAATAACACCTGATATGCTGATATGGTGAAATGCAATACTGTACTCCAAACAGTATTTCAAGTATCTGAATTTGGCCAACGACAACACTAAATTGCTCTTTAATTTATAAAAATTGGAAGAAATTACAACTATAATAATCAATTTTGCATAACGAGTACTTTAACGTTTGATAATTAAATAATTCTTCTGAACTTTATATAGTTCTGAAATGGGCCACTGCGCAGAACGATTACTTGTACTTTTTGTACCTAAAGTACATTTAGATTTGAATACTGTTGTACTATTACTTAAGTGACATTTTTAAATCAGGTTTTTACTTTTAGTAGAGTATTTTAAGACCATAGTATTGCGCACAGATCTCTGTATCTTTCCTACGACTCTGCTCATGAAATTGAAGAAAAAGTTGTTACCATAGGCTGAGTCAGCCGCAGACTCCTGGTTCCGTACAGTTGCCAACACATTAACTGCACAGACAAAAACAACACAGCAGTCAAATGATGCAGCAAAAAGTACATGTATGTCTATCAAATTGTTCCAATCTTATTTACTGTCAGGTTTATATCCTGACTTTACAGTGTGAAACTCTCATATTACAACTGCTATTGTCAGTCCTGTGGCTGTAGAATGAGTTTCTCACCATGACAGCTGTCCTGATGAAACAAGTGGTCACCTTCAATATCCTGTTCAAACCCGGCCCTGCACAGAGATACACAGAGAAAGAGAAAGGAGAAAGAAAGAGAGGAATTAATAAAAACATGAGGCCTAATTTCAGAACATTTCCAAATTCTGAAGTGCTTTCTTTTCACATTTTAGGATAGAGTTTAGATTTTGTTTGGTATTATAGAAACATCTTTGAAATAATGTCTAAATGTGACTACAAAATGTGCTCTTAAATTCCAGAAGACAAGAAATTCTACACTAAAACTCATCTCAGTTGTAGACAATGGGACTGATTTACTAGCATGTATATTAATACAGTAGTAACCGGCATAACTGTTTCCCACATGTAAGCTGTATGCAAACTTTAACGATGAAGATAACTAAAGCAGTGACACATTAATCATCTCAAAGCATTTTATTACGATTGATATCAGTGCAGCAGGCCTAACATCTTTCTTACTTTTTTAAGGACAGTATTATTATAGATATTTTTCCAGAGGGGATGATGTGTGTTGGGGAATAATTTGCTTAGGTATTTAACCTTTGACACAGTTAATAATTTTCTCCTTTCCAATGGCATAGGTCTACAGCCTCGGAATTTCTGCTATGTCTCTTAAGGAGAGGCAGCTTGGGATCATTGTTGATTCCAGTTTATGAGCACAAGCTGCCATGAGGTCGTATATTGTTCAGAGACACCTAGAGGCCCTTCTTTTCTGGAACGTAGGTTCCCTGGCGCACATTATTTTCTATGGATGACAGCTCTAGTTATATTCAGGGTCCATTTTGTCTCGCTGATGAAGAATGTTGATTATTACACTCTGAACTAGTTAAAACCTTGAACTGCAGAAGAGATCTTCAGAATTAGTTTGGCAGCAGCTGTCACCTCGTGGCACAGCACATGTCTTGTCAAATTCTCCGGCCGTAACTTCTTAATAAACCTTCAGTGTTTGCAATCAATTTCCAGCTCTCCCTGTGTCTAACATCTAACCCTATTGCTCCAGAAGTCTCCATCACAGTGTGCAGGTCCACAGATTTTTTGAAGGGGGCACCATGCTGATATCGGTTCCTCTGCAAGGGTTTTGAGGAGAAAGGCAGATATTCCATCTGGCCCTGGGGCCTTCTTCGATTAGATATGCTTAAAAAGTGATTGGACCTTAGGTGGGTCAGTCAACAGCTTTGCAACAGCTTTGCTCTCCTGCCTCTCGGCACGCGGAGAGCGGCCCTTTTTCCCTCTTATGAGAGGGATGTTTCCTTTTTTTCCTCTGACACACTTTGTTCGGAGTGTCTTTTCAGAGTGAGTGATGTCAGGGATCCAGCTGTGCGCTCTCCTGCCTGTCTGACACGCAGAGAGCTGCTGTTCCCCCTCTTTTTGTCGCTGGACAATGTGTGACCTTCGTCTCTACTTTTTCACAGCGGCAGGTTTGTATTGTTCCCAGCCTTCGTCCCCTCATGGAGAATATTCATGTTATGCTATATTCCAGGGACGGTGATGCGCCTTTCGCATGGCGCAATAGGCATGGGTTATTATCTGAGCAGGTGTGTCTGTGCTTCTAGTGCCGGGCGGACCCAGTGGGCGCAGACTACATCTTGCTTCACCCTTAACCCAATAGCGATAGCCTTAGAGGGCGAAACCATATACGAAATAGAACTGAGGTTACCTACTGTAACTCCAGCTTCTATGAGTATTGGCGTAGCCCTCTAAGTGCTGGGCCCCACTGGCTCCACAAATAGCTGAAGAAAAGCTGTTTGTGTGGGAGCAAATTGTCGGGCCTCCTTCCTATTTATACCGGAAGTGAGTCTGAAGGTGGGGCCCACCTTGCAGGTGGGCGTGGACTACAAGTGTTTTCAGTGCTGCACGGGTGCGCAGGGGATTACCCAATAGCGATAGCCTTACTGCCCGTCCACACGGCGTCGTGCGTTGAGCTTCAACGCTTCTGCCCATTCACTTTGAATGGGGTGATGTCACGCTTTGCCGAACTGCATTGTGGTTCCGTCGCTTCGCTTTGCTCGCGTTGCTCGCTTCAAATCTTGAGCAATGTTAAACTTTTGAAGCTTCAACGGAAGCCTTAGCCAATCAAATCATATGCCAGTACTAGCTCTAGCCAATCAAACCGCGTGCTTGTGTGTCCGGGGTGGGAGATTCATGTGATTGGTTGTTGGTCGAGTTTCAGACATGCCCGCCGGCAAGCTTCAACGCACGCATTTTTAAACTGAAACGTGCACTACTGTTCAAAATAAATAAAAAACAAACCTGGAATTACCTGTACCGAACCGTGACCCCCAAACCAAGGTAAATGCCGAACTGTGAATTCTGTGAACCGTTACACCCCTAATTATGATACATCATGAGATGTATTAAAAGCAGTGTCTGCTGATGTAACTCTGAGACTGTCATTGGTCAGTGTGGTTGATTTAGCTTGGATTGAGGTCATCTTTGTCTTGTCCTTTCAATTCTTCCTTCACTCCTCGCCTTAATGATGCTTTCACATATAAATGCTTTTTTTCCACCTCTGTCCAATTAATGGACAGGTCAACCTTAATTGTACCAAACTTTGTCATTATGGGGTTGTGTAAAATGAAGAAGGGGGAACATTGATAAGGCTGCAACATTACACCAAAATATGAAATACTTCTTCCCTCATTTATATTTCCTCCAACATATTTGTTAAAGCAATAAGTGGTTATTAAATGTATTTCGTGGAAAACAGGGTTTTTTATTAAACATCATTTGATTATTAAAAGACAGAGAATAATAATAAGTAAATAAAGACAATAAAGCAATAAATCTGCCAGCTTTAAAGTGGGAATCCAGAATAAATGAAAGGAGACAGACACTAAGGATCCAGATCTCTGTCCTAATCTCTTCTCCTCTGTTTATCATCATACTTGTTTAACTTCCGCTCTTAACTCTGACTCTTCTCATTTTCACTGTGCTTCGTCTTTCCTTTCCACCTCTTGCATCACATCCTCCTCCCTCTCCGTTTCCTTCCCAGTCTCTTTTCATCTCCACTGCTTCATTTTGACTATTTTTAATGTCCTTGCAGCTCCGGCTCTCTGCTCCATTTACACTTTGCTTTTTTTCTATAAAAATGCCCTTTTTATGCCATATTTAATGCTGCAGTAGCTTTAGAAATTATTGTTTCCTGCGGGTGATTTTATCATCTTGACAGCTTCTTGATTCCTGTTTCAATAGCACACCGAGACCCCTGGGTTCAAAGGCAGATTAACTGGACCAGAACACAGCTCCTCCATCAACTCCGTAATTTGACAAGAACACTCATCAAACTCTCCATTTCATAGACATGGGAAGAAAGAAGAACACACACATTTTCAGGGATTTCAGAATTGTGGTTTCCACACTCTTTATTCCCTCTCAAAATTAAGCAGTATAAACTTGAGAGCCCTCTGCCTTGAAAAGCAAAGTTATTTTTGAATTCAAGAATTAACAGAAAAAAGTTCGAAGGACTTTTTCAAAAGGGTGGAAGATCACTGATGGTGGTGCCTATACATAGTGGCAAATACATGTTTTTAAATATATGGAGGCCTGTGTGTAATTGACAATCATCCAGATAAGGCAAAAATAGCTAAGGTGTAACTAAATGCTTACAAAACCGTTGCTTATCATGCATTATTAAAATACCGGTATATTCCAACAGGTCCTCCGATTTATACGACCAAATAGGTTGATTCTTCCGACCCTCTAATACGACCTACCGAGTCGTTTCTTGGAAGCGTACAGTCTGCCCATGTCACGTGATTGTGAACTTTCCCAGAGTGAAAACAAAAAAACATGGTGCACAACTCTTTTTCAGTGGAACATCCTAAATTGTAGGATAGTTTGGCCATTATAATGGTTTTTGATTACATTTCTAGCGAGAAGTGTATATTTGACTTTCAAAATCTACGTCCAGTGGATGTGTAGGATCTATAGATGATAGATATTACAAAGATTATTTCAAGTCTCTGCGTATAAATAGTACCTAAGGTGGTTGCTAGTGACGCAGCTCTCGCTTCCCCCGGAGGACTTTAAACCTGGAGTAAGTATTTTCCTTACTGGCGATCGATTGAGTGATATTATACATCCATGCAGGGACGTGCACAGATATTTTGAGGGGCGGGTGCTCAAGTGAGAAAAAGGGCACTTCCCATAATCATTTATAAAAAAGTGTTTTAAAACAAAAAGTTAAATATAGTTGCACATCTCAGACTTACTGACCAATTTATTTGAATACCCTCACACTCACGTAATTGTTTAATACTCAACAGAATTCTACAAAATAATCAGCTAACACAGAGACAATGGCCTTCTTTAGTATTCACAATGCACAAGAGCAGACAACAAACTAGTACAATTAATAGTTATTAAATGAGCAGCCAACAATCACAATGATGAAGTTACTGTTTAAGGACATTACAGGCAAACATATCGTTTTTTCATGTACTTGTTATGTTGGTCTATTTTTGATTCCGTGTTTTCTTTCACTCTAATGGAAATAAAACTTCTAAGAAACCCATATAAATGGTGTTCGTTTTACTACCATGTCTGAATTCATCTATAGATTTAAAGCTAATCTGCATTTAAACATAACATTTCCGGGGAAAATACTGACTTGACGTACAGATGTAGCACCTCATTTCGGACGCCCCTACCCATGTGGATCCGTGATCTGCACGGGGTGGGCCCTTGCTGAAAGGAAAACACCCGCATTACTTGATACGCCCCCTTGATAAATAAATACAATTATAATGAAACCAGCTGCAATGGATCATGGATCCACCAGGGGGAGCAGTGATTAAAAAGCTGCCACACTGGAACTCATGTGAAATAAACAGCCGATAGATCTACAGGTATCTGATATAGCGGATATTTGTTAAGATCCATATGTCACGGATAGGATCATATTCTGTGCTAAATAAGAGACATGTAATCATTTACAAAACATCACCATGTTTTTATTTAACAAAATAATGTTGTTTAATCCACGTTGATGTACTACACAAAACCATCGCTATGTTTTTTCAAAGGGAAATGCAGACCGGCTCATACAAACAATTTTTAATCATCATCCTCACGATCATTTATGTTTATGTTCGCCAAATTGACATGAAATATATGACAACTATGAATATACTGTAGTCAACTTCATTAAAACGTTATTAACGTGCCCAAACTCAGTAATTCACTAAAAATAGGTTTATTTTAATGAAGCCTCGTCATCTCACTACGGGCAAACAATAATATGTACAGTGTTAATAGTTTACTGTATTATTAGTGTTTAATATTACTGCTATAACAATCACACATTGAGTTAATTGTTGTGCAATGTTAAAATCAGACTGTTGTTTTTTGAAATAGTCTGAATGAAAACGGCAGCTCTCAGGGGAACTCATAATAAACAGCTGATTCCTCACACACACACACACACACACACACACACACACACACACACACACACACACACACACACACACAGAGTAGTCTGTTGTTTCTATGCATAAAATAGTGAGAAACATGCCTCTGGTTAATAATTATATAACTTATTTTCTCCATAAAAGCTGATGGGTTGAAAAAGCAATACAGGAGGTGAAAATAACCATATTGTAGAATACAGAAGAATTGTGATGCCGTGGCTTTATCTGAAAACTGACAGTATACTTACATTTATGGCCCGGGACACACATATTTATTTCGATATGTTTTAAACAAGTTAAAATAAAAGGCTGGAGTGCAGTGGCGGATATAGGATTGTAGGAGATGCGGGGCTTAGCCCATGCGTTGTTGGGGGGGGGGGGGAGCTGCAGGGGTAAAGTGCTGTTTTTTACAAGTGGGGGGTGGACCGAACATCCTTTAGGGGGGTCGTCGCCTCCTCTAGGAGGGTCTGGGTGCATGCTCCCCCGGGAAGATTTTAAAATATTGAAGTTAAAAGTATCAATCTGGTGCACTTTGAGAGCAACATTAACCCTACCTTAATAATACCTTAAAGCGGACAAAATGCACTGGAGAATACTTATTCATTAACACCATTTAATGAAGCAAACTAATGCCTTAACTCACTCAAATACAGTCGTTAACTTATTTTGGTGAAACGAATGTGCGTAGAGTTTTAAAGGATGCGGATAGTCTCACCTTGATTCTGGCGCATTGCTTATCGTTTTATAGATCTATTCTCATCCACCATCTTTGTTTGTGACGTAAAGAGTGTAAGAGTCACGTTTTTGAATCGGACACTCTGAGTGGATGCAGTCACAGCCAATCGGAGTCTGATTCAGAGGGTTGCCTGTCAGTTCCGTTGCTATGGTTCCGTTGTTATTAGGGGTGTAACGGTATATGTACCGAAATTATTCGGTACGGGCCCTTCGGTTCGGTACACGTGTGTACCGAAGTGTACCGAATGAATATAACGTTAAACGTAAAAAATTGAGAGCGTGAACAACTTTTTGGAAGTAATCTCAGGTGCTGCGTCGCAGCATTCAGAGTAATTTGCTCACATTGGGTTCAACGCGTCATAGAGCGACCAAGTCACTTCATTGGACGAGAGGCATACTATGAGAGCTGGTCACAGGGATGCGTTCAAATGTAGTCAGTAATTTGAGGAACTGTCGAAATGGCGAATGCAGATAAAGTTGAGCTCGAAAATCCTCCAGCATCATTGAGGTCTCCGGTTTGGGAACATTTTGGTTTCGCAGTTACGTACAAGGATGATGGACAAAGACAGGTGGACCGAACCAAAGCTGTTTGTCAGCATTGTTCAACTAAAATTGCACACTCATTTGAAAAGACATCACCCGAACGTGAATATCACCGGTACCAAAAGAAAAAAGACTGAAGTGCAAACCCAACTCCCACTCACATTTAAGCCTCCACCACTCGCAAAAAGTTCAGACCGAGCCAAAGCTATTACAAACACCAAATATCCTTATGTTGCTATGTTAGCAAAGCGCTACCTGGCGGTATCTGCTACCTCTGTCCCTAGCAGTTGTTGATTACATGCAGACGTTGATAAAGCTACAGGCTACTTCAATACACATCACACTAATTCATAAAGCAACCTAGACATATTTATGTTCCGGACCTTTGCATGGGGAGATATTCTCTAACTGGACCTCGTTGAATTTTAGTTGAATACCCCTGGCTTAGAGCTTTCGCGACTGCATACTTTTTTAAACAAACATTGACCATGTACCGTTCACCACCCCCCACCCCCCGACAGCTCCCTTAAATCAGCGCAGGGCTGTGACTCTCTTTGTTTCAAAAGTAATGGCCCATTGGAATGTGACAAAACTATCCCATCCCCCCTCTGTTCTCCAGCAGTGGTCTGAAAGGGTCTTTGGAAATATCAAACATTGAATTCAATTTTTAAAAACAGTGACGGGGTCCAATATGGAAGCAAACAAGAGACAGAAGTATTTGAATTTTATCAGACACCGAATTTATAGGATTGAAAATAATTACTTTGAAAATCATGGATCTGAATTTTTTTGCTCCGAATTTACCTATGTGAAATAAAAATGTAAAAAGTAAAAAAAAATGTGAATGTTCAAATTCAGATCCCAAAAATTAAAGTGAAAAAAATTCGAATGCATAATTTCGGTGTTAAAAAATTCTACGTCAAAAAATTCGGTGTATAAAATTCGATGTCCAAAATTGCGATGCAGCATCATCCGGGCTACTCAAACAGGATAAGCAATCGAGCCCGAATGCAATCAAACCGACTTCTGGCCCAAAGACCCCAACGACCTGCTCAACGACTGGTCGCACAAACTCAACTCTCTCATGTCCCTTGTCAACAAGACCACGCATCTTATTGCCAAGGAGGAGATGATCCACAACCTGCAGTGAAACAACAACAACGTAGTGCATTATTCTCTTTTGGTTCATATTTGTTTCGTTGTTATTAGGGGTGTAACGGTATACGTACCGAAATTATTCGGTACGGGCCCTTCGGTTCGGTACACGTGTGTACCGAAGTGTACCGAATGAATATAACGTTAAACGTAAAAAATTGAGAGCGTGAACAACTTTTTGGAAGTAATCTCAGGTGCAGTTTGTTGTCAGTCATGTCATGATCACA
This sequence comes from Harpagifer antarcticus, assembly GCA_902827135.1. Taxonomy (NCBI): domain Eukaryota; kingdom Metazoa; phylum Chordata; class Actinopteri; order Perciformes; family Harpagiferidae; genus Harpagifer; species Harpagifer antarcticus. The sequence continues at coordinate 3,391,119 of CADEHL010001212.1, forward strand.
ACAACCCGGGAGAAAAATGACGGAGAACAGCGGGGCTCGGGTAAGTAGTCAGTTTGTGCTCTTTATTTTACAAGCAGTGAGGGCTCGACAGCATTTGTATCTTACATTAGCTAAATGAGTGAAGTAGCCTTGTGCCTTGCTTTTAGCAAGCTCCGTAGTTATCATTAATTGAAGTGAATCACAACGTTACCGTGTCCTTTTGTGTGTGTCGGGGGGTTTGCAAAGTAACGTTACGATCACTTCGGTTAAATAAGTCAAGTAGACCATGCCAGTCTATATGGCGCTGGACCATGCTACACTATACAAATACTCTCATCAAATCAGTGTACAAAAGCCCTGCATTTAAACATGTTAATGTTACTTTAGTAAAAGTATGCTAGTATAATTAGGAAAGTGTTGTTAAAGTATTTAAAGTCGACACAAGTTATACTATTATATCATTTGTTTTATTGTTATTACCGATACACGAGTTGACTTAACTGTTGTAGTTGGAGCTCATTTTGAACAATGAGCTAACTAATGATTACTTTTATAATGGTTTAATGTGCTGACTATTTTCTACATTAATAGGTGAAGGTCTGGTTTGTTCAAACTCTCAAAATAGTAGGACATGCTGTCATAATTACCCAGAGTCCGAAGTGACACCTTTACAGTGTTACAGCTGTTAGATAAATGTAGTGATGTAAAAACTAAAATATTCAAGATAGTGTAGTGGAAAAGAGATAATGTTTTTAAAACATGTTAATAAAACAAAGTCTCTTGTTTTGGACTGACAGTAATGATTCAAGAAATAGTAGATCAATAAATACACACACATCAATCTGTGGGCATTTGTTGTGGATGGAACAAATGGTGCTCTCACCTGTGATGCCTCCTCCACACATTATAACCAGACTGTCTCATTCAAACTATAAGTAACAGTTCTAGCTACTTGACTTCAGACAAACAATTCAAAAGACAAAATCAACACAATTTATTGAAAGACCAATCTTTATTTTACGGTGCCTCTCCATTTGTTTGTCTTATTAAACCCTGTCAATCTAAAAAACCGAGCAACTCAACAGTTAACTTTATATTTCTTATTGTCCAAAGCATCTATTACACTATTTGTTCCCCTCTCATATTCACAGGATGGATGATTAGAGACTTTGGGGGAGACCTCTTTATGAACGTCCTGTCTGTTGGTTTGGCCAGAGAGGGCTGAGGGTCTTTCCCTGCGAGGAGGACCAGGCCTGATGGAGGAGGACCAGGCCTGAGGGAGGAGGACCAGGCCTGAGGGAGGAGGACCAGAGGAGGACCAGGCCTGAGGGAGGAGGACCAGGCCTGAGGGAGGAGGACCTGCACCAGCTGCACCTACAGAACCTAGCCCATGCTGGGGATAGCTGTTACCACCTGCACAGGCCTGGCCAGTCACTATATTTGACAACATGTGTTTACTTAATCAATTAACAGATTAACAGTTAGTGTAACTTATGTATAATATTTCGTTTTTATTTTTTTTAAAAAGATGATGGTTCATGCTTGATAACTTTTAGTTCACATTTCAATAAATTGTATTTGCATTCCTTTCGTCCATTATTCTTACTGAAAATGTTAGATTACATATTCACATCTGACTGAAGATTGGCCCCATTTATTTGTGGCGTTGCAAACTCTGCGGTACAAGGCAAAAGTGATGTGAAGCTCATGAAGTGAGGCAAATGCATTTGATCAGCTGACTTTTTTTTTTGCCAAACTTTATAGGCCTGACAATAATCACACTGTCTCTGAGGTGCAACGTAAAACACAAAACAACACAACAATTAAGTTCCTGTTAGACTACAAAACGAGTCAGTGTGCAGGTATTTGTGTTACAATATAAGTATCTCTTAGTGAATGTCCTGTACTGCTCTTAAATCTCATAACATCAGCTTTTCCTTTTCCTCTTGGATGTTCTTGTGGACCCTCGGAGAAAGAGAAAATGGTGAAGCAGTCCTGTCTCTCAGGCATGTCCTTTCCTAACAGAAATATCAAAACACATATTATTGCAGAGCAAGTGTGTTATTTAAGAAAGAGGTGTGTTTGTTTGTTCAGGGGCTATAATGATTTTTGTATTTGAATGTTTTTTTTTAAATCCAACAGTGTACTACAAAGATAAGCAGGTTATGAATAAACCGTTCTAAATTCATCAACATTGAAATAAATGTATTATTAAAATAATATTTAACTGTTATCAAAACGTAGTGCAACTGTAGAAGCGTGCTCTGTTCGGTTGTCTCACTGAAAGAATCAATTTTAACATGTTTTTACAGTCAGTATGTAGAGACAAAGGGTCGCAGTTCTCACTATGTTCAATACTATTTGCCTTAAATACATTGAAATGTGAAAGTTGAACAAAAAAGTGATGTTGCTTGGTAAAATGTAAATATAACCTTTTTCTAAGAAAGTACACTCAACATCACTGATGTGGAGGTGATCTAGTATTCAGTCATGTTTAATGGCAAGTATATCAGTGTTTTAGAGTCATTACTTTATGCATTCTTTGTAAAGCATGAAAAAGGTGTATCTTGGAATCCGTGCTGAAGTTCTCTGCTGTTAGGACTCCAGATCTGTCTCTCCTCCTCTGGTCCAGCCTGTCTGGATCACCTTAAGGAGACTTTGAACAAACCAGGGTTTCCCACACATAGACTATACTTGGGCGGGCCGCCCAGGTATATTAACGGCCGCCCAAGTATATTTCGCGACCAATTTAGTTTTTTTTTTTTCTTTTATAATCTTTTTTGTATTCGTCCGTGACCACGACGCCATCTGCGATCGATTAACTTGTGGACAATGATCCCTCGCTCCCTTGCTCTGATCTCGCCTCCTTCTGGCCTGTTAAGTGGCCTGCCTCACACAGGGTGACTGGCTGTCCACATGATGTGGCCTGCCGACATGGCCACTGTCATACAGATCATAAATCAAAGCCTTGATTGGTCTCTGTGTGTCATTCAAGCTCGGGATAACCTCAGCTCAGGTGAGGTAAAGGACTCTCTGAATGTTTAGATAGTTAACTTAGTCTAAGTTCTCAGATCGGAAGGCTGTGAGTTCAAATCCCGCCAGGAACACCACCACTAGTGTACCCTTGAGTAAGGCACTTAGCCCTTAGTTACTCCAGGGAGAATGTCCCTGTAATCGGTCATTATAAGTCGCTTTGGATAAAAGCGTCAGCTAAATGAAATGTAATGTGATTAGTAAAATATGCATGAATAAATAAATAAAAAGTTAACTAGGTGAAAAAAGGTAAAACTTGTTGAGAGAAATCTAGTCTTTGCTGCTGCCTCAAAGAGGAGCAGGGGGAGACGGAGGGCGACAGGAGAGGCTGATTCAGGACCACAGACACACTCACAACTATAAATGAACCAAAAATAAATTAATAAACAAGTTTCAGTGTTTTTTTCATATTGGAAATGGTATGTTATTGGTTATGGCCATAATTTTCTGATTATTGAAATGTATACAGTTCTGTTTAATATAGGTGTTTCCATAGATCTAGTCTCTTTATTTTCCCCTCAAAATGCACCAGATTGATGCATTTAACTCAAAAATAAAATCTTACCGGGGGGGCATGCCCCTGGACCCCCTAGAGGATTTGAGGTTGACCCCCACTAAAAATCACATGGATAGGTTCCTAAATACATTTATAAATACATTTATCTTTTTAAATAGTAACCCAATTCCATATGTTCATATGTGGGTAGTAGATTTAAACTATAGTGCTATCATTATGGGCCCTTCCTGTACCTGTTCGCTCTGCCATCGCGTGAAGGGTCTGCTAACAAGCGACCAACAGAAAGGTTAATGTTAATGTTGACATCTTTACATGCAAACAACGTTTTATCTTCTTTTAAAAACAGGTCATAATCTTATTGTTATACTTAAGAAATGGCTGGATATCACAGTCCTTATACTGTATCAGTTTGATTGAGTGTTATTGTGTAGGTCCTTTTTATTTTACTGTTTCTTTGGATGAGGTTTTCATGAGGCAGTCAAATTAATTTGTTTTCATATGCCATATTCATATGTATCACACATGTAAGGGTAAGACACAAACCTATTTAACAAATGCAATGCAATGGATAAGCTTAATTTTCACTGAAGTCACAGATAACATCATATCTAATATTTAAACAAATCATTTCCTTGTCACTAAGGCATTACGCTATTCATCGTCCTTAAATGCAGGCATTAAGTTACGTGTTCCGTTCTACAGCCACGATGAGGCTGTTTCTCAAGTGTGATGATAATAAAATGAAAAGAGGCATTGGTAATAATATTAAAAACAACAATGTTTGGGTCGTTAGTCGGATAGGCGGTTAGCTGCAATAAATAACTCCAGTTCAACAAACCATATTACAATATCTAAGGGAGCGTTATTTCTGGGCCATCTTGAAATGTGACGTTCATATTTTAAATTTTTTATTGTGAGGCTGATTTAATATACACTAAGCCTCTCTTCAACGGTAGAGCATTGTGAATTTAAACGAACCTTAACAATGCATACAGTAACCTAACTAGCAAACTAACTATCTAACGTACAAGGATGACCTTATTTGAGCAACCTCGCACAGAAGCCTTTTGGTACAGTAGCATCCCACTTAATGTTTTACACTCTTGGATGCTACGCATAGCATCGTTAGCACAGATGGAGCTACGATTGCTCAAATGCTAACCCAACTCTAAACATTTATTAACGTTAGCTTAAAAAAAACACCAGTAACATAACATAAAGTACGCAGGGTTGACTTACCGAAGAAACTGCATTCATGGACGGTCTGTTTTAATCGCAGATAAATCCTATATTTGCATGACGAATAGTCCACCAGGAACCAACACAACAAACACGGCCGAGTTCAAGTAGTGTTCTCCTCATGAGCTGAGCCGCTGTAGCATCACGGAGCCAATGGAGCTAACGGAGCTAGCAGTGAGACAGAGGAGCTAGGGGCAGCAGTCCCGTTGTCATGAAGGGGGAATCTAACTATATACAGAATATGTTTTTGTGGATCCAGGCTAGAAACATGTTCATTTTCTGATGTTAAGTTGGACATTTTAACATAGGGTCTACGGGAATTGCTCCCATCGCCTACAGTTTGCAGCATTGAGCTACACCGCACTGGCCCGGGGATCGCCGCTTGGCTCTGATAGGCCAGAAGTCCGTTTGATTGCATTCGGGCTCGATAGCTTATCCTGTCTGAGTAGCCCGGATGATGCTGCATCGCAGTTTTTGACGTCGAATTTTAAACACCGAAATATTTGACGTCGAATTGTTTTCACTTGAATTTTTGGGATCTGAATTTGAACATTAAACATTTTTTAACTTCAATTTTTACATTTCTATTTCACATAGGTAAATTCGGAGCAAAAAAAATTCAGATACATGATTTTCAAAGTAATTACTTTCAATGCTATAAATTCGGTGTCTGATAAAATTCAAATACTTCTGTCTCTTGTTTGCTTCCATAGTCCAAACTCAGAGGTGGAAGAAGTACTATTATTTACCTAGGTAAAAATAAGTATTAGAAGTAAATGTCCTGCACTCAAAATGGTCAATTGCCCAAGTGAAAAGTGTTATCATCTGAAAGTAAAATAAATCATTATGTTATTAGTATTAAATAAATATAAGTATTTTTACAACTTATATTTAGAAATACTCCGTTGTAATTATTGATGCATAAATGTGTTCATCCATTCAATGTGGCATCTGCTATAATGGGGTTAATGTAGGATATTACTTAATAATACAACACATTATCATATATGATATGATAATTACATTTTAATTGTATTAATTTCTTATTTCATAGTTTCTCATTATTATTATTTGTATCTTTATCGCTGATCTTATTCGTGAATCTGTGCTATCCTGTTTTTCACTCTCACCCTGTTGCTGTTTGAACAACTGAATTTGTAAAGGTCCATCTTATCTTATCTTAATGTATAAGTTGATTTACTTCGATCTACTGTACTGTGTACACCACAACAATATTTCAAAAAAATATACTGCATAAAGCAAACTATTGTAAAGGTAAAAGTATGAGCATAAAAAATAAAGAAGTGTAAACATTTACATTATTATTATGATTATTTAATATATAAAGACTTTATATTATTGAATTACAATTAAGATAATAAGATTAGATATACTTTATTTGATCTAAAATATTGATGATTTTTTGTTATAGTAGCCTGTGAAAACCATAACAAATAAGTGATTAAATACTCTTCAGCAAACACAACTGCAGAGCTGCAAACTTTGAAAACAGACTAAGTTCTATTGTACTGTATTTGTGAATGAAGCGCCATCTCATGGTTTAATCCTGTAATTGAACAAATGGGGGATATTTGGCAACGCCCCCAGCCACTGGGATCCGCTGGGTTTTTGGTTGGAATCCACTGGGTGGAGTCCTATCTGGAGTGCTACATCTGTAAGTAACTATCTGGGGAAGTTGTGAGGTGGTGATCAAGCACCCAGGAAGTGTGCCAGAATCTGATGAGAATATGCGTGCTGGTCAAACGGCGGTACTACACTTCCTTTAGGTTGCTGGGCCCCGGAAACACTTTTTCCCATTGACTTACATTGGGAAAGAGTGGTCTGTAACTCGTTGGATAATTTTTTTTAAACTAAATAAACTACCCAGTATGAACGTTTGTATAGCCCTTATTAAAAACATTCGTTCCTCAAGTTGTAAAAATGTGCTAATAACGTTATTCTGAGGAGGGAGGGAGGGAGGGAGGGAGGGAGGGAGAGCTACGGAACTTCACAGTCTAATCTCCCGACCTGATATTTTGTATTCAATCAATACATTTTTGGAAAGGGAAACTATGCGCAAACAGCAGTAGATTTATATTCATTTATAAAAATAAAAAAGGGGGAAAAAAGGGCACTTTCTCTGGAGGAAGAAAAAGGGCAGTGGCTCAAGCCCACTTTGATGTCTATGTGTGCACGTGCCTGCATCCATGGATATATGTAATAGTGATGTGTCGGTCGCGAACGAGCCGGCTCAAAGAGCCGGCTCTTTTAAGTGAACGACGGGAGTCGGCTCGCGCCCGCGAAGGAGCCATTTTGTTTTGATTTTGTTTTGTTTTGTTGTTAAGTAATACAAGATAGAATGATATGATGATCTCCGTGCTACGGGTGCTCCGTGCATGCATGCAGTGACATGTAATATCCAAGGATTAGAGACTGTTGGATGCTGCTGTTTTGAGCATTGCAATATATTTATTTTCACTGTTATTTATTTATGATTTATTTATATATTTGTGCGTGGTTCTACTATCAGGGAGTTACAAGTGTGAAATGCAATGAAAACAATTGGCCACAGCAAATCATTTATATTAAAAATTAAATTTTTACTTTTGAATACTTCAGTACAAAGGATGTATTGAATAATTGAAGTGACAGGCTATATGTGTACACATATAAATCATTAATCCAAACAGGGCTACATTTGATTGAATTGTAAAAGGTGTATTTCGCAGATAAACCTAAAAAACGGCTCTTTTGAACGGCTCTGTGTCGGTCGCGAACGAGCCGATTATTTTGAACGGCCCTTTGGTACGAACGAGGGGAACCGAGTCGTACTTGGTGAGAGCCGTTATTGTTATCGTTCTTTGACACACAGGAAGCCAGTGTAAAGACTTCAGAACAGGAGTGATGTGATCCACTTTCTTAGTGTTAGTGAGGACTCGAGCAGCAGCTTTCTGAATCAGCTGCAGCTTCCTAATAGATTTTTTAGTGAGACCTGTGAAGACACCATTGCAGTAGTCGAGTCTACTGAAGATAAAAGCATGGACAAGTTTTTCCAAATCCTGCTGTGACATTAGTCTTTTAATCCTAGATATGTTCTTTAGGTGATAGTAGGCTGATTTAGTAACTGTTTTAATGTGGCTGTTGAAACTCAGGTCAGAGTCCATGACTACACCTAGATTTCTGGCTTCATCTGTTGTTTTGAACATTGCAGACTGAAGCTCAGCGCTAACTTTTATACGTTCTGCCTTGGCTCCAAAAACCATTACCTCAGTTTTATCTTTGTTTAATTGGAGAAAGTTCTGACACATCCAGTCATTGATTTGTTCAATGCACTTACTCAGTGTTTGAATTGGAGCATAGTCTCCTGGTGAAACTGTTACGTAAATTTGTGTGTCATCTGCATAGCTATGGTAACTTATTTTGTTGTTTTTCATTATCTGAGCCAGTGGTAGCATGTAGATGTTAAAGAGAAGAGGCCCCAAGATGGAGCCTTGAGGAACTCCACATGTCATATTTGTCAACTCAGATGTGTATTTACCTATAGGAACAAAGTTGTTTCTGTCCTTTAAGTAGGATTCAAACCAATTTAGGACTGTTTCCGAAAGTCCCACCCAGTTTTCCAGTCGGTCTAGTAATATGCTGTGGTCAACAGTGTTAAACGCAGCACTGAGATCTAATAATACTAACACTGAAGTTCTGCCACTGTCTGTGTTTAAGTGGATGTCATTAAAGACCTTTACAAGAGCAGTCTCAGTGCTGTGGTTTGGACGAAAGCCTGACTGGAACACATCGAAACAGTTGAAAAACAACTTTTTCAATGATTTTACCTAGAAATGGGAGGTTTGATATGGGCCTATAATTGTTCATTACTGAAGCATCTAGATTATTTTTTTTAAGAGTGGTTTAATGACTGCAGTTTTCAGGGCCTGTGGAAAAATACCTGAGTGAAGAGATTTGTTTACTATATGAGGTAGATCTGAGGCCATGCAAGGCAAAACATCTTTGAAAAATCCCGTTGGAATAATATCAAGGCAGCAGGAGGAGGATTTCAGAAGTTGTATAATGTCCTCTAGGTTTTTATCATTAATCTGATGGAATTGTGTCATGGTGTTTGAATTGATGTTAAGTGGACCCAGTGACAACACATTTGCTGTTCCTGATGCAGAGGCACTGACTGCTTGTCTGATTTTCTGAATTTTGTCAGTGAAAAAGGAGGCAAAATCATTGCACGCCCTGGTGGATAGAAATTCAGAGGCTACTGACACTGGGGGGTTAGTTAGTCTGTCGACGGTAGCAAACAAGGCACGTGCGTTGTTTTTGTTTTTGGTAATGATGTCAGAGAAGAACGATTGTCGTGCATTTTTCAATTCCAAATTATAAAGGCCAAGTCTCTCTTTATAGATTTCAAAGTGAACCTGGAGATTTGTTTTTCACCACCTACGTTCACTCTTTTCGACACTCTCTTTTTTCTGTTTTCACAGTCATGGCCTTTCTCCATGGAGATATTGTCTTGCCAGACACTTCCTTTACCTTAGTTGGAGCAATGGCATCTATAACATTTTGAATTTTTGAATTAAAATGATATACTAGCTCATTTACTGAGATGTTAGCAGGGGCAAGTGTGGAAGAAAAATTCTGAGTAAACATTTCCCTACTATTTTCAGTTAAATATCGCTTTGTGGTTACCTCTTTTTGAACATTTTTGTGAACAGAAATAGAGCTCTCAAAGAAAACACAGGAATGATCAGAGAGCGCAACATCAGTCACCACAGCCTTAGAGATATTCAGATCCTTTGAGATAATTAAGTCCAGAGTGTGCCCCTTATTGTGCGTGGGCTCCGTCACATGCTGAGTCAGTCCATAGCTATCAAGAACACAAAACAGTTATGTTGCCCCTCTGTCCTGAGGGTTGTCAACATGGATGTTAAAATCACCAACAATGACTAAACGGTCAAAGTCAATACACACTATAGACAGCAGTTCAGTAAAGTCATCATAAAAGCTTGCACAGTATTTGGGTGGTCTATAGATATTTAGGAACAGAGCTCGAGAGGAGCATTTCAGCTGAAGGGCCACATATTCAAAAGAATCAAAGTTCTCATAAGATGTCTTCCTGCATTGAAGGGAATCATTGAACAAAATAGCAACTCCACCCCCTTTCTCATGCATTCTTTCCTGACTCATAAAACTAAAGTTGGGAGGGGTTGATTCGATAAGAACAGCTGCACTGTTATTTTGTTCAATCCAAGTTTCTGTTAAAAACATAAAATCGAGATTGTGCTCAGTGATAAAATCATTGATTAAAAATGTTTTTCCTGCCAAAGACCTGACATTTAATAAAGCTAGTTTAAGTTTGTTAAACACACTATCAGTCATGTTTTTTGTAACAAGCTGTGGCTGACATGGAATCACTGCTAAATTAGATAAACTCACACAAACGTTTGAGCGCTTCCTGTATCTAAGATGATTCACCGCTCTTAATCTATTACCTATCAACACAGATATCGGCAAAGCTATAGGCAGGCAGGGCCCCAGCATGTCCTGGAAAGAGTTGAGAGTGCCATACGCCCTTGAGCCTGGACCCAGCACATATCAGTAAGAGTTTGTTGCATTTTGTACACACACATCCTTATCAGGCTTCGGAGACTGCAGATGCTTTCTTGAAGGGAGGGGAGGTGGTTGACGTAGGCACGGTGATGGAGACGGGGGAGATGGTGCGTGGGTAGAAGACATGCTGCCAGGGGGGGGAGGTGGTTGACGTAGGCTCGGTGATGAAGACGGGGAAGATGGTGCGCGTCTCCGCGGTGATTTTGGTGGGCGTCGTTGAGGAGCGGGGGTAAAGGACATGCTTCCAGCCCTGCGTATCGCCTTAGTTTGGTTATTGAACTCCAGGAAGGAATCGGTGCCAACCCTCTGTATCGCCTTCATGTGTTCAACGATCTCCAGGAGGGTGGGCGAGGGTGAAAGGGTGAACGGAGTATCCTCAAAGGCGTTGTCAGGGGGGGGGGGGGGGGGGGGGGGTGACGGGCAGTGGAGACTCCTCCATGTGTCTCCCATAATCAGAACATTCCTTCTTCAGGGTTTTCTGCGCGATGTGTTGTGTCTTTCTTCTGTTTTGATTCCTCTTGCCGCTTGTCCTTGGCAGAGGGAACAGATTGATGACGCAGGCAGTTGAAAATGTTAGAGATAAACAATTTCACTCCTGACTTGTTCAGGCAAACTCCATTTGCCTTGAAAAGATGTCTGCGATCCCAGAAAAAGTTAAAATTGTCAATAAAATGGACAGAATGGTCAGTACAGGCATTGGAAAGCCAGGTGTTCAGTGCAAACAATCTGCTGAATCTCTCCACTCCTCTTCTGACTGGCGGTAGAGGGCCACTGATGAACACCTCCGCATTTAGAGAGCTGACAGTTTTCAACAAACATTTAAAGTCTTCTTTCAGCACTTCTGACTGTTGTTTCATAACATAATTTGTTCTAATGTGTAGTACCACATTCTTCACAGTTGGATGTTCAGCCCCAATATGCAGGATCTTCTCAGCCAAGTCAGAGACTGTGTTTTTCGGATGGAAAATAAATACAGTCAATCATTATCCTGGTGATTATTTCGCAGATAAACCTAGTAACCCCGCCCCCTTTAAAAGAAATGTCTCTTTTGAACGGCTCTTTGAAAGGAACAGAGCCATAAGATCCGGATCCCTTCAGAGAGCCATAATTCCCATCACTAATATGTAATACTCTACCACCACTAATACACAACAGTTTGTCATTTTTAAAACCCCCTTGTGGGATTATCTCCGCAATGGAGAGAGCAAAGGTTTCCCTTTGAACTGCATTTTATAGCTCAGCACCACACCCCTGTAACACATGGTGCCGCTTGTTTGAACCATTTTCAGGCAATTTGTAATCTATTCTAGAAAAATTATGTTTTTAGAGAGTTCAAGAAGCGTATGAACAAAGAATGGATGTATTTTATGAACATTTGTCTTGGAAATATGCCATTTTTATACAGTAAGGACAATAATAACTGCAGCAAAAATAGATAGAACATAGAGATATATATATATCCTTCGCAAGCGGTGATCGTATTGTGTCTGTGCACCCTGGGATAATCAATACACTCTCCATGTTCTATCTATTTTTGCTGAAGTTATTATTGTTAAAGTAGAAGTACTCAGATTGTGTTCTTGAGCAAGAGTAGAAGTACAAGAGTGTAGGAATACTCTCTTACAAGTAAAAATCCTGCATTCAAAATGTAACTCAAGTAAAAGTACAAAAGTATTCTCTTCAAAATATAGTGAAAGTAGCGACAGTAAAAGTAGTCATTTTGCAGATTGGTCCATTTCAGAATAATATATATGATATGTTTTATAATGATTGATCATGAAAGTGTTCTCAAAGCTGGTAAAGGTGCAGCTAGTTTCAATGGCTTTGTATACTGCAGGGTAGCTTGTGGATTTACTCCAGGTGGAACTAAAGTCTGATTTAACACTTGATTAGATTTCACATCATTCATCCACATCTGTGAAGTAACTAAAGGTATTAAATACATGTAGTGGTGTAAAAGTACACAATTTACCTCTGAATTGTAGTAGGGTAGAAGTAAAAGTAGTACCTGAGTATTAAATACAGTACTTGAGTAAATGTTCTTAGTTACTTTACACCACTGCCAAAAGGCACACTATGAACTTCACAATGACTACAGTAAAATGATCAAATAAAGTCAACACTTCACTGTTAACTGAGTTTTGTCAGATTCTATTAAGCATTTTTTCTTTACTCAACATTTTTCAATGGTGATATGCCCGGTAGTAGAGGTGTAGGCATAAGTAATAATAGTACATCATAAAATATTGTTTATTCAAATAGTTTCATACGATCGTACTTATTGGGACTCTTGAGACGCTTTTCTTTTTATTCTAACCTTGGTAAGGAAAACATTTAAAGTCCCCAATAAACAACATGATAGTTCCAGCTCTAGCTCCGTGCTTGTGTTTTTCTGGTTCCAAACCGGTTCTTCTTATTAGCACCGGTTGTGTTTCCACCGCCTAGAGCCCAACTGGTGCTGCGTCATGACATCATCGTTTACGTCGATGATTTTCTCCCCAACGCTGCTCACAACAACAACAATAGGAGACTGCGTCCGGTCTGGTTTCCCAGAGTGCCTTGCTTCATTGTTTATTAATGTGAGTTTAGTCTAGCGTTTACCGTTTATTCTCCCGTTAACTCACGTCCGCTGGAAAGTATTCACTGTCTGACTGTCACACAAGCAGCTCATAAATATCCCCCATCCCCATAAGTGAATGTGTTTCAGTATGAATATATGCTTTTTGGCATCACAACGCCTTTATTAAAGTGTCTCTGGTATAAGATGGGTGATTTTTCTTTATGATTTCACTTGTGTAGCCCAAATACTGATTCCACCCGATAGCTGATATAATAAAAAACAGGAAATCGTTTTGATGGTCTTAAAAACGGGAAATATCAGTGAACGGATGGTCATTCAAATAGGGTAAAAACAAAGAGCATCACACTATGCCTGGTTAGTGTTGGCTCATTTAAAATGAGTTTTTTTTTAAAAGTGTGTGGTCTCGCTCCTGCCCCCGTCTCCAACGTAAGCGTGACGTATTGGTTCTTGTTTCTTGACGGGGAGTCGAGTGTGGACAGCTAAGAACGGGTTTTTGGGGCCAAAAGTCAGCACCCCTGCAGAGGAGACAGAAACAAAAAGGGGTCACGTACTTGAAACCTGGCGCCATGTTGGCACAGCTCCCGGTGCGCAGCCAGATGCAGTATGGGTCACGGGAGGCCAGGCATGCTCTGGAGAGAGAGGGGGGGGGGGGGGGCTTTAATGTTTATCTGGGTCAATAATATTTGTATCTGCTTTTCCAGTAGTCCATATTGATAAAATGAAACATTGAATTCTCAAATAATATGAAAAGGTATATTTGGACAACATTATATTTGAATAACACTTATTCCGACAGTCCAACAACAGGGTGGTGTCATACACACTCTGAAACACAGTCTCCACTTTTCCGCTTTGCTGTAAGTTACCATCAATATAACTCAACATCTCATGCCGATGCTTACAATTTAAAGTCAGTGTATTCTCCTCCACATGTTAAGATTGCATTATTTAAAATGAGAAAAAAGAAAGCCAAGAAAGTGGTTATACCACAGGCAACATGTGACATGGCGATGAATATATGGATAAATGATACTAATCGGTAACACATTGTTTGACTTGAAAATTATAATATTTGATGAAACGTTATCCCAATTTCTCAAGTTAAATAATTTTTCAATGGACCTAGGTATGGTCATGCGATGGCTTTTCTCACTTTGTCCCCGTTTGATAACCATGGGTTCTTACAGAAAATAAAGTTATTGCAGGTAGTGGTGGTAACAATTTCGATTTTGAATTCGGAAATCAATCGTAATGGGCTTTCATTTTCCGTTCAGGAATCAAATGCAGGATCTACAATTCTCCCAGTGTTTTATAATGTCAAATGCAAACAACAGAGATCATGGAGAAACAACAGATCCCGTGGCTACATTTTGCATTCCATGTGTTATGAAAGGAACCGACATGCTATAATCCAGGAATTCATGGCTTTTTGCAGATGAGTCTTTACTGCTCTTCTTGTTTTCCTGTTTAACACTTTCTTGCATGGGGAAATTGAATTGAAGTCATTGTTGTTGATACATTTTAAATAAATACTTCAGATATTGTCAAATTGTACTGTGATACAAATTGTACTGTGATACCACTATTAATGGTGAGGTGTTTCCTAACAAACAAAGTTAAAACAGCTGAAGCAGAACCCGGGACAGGAGGAAGGGGAGGGGAGGGAAGAATTAAAGAAGATTGAGAGGGACATTAAAGGGAAGAGATGAAGAAAAAAAATGGTGTGGAGACAGAAATAAAGAGAGGATTATATTGATGAGAAAAACTCACGAGAAGTAGAAATAAAAGAAGAGAATATGCATAAACACACACATAACTATATCTTAAGTCTCAAGCAATTTGAGCAAAGTCTCTAGTCATGTCTTGTGGTTAAAAAGCCAGATCAAGTCAAGTTTCCCCTCCAGAGCAAATCTAAGCCCAGTCTCAAGACCTTATTAGTGGCAGTCCAATCAAAGTCCAGTCTCTAGTAGTTTGGGTCAAGTTTAAATCCACGCTGACAGGTCCGATATATGTGTTGAATAATAAGAGACAAGGCACAAGATTTTTAGGGTTACTCCAGATCAAGCCAGCAATGATTGGTCTGTTTAGGTTTAATGTTTACCCAATTTTATTTTGTGAGATCAAGTACAGACCTCAGAGCATAAGGCTGAGTGAGAGCAGCTGCTGTGTGTGGACTCACCTTCTACAGGCTCCATGCTGGCTGCAGCGACTGAGCGGCACTCTGATCACACAGCTGCTGAACGCCACGAACAACGCATGGCGCTCCTTATCCAGCTCCAGAGCCAGAACCCTTCTGTCCTCCTGACCCTGAACATTACACCTACACACACACACACACACACACACACACACACACACACACACACACACACACACACACACACACACACACACACACACACACACACACACACACACACACACACACACACACACACACACACACACACACACACACACACACACACACACACACACACACACACACACACACACACACCATATAAAGCCGTCTTCAGCAGAAGAGCAGTATGAGTATAATCTCCGATGTGCTCAGATCTTACTTGGATGGATTGTAGACATGTATGTCCTCCAGCAGTTTGGATCCGAAGCTGTCGTTAGGATGTGTGCTGGTCAGAAGCTTCAGGACTCGGCCATCGTCTGAACCCAGGAACATCACTGTGTGGTCCTTGTACGGCCCGGCAGACACATCCACCACTATCTGGCTCAGCTTGGACCTTGAAGTAAAAAAAAGGATGCTCAATGATCTGTGAGGAAAATCATGTGTAAAAGCCTCCTTTTTCCAAAACAAATTGGCTAAATGTGTGATTTCAAAGACTTCCATAAAAACAACGTCTCTATCCCTTTATTATTCAAATGTACCACACTAGTAAACCCAGATGCAACACCCCCCCTCCTACAATAACATGTATTTAAAGTGGCCTTATTTAGCTTTTTGCATACATTTTTACATACATTACATTTAATCGGACGCTTATCCAACGGGAAGTGCATTGACCATGAAGAAAAAAACTCAAAATCAAGAATCCTGCAGGTTCATTTGCTATCTATAAGCTCAACCTATTTCTATTTAATTAGTATTTATTTGCACATCTCAAAAACATTATCTTGCACCATTTTAATTGTTTTATGTCCTTTATATATTCCCAAACCCTAACCTGTTGCATTGTTGGAAGAGCCTGTGACTTACGTTTTTCATTGCCATATCTACACCGTAGCCAGTGGCGGCGCCAGAGATTTTCTCTAGGGGGTGCTGTGGGGTAGCTTGAGGTTTCATAGAGGGTGCTCAAACATTAAGGGTTTCCCATTAATGCACCAGCGCTACAGTTGAATTTTCTACTGCAACACACACACACACACACACACACACACACACACACACACACACACACACACACACACACACACACACACACACACACACACACACACACACACACACACACACACACACACACACACACACACACACACACACACACACACACACACACACACACACACACACACACACACACACACACACACACACACACACAGTGTACCCGCGACTGTAATGAAGGCTCGGTAATCAGCTCACGGCATATAGGTGTAAGCCAGGGTTGCCAACTTTGGGTACCTGGCTGGATTGAGATTTTGATATCATGGGTTTAATTCATGGTTTAATTACACATATGCGCACTAAATGACTGCTATCGTGTCAGCAGCGGGACCTTAGCATATATATAGGATATATATATATACAATATATACAAATACACAATATTGGACACAGACTATAAAGGGCACAACGTTTCATTCAGTAATGAAAGTCGCTTTCCACTGTTTTATTGTGTGCCTGTCGCGATAAGCAACCTCAGGACAGCTCCAAAGTTGCTGGCAGTCAACCTTCCTTTCCTGAACAAATGCCAGTTTGGGTTGGTTCGCTGACCAGTGGTAGCCACCTGAATTGCCCTCTGTTGCTCCTCAGACAATGCCATGCTTGCCACAATTGCCTCAGGTCCCTGATGCCCAACAGATTTGATAATTTCAGGAACAGTAAGTGTTTCCAAGCTGTAGTGTTCCTCTTCTGGCTCGGAGGAGAGAAGCCAAGAAATTCCTAAGAACCTGCCCCCGAGTCTGTCCCTCAGCCAGTCACGATCTTCGGAGGTGGGCTCTCTTGTCAGCGGGTTGAATGAGTTATTGGTTGGAGGAAATAGCTCCTCCACTGAATGCGTACGTTTAGCTGCCTTTGGCTTCTTCCACTGACAGGGGGTGTCAGTGCAGCTGAAACTGTGGATGGCAAAGATAGCTAATGCAGCCGCATGACTGCATTTCCATTCTCCACATGGGCATTCACATTTTGTGGAGAGAATTCCCTCTTCTCCTGTAGATACCTGTGGTGGTGGGATTGTTTTATTATTTAAAATATATTTACATTTGTAATGCCTTCCCAATTATCCCTTTAATTGTTTATAGCCTACTGTATGTTTATTTCATGGATATTTCTGTGTTTTCTGGTGTGTAATATTTGTAATCTTGGGGCCTCTTCTCTTTAACATCTACATGCTACCACTGGCTCAGATAATGAAGAACAACAAAATAAGTTACCATAGCTATGCGGATGACACACACATTTACGTAACAGTTTCACCAGGAGACTATGCTCCAATTCAAACACTGAGTAAGTGCATTGAACAAATCAATGACTGGATGTGTCAGAACTTTCTCCAATTAAACAAAGATAAAACTGAGGTAATGGTTTTTGGAGCCAAGGCAGAACGTATAAAAGTTAGCGCTGAGCTTCAGTCTGTAATGTTCAAAACAACAGATAAAGCCAGAAATCTAGGTGTAGTCATGGACTCTGACCTGAGTTTCAACAGTCACATTAAAACAGTTACTAAATCAGCCTACTATCACCTAAAGAATATATCTAGGATTAAAAGACTAATGTCACAGCAGGATTTGGAAAAACTTGTCCATGCTTTTATCTTCAGCAGACTGGACTACTGCAATGGTGTCTTCACAGGTCTCACTAAAACATCTATTAGGAAGCTGCAGCTGATTCAGAACGCCGCTGCTCGAGTCCTCACTAAAACTAAGACAGTGGATCACATCACTCCTGTTCTGAAGTCTTTACACTGGCTTCCTGTGTGTCAAAGAATAGATTTCAAAATACTGCTGCTGGTTTATAAAGCTTTGAATGGTTTAGGCCCAAAATACATTTCTGACCTCCTGCTAAATTATGAACCATCCAGATCTCTCAGGTCTTCAGGGACTGGTCAGCTTTCTGTCCCCAGAGTCAGAACTAAACATGGTAAAGCAGCGTTCAGTTATTATGCTCCATCTGGAACAAACTCCCAGAAACCTGCAGGTCCGCTGCAACTCTGACTACTTTTAAATCCAGACTAAAGACTTTTCTTTTTATCGCTGCTTTTAATTGAACTATTCATATCTTAGACGGCACTGTAACTTTTATCCATGTATTTCTTCTTTTAATGTTTATTTTATTAGCTTTTCTTTTTAATGACTGATTAAATGCCATTTTTTTAATGTCTTTTTGTAAAGCACTTTGAATTGCCTTGTGTTGAAAGGTGCTATATAAATAAACTTGCCTTGCCTAAAAAAAGATTTCATGTGACACATAAAATGGATTTGTTGATGGGAATTAATGTGAATAAATTAACTCTAGGTTAACGGTACTCTTGCTATCACTACTCACTGACACTATAAACCTTGTCCCTCATGCTAGCCCTGACAACACCGGTAAGCACACCTCATCTAGGCTGCACTGTTTTACGTGTCCTGACTTGTACACAGTACATTTCTCTGAGTAAAATATACTCAAATTGAAGACAATTTGACTCTAAAAATATTACATTTGGTCCCAACCTATACAGAGTAAAATGTACTCTTTGCTCAGAGTTGTATTTTTAGAGTTCATTTTACTCTATTATGTGCTTACATTTGACTCTGCTTAATGGTTATTTATTCTATGTAGTGTATATTAAAAACAACTCTACTGCCATTTTACTCATAATAGAAGGTCATTTTACTCCCAATCGAATGTCATTTTACTCCAAATAGAAGGTAATTTTACTCAGAATAGAATACATGAGCCATAATGATCTTTATATTAAAAAAGGTCAATAAACAAAATAAAATAAAAGTGCTTAAGGAACATGAGTGGGCGTGTGTGAAGCTGACAATTGAACGGCCCGACCAAGCAAGGAGGCAGAGGCAGAGAGTTCAAATACAACACGGTGTGGGCATTTATTCATCGCTGTGATTCATGATACACAGCCTCAATATGACTGTCTCCCATGAACACAGTCACCAGCAACAAGGACCTCACACTAGCAAGCAAACAGAACCTAAATACACACAGGACTAATCAAACCAACAAGACACAGGTGAGGGGGGAGGAGAAACACAGGGCACCAGGTGAACACAATCACCAGCAACAGACAAGACGGGAGGGGGAACACTTTCAAACTACAACAGGAAACAGAGACAGACAAACTAAAACATAGACAGATCGTGACAAATAGATGCATAAATGACATAGATTCACATGCTTCCTGTGCAATGTTTTAGCGTGGAACAAAGTAATATACTTCGCCAATAATGAAGCTATATAATCCGTAACGGAGACCGAGATCTACGGATCCAGAGATCACCTCCGTTACAGCGGGTCATGGTTTAACTCCAATAGAATTTACTCTGCATTTTTGATCGCACTCTAGAAGCTATGAGTAATAAATACACTCCAAAATGATTAAATATCACTATTTCAGAGCAAAATAGTAATTACTCAGCAATATTTCCTGTGTAGTGGTTCTCTCCTCTATCTACACTCCTCTTGTCATCTTTGTAAAACGATATCAGACTGGTAATTGACACAGCCATGACTTCTAGTTAAATTCAGTGTGGCTAAAATGAAAAGCTTTGTTAAAATATGCAAGCACGCGAAAGTCAAAGTCAGCTTTATTGTCAAAAATTCTACATGTGTTATACATCCAGAAATATCGTTTCCCACAGTGTGACATGTATACATAAAACAAAACAAAAAGGGCCTAGATAAACGTGGTATACAGTTTAAAATGTTAATATATTTAAAGTGTTCAAAGTGCAGTTTCAGTGCAAGTCAGTTGAAACGATCTTAAGTTGGCGTGACGTTGAAGTCGTGCGACCCTGCTGCTGTACTGGCTTGTAGTTAGTTTATAACATAACGTTAGCATTTCGCTTTTGGCGACTAGATTTATGATTCAAAAATTATAAAAGTAAGGTAGACATGTGGAGATTATCCGACTGAACAAAACGTGATCCCTCTCTTAAATGTGTGTCAACCACAGACCTTATTTCCAGCTATTTTCCAAAATCCTATGGAGAATTTGCATTGGTTTTTCACAAAGGAACCGGAAGAAGTTTACTTCCGGGTTTTACGACGCGTCACTGCAGTTCTCTATAGAGTATTAAGTCATACTGTATTTCAAAAACATATCTCTAAGATATGCTTATCAGAAATCAAAAGCTATAAATGGCTTCAATGACACGTGTTAAGTGTGTTTAATGTTACATAGGTGGGTGTGTTTAGTTTAAGGTGCTAATGAAACAATGAAATACAAAAAGTCCAGTTAGTTTAGTTAGTGACAATTAATGAGAGAAAAACACTGCTGGGTAGGGGTGTAACGGTATCCGTATTCGTCCCGTACCGTCGCGGTTCGGACGTCACGGTTCGGACGTCACGGTTCGGCACATGCAGTCACACGGGGGCAGTATTTCACTATTTATAATCCAGGGGGCGGTATTGCGCCTAAAAGCCAGCCGCCCGTAAATAACAAATGAAGAACAAGAACAAAACATAACAAAACGAACACAATACATGAAGAACAAAAGTTAGTAGCTACAGCGAGTTCACACAACCCACAGGAGCTAGAAGACCCACCTGCTTCTTTTAAATCAGGTGTGTGGGAACATTTCGGGTTCCCTGTGGACTACAACAATGATGGGGTGCGAGTTGTGGATCGGACGAGGACGGTGTATCTGCGTTGTTCGACAGCGATGCGGTATGCTAGTGGTAACACGTCAAACATGCTCAATCACATCCGAGTCAGTCTCAGTCCCCAGCGAGAGGGTTTTCTCGACGACAGGTGACATAGTTACCGCCAACAGATCTGCCCTCACTACTGACAACGTAGACCAGGGGTCGGCAACCCCTGGCACGCGTGCCATCATTGGCACGCGGCACCGTAACCAGTGGCACACTAGGAATAAGTGGAATAAGTGTGCACAAATATTTAAATTGTATTTTCGGATCCTGAACGA